>CP125973.1:585908285-587108285 GCA_030063025.1 Avena longiglumis | reverse complement strand
CTTAATATATTTGTTTTGATTTACTTGTCTTTAGGAAAAGTGTGGGAAATGTTGTAGATGATGTTCTTTTCACCTAAGAAACATTTTGCAAGCAATGGATCACACAAACAAGGTGGTTTTTAAAGAATTTCAAAATCCATGCATACACATATACATGCATTCATGAATTCATTTGGAAAAGTTTTTGTTAACCCTAATCTGGATGATTAGTGTTTGATGATCTAAGTTTGGTATTTTTGGGATGTTACAAACCTTCCTCCCTTCTGGATCCATCTAAGTGGGCCGCCCAGCAGGCCATAGGCCATGCTACCGACTATGGGCCACCCGGGTTAGCCGGATAAGAGACATGCTATAAGGACACCCATATAGCATATCCCCAACACCCATGCCAGACAGTCCTGAATTGATCTAGATTTGATAAACCCATATTGATTTTTGCTAATAATTGGAATAATAATGTTCTGTATTCTATTGGAAATTAGTTTTGTCAGAATCTTGAGTGTCATGCTAACAAGTGAGATGGTCCTAAAATCAGTAGGTTTCATGGGGTTTGAAAATTTTGGAATGAGTGCAATGTATGTGGTATTGATACTGTCAATGTCCAGCTCCCCACTGTGAAATCTGTTGCATAGATTATAGAATTGGACTTTGATGGTACTCCAATATTTTTTTCATGAAGTAACCATTAAATCAATCAGGTCCAGGTGATTTATCATTTGGCATGAATTTGACAATATCATCAATTTCCAAATGGGTAAATGGCTCTTCCAGTAATGTGAGGTCATGTGGGGTAATTAGATGCTACAGATCAAACCTCATCTCAGTTTCAGATGTTTTTCCAAGTCAATCTCTGAAGGCAGTCCATAATAGAGAAGCTTTGTGATCATGGTCAGTAATTTCATTGCCTTGCTCATCCAGCAGAGCAGCAATATAATTATTCCTGTATTTTCTTGTGGAAATGGAGTGAAAAAACTTGGTGTTTTCATTAACAAGTTTAGCCCATCTACTATTAGCCCTTTTCCTCCAATATTTTCTTTTAGCTTCTAGCAGTTTGGCCAGATGAGATTTTATGATATGCCTGAAATTTATCTCAGGTACAGACAACGCCCTTTGTTCCTCAAGGCCAACCAAAAGAGATACAACGAAGTTGCAGTTATCAATGACAATGTTGAGGTTAGAGATGGATTTACTCCATTTTTTGATAGCATACCTCAAGTTTTTGAATATGGCTGACAGATCATGTGCATCATTCTTGAACCTTCCTCTGTTGACCCAGTTTCTTTGCACAATATCTAAAAGTCCTTCAAATTCCAACCAATAATCTTCAAATCTAAATAATTTTGATTTTGGTATGTCAGTACTGATTTGTATCAATATAGGAATGTGGTATGAGTCCAATCTAGCCAATGGTGTGGCCATAGTGTTGGGGAAGGTGGTGGTCCATTCATGGGATGTAAATATCCAATCAAGTTTCTCAAGAAGAGGTTGCTGCTGCATATTTGACCATGTAAAAGCTCTACCTTTAAGTGGTATTTCCTCTAGATCATGTTCCGGAATGATGGAGTTGAAAGAGTGGATGTTTGAAATATTGCCCCTGCTCTGTTTCTATCTTCAGAGCTTCTGATCATATTGAAATCTCCCATTATTATCCATAATTTGAAGATTGATGAATCAATGTAAGAACCAATCAATAAAATCATCCCTTCCATCACTTGTGCATGGGGCATATATGTTGGTGATGTAAAAATCCTCATTAGTTAGATTGCAATGCACTTAACAAGAAGGTGAAAAGATGATTGGCTGATCACGGTGCCATTATACATATTACCATTCCAAATGGTAATCAAACCACCAGAATTGCCAATGGAAGGTTGGTATGCAAACTGTCCTAGTCTTCTAGGACAGAATTTTCTGATGTATATACTGTCAAATATTTCTCTCTTAGTCTCTTGTAAACATAAGATATTGCAATTGCTCTGACTGATTTTGTCAGCAAAGTCATCCCATATTTCATGAGAGTTAATACCTCTAATATTCTAGTCAAGTATTTTGATTTGTCTACTCATTGGATACAAAGTAAATTTGCTGCAGTAGATATACATGCACTGTATATCATGGGTGCTAATACATGACGAATGTGATTTGTTTTTATATCTATGATGATCAGTACATTGTTTGCATAGGTGTAACCAGCTGACATATATCATGGTTTTCATGCACATAAGCAGAGGGCAAAAGTAAATATTGAGTTGGTGATCCTTGCAAAAAGATAACTGTTTTGCTCTGCACACACCAGAGACTTTGGATGATAAACAAAAAGAGTCTGACATAGTGACCTTACATGATAAAAACTAGAATAAAATCCTAGGATAACAGAGCATCTACTGTCCATGCTCTTGGACATAGTGAAATAGTGATTAAGCACTATCATTAGAACTGTCATAGTTCAAGTTTGCAGCAGAAACCTCCCCAGGAGGAATCTGACAGAAGCTGGTACCAATGGCCTAGATTGTATCAACTGGAAGGACTGGTGGGGGTGCACTGTTATTGTCCATGACAATAGCTTCAAAGTGGCCAGACAGGTTCATGGGGGTGACTTGAGCATTGGAGGCATGTTCATCTGCACTTGCTTTATTCTTGAAACCTGCATTGAGACTTGCAATCCTGCAGCTTCTCCTTACATATTTGCAGATCTAGGCTCAGGTTTCTTCCTTTTACTCTTGGGGAAGTTGTCAGGCTTGGGAATAACAGTAACACTGTCATAACTATCTGCTGGAACATGAATGTAGCTTGGGCCAGCTCCATCAAATGCAGCATTATTGTTGTCAACCACCTGTGAAGCATTGTTTGCCTCCATCAGAATATCATTCTGCAAGGTGATTTGTTGATTGGGTGGGACAGTGCTGATCTCCAGAGTCACTTTGACAGTGTTGATGATTGTTGACAGATTCATTCATCTGAACTGTATCACAAGTAATAGTGCTACCAACAATATTTGGAAAGTTAGCATGCTCTTCACCACCCATCAAGCTAACAAGCAGACTGGATAGGTTGGCAATTGGGTCCAGTTCAGCAACATGCATATTCTGATTATCTTGAATCTCAGGCTGCAGTGGTGGGGTTGCAGGATCCAAGTTGACAGCAACCTCATTCTGAACATTGGCTGCAGGTGCTGCATTTCCAACTGCAGCATGTACAGGTGCAACATTTTCATTATCAGCAACATTTTCCTCCATCACATTATCATGTTGGGCATCATGCCAAAAACCCTGATGAACCATGGGCAGGGGGTGTGGGTTACCACCATCAGGAGGCAGGGGGTCTTCATCACCAGCATTAGCACCAAGCAAAGTAGATGATAGTAAGATCATGGGGCATGTCCAGGAGTCACCATTGCCATCATCAGCCACATTCTTTCCAATCACCACACTCAGAGGAAGGGTGTCAATGTCATATGCACGAAATTTAACTAGAATTCTAGCCTTGTTAACAAATCCTTATTCCAGACAAGAAATCTACCAAAGGGGATAAATGTTTTCATCACAGATTCATGATCCCAGAGTTGCTGAGGGTAGTTAAGTAGCATGCACCAGATATCATGAGTGAAAACAATAGCCCTACGATTGATACCAAAATCCTCATTAACAATCCTCAAAGTACTTTCTCCTATCTGGTAAGGACTACCCAGAACTGAAGCATCTCTATCAGTGACAGTAGCAAACCGAAACAGAGCAGTACCCATTGCGCTCTTAGATGTGTTGTGAACTTGCAGGTCAAGTCCATGAAGAAACTCACCGATGATTGCAATAGAGACGATGTATTCAATAGCATCATGTTCGGGGGTGAGGGTGGCGACGGCCCAATCATAAAGATAGATGGGGGAGTCCCTGCCCAGGAACACGTAGCTTCTTTGGGTACGTAGTGGACCAGGAGGGATAGCAGCCATGCCAGGGGGGACGTGGGGGGCAGGGTCGACTGGATAGTTCGCCATTGTCGTTGCCGATGAGAAAACTGGGGTTTGTGGGGGAGGAAATTGTGGGGCTAGTGGCTGCGGAGTTGTGTATGAGCTTGTCTCCGGAGAAGTCGATGCGGCAGGGTTAGGTGTAACAGTAGCTCGAGATTTTCTCTGATAAAACATTTTTCTTGGTAGCGATGATAGACATGATTGGGATATGTGCCCATAATTGTAGCATTGACGGCAATGAACACGGTTACGACAAACTGCACGTATATGATCATTTACTGCCAGGCAAAGTGTGCATTTAAATGGCCTAATGACGTGATCATAAATGGGCAAATCCGAATTATTCGGTAGTTCAGGTGAAACCCCAACGAGTGATACTTGATGATTGGACAATCCATTCCTGGATAGTGTGATCTCACTCCGTGATGTACGATCATGTGCATGCTCAAGATTTAAAAGTTGTGCACCGTTGTGAGGTTGAGCCACGTCAACATATGAATCTCTACTACCAACAAGGAACAAGATTTGCACCAGATAGTGGAATTTGAAAATTTGTAGAAGATGTGATAGTACATGTACCTTGATGGTTGACCGATCCATAGGTGGATCCATCAGAATTCCTTTTCCTCTTGTGTTGCGTCCATTGTCTATCTTCTTCCTCACACTAGAGATTAAATTCACGTTTCCAATTTGGTCCACCATTGCTCCATATATCAAAGTAGCATGTGAAATCTCTGGATTTGTAAAACCTCATTTTGATGATCATGATCCCAATAGCCTTCGAACAAACATCAAATATGAATACCCTATCCTGCAAGGGGGAGATTCGGAGTTTGTCCCAGTCAGCACCAAGACATGCCGAGAGAGCCATACCAATATTCGCACAAGATAGATCAAACTTTACATTGCCAAATGAGACCACCAGAGAAAATCCACATTCAGCGAAGATTGGATGAACCGGGGTGGAATAGAGGTTCATCACTTTTTTTTGAAAAAGTCAGACCAGATTCAAGATCTAGGGGGAAGGGAATGGTGGGTGTAGCCATGATGGCCAGCAGATGGGTTTTGGAGTGAGCGGAGTTGAATGCACGACTCAGATTTGAGTTTAGATGGCCGAGGTTGAGAGATCGCTGGAGGAGGGGTGGGTGTCACGGTGGGGGTGGGAGGAGAGCCATACGTGTGGATGAGTTCAAATGTTACTGATGATGATAGATCACCTGGGAGGCAAAATTCACAGGATAGGTGCCTATACTAGGGCGTGTAATTGAAAGGTTAGGATTAATTATCTTCATACTGAGTATGGTGCATTCAGGATTGTTCTTGACGGATGTATCGAATATTGTGGTGAAAGTGTACCACCTCTACAGAGTCTCAAACTATTCGAATAGCCGCGTCCGCGGTTATGGACAGTTGGAGTGTCCATATTGTTCCGTCATCAGATGTTTTCAAATTGACTTGTGAAATGAATCGTGACTTTGACTTGACCACAACAAGGTTGTTATATGAAATTCAAGTTCCCACTTAGGTGTTATAAAACTTTAAGCTAGACTTTATTTGCTTCTGAACTTAGTTAAGCTAAACCTGGGTTTTTGCAAAACAACATAGAGCTTAGTATCCCTACTCAAAACCACTTCACTTGTTAGTATTGGTTTGCGAGTACTTAAAGAGTACTCATGGCTTTATCCCTGGCTATTCCCGTGGCCAGACTATGAAGATGACTATCAGGAGGATGGACCGCAGGAAGGTTACGACAACTAGGATCATCTCCCATCAAGATTACCTGTGACCATGAAGATGGAGTCGCCTACACTACCGTTATCATTACGTTACTCATTGCTATGATTGTATTAAGACGGATCATGAGATCCTTTATTTGTTGTAAGACCTTATGTATGGTTTATAATGGATGATGTCTTGTGATATCCAATCTGTTATGTCTCACAAAATGTTAATCCTAGGATTGCGATGTATGGCATAACAGCATCTAGGATTAAAACTGGGTGTTCACAAGTTGGTATCAGAGCCAGGTTGACCATAGGAGACCCTAGTTCAAAATGGACGCTTAATCAAAAACTTAGTTTCAAAACAAAAGGAAGTGAGTATTTTTGAAAACCTATTCTCATTCTTATCACCAAGATTCTTTCAAAAACTTTCATGTCCTCAAGAATTCTTGCAAACTTACATAAAATTTGACACACTTGATCACTCCACTAACTTAATCATCCTATATTCTTATAGATGGACGTGAACTATAGAAAGTTCTATCAGTTGGGGAATGGAGGAGAACTCATCTTTGAGCGTGACTTGGACCAGCTTTTGGAACTTTTGGAGCGCCCGCACCCAAAGTTCTTCGGAGCTCAGCTCAACGATCAGGAAGGAGAGGAATTGCAATGGCTGATCGTTGCAAGTCTCCGAGGAAAGATTGAAGCCCCCACCTCAGAGGGAATTCAATTCACCATTCCAGAGAACAATTGGCTAGATGGACCTTCCAGGGCCATGCAGGAAGCTCTTGCCCGTCTTTGTGGGCAAAGCATCAATCAGATCAAGGGTACCCGCTTTGAGTTCTATCCAAGGCGTGATGTTATGGGACAGCCACTGGAGGCACCATATCACCCTGAGCTTAAGAATCAAGTGGACCATCTCAGCTTCAAGATGTATGACTGTCAGAAGGAGTTAGACAATGCCCGCTCCTAGGTCAACCACAAGCATGCCATCGCTGTCAAGAAGGACTAGACCATTTCCATGCTGGTAAAGGATCGCCAGTCTCGTCGCCGTTAGCTTGACACACTAGTGGAAACAGAGCCTCTAGTCCCGGGCCGTAAGGGCCTTTAGTCGCGGTATTTGAACCGGGACTAATCAAGCAGGACTAGAGGCCCAACACTAGTCTTGGCCCAGTTACCAGCCGGGACTAGTGGGTGTCCACGTGGCTGCCCCAGCACGCTCAGGGTGCACCCCCACTAGTCCCGGTTGGTGTTATGGACCGGGACTAGTGGGTCTCTATGACAACATTTTTGCGCCTTTTCTCTGCAGTGAGCATTACCTAGGACTAGTGATTTTCTGCAAAGCATTTTGTTCCCTTTCTGCGGCAGAGAATTCATTTTATTGTTTTATTTATTTATTTTCATTTCAAAATGGTTTTTGAATATTTGTACGCCACCACATATCGTACACGTTCGTGCATATATATAAGATAACTTGTATTATGAAATCGAACATACAAATATATACAATTTACATAGTTACATAGAGATCACAAAATACCGGGACTAGAGCACGTTTGTTTGATTACATGGAGATCAGTAGCGCCTATTCACACTAAATTCTTGACATCGCCTATGATCTGTTTGAAAATAAATCCCACTCCCCTACGCAATTGCTAGTACGCGTTGCTCTGGTAGTAGTTGATCCCGCATTCACTCGAACTATATATAAGAAAAAGGAGATCAATATGAATATCAATCATGATAACAAAAGGTGACAACAATAAAATGATGGTGTGCATGCATTGCTTACGTCGACTCTATAATCATTGTGTTCGGTGGTAAACGTGCGAATGAACTCGCATACGTAGAATCCACATAGATTCGACCCCCATGGCTGCCTCGCGCACTTTACGAGAGTAGAATTCAATCTAAATAATAATCTAGAGCATCAATATTGTATTAAAACTAGAAGTAAAGAGATGCGTGGATATATCACGTGCTACTTGCCGAGACCGCCTTAAACGTTAGCTTCTCACTAAATACACCCGTAACCTCTCGCTTCAACCGGATCCAAACCCTGCCCGACAAAGAAAATGAATGAATGAGTTATTCATTACCTGATATCTCAGGAAATCAACGAAAGAGACCAATATAGCGCAAAACTTGCTTCTGGAGCATGTCCTGCACGCTGCGGAAATCTTCTAGGTTTCTCTTTGATGAGTCCATGACATCAACTCTTCCCTTATCAAGTTGAATGTCTAGCAGAACCCAGTGGAAGCTGCAAACATTTATATATACATCAGTAACTCATCAGTTACACTTATTAGCATCGACTAATCAAAAGTGAATGTGTACAACAGAGTAAGACCCTCACCTGAAATTGTATGGAAACATTATGTGGTCAAAGAAATTTTGCTCCAGCAGAAACCTTAGAATGTTTTCCTCTGTCTCCTCGGGGTTATCCCTTAGCGTGGCTATATGCATGTTATCTTGGTCAATGAACCCAATATTATAGATTCTTTTTATTTTACATTCCAGCATCTTCATTCTGCATAATAAGGATAATTACATGTTTTGAACCGAACAACTAAAAAACCGAACATGTAGACAATGAATTCAACAACTTACAGACAATAGCAGCTGAGGATGGATTTGTCCAGGGCGTCGAGATGGTATAATTGGAACAGTTCTGGAAACTCAATATGGACCTTTTTGGGTCTGAAGAAGTACTCATGTGGGACATTGGCTACGATCATTATTCTCCCTTGCTTTATGACCTCTAAGTACCATTGATGGCAGTTCTTTCAGCCTCTCTTTACTGACCAAATCCTCACCTTCTACATATCTAGGGGCTATTGGCATCTTGGGTAGAAGGTCGAGTTGGGGGCCTAACAGTTCATCAAGACTAATTTTCATGTTGGCCGCCAACTACGCAACTACTGTCATATCTAGTGGATGTTGTGCGAGAAGAGGAACGTTTTCTGAAACAACCTTGAGGGGTGCGATCGTTTGTTTGGCCTATTGTCCGAGAAGGGGAAAGTCTGATTTTTTACTGATTCCAGTTTTGGTCCCGTTTGCACCTGTGCTTGCTGTTTTTTACCACTTGCTCTTGATTTGCTTGATTTGCTCTTCGCCACTTCTTTCTGAAGTGTGTGTAGATAGTCATCTGGCTTATGGTTCAACTCATATTGCGATTTTGTGTTCAAAAAAATCAAGTGCATATGCCTTTTGCTTCTCGGTGTATACCGGAGCGGGCTCGGGTTTTTTGTTCTCAAAATGTGCCACTTCGGCCTTTGCTATCGCTGCAGATTCCGCATCAGTACGATCGTAAGGTCTGATGGGAAGCTTCTTATGAGGCACTGTTGGGAGGGGCGACATTTTCCGTTTTGGGCTGCCATGACCTTTAGTACTCACTGACGGAGCACGCTTCCGCTTATTGTCCTTAGAGGGCGAAGACTGAGCTGCAGAGATCGAGATGGACTTGGGATGTGGTGGTCGTAGTCATCATGGGGTGGGCTTCTTGGAGGTGATGGAGGTGGAGGTGGAGGTGAAGGAGACCTACGACGACTTGGAGGCGGTACTCTTATCCTTGGGGCCAATCCTGGAAATTGTTAGTTGTTCTTTTCCCATAGAATGATCCCACCAAGTACTTCTTAGAGTGTGATCTCACCTTCAGGTCCAGGGACGTCAAGCTCCATTGACTCCCACTCCATTACGATTTGATCCACCCCTACTTTAGCATAGCCAGGTGGAATCTCATGGCCATGCCAACGTGCGTCAGGTGGACAAGGCAAAGCCGATCCGACCGCCACCTTCACAAATACGTTCTTCAATTTTAATATGGATCTCACAAGGTATCTGCTCCTTAATTCCATCCACGGGGTAGCCGGGACCGCCATCTGTATATGATGCATCGTTAGATGGGGCCTCCGATTCAGCGACGCTGCTTCTCTGCTGAGATGGGTTGGCGGTAATATCGAGTGGAGGATCTTGCTGCAAGCGCGCTATTCCTCTAAGTTCGTCGATCTGCTGCTGCTGCTTGTCAAGTCTTCCTAGCAGCTGGTTGAACTTGTCTTCCTCCTCCTCCCATCGTTGCTTTGCTCTTGCTCGGCTTCTATAGGTACCTTGGTCCTTAGGAAACCTAGTCTCCCACATGAAACTTCCGTCAAGGCCTCAGACTCGTCCTGTATGTTCACGATTCCCGAGGACCAAGCTGAGCAAGTCTTTCTCTCTATCGGGATGAAAATGTTTTATTCCATCTTTAATATCTTTCACCACTTTTATCCATGCAGTCCTGGCTACCTTTATCCCGTCACTACAAACAAGGTCCCCTATAAGTTCGTCATATGTACTCCCATGCCCAAGGAACCAATTTCTTGCCCTCAAATCCCATTCTTCATGAATTGGTTCTGGAATGATCCCTTTATCATGAAGCTCTTTCTCTTTTGCATCCCACTTAGGCATGGCAACCGCGTAGCCCCCTGGCCCCATGTTATGGTGATATTTCTTCTTCGCAGCATTTATCTTGTTTTTTTTACTTTTCCGTAGCAACTCCTGTTTTCCTATACTCCACAAATGCATCCCAGTAAGGCTGCTGCTTCGCTAGATAGCCTTCGAATAATGGAGTTTTCTTTTCCTTCTGGTACTGTTACCATAATGACTTATTCCAGTTCTTGAATAGTTCAGCCATCTTGTTCAGTGCAAACTGCTTGACTTTCTTTATCATTTCATCCGTATCGTCATCAGTGTCACATTCTGGCAGCTTGAAATGTGCCATTAGGTCAGTAACTAGTTGCTCTTTGAACCTATCGTCAATATACACATCACTCCATTCCTCCTCTTTGGGCTTATTCCACTCCCTAAAAGTGATCGGGGTGCGATCTCTTTTTTGAGGATAAAACAGTAGGGTAAAGAACCCCACTGCAATTTTTATAAATCATAAAGAGTTAAGAAAAAGTATTTACAAGTTCAGGCCACCTCAAAAGAGGGATAACATTCTAAGAAGCTATCTCCTGTATAAATTATTCTTAATCCAATCTTTGAGTCCCTCATAATTCTTATTCTTAATTCTATACAGGACCCATCTTAATTCCTGGGCGACAATGGCCCTCCATTCCTCAGGCGAATCATGCTTGTTGTTGAAGATTTCATTGTTTCTGCATATCCATATTCCCCAAGATCCTAAGATAATAATTTCCATTGAAAAAGGGACTTTAAGATCTTTTTTAATACTGGCTAAATCTTCAAAAAGATTGTGATCAGCCACTTGGACATGGGAAATTTCAGCCCAGCAAGCTCTTGCAAAAGGACAGTCCCAAAATAAGTGTAGAATGGTTTCCTCACTGATGCAGCCATGAAACACACATTCATAAGAAGCCAGAGTAAAACATTTCCTTTTTATAAGGTTCCGTGTGTTTAGCCTATCAAGGAGAAAGAGCCAGAAGAAGAATTTATGCTTTTGTTGACAGGAGGATTTCCACAACCAGGAGAAATGTGGCTGTACAGGGTGGTAACCAGATAAAGAATAGTAAGCCTTCTGGACTGAAAAATTACTTTCCCAAATGTAACTCCAGTTGTCAGCTTCCCCCTGCATGCCAACACTGAGTATTTGCTCAAGGTTTTGATATTCTTGGTAAGCTTGCTGTGACAAAGGGAGAAAAAATGATCTTGAATATTAGCTGTCTGCAGAAACTCATTGACATTATTGGCGAGATGTGTGGTTTTGCATAAGAAAGGAGATGAGGAAGCTTATTCTGTAGACATCTATCATTCCACATATCAGACCAGAGAAGGGTGGATTTTCCATCACCCACCGAGCACTTTGCAATTCCTTTAAATATGTCAACCAATTTCAGATGAGCTTTCCACCAAAATGATCCCTCCAGACTTCTTCCAGGTAGTTTACCATTACAGTAATAAGTGTTCCAGATAAGGTGAACCCATGGGATATCCTTGTGATTGTAAAATTTATCCAAATTCTTAGAAGTGCGGAGTTTTGAACATTAAGGTCAAGCACCCCCAATCCCCCATGGTTCTTTGGTCGACAAACTTTCTTCCATGCAACAAGAGCTTGACCCCTAGCTTGAACATCAGATGTTTTCTTTCTCCACAGGCATTGCCTCATATACTTAATCAGCTGATCCTTAATAGTGACAGGAAGATCAAAACAAATCATGTAGTATATGGGAAGGGAAGATAAAACTGATTTAATTAACTATAATTTCCCCCCATAATTAAGAAAATCAGCAATCCCACACAATCTTCTCTCAACTCTCTGAACAATAGGCAGAAAATGTTCCACTGCAGGCTTATTAATGCTTAAAGGCAGTCCAAGGTAGGTGAATGGCAATGAGCCAGGGAGGCAAGATAGTGTATTGGCAAGGTGCTCAAGCCTCGCAGTGTCCATGTTAATTGGCATCATACTAGATTTAGAGTAATTAACTTTGAGTCCAGTGGAGAGAGAAAAAGTATGAAGGAGAGCCTTGAGGCACAATAATTGCTCAGAGTCAGCCTTAAGGATTAATAAAGTGTCATCAGCATACTGCACAACAGGGAAATCAGGACAGAACACACCTTCAATGGGAAGGGAAAGAAGACCAATATTCATTGCTTTATTGAGGATGCTCTGAAGAAGATCAGCAACCAAGACAAACAGGAGAGGAGATAAAGGATCACCTTGTCTTACACCTCTTCTGCAATAAAATTTATTTCCAGGCACTCCATTTAATGTAGCAGGAGGAAGCTGAACCAAAGATTAATCAATCCAAGAAATCCATTTATCACCAAAACCTTTGGCTTTGAGGATATTGATAATTGCAGCATGCTCAATTCTTTCAAAAGCCTTTTCAAAGTCAAGCTTAAGAATTAAAATTTCTTCTTTGGATTTGTGGCATTGGTCAAGGAATTCAAATGCCCAACCTAAACAATCTTGAATAGACCTTTGTTTGAAGAAACCATACTGATTCTTGTGGACAAGTTTAAGGATGAACTTCTGCAATCTATTAGCCAGAATTTTGATTATAATCTTGAGGACACTATTTAGCAGAGAAATAGGCCTAAAGTCAGCAGGTGTCAGAGGAGCTTCAATTTTTGGAATGAGGGTGATAAAAGAGGCATTAATGCTTTCAAAGGAAGTTTGCCCCTCATAAAAATCCATAAGGAGTTGTTTCACATCATCCTTAATAATAGGCCAACATTGTTTCATGAATTCATTGTTAAAACCATCTGGGCCAGGGGATTTATCATTTGGAAGTTTTTTAATTACATCTTCAATCTCCTCATCAGAGAAAGGTTTTTCCAAAGCATCATTTTCCTCTTGCCTTAAGCATTCCCCTGCCAAGTCATTAAGATTGAAGTGCATTTCAGGCTTATCAGAAGTACCCAATCAATCTTTAAAGGCTTTCCATAGGAGATCTGCTTTGCCATCATGATCATGAAACTCATCATTAGAATCATCTTTGAGCATGGAAATGTAGTTATGCCTGAAACTTATGGTAGCTTTGGAATGAAAGAATTTTGTGTTTTCATCACCCAGCTTAACCCATTTAATTTTCCAATAAGTATTTTGATCTTGTAACAAAGAAATTATAAGATTCTTCAGGAGATCTCTGAGATTCCATTCTAGGATAGTAAGAGTTCTCATTTCCTCCATGGAATCCAGTAGATCAATGGTGGCATTAACATTGAAGATTTGTGATTTCAGGCAGGGCAGATTTTTTGCCCAGAGCTTCAGCCCCCTTCTTACATTTTTGAATTTAGCATTAATTTTTTCAGACGGGGGAACAGTATGGCCACTCCAACTGTCCATAACCGCGGACGCGGCTATCGAATAGTTTGTCACTCTGCAGAGATTGTACACTTTCACCACAACATTCGATACATCTGTCAGGAACAAATCCTGAATTCACCATACTCAGTATGCGGATAATCAATCCTAACCTTTTAATTACACGCCCTAGTATAAGCACCTCTCATGTGAGTTTGGCCTCCCAACCATGACCACTGTCATCTTGGGTACTGCACAGGTGGACAATCTTCACAAGGTAGCCTCAGCTTAGACCTTGGCCGTGGGGGAACTAATACTAAGGTATATAAGTTTCCAGTCAAGCCCTACCCAATATTCGGGTATTGTGGTTGTACGCTAAAATTGGAATGGTATCGCATCCAGACAACCATCAGTTTTATAAAGGGATAAGGCTCATTCCTCAACATTTTCATCACCAACATCATCAAGTGTTTGGAAACACATGTCCAAAACATTTCAATAGAATGATCCATCATCAAGGTTTTCATAACCATTTTTCCACCAAGTATTCCCATCTAAAGTTGATCAAGTTTTAAGCTTAGCACTAGCATCTACAGGTGGGGGTAGTAAATAATGTGGGGTGGTAACTGGTAGAGTTTCACTAAGTCCAACCTTATATCTTAGGTTGATATCAAGGTTTCTAGCTTAGGCCAAATTTTATGCTCTTTATGCAACCTTCAGCACAACTGTCTAGTATCTACCAAACTCTTAGGTAGCCTCTAAGTAAGCTTTGATAAGGAAATACAGTAAGAAGCTTGCCATAAAACTAGGATTGGTTTAGCAAGTGGATATGATCACATATGCTTAAGGCATATAATAGTCATATCACAAGTATGGGTTTGTTGTAGCAGTAGGGTAGCTTGCAAGTGTTAGCTTGCACATTCACTAGTAGTATTAGGCTTGCATAGTAATTAGCTTGCATCAGTGTCAATATAAGCTTGCCTTGTGCAGAGCAGTGGTTGAAGTTCTCCTCGGCTTCCTCTTCGTAGTATCCTCCTTCCTCCTCGTATCCTTGGTCGGTACTAGCGTCTATGAATAAATACGAGGTACACAATCACCAAACAATACTTAACTACTTGCAATCATCACACACAAGGGTCCTATAGATGATCTAGCATCATCTGTAACATTACAAGGTTAAGGCTTGGTTTAAATCCTTTTTAATTTTAGAAAAGTAATTTCTACTCATTGAAAAACTACTTAAGATTTAATATTCTCCAAACTAAACATGTGATCATTTTGAAACATGTCATCACCACATATTGTAGTCCATGGGAATGTGATTTAAAGTGGTGTCACAATTTAATAAGGTTTTACCCTTTTATTTTAATTAATTAAAGTGGCTAGAAATTCTTATGAAGCATTCTTTTATTACTTGAACATTATTTCTGCAAGTAAACCTATATATTTTTATATATTCTGAAAGGTATGGTTAAATGTGATTTTTTAGAGTTGGAATCAACTCAAAAGCTTGTATGGTTTGAATTTGAAAAATGTTTGAATGCAGAAAATCTTCTGCCTTGTTATTTTTACTATGGGTGATCTACAGATCCAAATGACTTGAATCCAACGGGCTTGGATTAAGCATTCGCAGACCTTTCCAACAAAATTGGTTTCTTTCAATTTGGTGTACTGAATCGATCTGGTTTGATTTTTGAAGTTGGGTATAGAAGTGTGTTTGAATTTAAAAAGAAAAAGGTTTAATTTGAATTACTGGGCTGCACGGGAAATTCTAACGGGCCGGCCTGCTAAGCGCAGTGCTCCCGTGGGCTGCTTAAGTGGGTGTCCCCACTCGTCAGTGACACGGGGCTGGGCGAAGCGGTATGGGGCAACGTGGATCGTTCGATCTAGTTCTAATCCAACGGCTGTGGTTCATCGTCGACGCGAGACAACTCCGGCGAGAACGAAACCTAGCGCGACCAGTGAGGGGTGCTGGGGGCTCACCGGGGTACGGGCGAGGGTCGGCGAGGCGGGCGAACGACGAAGTCGACGATGGCGAACCTCCTGGTACCGGTGGCTTCTCCTGGGGCGGCTCCAATCACTGGCTCCCTTCTTCTCTAGAGGCGGCGGGCTCCGGTGAAATTCCGGCGAGATGGTGCTCGGCTTGCTCTGAGGATGGTGTGGCACGGTCAGTGGGAAGAGGTGAGTGAGATGGTGTGAAGAAATCGTGTGGGGGTGGCCTCTATTTATAGTCGAGCGAGGGGACCGTCAGGGCGCACGGTGAGCTCGTCGGGGGCGACGTTACAGGCGGCTATAGGCATGGGCAAGGGTAGGGGACGGTGCTGTGTCTCCTGGCAATGCTCAACGACATGGTCGCGAGGCATGGGGCGGTGTGGTTTGGTCTGGAACGGGCGCGCGCTGGCAGGCGGCGTCTTCGACGGCGGGCGGTGGATGTATGGCATGGGGCGGCAAACGGGGATGTCTGGCGGTCTCCTGGGTCGGTGGTGATCGTGTGTGCACGCGGTGAGGGCGGCGCGCGGTCTGTGGGTGATGGACGAGGGTGGCGCTCTGGCGCACGCTCGGCATGGTCTGGGCGTGTCTCGTGCGCATGGTCCAGGGCTTGGCAACGCTCGCGGCTGGGACAGGCAGTAGCGGTGGACGGTGGGCTGCCTCCCGGACATCTTGGCTAGGCTTGCTGCTGCTCCTAGCTTGTTGTCCACAATGGGGTGACATGGGGGTGCTCGGCTGTTCACCATTAATGACAATGACAAGCTCACAGGGGTGCTTGTGTTGGGATAATCTTTCTAGATGATCTACTGGGTTGTGTGTGAGCTAACTAGGGAACAAGTTAGGCTCAAAACACTACACACTATAGTGTTTGATGTTTTGTTTGATTTGTGTCTGCAACTTGTTTGATGAAATGGCCGCATGAAATCAAGTTTTGAATTTTGAAATGATTTTTGGTGGGTTTGCTAGATTGGTTCTGGTGAGTCTGCAGATGCTTGGGTTTTGAAAATTGAGCTTGTTTGAGTGGGTTTTGAAAAAGTGGGATCTTCGCATATGAAGAAGATTCAATTTTGAATTGTCATTTAAACTATGCATTTGAAAGTTTCTGGATGATCACAAAGTGGGCCTTGATACCTTGTTATGAGTACATTCAAGGGGTGCAAAGATCCAGAAAAGTTTCTGTTAGGTTTTGAAAGTTTGGGACAGCCAAAGTAGGCATGGGAGTTAAATTGGTCAAAATGAACATTCACTTAATATATTTGTTTTGATTTACTTGTCTTTAGGAAAAGTGTGGGAAATGTTGTAGATGATGTTCTTTTCACCTAAGAAACATTTTGCAAGCAATGGATCACACAAACAAGGTGGTTTTTAAAGAATTTCAAAATCCATGCATACACATATACATGCATTCATGAATTCATTTGGAAAAGTTTTTGTTAACCCTAATCTTGATGATTAGTGTTTGATGATCTAAGTTTGGTATTTTTGGGATGTTACAAACCTTCCTCCCTTCTGGATCCATCTAAGTGGGCCGCCCAGCAGGCCATAGGCCATGCTACCGACTATGGGCCACCCGGTTGGTAGGATAAGAGACATGCTATAAGGACACCCATATAGCATATCCCCAACACCCATGCCAGACAGTCCTGAATTGATCTAGATTTGATAAACCCATATTGATTTTTCCTAATAATTGGAATAATAATGTTCTGTATTCTATTGGAAATTAATTTTGTCAGAATCTTGAGTGTCATGCTAACAAGTGAGATGGTCCTAAAATCAGTAGGTTTCATGGGGTTTGAAAATTTTGGAATGAGTGCAATGTATGCGGTATTGATACTGTCAATGTCCAGCTCCCCACTGTGAAATCTGTTGCATAGATTATAGAATTGGACTTTGATGGTACTCCAATATTTTTTTCATGAAGTAACCATTAAATCAATCAGGTCCAGGTGATTTATCATTTGGCATGAATTTGACAATATCATCAATTTCCAAATGGGTAAATGGCTCTTCCAGTAATGTGAGGTCATGTGGGGTAATTAGATGCTACAGATCAAACCTCATCTCAGTTTCAGATGTTTTTCCAAGTCAATCTCTGAAGGTAGTCCATAATAGAGAAGCTTTGTGATCATGGTCAGTAATTTCATTGCCTTGCTCATCCAGCAGAGCAGCAATATAATTATTCCTGTATTTTCTTGTGGAAATGGAGTGAAAAAACTTGGTGTTTTCATTACCAAGTTTAGCCCATCTACTATTAGCCCTTTTCCTCCAATATTTTCTTTTAGCTTCTAGCAGTTTGGCCAGATGAGATTTTATGATATGCCTGAAATTTATCTCAGGTACAGACAACGCCCTTTGTTCCTCAAGGCCAACCAAAAGAGATAAAACGAAGTTGCAGTTATCAATGACAATGTTGAGGTTAGAGATGGATTTACTCCATTTTTTGATAGCATACCTCAAGTTTTGGAATATGGCGTATGATCATGTGCATCATTCTTGAACCTTCCTTTGTTGACCCAGTTGCTTTGCACAATATCTGAAAGTCCTTCAAATTCCAACCAATAATCTTCAAATCTAAATAATTTTGATTTTGGTATGTCAGTACTAATTTGTATCAATATAGGAATGTGGTATGAGTCCAATCTAGCCAATGGTGTGGCCATAGTGTTGGGGAAGGTGGTGGTCCATTCATGGGATGTAAATATCCAATCAAGTTTCTCAAGAAGAGGTTGCTGCTGCATATTTGACCATGTAAAAGCTCTACCTTTAAGTGGTATTTCCTCTAGATCATGTTCCGGAACGATGGAGTTGAAAGAGTGGATGTTTGAAATATTGCCCCTGCTCTGTTTCTATCTTCAGAGCTTCTAATCATATTGAAATCTCCCATTATTATCCATAATTTGAAGATTGATGAATCAATGTGTAAGAACCAATCAATAAAATCATCCCTTCCATCACTTGTGCATGGGGCATATATGTTGGTGATGTAAAAATCCTCATTAGTTAGATTGCAATGCAGCTTAACAGTAAGGTGAAAAGATGATTGGCTGATCACAGTGCCATTATACATATTACCATTCCAAATGGTAATCAAACCACCAGAATTGCCAATGGAAGGTTGGTATGCAAACTGTCCTAGTCTTCTAGGACAGAATTTTCTGATGTATATACTGTCAAATATTTCTCTCTTAGTCTCTTGTAAACATAAGATATTGCAATTGCTCTGACTGATTTTGTCAGCAAAGTCATCCCATATTTCATGAGAGTTAATACCTCTAATATTCTAGTCAAGTATTTTGATTTGTCTACTCATTGGATACAAAGTAAATTTGCTGCAGTAGATATACATGCACTGTATATCATGGGTGCTAATACATGACGAATGTGATTTGTTTTTATATCTATGATGATCAGTACATTGTTTGCATAGGTGTAACCAGCTGACATATATCATGGTTTTCATGCACATAAGCAGAGGGCAAAAGTAAATATTGAGTTGGTGATCCTTGCAAGCCAGATATGATAAAACCATCTCAAACAGTGGATAGTACAACCCAGATAAGATAAGATAACTGTTTTGCTCTGCACACACCAGAGACTTTGGATGATAAACAAAAAGAGTCTGACATAGTGACCTTACATGATAAAAACTAGAATAAAATCCTAGGATAACAGAGCATCTACTGTCCATGCTCTTGGACATAGTGAAATAGTGATTAAGCACTATCATTAGAACTGTCATAGTTCAAGTTTGCAGCAGAAACCTCCCCAGGAGGAATCTGACAGAAGCTGGTACCAATGGCCTAGATTGTATCAACTAGAAGGACTGGTGGGGGTGCACTGTTATTGTCCATGACAATAGCTTCAAAGTGGCCAGACAGGTTCATGGGGGTGACTTGAGCATTGGAGGCATGTTCATCTGCACTTGCTTTATTCTTGTAACCTGCATTGAGACTTGCAATCCTGCAGCTTCTCCTTACATATTTGCAGATCTAGGCTCAGGTTTCTTCCTTTTACTCTTGGGGAAGTTGTCAGGCTTGGGAATACTAAGATAACATCATAGCTATCTGCTGGAACATGAATGTAGCTTGGGCCAGCTCCATCAAATGCAGCATTATTGTTGTCAACCACCTGTGAAACATTGTTTGCCTCCATCAGAATATCATTCTGCAAGGTGATTTGTTGATTGGGTGGGACAGTGCTGATCTCCAGAGTCACTTTGACAGTGTTGATGATTGTTGACAGATTCATTCATCTGAACTGTATCACAAGTAATAGTGCTACCAACAATATTTGGAAAGTTAGCATGCTCTTCACCACCCATCAAGCTAACAAGCAGACTGGATAGGTTGGCAATTGGGTCCAGTTCAGCAACATGCATATTCTGATTATCTTGAATCTCAGGCTGCAGTGGTGGGGTTGCAGGATCCAAGTTGACAGCAACCTCATTCTGAACATTATTGGTGCTGCATTTCCAAGCAGATGTACAAGTGCAACATTTTCATTATCGCAACATTTTCCTCCATCACATTATCATGTTGGGCATCATGCCAAAACCCCGATGAACCATGGGCGGGGGGTGGGTTACCACCATCGAGGCAGGGGTCTTCATCACCAAAGATTAGCACCAAGCAAAGTAGATGATAGTAAGATCATGGGGCATGTCCAGAGTCACCATTGCCATCATCGCCCACATTCTTTCCAATCACCACACTCGGAGGAAGGTGTCAATGTCATATGCACGAAATTTAACTAGAATTCTAGCCTTGTTAACAAATCCTTATTCCAGACAAGAAATCTACCAAAGGGGATAAATGTTTTCATCACAGATTCATGATCCCAGAGTTGCTGAGGGTAGTTAAGTAGCATGCACCAGATATCATGAGTGAAAACAATAATCCTACGATTGATACCAAAATCCTCATTAACAATCCTCAAAGTACTTTCTCCTATCTGGTAAGGACTACCCAGAACTGAAGCATCTCTATCGGTGTGATGAGTAAACCGAAACAGAGCAGTACCCATTGCGCTCTTAGATGTGTTGTGAACTTGCAGGCCAAGTCCATGAAGAAACTCACCGATGATTGCAATAGAGACGATGTATTCAATAGCATCATGTTCGGGGGTGAGGGTGGCGACGGCCCAATCATAAGATAGATGGGGGAGTCCCTGCCCAGGAACACGTAGCTTCTTTGGGTACGTAGTGGACCAGGAGGGATAGCAGCCATGCCAGGGGGGACGTGGGGGGCAGGGTCGACTGGATAGTTCGCCATTGTCGCCGATGAGAAAACTGGGGTTTGTGGGGAGGAAATTGTGGCTAGTGGCTGGAGTTGTGTATGAGCTTGTCCAGGAGAAGTCGATGCGGCAGGGTTAGGTGTAACAGTAGCTCGAGATTTTCTCTGATAAAACATTTTTCTTGGTAGCGATGATAGACATGATTGGGATATGTGCCCATAATTGTAGCATTGACGGCAATGAACACGGTTACGACAAACTGCACGTATATGATCATTTACTGCCAGGCAAAGTGTGCATTTAAATGGCCTAATGACGTGATCATAAATGGGCAAATCCGAATTATTCGGTAGTTCAGGTGAAACCCCAACGAGTGATACTTGATGATTGGACAATCCATTCCTGGATAGTGTGATCTCACTCCGTGATGTACGATCATGTGCATGCTCAAGATTTAAAAGTTGTGCACCGTTGTGAGGTTGAGCCACGTCAACATATGAATCTCTACTACCAACAAGGAACAAGATTTGCACCAGATAGTGGAATTTGAAAATTTGTAGAAGATGTGATAGTACATGTACCTTGATGGTTGACCGATCCATAGGTGGATCCATCAGAATTCCTTTTCCTCTTGTGTTGCGTCCATTGTCTATCTTCTTCCTCACACTAGAGATTAAATTCACGTTTCCAATTTGGTCCACCATTGCTCCATATATCAAAGTAGCATGTGAAATCTCTGGATTTGTAAAACCTCATTTTGATGATCATGATCCCAATAGCCTTCGAACAAACATCAAATATGAATACCCTATCCTGCAAGGGGGAGATTCGGAGTTTGTCCCAGTCAGCACCAAGACATGCCGAGAGAGCCATACCAATATTCGCACAAGATAGATCAAACTTTACATTGCCAAATGAGACCACCAGAGAAAATCCACATTCAGCGAAGATTGGATGAACCGGGGTGGAATAGAGGTTCATCACTTTTTTTTGAAAAAGTCAGACCAGATTCAAGATCTAGGGGGAAGGGAATGGTGGGTGTAGCCATGATGGCCAGCAGATGGGTTTTGGAGTGAGTGGAGTTGAATGCACGACTCATATTTGAGTTTAGATGGCCGGGGTTGAGAGATCGCTGGAGGAGGGGTGGGTGTCACGGTGGGGGTGGGAGGAGAGCCATACGTGTGGATGAGTTCAAATGTTACTAATGATGATAGATCACCTGGGAGGCAAAATTCACAGGATAGGTGCCTATACTAGGGCGTGTAATTGAAAGGTTAAGATTAATTATCTTCATACTGAGTATGGTGCATTCAGGATTGTTCTTGACGGATGTATCGAATATTGTGGTGAAAGTGTACCACCTCTGCAGAGTCTCAAACTATTCGAATAGCCGCGTCCGCGGTTATGGACAGTTGGAGTGTCCATATTGTTCCGTCGTCAGATGTTTTCAAATTGACTTGTGAAATGAATCGTGACTTTGACTTGACCACAACAAGGTTGTTATATGAAATTCAAGTTCCCACTTAGGTGTTATAAAACTTTAAGCTAGACTTTATTTGCTTCTGAACTTAGTTAAGCTAAACCTGGGTTTTTGCAAAACAACATAGAGCTTAGTATCCCTACTCAAAACCACTTCACTTGTTAGTATTGGTTTGCGAGTACTTAAAGAGTACTCATGGCTTTATCCCTGGCTATTCCCGTGGCCAGACTATGAAGATGACTATCAGGAGGATGGACCGCAGGAAGGTTACGACAACTAGGATCATCTCCCATCGTCAGCATTGCCTGTGACCATGAAGATGGAGCTTCGCCTACACTACCGTTATCATTACGTTACTCCGCTGCTATGATTGTATTAAGACTGGATCATGAGATCCTTTATTTGTTGTAAGACCTTATGTATGGTTTATAATGGATGATGTACTGTGATATCCAATCTGTTATGTCTCACAAAAATGTTAATCCTAGGATTGCGATGTATGGCATAACAGGCATCTAGGATTAAAAATCTGGGTGTTCACAAGTTGGTATCAGAGCCAGGTTGACCATAGGAGACCCTAGTTCAAAATGGACGCTTAATCAAAAACTTAGTTTCAAAACAAAAGGAAGTGAGTATTTTTGAAAACCTATTCTCATTCTTATCACCAAGATTCTTTCAAAAACTTTCATGTCCTCAAGAATTCTTGCAAACTTACATAAAATTTGACACACTTGATCACTCCACTAACTTAATCATCCTATATTCTTATAGATGGACGTGAACTATAGAAAGTTCTATCAGTTGGGGAATGGAGGAGAACTCATCTTTGAGCGTGACTTGGACCAGCTTTTGGAACTTTTGGAGCGCCCACACCCAAAGTTCTTCGGAGCTCAGCTCAACGATCAGGAAGGAGAGGAATTGCAATGGCTGATCGTTGCAAGTCTCCGAGGAAAGATTGAAGCCCCCACCTCAGAGGGAATTCAATTCACCATTCCAGAGAACAATTGGCTAGATGGACCTTCCAGGGCCATGCAGGAAGCTCTTGCCCGTCTTTGTGGGCAAAGCATCAATGAGATCAAGGGTACCCGCTTTGAGTTCTATCCAAGGCGTGATGTTATGGGACAGCCACTGGAGGCACCATATCACCCTAAGCTTAAGAATCAAGTGGACCATCTCAGCTTCAAGATGTATGACTGGCAGAAGGAGTTAGACAATGCCCGCTCCTAGGTCAACCACAAGCATGCCATCGCTGTCAAGAAGGACTAGACCATTTCCATGCTGGTAAAGGATCGCCAGTCTCGTCGCCGTTAGCTTGACACACTAGTGGAAATAGAGCCTCTAGTCCCGGGCCGTAAGGGCCTTTAGTCCCGGTATTTGAACCGGGACTAATCAAGCAGGACTAGAGGCCCAACACTAGTCTCGGCCCAGTTACCAGCCGGGACTAGTGGGTGTCCACGTGGCTACCCCAGCACGCTCAGGGTGCACCCCCACTAGTCCCGGTTTGTGTTATGGACCGGGACTAGTGGGTCTCTGCCGCGACAACATTTTGCGCCTTTTCTCTGCCGCAGCAGAGCATTACCTAGGACTAGTGATTTCTCTGCCGCGGCAGCATTTTGTTCCCTTTCTCTGCAGCGGCAGAGAATTCATTTTTTTATTGTTTTATTTATTTATTTTTCATTTCAAAATGGTTTTTGAATATTTGTACGCCACCACATATCGTACACGTTCGTGCATATATATAAGATAACTTGTATTACGAAATCGAACATACAAATATATACAATTTACATAGTTACATGGAGATCACAAAATACCGGGACTAGAGCACGTTTGTTTGATTACATGGAGATCAGTAGCGCCTATTCACACTAAATTCTTCGGCATCGTCTATGATCTGTTTGAAAATAAATCCCGCCAGCTCCTACGCAATTGCTAGTACGCGTTGCTCTGGTAGTAGTTGATCCCGCATTCACTCGAACTATATATAAGAAAAAGGAGATCAATATGAATATCAATCATGATAACAAAAGGTGACAACAATAAAATGATGGTGTGCATGCATTGCTTACGTCGACTCTATAATCATTGTGTTCGGTGGTAAACGTGCGAATGAACTCGCATACGTAGAATCCACATAGATTCGACCCCCATGGCTGCATCGCGCACTTTACGAGAGTAGAATTCAATCTAAATAATAATCTAGAGCATCAATATTGTATTAAAACTAGAAGTAAAGAGATGCGTGGACATATCACGTGCTACTTGCCGAGACCGCCTTAAACGTTAGCTTCTCACTAAATACACCCGTAACCTCTCGCTTCAACCGGATCCAAACCCTGCCCGACAAAGAAAATGAATGAATGAGTTATTCATTACCTGATATCTCAGGAAATCAACGAAAGAGACCAATATAGCGCAAAACTTGCTTCTGGAGCATGTCCTGCACGCTGCGGAAATCTTCTAGGTTTCTCTTTGATGGGTCCATGACATCAACTCTTCCCTTATCAAGTTGAATGTCTAGCAGAACCCAGTGGAAGCTGCAAACATTTATATATACATCAGTAACTCATCAGTTACACTTATTAGCATCGACTAATCAAAAGTGAATGTGTACAACAGAGTAAGACCCTCACCTGAAATTGTAAGGAAACAATATGTGGTCAAAGAAATTTTGCTCCAACAGAAACCTTAGAATGTTTTCCTCTGTGTGGCATCCCGCAAAACCACTACTAGAAATTCGCGTTGAATTTGTGCATTGCATCGACATCATCATGCATTGTTTGCCAAAATTATTTTCGCAACACCCGTTTTGTTTTCTAAAATGCCCCCTCTTGATTCAAACATCAAAATCCGGGTCGCCGGAATATTTTGTTTTGCCGACATCGGTTTGCAAAAGCTTTGTTTGAAATAAGTAAAATTCATTTTTATTTTAGTGGGTCAGTCGAACGGGCCGAGTAGACCCGAACGACCACCCCAGGTTTTTAAATCGGTCCACCTCCTAAATTCCTAAAGCTACCCACTATCCTACCCACACCCCCTGGCCACCTCACTCCACCCAATCAGAACATGCCACCTCACCCCTCTCTCTCCCTCACCCAATCACACCCTGCCACATCACCCAACCCCCCCTCTCTCCCTCAACACTGCCACACTCCCTGCCCCACCAAACCGACGCAGCGCACACACAACACAGCACACACGCACGCGCTCAGCCTCTGCCTGGCCCCTTGACGCCTGCCCACCCCCGCCTGCCTGCTCTCCTCTCTCTCTTTTCCCCACCGCGCCCCGCCCTCCCTCCTCCTCCCTCTCTCCTCAAGGCCGCTCACCCTCGACCCAGCGCCGCCCATCTCCGGCCGCTCTCACCGCTGCTCCGCCGCCGCCAGTCCCCCTTCTCCTCCCTCGGCTTCCTCGCCCCGGCCCCCAAGCTAGCCGCGCCGGCTCCGTCGCTCCTTCTCCCCGCCACGCACCGCCCGACCCCGCCACCGGCCGCCTACCAAGACGGTTACCAGCGTCTGCCGCCGCGGTTCCAGCTGTCGCCCGGCCAACCCCGCTGCCGCCCCACGCGCTTCCCCGCTAGGCCCCGCCACGGCCGCCCGACCGCGTCCTCCGCCGCCTCCGCTCCCCAGGTTCCTCCGACCAGCCCAGCGCCGACGACGCGCCTGCCGCCTTGCCCTCGCCGCCTCTGCACCCCGCGCCGCAGCAGCTCGCGGATCCACGCCGCCACAGGCGCCCGTCCTCGCCGGCGAGCCCACGCCCGGCCAGCACGCCTCAGCGTCGCAGCTCCGCTCGGCCGCCGACCCGAAAAGCGCCATGGTCCTGCCCCTCTGCGGGCTGCCGCTGTCTCCGCCATCATTGTTCTCCGCTGTCGCGCGGGCCCACCTCGCCTCGAGCTCGTCACCGTTGGGAGGTGCACCGTCGATCCGCCTAGTTCGACCACCAAAACGCGCAATTCCGAACCGATGACCGAAGAGAACCTTTTAGGAACTCCATGAGCTACCCCGACCACCGATGAGAACTGCCACCGTGTCAGGATTTACCGAAGGTCGATCCCGCCGATGCCAAGCACTGCAACGACATCGAACCGTCAAGCCAAGTTCATCCGCGGACAAGACCGATATTTAAACATGATAACCCAAGAGCGACATGAGGCCCCGACAAGAACGGCACCGACCCGGGCGAGTCCGATGCCCCGACGCCAGACCAAGTGCTGCCTCCCGGAACCCCAAGTTCGCCGAACCCTGGACCCCGAGACCAACCCCGAACCCCGGAACCCCAAGATCGTGGAACCCCTAATGTGTGAACCTTTCCGAAACCCTATTTTATAACATAATAACAACTTGTTGCATATTGAATTGTCATACTCGCATGCATATCTGTGGTTAGGGGGCCTTATGCCGATTCACCTAATAATTAAATATGGGGCCCATATGCGGGCAAATCTAGTCTCATATTGGCCTCATTTAAACTTGTGTAGCGAACCGGTATCTTATCTTGCCTTGTTATAACAACATTTAATGGCGGGGTAGCTAAACAACCTGAATCATATAAATCAATTGTCGGGGCCCCGGTACCGCTTAATATGACCTAATTGCATCGCATCTTGCCATGCCATACATCATGCATGCATCATGCCGATCTTCTGCCGAAATCTTAAATATTGCATCCGATGTTATTCTAGTGTTTTGCTTCTTCGCGGATAAGGCCGTTGAGTTGTTGTGAGCTTCGCCCCGATCTTCGGTTGAACCCTTCGACAATGTTTTCAGGCGAGCATCTCCCCCTTTCTACCTATCTTACTTTTATAGTAATTTACTCCTTCCTGTTGATCTATTGCTATCTGTGTTGCGATGCTCTAGTTTTCGTACCCGAGATATCCCTTGCGGCCGTATATTGCCTTGGACACACCCTATTACCTGTTGTTTGGTAGATAGTTGGACTTGCGCGTCGTAGTTGCTTGCTCAAGTGCTGATGTGTGTCGTCAAATGCCACAGTTGTTGATGTATTGCCGCATGTTGTTGTTGGAGATGATCATAGTTTTACTTATCGTTCACTTTAATTCCTGTTTAACAACTAAAATTGAAATAAGCAGAGGCATCGGTGGGTGATAGATAATATTTGGTTTCCGAATGCCCACTTGTGTCCCGTAAGACCCCGAGTACTTGATACCTGTTCCTTGATTTATCGCGCTATCCACATCCGGGAGGTATATGGGACCCCCCCTGAGCCAGAGCTTGATTCAGTCTTATTTCTTGGGGCCACAAACTAGTTTGAGGTTTTATTTACGATCCTGTACTTATGCCATTCTACTTATGTATTTAAATTGTGCGAGGAGCACACTGTACTGTTTAGGAATTGTGACCCGTTTACGTGGTATCGACAAGCCCAGCCACACTTTCGGGTTCCCGATCTGCCACCGCCCCACAAACCTTGAGGCCGTCTCGAGTAAGCTAGCTCCGTTCGGAATCTACTTAAGGGTGGCCCCTGAAATATTTCTGAATCGTGATTGTTCATCATGAAAGCCTCGTTGGGTTTTGATTTGGTTTTTCCGAGGTTGATCGGCGTGTTGCTATTGGTGCACCCGGTAAAACTTTCAAAGCCGTGTCCGCGGATATGGACGACTTGGAGCACAGTATCTCGATCATAGACAAGCATAACTAAAGTTTACTGCTATAAATTTGACTTTATAATGACTAGTAATCAGCTTCACTATAACGGAATGGCTAAATAATACGCCCACAATTGCTGGTTTGAATTGTCGCTACACCATTGTACCGACTAGTAAATCTTGCAACTACAACGGAGTGGCTGAATAAAAGTACCAACAACTGCTGGGTTTTGGATTACATCATGCTATTCAGATTCGATTAGTAATTGCTGCAATTACAACGGAATGATTAACTAAAAGGGCCCATCGCTTACTTTATCGAATGATTATCTAAACCTGACTAGTAATTGCTGCAACAATAATCAATAAATAAACCGCCAACCGTGTGAGTTCCTGATGACTTCCTCGTTTGGTCTCGAGGGGAAATACCAGATGGGTTTGTTTGGTGTTAGCTTCAGTTGGATCCGAATAGGTCCTTCTTACCCCTCTCGATTCGCGCCATTGTATCGAGTCTCTATAGGTGGTTTAGTGCATCTTGCCGCCGCCATCCACCATACCTATGTAGGCGAGGACCGCCAATTCTAGCCTCGCTGCAATCGGCCTCGATCGACGCTCCTCTTTTTCCTTTGCCCTTTGTCGGCACCCTTTTTGCTTAAGAAGGTTTTGAGATCGACGCCGTTAGCAGGATTACCCTTCCGGCTTGGCCTGGGCAGGGTTATGGACGCCATTGGTTATTCTTCAGGGCTCTTAGCCCCATTTGCATCTTGTCCGTAGCTGGACGCTCTATCGTTTTCAAGGTGATTTGGATCTTTGTATACTCTATCTGTATTCTTGACTCATTGGGTCGCTGTATATATATCTGTTCTGTGGGTCCCATCGAGGACTGTTGTGTAATGTTATTACTTTGTTTTCCACCCGCACGAAAGTGCCTGGTGGGAACCTTTGAATCGTTTCTATGCGGGTTTGGCGAATTTTGCTCAAACTTGCATAGGTCCGATTCGAGGGTGTTACTGAGTGGTATCGAGCGCAGCGATGATACCCACAAGTCCAAATTGTAGGATAACCTAGCTAACGGCCAAGTAGAGTGTCAAAACTATTTTGAAAAATCGGTTGGATAGCTCGATTAGGTCTGATTTTACTCCTTACCCTCCGCTGTTCTCCTCTTACCTCTACGTGTTTTGAATCCGCTTCTCTTTCTTCGAGTCCGGGATTTCTCGTGGTTGGGTTCCGTCGTACCTCTGTGGTTTCTCTTTCTCCCTTTTGTAACGGAGGTGCTACGATCATCAATCTGCAACTTGTCTGTTGTACCCTTCATCCAATCTTTTGTTCTTGAGCTCTTGATCCATATGTGTTCCTTGCTGGATATCAGTGTCGTTGAAAAACATATGAGAAGGACGAGCATTGGTGAAGTTGGAGTATACCTTGAGCATGTGTTGTTCATGCCAATGGAACCATCGCTGAACCTAATCATTGTGTCTTTCATACGATTTCTGCTGGCATCATCCCTTGTTCCGGATACCGCCTAAGAAGGTCTTCAGTCTAAATCTCGAGAGTTGAGTTGTCTGATTCTCCTACCCATGTATAGAGTTGATAGTTGGGTCCGGGATGGACTGATCACCCTAACCGACTCTTACTGTTCGCTCTGTACATCGAGCTAGTGGATCAATTTAACTTTTCCCTCTTCTAATGGAAGTTAGAGGTGGACTTATCGTTCGATACCTCTACCTTCGTCCTTTGTTCTCCGGAGTGTTCTCTCGTCGATCAGGAACAACGAACATTGTTGGTGGTGTCGCCGTTTTCTAGATGAAGAAGGAACCCTCGTTAGTGGAGTCGCGAGGATCTACACGAAGCGAGAAGATTCAGATCGCCGCCTTCCTTCCGGTGCCATGAGGCGGATCTCGAGGGCGAGATCCATTGTTAGTGGTGTCGAATTGTGGCATCCCGCAAAACCACTACTAGAAATTCGCGTTGAATTTGTGCATTGCATCGACATCATCATGCATTGTTTGCCAAAATTATTTTCGCAACACCCGTTTTGTTTTCTAAAACGCCCCCTCTTGATTCAAACATCAAAATCCGGGTCGCCGGAATATTTTTTTTTGCCGACATCGGTTTGCAAAAGCTTTGTTTGAAATAAGTAAAATTCATTTTTATTTTAGTGGGGCAGTCGAACGGGCCGAGTAGACCCGAACGACCACCCCAGGTTTTTAAATCGGTCCACCTCCTCAATTCCTAAAGCTACCCACTATCCTACCCACACCCCCTGGCCACCTCACTCCACCCAATCAGAACATGCCACCTCACCCCTCTCTCTCCCTCACCCAATCACACCCTGCCACATCACCCAACCCCCCCTCTCTCCCTCAACACTGCCACACTCCCTGCCCCACCAAACCGACGCAGCGCACACACAACACAGCACACACGCACGCGCTCAGCCTCTGCCCCCTGGGCCCCGCACGCGCCCTGGCCCACCCCTGCCCCGCCTGGCTCTCCTCTCTCCTCTCTTTCTTCCCCACCGCGCGTGCCCCGCTCCCTCCTCCTCCCTGGCTCTCGCAGCAGCTGCCTCACCCGGCGACCAGCGCCGCCCATCTCCGCTCACCGCTGCCGCCGCCACCCTTCTCCTCCTCGGCTTCCTCGCCCCCAAGCTAGCCGCCCGGCCTCGCTCCTTCTCCCCGCCCCCGCTCACGCACCGCCCTCCGACCCAAGGCGCGCCACCGCCGCCCGCCCTTACAAGCCATTACCTGCCGCGCCGATTCCGCTGTCGCCCGGCCAGCGCCCGCCGTCCCACGCTGCCGCTAGGCCCGCCGGGCGACCGCCGACCGCGTCCTCGCCCGCCTCCGCCTCCCAGTTTCGACCAGCCGCGCCCACGACGCAGCCTTGCCGCCGGCCCTCGCCACCTGCACCCCGCGTCGCCGCCGCGCAGCAGCTCGCGGATCCGACGCCGCCGCTGCGCCTGCCTCGCCGCGGCGAGCCCACGCCCGCCGGCCAGCACGCCCGCGTCGCAGCTCCTCCGCTCGCCGCCGACGACCAGCGCCAGCGGTCTGCCCCTCTTCGGGCCGCCGCGGTCTCCAGTGACCGTGCCCCTCCGCTGCCGCGCGGCCCACGCCGCCGAGCTCGTCACCGTCGGGAGGTGCACCGTCGATCCGCCTAGTTCGACCACCAAAACGCGCAATTCCGAACCGATGACCGAAGAGAACCTTTTCGGAACTCCATGAGCTACCCCGACCACCGATGAGAACTGCCACCGTGTCAGGATTTACCGAAGGTCGATCCCGCCGACGCCAAGCACTGCAACGACATCGAACCGTCAAGCCAAGTTCATCCGCGGACAAGACCGATATTTAAACATGATAACCCAAGAGCGACATGAGGCCTCGACAAGAACGGCACCGACCCGGACGAGTCCGATGCCCCGACGCCAGACCAAGTGCTGCCTCCCGGAACCCCAAGTTCGCCGAACCCTGGACCCCGAGACCAACCCCGAACCCCGGAACCCCAAGATCGTCGAACCCCTAATGTGTGAACCTTTCCGAAACCCTGTTTTATAACATAATAACAACTTGTTGCATATTGAATTGTCATACTCGCATGCATATCTGTGGTTAGGGGGCCTTATGCCGATTCACCTAATAATTAAATATGGGGCCCACATGCGGGCAAATCTAGTCTCATATTGGCCTCATTTAAACTTGTGTAGCGAACCGGTATCTTCTCTTGCCTTGTTATAACAACATTTAATGGCGGGGTAGCTAAACAACCTGAATCATATAAATCAATTGTCGGGGCCCCGGTACCGCTTTATATGACCTAATTGCATCGCATCTTGCCATGCCATACATCATGCATGCATCATGCCAATCTTCTGCCGAAATCTTAAATATTGCATCCGATGTTATTCTAGTGTTTTGCTTCTTCGCGGATAAGGCCGTTGAGTTGTTGTGAGCTTCGCCCCGATGTTCGGTTGAACCCTTCGACAATGTTTTCAGGCGAGCATCTCCCCCTTTCTACCTATCTTACTTTTATAGTAATTTACTCCTTCCTGTTGATCTATTGCTATCTGTGTTGCGATGCTCTAGTTTTCGTACCCGAGATATCCCTTGCGGCCGTATATTGCCTTGGACACACCCTATTACCTGTTGTTTGGTAGATAGTTGGACTTGCGCGTCGTAGTTGCTTGCTCAAGTGCTGATGTGTGTCGTCAAATGCCACAGTTGTTGATGTATTGCCGCATGTTGTTGTTGGAGATGATCATAGTTTTACTTATCGTTCACTTTAATTCCTGTTTAACAACTAAAATTGAAATAAGCATCGGTCATCGGGTGATAGATAATATTTGGTTTCCGAGCCCACTTGTGTCTGTAAGACCCCGAGTACTTGATACTGCCCTTGATTTATCGCGCTATCCACATCCGGAGGTATATGGGACCCCCCTTGAGCGAGCTTGATTCAGTCTTATTTCTTGGGCCACAAACTAGTTTGAGGTTTTATTTACGATCTGTACTTATGCCATGCTACTTATGTATTTAAATTGTGCGAGGAGCACATCAGTCTGTTAGGAATTGTGACCCGTTACGTGGTATCGACAAGCCCAGCCACACTTTCGGTTCCCGATGCCATCACGCCCCACAAACCTTGAGGCCGTCTCGAGTCACTAGCTCCGTTATGGAATCTACTTAAGGGTGGCCCTCAAATATTTCTGAATCCTGTGATTCTTCAGTCGTGAAAGCCTCGTTGGGTTTTGATTTGGTTTTTCCGAGGTTGATCGAGCGTGTGTTGCTATTGGTGCACCCCGGCTGGGTAAAACTTTCTGAAAGCCGTGTCCGCGGATATGGACGACTTGGAGCACAGTATCTCGATCATAGACAAGCATAACTAAAGTTTACTGCTATAAATTTGACTTTATAATGACTAGTAATCAGCTTCACTATAACGGAATGGCTAAATAATACTGCCCACAATTGCTGGTTTGAATTGTCGCTTGCGACCATTGTACCTGACTAGTAAATCTTGCAACTACAACGGAGTGGCTGAATAAAAGTACCAACAACTGCTGGGTTTCGGGATTACATCATGCTATCTGTATCTGATTAGTAATTGCTGCAATTACAACGGAATGATTAACTAAAAGGGCCCACTGCTTACTTTATCAGAATGATTATCTAAACCTGACTAGTAATTGCTGCAACAATAACTGAATAAATAAAACTGCCAACTGTGTGAGTTCCTCGGATGACTTCCTCGTTTGGTCTCGAGGGGGAAATACCAGGATGGGTTTGTTTGGTGTTAGCTTCAGGTTGGATCCGAATAGGTCCTTCTTACCCCTCTCTGATTTACGCCAGTTGTATCGAGTCTCTATAGGTGGTTTAGTGCATGCTGCCGCTGCCGCTCAGTCCACCATACCTATGTAGGCGAGGACCGCCGAATTCTAGCCTCGCCGTGTACTGGCCTCAGTACTGACGCTCCTCTTTTTCCTTTGCCCTTTGTCGGCACCCTTTTTGCTTAAGAAGGTTTTGAGATCGACGCCGTTAGACGCCGCGTAGGTGGTTACCCTTCCGCTTGTCCCGGCAGGGTTATGGACGCCATTGGTTATTCTTCGTGGCTCTTAGCCCCATTTGCATCTTGTCCGTAGTGACGCCTATCGCTTTCAAGGTGATTTGGATCTTTGTATACTCTATCTCGTATTCTTGACTCATTGGGTCGTTATATATATATCTGCGTGGGTCCCATCGAGGACTGTTGTGTAATGTTATTACTTCGTTTTCCACCCGCACGAAAGTTCCTGGTGGGCACCTTTGAATCGTTTCTATGCGGGTTTGGCGAATTTTGCTCAAACTTGCATAGGTCCGATTCTGAGGGTGTTACACTCTGTCTCCTCGGGGTTATCCCTTAGCGTGGCTATATGCATGTTATCTTGGTCAATGAACCCAATATTATAGATTCTTTTTATTTTACATTCCAGCATCTTCATTCTGCATAATAAGGATAATTACATGTTTTGAACCGAACAACTAAAAAACCGAACATGTAGACAATGAATTCAACAACTTACAGACAATAGCAGCTGAGGATGGATTTGTCCAGGGCGTCGAGATGGTATAATTGGAACAGTTCTGGAAACTCAATATGGACCTTTTTGGGTCTGAAGAAGTACTCATGTGGGACATTGGCTACGATCATTATTCTCCCTTACTTTATGACCTCTAAGTACCATTGATGGCAGTTCTTTCAGCCTCTCTTTACTGACCAAATCCTCACCTTCTACATATCTAGGGGCTATTGGCATCTTGGGTAGAAGGTCGAGTTGGGGGCCTAACAGTTCATCAAGACTAATTTTCATGTTGGCCGCCAACTACGCAACTACTGTCATATCTAGTGGATGTTGTGCGAGAAGAGGAACGTTTTCTGAAACAACCTTGAGGGGTGCGATCGTTTGTTTGGCCTATTGTCCGAGAAGGGGAAAGTCTGATTTTTTACTGATTCCAGTTTTGGTCCCGTTTGCACCTGTGCTTGCTGTTTTTTACCACTTGCTCTTGATTTGCTTGATTTGCTCTTCGCCACTTCTTTCTGAAGTGTGTGTAGATAGTCATCTGGCTTATGGTTCAACTCATATTGCGATTTTGTGTTCAAAAAAATCAAGTGCATATGCCTTTTGCTTCTCGGTGTATACCGGAGCGGGCTCGGGTTTTTTGTTCTCAAAATGTGCCGCCACTTCGGCCTTTGCTATCGCTGCAGATTCCGCATCAGTACGATCGTAAGGTCTGATGGGAAGCTTCTTATGAGGCACTGTTGGGAGGGGCGACATTTTCCGTTTTGGGCTGCCATGACCTTTAGTACTCACTGACGGAGCACGCTTCCGCTTATTGTCCTTAGAGGGCGGCGAAGACTGCTGAGCCTGCGGCAGAGATCGAGATGGACTTGGGATGTGGTGGTCGTAGTCATCATGGGGTGGGCTTCTTGGAGGTGATGGAGGTGGAGGTGGAGGTGAAGGAGACCTACGACGACTTGGAGGCGGTACTCTTATCCTTGGGGCCGATCCTGGAAATTGTTAGTTGTTCTTTTCCCATAGAATGATCCCACCAAGTACTTCTTAGAGTGTGATCTCACCTTCAGGTCCAGGGATGTCAAGCTCCATTGACTCCCACTCCATTACGATTTGATCCACCCCTACTTTAGCATAGCCAGGTGGAATCTCATGGCCATGCCAACGTGCGTCAGGTGGACAAGGCAAAGCCGATCCGACCGCCACCTTCACAGATACGTTCTTCAATTTTAATATGGATCTCACAAGGTATCTGCTCCTTAATTCCATCCACGGGGTAGCCGGGACCGCCATCTGTATATGATGCATCGTTAGACGGGGCCTCCGATTCAGCGACGCTGCTTCTCCGCTGAGATGGGTTGGCGGTAATATCGAGTGGAGGATCTTGCTGCAAGCGCGCTATTCCTCTAAGTTCGTCGATCTGCTGCTGCTGCTTGTCAAGTCTTCCTAGCAGCTGGTTGAACTTGTCTTCCTCCTCCTCCCATCGTTGCTTTGCTCTTGCTCGGCTTCTATAGGTACCTTGGTCCTTAGGAAACCTAGTCTCCCACATGAAACTTCCGTCAAGGCCTCAGACTCGTCCTGTATGTTCACAATTCCCGAGGACCAAGCTGAGCAAGTCTTTCTCTCTATCGGGATGAAAATGTTTTATTCCATCTTTAATATCTTTCACCACTTTTATCCATGCAGTCCTGGCTACCTTTATCCCGTCACTACAAACAAGGTCCCCTATAAGTTCGTCATATGTACTCCCATGCCCAAGGAACCAATTTCTTGCCCTCAAATCCCATTCTTCATGAATTGGTTCTGGAATGATCCCTTTATCATGAAGCTCTTTCTCTTTTGCATCCCACTTAGGCATGGCAACCGCGTAGCCCCCTGGCCCCATGTTATGGTGATATTTCTTCTTCGCAGCATTTATCTTGTTTTTTTTTACTTTTCCGTAGCAACTCCTGTTTTCCTATACTCCACAAATGCATCCCAGTAAGGCTGCTGCTTCGCTAGATAGCCTTCGAATAATGGAGTTTTCTTTTCCTTCTGGTACTGTTACCATAATGACTTATTCCAGTTCTTGAATAGTTCAGCCATCTTGTTCAGTGCAAACTGCTTGACTTTCTTTATCATTTCATCCGTATCGTCATCGAGGTCACATTCTGGCAGCTTGAAATGTGCCATTAGGTCAGTAACTAGTTGCTCTTTGAACCTATCGTCAATATACACATCACTCCATTCCTCCTCTTTGGGCTTATTCCACTCCCGAAAAGTGATCGGGGTGCGATCTCTTTTTTGAGGATAAACAAGAGGGTAAAGAACCCCACTGCAATTTTTATAAATCATAAAGAGTTAAGAAAAAGTATTTACAAGTTCAGGCAACCTCAAAAGAGGGATAACATTCTAAGAAGCTATCTCCTGTCTAAATTATTCTTAATCCAATCTTTGAGTCCCTCATAATTCTTATTCTTAATTCTATACAGGACCCATCTTAATTCCTGGGCGACAATGGCCCTCCATTCCTCAGGCGAATCATGCTTGTTGTTGAAGATTTCATTGTTTCTGCATATCCATATGCCCCAAGCTCCTAAGATAATAATTTCCATTGAAAAAGGGACTTTAAGATCTTTTTTAATACTGGCTAAAGCTTCAAAAAGATTGTGATCAGCCACTTGGACATGGGAAATTTCAGCCCAGCAAGCTCTTGCAAAAGGACAGTCCCAAAATAAGTGTAGAATGGTTTCCTCACTGATGCAGCCATGAAACACACATTCATAAGAAGCCAGAGTAAAACATTTCCTTTTTATAAGGTTCCGTGTGTTTAGCCTATCAAGGAGAAAGAGCCAGAAGAAGAATTTATGCTTTTGTTGACAGGAGGATTTCCACAACCAGGAGAAATGTGGCTGTACAGGGTGGTAACCAGATAAAGAATAGTAAGCCTTCTAGACTGAAAAATTACTTCCCCAAATGTATATCCAGTTGTCAGCTTCCCCCTGCATGCCAACACTGAGTATTTGCTCAAGGTTTTGATATTCTTGGTAATCTTGCTGTGACAAAGGGAGAAAAAATGATCTTGAATATTAGCTGTCTGCAGAAACTCATTGACAGAGATGTGTGGGTTTTTGCATAAGAAAGGAGATGAGGAAGCTTATTCTGTAGACATCTATCATTCCACATATCAGACCAGAGAAGGGTGGATTTTCCATCACCCACCGAGCACTTTGCAATTCCTTTAAATATGTCAACCAATTTCAGATGAACTTTCCACCAAAATGATCCCTCCAGACTTCTTCCAGGTAGTTTACCATTACAGTAATAAGTGTTCCAGATAAGGTGAACACATGGGATATCCTTGTGATTGTAAAATTTATCCAAATTCTTCAAAAGAAGTGCAGAGTTTTGAACATTAAGGTCAAGCACCCCCAATCCCCCATGGTTCTTTGGTCGACAAACTTTCTTCCATGCAACAAGAGCTTGACCCCTAGCTTGAACATCAGATGTTTTCTTTCTCCACAGGCATTGCCTCATATACTTAATCAGCTGATCCTTAATAGTGACAGGAAGATCAAAACAAATCATGTAGTATATGGGAAGGGAAGATAAAACTGATTTAATTAACTATAATTTCCCCCCATAATTAAGAAAATCAGCAATCCCACACAATCTTCTCTCAACTCTCTGAACAATAGGCAGAAAATGTTCCACTGCAGGCTTATTAATGCTTAAAGGCAGTCCAAGGTAGGTGAATGGCAATGAGCCAGGGAGGCAAGATAGTGTATTGTCAAGGTGCTCAAGCCTCGCAGTGTCCATGTTAATTGGCATCATACTAGATTTAGAGTAATTAACTTTGAGTCCAGTGGAGAGAGAAAAAGTATGAAGGAGAGCCTTGAGGCACAATAATTGCTCAGAGTCAGCCTTAAGGATTAATAAAGTGTCATCAGCATACTGCACAACAGGGAAATCAGGACAGAACACACCTTCAATGGGAAGGGAAAGAAGACCAATATTCATTGCTTTATTGAGGATGCTCTGAAGAAGATCAGCAACCAAGACAAACAGGAGAGGAGATAAAGGATCACCTTGTCTTACACCTCTTCTGCAATAAAATTTATTTCCAGGCACTCCATTTAACAGAACAGAGGAGGAAGCTGAACCAAAGATTAACTGAATCCAAGAAATCCATTTATCACCAAAACCTTTGGCTTTGAGGATATTGATAATTGCAGCATGCTCAATTCTTTCAAAAGCCTTTTCAAAGTCAAGCTTAAGAATTAAAATTTCTTCTTTGGATTTGTGGCATTGGTCAAGGAATTCAAATGCCCAACCTAAACAATCTTGAATAGACCTTTGTTTGAGGAAACCATACTGATTCTTGTGGACAAGTTTAAGGATGAACTTCTGCAATCTATTAGCCAGAATTTTGATTATAATCTTGAGGACACTATTTAGCAGAGAAATAGGCCTAAAGTCAGCAGGTGTCAGAGGAGCTTCAATTTTTGGAATGAGGGTGATAAAAGAGGCATTAATGCTTTCAAAGGAAGTTTGCCCCTCATAAAAATCCATAAGGAGTTGTTTCACATCATCCTTTATAATAGGCCAACATTGTTTCATGAATTCATTGTTAAAACCATCTGGGCGGGATTTATCATTTGGAAGTTTTTAATTACATCTTCAATCTCCTCATCGAGAAAGGTTTTCCAAAGCATCATTTTCCTCTTGCCTTAAGCATTCCCCTGCCAAGTCATTAAGATTGAAGTGCATTTCAGGCTTATCAGAAGTACCCAATCAATCTTTAAAGGCTTTCCATAGGAGATCTGCTTTGCCATCATGATCATGAAACTCATCATTAGAATCATCTTTGAGCATGGAAATGTAGTTATGCCTGAAACTTATGGTAGCTTTGGAATGAAAGAATTTTGTGTTTTCATCACCCAGCTTAACCCATTTAATTTTCCAATAAGTATTTTGATCTTGTAACAAAGAAATTATAAGATTCTTCAGGAGATCTCTGAGATTCCATTCTAGGATAGTAAGAGTTCTCATTTCCTCCATGGAATCCAGTAGATCAATGGTGGCATTAACATTGAAGATTTGTGATTTCAGGCAGGGCAGAATTTTTGCCCAGAGCTTCAGCCCCCTTCTTACATTTTTGAATTTAGCATTAATTTTTTCAGACCGGGGAACAGTATGGCCACTCCAACTGTCCATAACCGCCGACGCGGCTATCGAATAGTTTGTCACTCTTCAGAGATTGTACACTTTCACCACAACATTCGATACATCCGTCAGGAACAAATCCTGAATTCACCATACTCAGTATGCGGATAATCAATCCTAACCTTTTAATTACACGCCCTAGTATAAGCACCTCTCCTGTGAGTTTGGCCTCCCAACCATGACCACTGTCATCTTGGGTACTGCACAGGTGGACAATCTTCACAAGGTAGCCTCAGCTTAGACCTTGGCCGTGGGGGAACTAATACTAAGGTATATAAGTTTCCAGTCAAGCCCTACCCAATATTCGGGTATTGTGGTTGTACGCTAAAATTGGAATGGTATCGCATCCAGACAACCATCAGTTTTATAAAGGGATAAGGCTCATTCCTCAACATTTTCATCACCAACATCATCAAGTGTTTGGAAACACATGTCCAAAACATTTCAATAGAATGATCCATCATCAAGGTTTTCATAACCATTTTTCCACCAAGTATTCCCATCTAAAGTTGATCAAGTTTTAAGCTTAGCACTAGCATCTACAGGTGGGGGTAGTAAATAATGTGGGGTGGTAACTGGTAGAGTTTCACTAAGTCCAACCTTATATCTTAGGTTGATATCAAGGTTTCTAGCTTAGGCCAAATTTTATGCTCTTTATGCAACCTTCAGCACAACTGTCTAGTATCTACCAAACTCTTAGGTAGCCTCTAAGTAAGCTTTGATAAGGAAATACAGTAAGAAGCTTGCCATAAAACTAGGATTGGTTTAGCAAGTGGATATGATCACATATGCTTAAGGCATATAATAGTCATATCACAAGTATGGGTTTGTTGTAGCAGTAGGGTAGCTTGCAAGTGTTAGCTTGCACATTCACTAGTAGTATTAGGCTTGCATAGTAATTAGCTTGCATCAGTGTCAATATAAGCTTGCCTTGTGCAGAGCAGTCGTTGAAGTTCTCCTCGGCTTCCTCTTCGTAGTATCCTCCTTCCTCCTTGTATCCTTGGTCGGTACTAGCGTCTATGAATAAATACGAGGTACACAATCACCAAACAATACTTAACTACTTGCAATCATCACACACAAGGGTCCTATAGATGATCTAGCATCATCTGTAACATTACAAGGTTAAGGCTTGGTTTAAATCCTTTTTAATTTTAGAAAAGTAATTTCTACTCATTGAAAAACTACTTAAGATTTAATATTCTCCAAACTAAACATGTGATCATTTTTACACATGTCATCACCACATATTGTAGTCCATGGGAATGTGATTTAAAGTGGTGTCACAATTTAATAAGGTTTTACCCTTTTATTTTAATTAATTAAAGTGGCTAGAAATGCTTATGAAGCATTCTTTTATTACTTGAACATTATTTCTGCAAGTAAACCTATATATTTTTATATATTCTGAAAGGTATGGTTAAATGTGATTTTTGAGAGTTGGAATCAACTCAAAAGCTTGTATGGTTTGAATTTGAAAAATGTTTGAATGCAGAAAATCTTCTGCCTTGTTATTTTTACTATGGGTGATCTACAGATCCAAATGACTTGAATCCAACGGGCTTGGATTAAGCATTCGCAGACCTTTCCAACAAAATTGGTTTCATTCAATTTGGTGTACTAAATCGATCTGGTTTGATTTTTGAAGTTGGGTATAGAAGTGTGTTTGAATTTAAAAAGAAAAAGGTTTAATTTGAATTACTAGGCTGCGCGGGAAATTCTAATGGGCCGGCCTGCTAAGCGCAGTGCTCCCGTGGGCTGCTTAAGTGGGTGTCCCCACTCGTCAGTGACACGGGGCTGGGCGAAGCGGTATGGGGCAACGTGGATCGTTCGATCTAGTTCTAATCCAACGGCTGTGGTTCATCGTCGACGCGAGACAACTCCGGCGAGAACGAAACCTAGCGCGACCAGTGAGGGGTGCTGGGGGCTCACCGAATGCAGGCGAGGTCGGCGAAAGCGAAAGTCGACGATGGCGAACCTCCGGTACCGGTGGCTTCTCTTGGCGGCTCAATCACGGCTCCTTCTTCTCTAGAGGCGGCGGGCTCCGGTGAAATTCCGGCGAGATGGTGCTCGGCTTGCTCTGAGGATGGTGTGGCACGGTCAGTGGGAAGAGGTGAGTGAGATGGTGTGAAGAAATCGTGTGGGGGTGGCCTCTATTTATAGTCGAGCGAGGGGACCGTCAGGGCGCACGGTGAGCTCGTCGGGGGCGACGTTACAGGCGGCTATAGGCATGGGCAAGGGTAGGGGACGGTGCTGTGTCTCCTGGCAATGCTCAACGACATGGTCGCGAGGCATGGGGCGGTGTGGTTTGGTCTGGAACGGGCGGCGCTCTGCGCGGCAGAGGCGGCGTCTTCGACGGCGGGCGGTGGATGTATGGCATGGGGCGGCAAACGGGGATGTCTGGCGGTCTCCTGGGTCGGTGGTGATCGTGTGTGCACGCGGTGAGGGCGTGGCCTTGATGCATGGGTGATGGACGAGGGTGGCGCTCTGGCGCACGCTCGGCATGGTCTGGGCGTGTCTCGTGCGCATGGTCCAGGGCTTGGCAACGCTCGCGGCTGGGACAGGCAGTGGCGGTGGACGGTGGGCTGCCTCCCAGACATGCTGGCTAGGCTTGCTGCTGCTCCTAGCTTGTTGTCCACAATGGGGTGACATGGGGGTGCTCGGCTGTTCACCATTAATGACAATGACAAGCTCACAGGGGTGCTTGTGTTGGGATAATCTTTCTAGATGATCTACTGGGTTGTGTGTGAGCTAACTAGGGAACAAGTTAGGCTCAAAACACTACACACTATAGTGTTTGATGTTTTGTTTGATTTGTGTCTGCAACCTGTTTGATGAAATGGCCGCATGAAATCAAGTTTTGAATTTTGAAATGATTTTTGGTGGGTTTGCTAGATTGGTTCTGTCGAGTCTGCAGATGCTTGGGTTTTGAAAATTGAGCTTGTTTGAGTGGGTTTTGGAAAAGTGGGATCTTCCCATACACTAGTGCAGAGCCCCCCCTTTAACTCCGGTTGGGAGGGCCCTCTAACAGCGGTTCCCCAACCGCTGTTGAGGGTTCGGTGTTAGAGGGGGGGCCCCTTTAACACCGGTTCCTATACGAACCGGTGTTAAAGGGTGGCGCACGTGGGGCTGCCGCAGGCCTCAGGGCCCCCCCTTTAACACCGGTTCGTATCTGGAACCGGTGTTAAAGGTTCTTCTGCCGCGGCAGAGATTTAGGCCGTTTTCCTGCCGCGGCAGAACTCTGCAGCAGCCTAAATCTTCGCCATTCGCCTGCCCGTTCTGGGCGTATTTCTGCGGAGGGAGGCGAGGGAAATCGATCGGGAGCGGTATACTTATAAATCGTCATCGGTACATACGAGTACATGAATAATTAAGCAACTATTATTATACACAAACATCGTCATCGGCACATACATCGCCATCGGCACATACATCGTCATCGTTCATTTTGGTGGATATCTAAAGAGTTCTCCGCCAGGCGTGACGACCTCATCAAGTATGAACCCCGCCAATTCCTCTTGAATGGCTCGTATGCGTTCAAATGGTAGGAGTTGGTCCGCATCCGTTCGATCTGAATATATATGAAGAATGGGCCGTCAATATATATATAAGAATAAAACTCAACACAATTGATGGTAATAAAATAATGTTGTGGACTTTGTTTACTTACTCTAAGTTGTTCTAGTGCGGCTTGGCCTGTCGCACATATCGTGTTGCGAATGAATTCGCAAACATAGTACCCACATAAGTTATTGCCGTGTCCTTGATGCGCGCACTTTACGAGAATAGAGAGTTCAATCAAAATAATAATCAATAAAGCATGATATAATGGAATTGGAAGCTAGCTAGTATTACTTACATTTTGGTCTACAAATTTTAGTTCTTCGACCATTCACGGCCCTGCCGTGAACATTTCCCAAACCCTGTCCGACAAAGAAAATGGATAAAGGAGTAATTAATTACTTATTGTCACGAAAGTTGCCGATCTAGTGCGATAATATGATTGAAATTACCTCTGGAGCATCTCTCTAAAGTCTGCCCATAGCTCTTTTTCTTTTCGTAACGAGTCCATGACAAGGACTTTTCCTGAGTCGGGTTGAATGACTAGCGAATAAAGTGGAACCTACATACGCATAACTCATCATCGATTACACTTAACATCGAGTAAGCGAAACAAAATGTGTACAAGAGAGAGGGTATGATACTCACGAGAAGTTGTAAGGCAATAGTATTTCCCTTTTGTTTTGTTGTCTCGAGAAAGACTTTAGCAAGTAATCTTCTGTTTGCGGGTTTGTCTCTTACCACTTCTTCATGAACTCTATTTGGGTCAACGAACCCAATGTCAAAAGGGCCTCCTTTCATGCATTCCATAACCTTTTTCCTGCATAATAGTATATACATATATGGTGAGCATATATATATACATGCAATTAATGAAGTGAATGAGTTGAGATAAAATTACGAAATAGTACTTACACACAATAAAGGCTGATGGCAGATTTGTCGAGTTCCTTCTGATTGAATAGAAAATGCAAGTCTTGAATGTTGAAGTCGATCCCGTCGTCTCCGCACAAGAAAATCTCATCTCTTATATGCGCCGTGATCCATTCTTCTTTTCTCGTCTTGCGAAATGAAGGTACCACTTGTGCAATTTTCATCTTTGTTGGTAGATTCTTGAGCTCCTCTTTCTTGACGAGATTCTTCCCATACTTCCATGGCTGTATGGGGTTGACATCGCATTTGGGCAAGTTGTCTCCCATGACGTTCTAGTATGCAATGTAAGTCATCCCCATCTCATTGGCCTTTCTTTGTAGCTCTGCCTCGTAATCATCTACGGGAGGCGTCCTGCTTGTCAAACATTTGGGCGGGCGCATGATTGGTTTTCCTGCTCTCCGAGCATGGGAACTGTTTTTCAGGGTGCCTCACGATTGCTACTTTCAGTCTCCCTCTGCGCCTTGCATCCTTCAAAATCTGGCGCTCGTAGTCCAAGCACAAGTGGGGTTTCAGGTTTCAAAAGATTTTTGTAAAACTTCTCCACCACCGCGGATCTATTTTCTCCTTTGGCTCGGCCGTCTAGGTGCAAAGAATTTCTTGACCTGTTCTCCCGAGATCCTATTGGTCTCCTCGTCGCTGCGATTCCACGGTAAAACCGGCAATGGCTTGGCGGAAGGCTGCGGGCGTAGTTTTTGAACTCTTTGGCGTCGGTTTCCTGCGGATTTCTTTGTGGCAGTGCTCACCGATGCTCCTCGTGGCGGTGCTCTTCCGCTTCTGTTGAGGAGATGGCTGAAGCACCGGAGATGGCTGACGGGCGGAGATGGCTGCCAGCAGAGATGGTCGACGGAGATGGCTGCCACAGAGATGGTGACGGGCGGAGATGGCTGCAGCAGAGATGGCTGAAGCGGCTCGGGCTTGAGACGCGGAGGCAGGGGTGCAGTGACCTCAATTTGGAAGCACAATGTGTTCCTTCTTCCAAAGAATGGTTGTTTTCATTGCAAATTTGAGTTGAGTTTCCCCTTCACGTAGCATGGTCAAGCTGTGCTTCCTCATATTCCTTCACAACCTCATCCACCCGACAATAGCATAGCCATCTGGAATCGGTCGGCGGTGGTAAGTTCCACCAGCTACGGAGGTAAGGCATAGCCGACCACCTTAATGGATAAGCCCATTAATCTCACATGCAGCTCAGCGTGTTCGCTCTCCGTGATCTCATCAGCGGGTATCGAGGACCCGTCATTTCAAGCGTTGGCTGCGTTCTCCGTGGAAGCCACCTGCTTTTCAGCGCGAGTCGGGCGCGGGCAGCTTCCAATGCAGGCTCTTCATGCGCTGAGATGGGCGGTAGCTTGATGGCTCATTGTGCATTCACTTGCGTCTGCAGCGCCGCAAGTGCATGTTCTATCTGTGTCATCCGATCTGACGCTCTTTTTCTTTTCTGCGCGCCATCTGTAAGAGTCGCTCGATCGGCAAACCCATCCTTCCACGTCATACCCCGTGCCTCGTGCATGTCCGTGGTGTTCTTTTTACCGATGGCGGCGTGTGAGCTGGTCATTCTCTCTGTCGGGATGGAAGATCTGGCGGATGTTTCCTCGTATGCCGTGATGAGTTCGGTGTGGGTTTGGCAAGGATGGTTGGGAAGATACACAATCCTGTTTACGGGTCCAACCTTGCCCGATTCCGTAGAACCAAGTCTTTGCGTAGGTCCCACCCATCTGCAGGGTGTGATCCTCTCTCGCGAGGCCCTCTCGCTTCCTCCCACTTAGGCCTCGAGATATGTAGCCACGACCCGTCCTCTGGTGATATTCCTTCTTGAGGCATTAAGCGTATTGGTTTCGACCTCTTTTTAGCTATAGCACTTTTTTATATGTCTTAAATTCGGGCGGTGAGGTCTTATCTTCGCATAATATCGTCTTGAAATTTGAGTCTCGACTTTGACAAATTTGTTCAATTTTGTCTTCCGATTTGGAAAGCCTCAGCCATCTTCTTTAGAGTCCACTCTTTGACCTTTTCTTTATAACCGGTTGTTTTCATCCTCCTCTGGCGGAAGGGTGAAATTTACCAACAACGAATTCAAAGCGTTTCTTTGGATCATCATCGACAAAATACGTCGCCCTTCTTTGGCTTATTCAATTTTCAATTATGATTGGGATTTGGTCCCTAACAAGAACTCCGACTGACGTATAAATTTGTCTGCGGCCTTCTTGGGCTCCATCGGCCTGCCATCAACACGGACTGCTTCGATCGTGAACTTTGCACGATCTTTCAACCGCTGGCTCGCGCCTCGCTTGCTCTTTTTCGTAGAAGAAGATGGTTGCTGGCTGGTCGATCCAGAGGGCTAAAAGAAGAAAGAAGCTTTAATTAATACATGTATAAGAAGATTGTTGGTGGAAGTCAGCTGAGGCTTAATCAATGCATATACCTCGCCGGACTTTGTAACCATTAAATTGCATTCACCGGAGTCTTCATCTTCTCCATGACTAGTACTTGAGCTGTCGTCGTCATGTCCCTCCAAGTTCAGATATTGTGAGGTGTCCTCATCAATAATGTTCTCCATTATTTCTTCTTCTTCAAGGTTTCTACTAAGTGGATCCATAGTTTCTAAAACAATAATATTATCATACAAATATCAGTAATACATCTATATAAATGCTCAAGCAAGGACGATGATATGACAGGTTAAAAGTATTGAAATGTAACCCTAATACATGCTTGGTCATTTCAAACCCTAATTCGGAGAAACCCCGGATTCATATGAGAGGGTACATTTACTTCTTCTAATTAACTTGTCATCAAAGTTGATTAACATAGCATGGTTATTATAATGCTATATTGACAACGAGAGGTGGCGCTAGAGGCGAGGCGGGGCGAGTGCGTGGGGGTGTGCGTTCGAACCAGCACGACGTGATGGTCTACCTAAAATGGGCGACACACCCTCGACGCGTGTGTAGGCTCAGCGAGGACATAGGAGGTCAGGGTCGACGGCATAATGGTGGCGGTGGTCGTCGGCGTGGCACAAAATATACACATGCATATACAATACACATACAATACAATATTTCCTATAGGAATCCTATAGGAATCAATCCTACAAATCAAACAACCACCATAGGAAAATTTCCTATAGGATTTAATCCTACAAATTTCCTATACAAATCCTTTGAATCAAACATGCCCTTACTTATATCCCGGGATGGCGGCGAGGCGGCAGCAGGGTGGTGTGGGCGAGGCGGCAGCGAGGCGAACGTGGCGCTCACCGGTGGGGTGGCGTTGGTCTCGTCGGCGGCGGTGCTCGTCGGACGGATCTGGCGGTCTCGTCGGCGGCGGTGCTAGCGGCGTTTGGCGTGGCCTATGAGCTCCGAAGCGGCGGCGGCGAGACGCTCCTGCACGGGGAAGAGAGCGAGGTGGTCAGTTAGGGTTTAGGCGTGGAATCGTTCCGAGGGTCAATTGGCGATTATTTATTTTCATCCCAAGACTATGTAAATGAAATGGATTGGCCAAACAAAAAAATACTATACAGAAATAGACAAATACTCCATATTTCTCGAATTTTTTGTGTAGGCGATCATCAGCTACATTGTACAATCACTAGCAAGGAAATAACAAAGTTTCAGAGCTCCACTACCAGTGTGGAGCTAGCTAACTTTAGTAGATTCCTTTCACTGAAAATATATGCTTATATTTTGAAGATGAAATTTGCAAACATTTCAAATGAAACTTGCAAAGGCTATCTGTTTCACATGGCCACACCTGCAAAAATGAGTACATGCCACACGAGACACGACCGACCGACCGCAGAAACCGCCTGATCGATGGGCTGCTGCCGCCGTCGTCGGCTGAAGTGATCCTCTCGGTGCCGGACGGCGTCGCCTGATCTCCGCCCACCTCCGCCCGCGCGACCTCCTCGCGCTCGGCCTCGCGCCGCCTCCGCCGCCCTCTCCGCGCCGACAAGCCTGGCTGCCAGTGCCGCCGCCTCCTCCGCTCCTCACATCCCACGTCCTCGCTGGCCTTGCCAGGGCTCCTCCCTGGCCGTCTGCCGCTTCCTCCGATCGTGGCTCCGCTCCCGCGGCCTCTGGGCGCAGAACCCCGAGCTCGGCAACCTCGTCGCCGCGCTCCCGGGCTTCTCCCTCGCCGTCCGCGCCATCCAGGAGCTCTCCCGCGCCTCCTCTGGGCCCCGTGTCGAGATCCTCGCCCGGCCAGCGCCACCCCACGCTCCTCTTCCTCCACGGCCATCACCCGGGCTCCCTCTTCCCGCCTGCTCGATCGCGCCCCTCGGCCCCACGCTAGTACACGCTCCTCCTCGAGGCCCACGGCCTTCCTCCTCGCATGCCTTGCAGTTCCCCGCCTATCCTTCGGCAACCGCCGACGCCTCTGATGCCCTCGTCGCCTCCTGCCGGGCTGCTGCCTGAGCCGCTCTTCAGCGATCCGACGAGGACCTCCCGTGCTTTCAGCGTCGGAGGCGATGCTGCTTTGCACATGGACTAGAGCGGGGAAGAGGGTCGGGCGGCGAACCTCGGCGGCGGCGGCGTCGAGGCGGCGGGCAGGCGGGTCGGCGGCCAGCGGCGGGGCGGGTCGGCGCTTCTATCGATCGATCTGGCTGTGGGGGAAGAAAGGAAGGGGAGGAAGGTGAAATAAATACCCCCCCCCCCTTAACACCGGTTCGTGGTGGGCAGGTGTTAAAGCGTTCAAGCATTTATTACCCCCTTTAACACGGTTCACTGCGAACCGGTGTTAAAGAAAATATCGTCTTAACTAACACCGGTTCCAGCCACGAACCGGTGTTAAAGGTGATAAAGGGGCTTTTTAATTCAAAAATATGATATGAAATTTAGAAAATTCATATCTTTTCATTTCAACTCGAAAATATGAATAATATATCATAATTTTCAGAAAAATAATATCTATTCATTCATGTAAATCATTTTATATTTACTTTACATGAAATTTTTAAAATAAATAAACACTTATTTCATGCATTAAAGGGCTTTTTAATTCAAAAATATGATATGAAATTTAGAAAATTCATATCTTTTCATGTCAACTCGAAAAATATGAATAATATATCATAATTTTCAGAAAAATAATATATATTCATTCATGTAAATCATTTTATATTTACTTTACATGAAATTTTTAAAATAAATAAACACTTATTTCATGCATTAAAGGGCTTTTTAATTCAAAAATATGATATGAATTTAGAAAATTCATATCTTTTTCATTCAACTCGTAAAAATATGAATAATATATCATAATTTTCAGAAAAATAATATCTATCCATTCATGTAAATGATTTTTATATTTACTTTACATGAAATTTTTTAAAATAAATAAACACTTATTTCATGCATTAAAGGGGCTTTTTTAATTCAAAAAATATGATATGAATTTAGAAAATTCATATCTTTTTCATTTCAACTCAGAAAATATGAATAATATATCATAATTTTCAGAAAAATAATATCTATCCATTCATGTAAATGATTTTTATATTTACTTTACATGAAATTTTTTAAAATAAATAAACACTTATTTCATGCATTAAAGGGGCTTTTTTAAGATATATAAAAGAACTGAAAATTAAGATACATGGCCAGATTAAGTAACAATCGGCGAACTGGAACGAAAATTAAGATACATAAAAACTGAAAATTAAGATACATGGCGATTAAGTAACAATCGGCGAACTTGTTCGGAATGTTGGAGTGATTTTGTCATGCTCGCCTACACTGTAATACTGCATCGTAGTCGTCGTGCTTTCGCGCCGTCATCGCTGTCGTCGGGGTCACGTAATTGAACCTCTGGAGTACGCGTGGGCTGGACTTGAGGGTAGCGTGGGCTGGACTTGAGGGTAGCGCGACGGGGTTAGAGTCGGCGGCGTGTCAAACCATGACGCTCTGGAGAGTCCGACCCGCGCCACCATAGCCGACGGCCGGCCTCGTTGAAGTTAGGAGGAGGTGGGCCGTCCTCCTTGTGCCTGGCGAGCGCCCTCTCACGCCGATCCACGAAGAAGGCTTCCCAAGTAGGGAAATAGTCGGGATGCCATCTGGATTCCTCATGCTCCGGCGTGAGCTCGGTAGTAGTGGTTCGTGATGGCCATCCGTGGCGCCACACCTAGAGGGACAGAGGAACCGGCACACCTCCGGCTCGGCATCCAGCCGACGGGGACACGGTGGCCCGGGCGGGGGGTAGTTCGAGCGCAAAGCGCCTCGCCTCCAGGGTTAGTGCTACGGTGGAAGCCATGGGAAAGAGTGATGAGGTTGCAGATATGAGTCTAGAGATGTGCAATGACAATGGAGGCCAACCCCCTACATATATATATATAGTGAACTAGCGGGAAGAACTGGAGGGAAGAACTGGCGGGAAGAAAAATGGCGGGAAGAAAAATGGCGGGAAGAACTATCGGGAAGAAAAATGGCGGGAAAAAATGGCGGGATGAACCTTTAGTCCCGGTTGCAACCGGGACTAAAGATGAACCGGTAGTCCCGGTTGGAGACACTAACCAGGACAAAACACGAGTCAGCACTAATAATAGAGGTGAGTGCATGTCGACATTATGTCGTGCGGCGTGTACCTTGTCCCGGATGGTGTCACCAACCGGGACTAAAGATGAACCTTTAGTCCCGGTTAGAGACACCAACCGGGACTAATAATAGGGGTGAGTGTCGACATTATTTTGTAAGTGTCAACACTATGTCGAGCTGCTTGTACTATAAATAGGCATCCTTGTGAGTCCAGTCCTCCAGCCAGTTTGAGGCAGGGACACCACTACGGCCAGTTTCAGGGAGATGCCGACGAGCCAGTCCTCGGCATCTCCGAGAAATGGTCATAGAGGCACTCCTAATATGTGAAATTAGTTAGCTCCCTGGTGTATTGATATAGTTAGACAAGTTACAAAGCTGCAAGATGGTTTTCGGAGCAGGGACACCACTACGGCCAGTTCAGGAGATGCCGGAGCCCAGTCCTCCCGGCATCTCCGAAACTGGTCATAGAGGCACTCCTAATATGTGAAATTAGTTAGCTCCCTGGTGTATTGATCTAGTTAGACAAGTTACAAAGCTGCAAGATGGTTTTCGAGGCGGGACACCACTACGGCCAGTTTGGGGAGATGCCGACGGGCCTCCTCCGGCATCTCCGAGAAACTGGTCATAGAGGCACTCTAATATGTGAAATTAGTTAGCTCCACGGTGTATTGATCTAGTTAGACAAGTTACAAAGCTGCAAGATCGTTTTGAGAGCAGGGACACCACTACGTGTGGCGACCGTGCGTGGAGATATGCACACCACTAAAGCTGATCATGAACGCTGGCACCCCACCTAAACCCTCCTTTGGGGCACCAGCTGCCCATAAGCAACAGGCCACCGTCTGCTGGCGGGAGCGGGTGTGCAGCTATGGGTACAAGCTGCGGCCGAAATCAGCGGTTGGGAGAGCAGAGAGAGGTAGCATCCTGCGGGAGGAGCTGTTGGAGCGAAGCTACGGGGTTGAGGCGCGAGAAGGCGGCCATTGGTGGGTGTGCTCTCTTTCTCGCTTGAGGACTAGGAATACTGGGGCAGGCGCTCTACTGAAGAAGAAGCTGCAGCACGGTGTTTATAAATAGCAGGAGGGAGGAAGGAGAACGGAGCGGTGGTCTCTGATCCGAAGGATAGAAGGACTACTCTAGTGTAGTCGATTTTTTTTCTTTTTTTTTTCCTCCGTGTGAGATGATGAGCGGTGAGCCGCTTGTCTACTTTAGATCCGGAAAGTTTTTTTAACTGCAACAACTAAAATCTAGTGTGGTTGTGTGCTTACTCGTAAAAGGATATCAAATTCAAAATGAGAATACTGCTCCACGCTTCTCGGGCATTTCACCGAACACCTCTAGTGCATATGAAAAAAACACAAACTAGCACTCTTCACACCCTCTTGCTAGGCTCCAAAATGTGAAAAAATGGAAGAGTGGGGTGGGGTGGTGTCTTATATAGTTTCACCCCTTTAACACCGGTTCGTGCCACGGTGTTAAAGTCTTGTGCCATCAGTGGAGGACCTTTAACACCGGTTGTGCCACGAACCGGTGTTAAAGGGCTCCTTTAATGCCGCAGAGGCCACGCTGGTACGGCCCCCCCTTTAACACCGGTTCGTAGAAGAACCGGTGTTAAAGCCCATTTTCGGGATCAACAAAAGCCCGCGTTTCCACTAGTGATATGAAGAAGATTCAATTTTGAATTGTCATTTAAACTATGCATTTGAAAGTTTCTGGATGATCACAAAGTGGGCCTTGATACCTTGTTATGAGTACATTCAAGGGGTGCAAAGATCCAGAAAAGTTTCTGTTAGGTTTTGAAAGTTTGGGACAGCCAAAGTAGGCATGGGAGTTAAATTGGTCAAAATGACCATTCACTTAATATATTTGTTTTGATTTACTTGTCTTTAGGAAAAGTGTGGGAAATGTTGTAGATGATGTTCTTTTCACCTAAGAAACATTTTGCAAGCAATGGATCACACAAACAAGGTGGTTTTTAAAGAATTTCAAAATCCATGCATACACATATACATGCATTCATGAATTCATTTGGAAAAGTTTTTGTTAACCCTAATCTGGATGATTAGTGTTTGATGATCTAAGTTTGGTATTTTTGGGATGTTACAAACCTTCCTCCCTTCTGGATCCATCTAAGTGGGCCGCCCAGCAGGCCATAGGCCATGCTACCGACTATGGGCCACCCGGGTTAGCCGGATAAGAGACATGCTATAAGGACACCCATATAGCATATCCCCAACACCCATGCGAACAGTCTGAATTGATCTAGATTTGATAAACCCATATTGATTTTTGCTAATAATTGGAATAATAATGTTCTGTATTCTATTGGAAATTAGTTTTGTCAGAATCTTGAGTGTCATGCTAACAAGTGAGATGGTCCTAAAATCAGTAGGTTTCATGGGGTTTGAAAATTTTGGAATGAGTGCAATGTATGCGGTATTGATACTGTCAATGTCCAGCTCCCCACTGTGAAATCTGTTGCATAGATTATAGAATTGGACTTTGATGGTACTCCAATATTTTTTTCATGAAGTAACCATTAAATCAATCAGGTCCAGGTGATTTATCATTTGGCATGAATTTGACAATATCATCAATTTCCAAATGGGTAAATGGCTCTTCCAGTAATGTGAGGTCATGTGGGGTAATTAGATGCTCTGATCAAACCTCATCTCGATTTGAGATGTTTTCCAAGTCAATCTCTGAAGGCAGTCCATAATAGAGAAGCTTTGTGATCATGGTCAGAATTTCATTGCCTTGCTCATCCAAATAGAAAGCAGCAATATAATTATTCCTGTATTTTCTTGTGGAAATGGAGTGAAAAAACTTGGTGTTTTCATTACCAAGTTTAGCCCATCTACTATTAGTCCTTTTCCTCCAATATTTTCTTTTAGCTTCTAGCAGTTTGGCCAGATGAGATTTTATGATATGCCTGAAATTTATCTCAGGTACACACAACGCCCTTTGTTCCTCAAGGCCAACCAAAAGAGATAAAACGAAGTTGCAGTTATCAATGACAATGTTGAGGTTAGAGATGGATTTACTCCATTTTTTTATAGCATACCTCAAGTTTTTGAATATGGCAGACAGATCATGTGCATCATTCTTGAACCTTCCTTTGTTGACCCAGTTGCTTTGCACAATATCTAAAAGTCCTTCAAATTCCAACCAATAATCTTCAAATCTAAATAATTTTGATTTTGGTATGTCAGTACTGATTTGTATCAATATAGGAATGTGGTATGAGCCCAATCTAGCCAATGGTGTGGCCATAGTGTTGGGGAAGGTGGTGGTCCATTCATGGGATGTAAATATCCAATCAAGTTTCTCAAGAAGAGGTTGCTGCTGCATATTTGACCATGTAAAAGCTCTACCTTTAAGTGGTATTTCCTCTAGATCATGTTCCGGAATGATGGAGTTGAAAGAGTGGATGTTTGAAATATTGCCCCTGCTCTGTTTCTATCTTCAGAGCTTCTGATCATATTGAAATCTCCCATTATTATCCATAATTTGAAGATTGATGAATCAATGTGTAAGAACCAATCAATAAAATCATCCCTTCCATCACTTGTGCATGGGGCATATATGTTGGTGATGTAAAATCCTCATTAGTTAGATTGCAATGCAGCTAAAAGAAGGTGAAAAGATGATTGGTGATCACGGTGCCATTATACATATTACCATTCCAAATGGTAATCAAACCACCAATTGCCAATGGAAGGTTGGTATGCAAACTGTCCTAGTCTTCTAGGACAGAATTTTCTGATATATCTTGTCAAATTTCTCTCTTAGTCTCTTGTAAACATAAGATATTGCAATTGCTCGACTGATTTTGTCAAGAAAGTCATCCCATATTTCATGAGAGTTAATACCTCTAATATTCTAGTCAAGTATTTTGATTTGTCTACTCATTGGATACAAAGTAAATTTGCTACAGAGATATACATGCACTGTATATCATGGGTGCTAATACATGAATGTGATTTGTTTTATATCTATGATGATCGACATTGTTTGCATAGGTGTAACCAGTGACATATATCATGGTTTTCATGCACATAAGCGGAGGGCAAAAGTAAATATTGAGTTGGTGATCCTTGCAAGCCGGATATGATAAAACCATCTCAACATTGGATAGTACAACCCGGATAAGATAAGATAACTGTTTTGCTCGCACACCGGAGACTTTGGAAGATAAACAAAAGAGTCGACATAGTGACCTTACATGATAAAAACTAGAATAAAATCCTAGGATAACAGAGCATCTACTGTCCATGCTCTTGGACATAGTGAAATAGTGATTAAGCACTATCATTAGAACTGTCATAGTTCAAGTTTGCAGCAGAAACCTCCCCAGGAGGAATCTGACAGAAGCTGGTACCAATGGCCTAGATTGTATCAACTGGAAGGACTGGTGGGGGTGCACTGTTATTATCCATGACAATAGCTTCAAAGTGGCCAGACAGGTTCATGGGGGTGACTTGAGCATTGGAGGCATGTTCATCTGCACTTGCTTTATTCTTGAAACCTGCATTGATACTTGCAATCCTGCAGCTTCTCCTTACATATTTGCAGATCTAGGCTCAGGTTTCTTCCTTTTACTCTTGGGGAAGTTGTTAGGCTTGGGAATAACAGTAACACTGTCATAGCTATCTGCTGGAACATGAATGTAGCTTGGGCCAGCTCCATCAAATGCAGCATTATTGTTGTCAACCACCTGTGAAGCATTGTTTACCTCCATCAGAATATCATTCTGCAAGGTGATTTGTTGATTGGGTGGGACAGTGCTGATCTCCAGAGTCACTTTGACAGTGTTGATGATTGTTGACAGATTCATTCATCTGAACTGTATCACAAGTAATAGTGCTACCAACAATATTTGGAAAGTTAGCATGCTCTTCACCACCCATCAAGCTAACAAGCAGACTGGATAGGTTGGCAATTGGGTCCAGTTCAGCAACATGCATATTCTGATTATCTTGAATCTCAGGCTGCAGTGGTGGGGTTACAGGCTCCAAGTTGACAACAACCTCATTCTGAACATTGGCTGCAGGTGCTGCATTTCCAACTGCAGCATGTACAGGTGCAACATTTTCATTATCAGCAACATTTTCCTCCATCACATTATCATGTTGGGCATCATGCCAAAAACCCTGATGAACCATGGGCAGGGGGTGTGGGTTACCACCATCAGGAGGCAGGGGGTCTTCATCACCAGCATTAGCACCAAGCAAAGTAGATGATAGTAAGATCATGGGGCATGTCCAGGAGTCACCATTGCCATCATCAGCCACATTCTTTCCAATCACCACACTCAGAGGAAGGGTGTCAATGTCATATGCACGAAATTTAACTAGAATTCTAGCCTTGTTAACAAATCCTTATTCCAGACAAGAAATCTACCAAAGGGGATAAATGTTTTCATCACAGATTCATGATCCCAGAGTTGCTGAGGGTAGTTAAGTAGCATGCACCAGATATCATGAGTGAAAACAATAACCCTACGATTGATACCAAAATCCTCGTTAACAATCCTCAAAGTACTTTCTCCTATCTGGTAAGGACTACCCAGAACTGAAGCATCTCTATCAGTGACAGTAGCAAACCGAAACAGAGCAGTACCCATTGCGCTCTTAGATGTGTTGTGAACTTGCAGGCCAAGTCCATGAAGAAACTCACCGATGATTGCAATAGAGACGATGTATTCAATAGCATCATGTTCGGGGGTGAGGGTGGCGACGGCCCAATCATAAGATAGATGGGGGAGTCCCTGCCTAGGAACACGTAGCTTATTTGGGTACGTAGTGGACCAGGAGGGATAGCAGCCATGCCAGGGGGGACGTGGGGGGCAGGGTCGACTGGATAGTTCGCCATTGTCGTTGCCGATGAGAAAACTGGGGTTTGTGGGGGAGGAAATTGTGGGGCTAGTGGCTGCGGAGTTGTGTATGAGCTTGTCTCCGGAGAAGTCGATGCGGCAGGGTTAGGTGTAACAGTAGCTCGAGATTTTCTCTGATAAAACATTTTTCTTGGTAGCGATGATAGACATGATTGGGATATGTGCCCATAATTGTAGCATTGACGGCAATGAACACGGTTACGACAAGCTGCGTATATGATCATTTACTGCCAGGAAAAGTGTGCATTTAAATGGCCTAATGACGTGATCATAAATGGGCAAATCCGAATTATTCGGTAGTTCAGGTGAAACCCCAACGAGTGATACTTGATGATTGGACAATCCATTCCTGGATAGTGTGATCTCACTCCGTGATGTACGATCATGTGCATGCTCAAGATTTAAAAGTTGTGCACCGTTGTGAGGTTGAGCCACGTCAACATATGAATCTCTACTACCAACAAGGAACAAGATTTGCACCAGATAGTGGAATTTGAAAATTTGTAGAAGATGTGATAGTACATGTACCTTGATGGTTGACCGATCCATAGGTGGATCCATCAGAATTCCTTTTCCTCTTGTGTTGCGTCCATTGTCTATCTTCTTCCTCACACCGTAGATTAAATTCACGTTTCCAATTTGGTCCACCATTGCTCCATATATCAAAGTAGCATGTGAAATCTCTGGATTTGTAAAACCTCATTTTGATGATCATGATCCCAATAGCCTTCGAACAAACATCAAATATGAATACCCTATCCTGCAAGGGGGAGATTCGGAGTTTGTCCCAGTCAGCACCAAGACATGCCGAGAGAGCCATACCAATATTCGCACAAGATAGATCAAACTTTACATTGCCAAATGAGACCACCAGAGAAAATCCACATTCAGCGAAGATTGGATGAACCGGGGTGGAATAGAGGTTCATCACTTTTTTTTGAAAAAGTCAGACCAGATTCAAGATCTAGGGGGAAGGGAATGGTGGGTGTAGCCATGATGGCCAGCAGATGGGTTTTGGACTGAGTGGAGTTGAATGCACGACTCAGATTTGAGTTTAGATGGCCGGGGTTGAGAGATCGCTGGAGGAGGGGTGGGTGTCACGGTGGGGGTGGGAGGAGATCCATACGTGTGGATGAGTTCAAATGTTACTGATGATGATAGATCACCTGGGAGGCAAAATTCACAGGATAGGTGCCTATACTAGGGCGTGTAATTGAAAGGTTAGGATTAATTATCTTCATACTGAGTATGGTGCATTCAGGATTGTTCTTGACGGATGTATCGAATATTGTGGTGAAAGTGTACCACCTCTACAGAGTCTCAAACTATTCGAATAGCCGCGTCCGCGGTTATGGACAGTTGGAGTGTCCATATTGTTCCGTCGTCAGATGTTTTCAAATTGACTTGTGAAATGAATCGTGACTTTGACTTGACCACAACAAGGTTGTTATATGAAATTCAAGTTCCCACTTAGGTGTTATAAAACTTTAAGCTAGACTTTATTTGCTTCTGAACTTAGTTAAGCTAAACCTGGGTTTTTGCAAAGCAACATAGAGCTTAGTATCCCTACTCAAAACCACTTCACTTGTTAGTATTGGTTTGCGAGTACTTAAAGAGTACTCATGGCTTTATCCCTGGCTATTCCCGTGGCCAGACTATGAAGATGACTATCAGGAGGATGGACCGCAGGAAGGTTACGACAACTAGGATCATCTCCCATCGTCAGCATTGCCTGTGACCATGAAGATGGAGCTTCGCCTACACTACCGTTATCATTACGTTACTCCGCTGCTATGATTGTATTAAGACTGGATCATGAGATCCTTTATTTGTTGTAAGACCTTATGTATGGTTTATAATGGATGATGTACTGTGATATCCAATCTGTTATGTCTCACAAAAATGTTAATCCTAGGATTGCGATGTATGGCATAACAGGCATCTAGGATTAAAAATCAGGTGTTCACAAGTTGGTATCGAGCCGGAGTTGACCATAGGAGACCCTAGTTCAAAATGGACGCTTAATCCAAAACTTAGTTTCAAAACAAAAGGAAGTGAGTATTTTGAAAACCTATTCTCATTCTTATCACCAAGATTCTTTCAAAACTTTCATGTCCTCAAGAATTCTTGCAAACTTACATAAAATTTGACACACTTGATCACTCCACTAACTTAATCATCCTATATTCTTATAGATGGACGTGAACTATAGAAAGTTCTATCGGTTGGGGAATGGAGGAGAACTCATCTTTGGCGTGACTTGGACCAGCTTTTGGAACTTTTGGGCGCCCACCAAAGTTCTTGAGCTCAGCTCAACGATCGGGAAGGAGAGGAATTGCAATGGCTGATCGTTGCAAGTCTCCGAGGAAAGATTGAAGCCCCCACCTCGGAGAATTCAATTCACCATTCCGAGAACAATTGGCTAGATGGACCTTCCGAGCCATGCGAAGCTCTTGCCCGTCTTTGTGGGCAAAGCATCAATCGATCAAGGGTACCCGCTTTGAGTTCTATCCAAGGCGTGATGTTATGGGACAGCCACTGGAGGCACCATATCACCCTGAGCTTAAGAATCAAGTGGACCATCTCAGCTTCAAGATGTATGACTGGCAGAAGGAGTTAGACAATGCCCGCTCCTAGGTCAACCACAAGCATGCCATCGCTGTCAAGAAGGACTAGACCATTTCCATGCTGGTAAAGGATCGCCAGTCTCGTCGCCGTTAGCTTGACACACTAGTGGAAACAGAGCCTCTAGTCCCGGGCCGTAAGGGCCTTTAGTCCCGGTATTTGAACCGGGACTAATCAAGCAGGACTAGAGGCCCAACACTAGTCTCGGCCCAGTTACCAGCCGGGACTAGTGGGTGTCCACGCGGCTGCCCCAGCACGCTCAGGGTGCACCCCCACTAGTCCCGGTTGGTGTTATGGACCGGGACTAGTGGGTCTCTGCCGCGACAACATTTTGCGCCTTTTATCTGCCGCAGCAGAGCATTACCTAGGACTAGTGATTTCTCTGCCGCGGCAGCATTTTGTTCCCTTTCTCTGCAGCGGCAGAGAATTCATTTTTTTATTGTTTTATTTATTTATTTTTCATTTCAAAATGGTTTTTGAATATTTGTACGCCACCACATATCGTACACGTTCTTGCATATATATAAGATAACTTGTATTACGAAATCGAACATACAAATATATACAATTTACATAGTTACATGGAGATCACAAAATACCGGGACTAGAGCACGTTTGTTTGATTACATGGAGATCAGTAGCGCCTATTCACAATAAATTCTTCGGCATCGTCTATGATCTGTTTGAAAATAAATCCCGCCAGCTCCTACGCAATTGCTAGTACGTGTTGCTCTGGTAGTAGTTGATCCCGCATTCACTCGAACTATATATAAGAAAAAGGAGATCAATATGAATATCAATCATGATAACAAAAGGTGACAACAATAAAATGATGGTGTGCATGCATTGCTTACGTCGACTCTATAATCATTGTGTTCGGTGGTAAACGTGCGAATGAACTCGCATACGTAGAATCCACATAGATTCGACCCCCATGGCTGCCTCGCGCACTTTACGAGAGTAGAATTCAATCTAAATAATAATCTAGAGCATCAATATTGTATTAAAACTAGAAGTAAAGAGATGCGTGGACATATCACGTGCTACTTTCCGAGACCGCCTTAAACGTTAGCTTCTCACTAAATACACCCGTAACCTCTCGCTTCAACCGGATCCAAACCCTGCCCGACAAAGAAAATGAATGAATGAGTTATTCATTACCTGATATCTCAGGAAATCAACGAAAGAGACAAATATAGCGCAAAACTTGCTTCTGGAGCATGTCCTGCTGTTATCACCGTATTTTGACCAGAGACGGGGATGGGCCGTGATCAAGATGGGCTTAGAAGATACATATATTCAACGAGTTGTTGGATCGGCCTAGTGCGTAGATTTGGGCTAATTTGCCCGTGTATCTTGTATCATAGTAGGTTTCGTGTTTGTTTAGGTTCCGTTTATGTTTAGGTAAAGATAGAGTTGTAGAGTTATTCCAAAAGTAGAGAGTCTCCGGACTATAAATATGTACCTAGGGTTATTGAAAGAAAACAACAACCACGTTCACGACAAACACAATCTCGGCGCATCGCCACCCCTTGTTCTTAGGGTTTCTTTCGGGTAAGTGCCATGCTGCCTAGATCGCATCTTGCGATCTAGGCAGTATCTACTTATTTCGTTACCCGGTTTTACTCGTACTGAAGCGTTGTTGATGGCGAGTAATACCATTATCATAGATTGTTTGAGGCTAGCATCGGCACTGTTTCATTATTATCGTCGAAGTTATGCTACCTCTAGCTATCTCGCTACCCTCACACCGTGTCCCAAAGTGCAAGGGTAGCACCTTGCTTGATCTTTATTTAGTCGATTCGATCTGTTATAGTTGTGCCTTGTTCGTCAAGGTTTAGTTTAATATCTACGTAATCAGGCCTTACAAACGGGTTGAACGATCCGGTAATGCATAAGGATGTGGCTTATTCGTTCTAGAGAGGATGTTCCGGTAATTGGCTTTATGTTGGTTATTAGGCCTCCTCTAGGGTTGATATTCTTCATACTTTGTACGTACTAGGCTCAATTACGCGTAGGACGTTCCAGTTACGTGGTGAAAACGTTAAACTATCGTAGATCTATTTAACTTGTAGTGATCAAGCAAAACCCCATGTTATCATAAATCTAACGCAGAACCATGGGGCAATCGGCTTTAGGAGCCGATTTACAGGGAAACCTGGGAGACGATTACGGCTCGAATTTTACGTATACTTGTTTATCATGCAGGAAATCAATCGGAGCAATCCTTCACCTTCCTGACCAGGTATAGGTCAGGTGGCACGCCCTCGAACCAAGCCAGGACGTGTGCCGGAGCTTTTGCGAGCCGTCGCCCGAGGGACCGAGCCCACCGATCTGAGCCTCCGGCTCTCCGTGTTGCGATCGCTGCTCGCCGGTGGGTTTTGGCAGGCAACACATTCTGCATGCCGGTGGGACCTTCAACAACGCGTCTACATCAACACCGGCGATGGAGAACAGACCAGTCACTTACGACGATCTGCCTGGTGAGCACAAGGCCAAGTACGACGAGATCAAGGCCCTCGTCGAGGAAGACCTCATCAGCTCTTTTGAGAGGACCCGTACGCATGGCATCAGGTGGAAAGGGTTCTCCCCCGAGGGCGCTCTTAATGAGGTGGATCTGTCTGTTCCTTCGGAGGAGCGGACCAGGGCTCTACGACAGGAATTCAACTACATGGTGGCTCATTCTTTGCACCGCCATTCTGAGAGCCTGGTGAACGCTTTCGAGCGGGTCACGGTCCGCGTAGTCCAGGAGATCATGAAGCATCAGTACTCCCCGTCAGGACCTACTTTAGGGACTCACCAGGGGGAAAGACCGCTCCAGACCAGGCCGCAGATCCCGTTCGCACTTGCCGCTCCAGAACCGCCGGGGGCAGCGGCTTACGTCGTCTACAAGGCTGGAGGCGACCCAGGCGATTGCCAATTCCTGTTCGAGCCACCTAAGGAGATCCCACACGGATATATATGCGCCTACGTGCCGGACTGCAATAACCTGACACGCACCAAACAGATTGCAACCGCAGGAGTTTCTGCGGCAGGAACCCTTGGGCCAGGATCTTCCGGGGCAGGCGTGTCCGGAGCAGCGATGGCTGGGATGGACGCTGACAAACAGGCGTGGCTAGCCAAGTATGCCACTGGAGCAAGTCATGAGAATCTAGCCCCTACAGCTCAAACAGTGGAGCAAATCGGTACCATCCTTAGGACCGGTTAAACGCGTCAAGAGAAGGACAATCGGCTATTCAAAGTCGTACCCCAACGAGTTTGATCTGATTCCGCTGCCACCCAAGTATAAGCTCCCTGAGTTCTCAAGATTCAGCGGGTCAGAAGGGTCAAGCTCGATCGAGCACATAAGCCGATACGTGGCACAACTAGGCATGATTTCGGCATCAGATCAGATGCGCGTAAGATTCTTTGCGCAATCTCTGACAGGACCGGCCTTTGGGTGGTACACCTCACTTACGATTCGATTCATACCGAAGCAATGGAAGAGCAGTTCCACATCCAGTACCATTCGAGGCTCGAGGCTGGCATTGCAGACTGGCGCAGTGCGGCGAGAAATCTGAGCCGAGTACATCCGGTAACCAGATGTCAAGAACCGATGTTACTCGGCTCGTTTAACTGAGAAGGAAGCAGTCGAGCTGGCAGTGTTGGGTCTCTCAGCGCCCATCAAGGATCTGGCGTTCCAGGTAGAGTACAACTCATTGGCGCACATGGCCCAGAAACTGACGATGTATGAGCAGCGTCACCCTGAGTTGTACCAAGATAAATTTAAACGTCCGATAAGCTTGGTCGATGCAGAAGAGGAAGATCCTACGCAGGACCAGGAGGTGGCCATAGCTGAATGGGCTCGGGGGGCAGATCCTGTGGCCTGCAAATGGGTGAAACAGCAAGGGCCTGCGAAAGGGTTCGACTTCGATGTGAGCAAAGCTGAGCAGATATTCGATCTCTCTGAAGGAGAAGCGGTGAGGTTGCCGAAGGCCACAAAATCCCAACGGCTCAGAGATGAGCGGAGACCATACTGCAAGTGGCATCATTCGTTCACTCACACCACCAACGAGTGCAAGGAGCTTCGCCGCCAAATCCAAATGGCGATAGAACAAGGTCGTCTGATCCTTGGGCAGTTCGCCATGAAAGTGGACACAAACCCATTTCCCGGCGTCAACATGGTAGAACTCAGTCGCTCCGCGAGGCGTAAGCTGGATTTCTCGTTCGGCGTTAATATGGCAGGGTCTGGGCACCACCATGACACGTACAAAGAGAACGGTGGTCGCTCCCGGAGCAAGGAAAGAAAGGAGGCTAGTCCATGCGACCGGCCCAGCCACAGTGACAGGCGGTACTTAACAGAGGAACAAGTGAGGAAAGTGCGATATCAGAAGCCACATTCCACGCATCTCCTTAACAAGTATGAGCGCCAGTATGACCAACGTCGCCAGCACGACAGAGACGACGGAAGATATGAGCACCTTGCTAGGGGACCGTCGAAAGAGAAGGAAGGCGCAGCTAGGCATTGGGATTGTCCTTTCTTCAAGTATTGCTGGGGCACCGGAATGAGCCGATTGCCTACAGTCGACAACTGCCCGGAATGCAACCAGCGAGAAGAGGACACGAGGCCGTTGTCGATTCAAACGCCTAGGGCCTTTTCCGTCCCAGAGCCGACACAAGGAGTCCGCTCGAGCAGGAGACCTCGAGGAGCCGAAGGATGACAAGGTCAAAGACAGGTATCACCGTCCAAGGTGGTGCCCCGACGGACTCAGACATACCCAGAAGCGTAGAGTGCAGCGGCTGCGTAACCTAGAGGAAGATGAAGCGCAGTATCTCCACGCTTTGAAGAAAGCACGGCCTGATCTGGCCGTCAAAGTGAGACGGGATGTGGAAACGGAAGACTGCCCGACCAGGAAAGAGTGGCGCCCCAAACCGATAAAAGCCGATGCAAAGACATCGGCTGGCACAAACATGGTGTTCGTACTCCCGTCAGAATTCTGCGCACCAAGAACCGATGAGCTACCCGTGGCACAGTTTGACTGCGGCCCGCGGCCGGTTATCTTCGAGAAGCCACGTGAGAAGGGTTACAAACATCTGAAAGCCCTGTACCTGCGAGGTTACATCAATGGGCAACCTGTCAGCAAGATCTTGGTGGACACCGGAGCGGCAGTCAATATCATGCCATACTCCATGCTACGACGTTTGGGACGCTCCACTGCAGATCTAATCAAAACCAACGTCACGTTGAGCGACTTCAACGGTCAGTCTTCGGGAACACAAGGTGTACTGAACGTGGACTTGACAGTGGGCAGGAAAACCGTACCCACGTCATTCTTCGTCGTGGACAGCAAGAGCACTTACACTGTCTTGCTAGGAAGGGATTGGATTCACGCTAATTGCTGCATCCCGTCCACAATGCATCAGTGCCTGATCCAGTGGGATGGGGACGAAGTGGAGGTCATCCACGCAGACGATTCCATCGAGATCTCCATAGCTGGCATGAACGTCTGGGAAGCAGAAGACCAAGAGCCGATCTCTGGAATCAATCTAGACGGCTGCGAGCGTATTGAAGCTACAAAAAACGGGGTGAGGCTGGTCTTATCCACGCCTTACAGTAGAAAAGCCCACGATCATCAGGTAACGGCCGATCCTGCGATCGCCACAAAAAATAAAAAGCAGCGATCATACGACAAGCGGTTCATGTAGTCGTAGCGAGATGCTCGCCTGTAAAATAATAAGGTGTAAACCGTCCTTGAGTGCAAGCAAAAGGGGCGATTCAGCGATCGATCGCCCAAATTATTTTTGTGGTCCTCACCCACCGTGTGCCTGTGTTTAGCGTCGATTTGACAGTGACGGAAAGCTAGGGTACGGGTTTACATCCGCCGATGAGCTAGAAGAGATCGACATTGGTCCTGGGATAAGCCACGACCAACATTTATCATCGAAAGTTAGAGCCAAGTCTGCGGGGCGATGATAGCCTGTTGAAACAATATCCAGATTGCCGCTGGGACTACAGAGATGCTGGATTGGACAGAGCATCATCGAGCATCGTCTCCGCTCAAAAAGGATTTCGCCGTTTGAGCGAGCACGACAAATGAAGGCGAAATTGGAAGAGGTCAAGAAAGAGGTCGAAAAAATGTTGACGCCAATTTGATCGGACCATGCGGTATGCCGAGTGGATTTCTAGTATCGCACTGTAGAGAAGAAGGGTGGCCAATGGCGGGTTGCTATAGATTTTCGAGATCTCAACAGAGCTACCCCAAAGGATGAGTATCCGATGCGGTGGCGTAAACATTGATCAATGCAGCGGTGGTCATAAAATTTTGAGCTTCATGGACGGCAATGCCGGGTACAACCAGATCTTCATGGCTCCAGAAGACATACACAAGACTGCATTCAGAGTCCCAGGGTCCGTGGGGTTATTTGAATATGTGGTCATGACGTTTGGACTGAAAAATGCCGGCGCCACGTACCAACGGGCCATGAATTATATCTTCCATGATCTGATCGGCAAACTGGTGGAAATCTACATCGATGACGTGGTGGTCAAGTCTGCTTCAACGCACGGACACTTGGACGATCTGCAACGCGTCCTGGACCGAACAAGAAAATTCGGCCACCGGATGAATCCAAAGAAGTGCGCTTTCGGGGTGACGGCCGGTCAGTTCTTGGGTTTTTTGGTCCATGAACGCGGAATTGAGATCGGCCTGAAAAGTCAGGAGGCAGTGCGAACGATGAAGCCACCCACCACAAAGAAAGAACTGCAGTCCCTTATCGGCAAGATCAACTTCGTCAGACGATTCATCTCCAATCTATCAGGAAGGATTGAGCCGTTCATGGGGCTAGTTAAAATCAAATCTGACGAGGAATTCCGTTGGGGGCAGCAACAACGAGCCTTTGACGAGATCAAAGAGTACGACAAAGCCACCAAAGGTTAGTTCCACCTCACCGACAGGCCATTCTACATTTACTTGTCAGTAGCTGACACGTCCATTGCCTCGGTAGTGGTGCAACTTTATGATGGGCTGGAGCGAGTCGTCTTTTACATAAGCAGGAGGATGCTGGACGCAGAGACAAGGTACCCTGATATCGATAAGTTGTGCCTCTGCCTGTTTTTCACCTGCACCAAGTTGCGACACATTTTGCTATCAGCAGAAATCATCATCATATGCAAATCAGACGTCATAAAGCACATGCTGTCGGCTCCTATGTTAAGAGGCCGGCTGGGCAAATGGATGTTTGCATTGTCAGAGTTTGACATCCGGTATCAACCCGCGAAAGCAGTTAAGGGACAGGCCCTGGCTGATCTTATCGCTGAAAGGATCAACACTAACATAGCCGCACTGTCCATAAAACCGTGGGCTATGTTTTTCGACGGATCAGTTTGTGACGATGGCTGCGGCATCGGCATTTTACTCGTGTCACCCCGGGGGGCAACATTTTCCTTCTCCATCAGATTGTCTACCTCTCGCACTAACAATGTAGCCGAGTACGAGGCGATACGCAAGGGGATGGAGTTACTCCTCGAAGCCGGAAGCGAGTGGAAATTTTGGAGACTCCAAGTTGGTGATTTCCCAGCTCACGGAGGACTACAAGTGCGAGCGAGTCCTCTTCCCATTATGGCTGCACTTCCGAGCTGATGACGCAATTCCTGACGTCAACTTCACTTGGATCCCACGAGCAGAATACCGAGGCGAACGATCTTGCGGATAGCTTCGGTACAAGGATGTGGTAGAAGGAGCCGATGTTCGTGCAGTTCCAAGAAGCAGACGGAGAGCCGATATCTTCAATTACTTGAAAGATTCGGCTCGGGGGGCACCTAAACGGATAAGGTACAAAGCCATGAAGTACGTGCTTATTGGAGATGACATGTCTTACAGGACTCTGGAAGGGCTATTGCTCAAGTGCTTGGGGACAGCAGAGGCCAATCAGCTCCTACACGAGGTACACGAAGGCACCTGTGGAACTCACCAATCGGCTCATAAGATGAAATGGTTGATCAGGCGATCGTGGTTTTATTGGCCCACCATGCTTGAGGACTGTTTCAACTACTATAAAGGTGTCAAGCATGTCGAAATTTGGAAAAATCCAGATGGTACCCGCGTACAAGGCCAGAATGAACCCCATCATCAAGCCTTGGCCATTGGCCATTCCGAGGTTGGGGCATGGACATGATCGGCAAGATCAATCCTCCATCAAGCAAAGGCCACATGTGGATTCTGGCTATCACTGACTACTTCACTAAATGGGTAGAGGCTGTCCCGATGAAGTCAGTAAACTCGAAGGATGTTATCAATTTTGTGAAGGAACATGTCATCCATAGATTCGGGATTCCCCAAACTATCACGACCGATGGAGGTTCGGTCTTTATTTCTCAGGAATTTAGAAAATTTTGTGAGGACATGGGGATTAAGCTGATTAGATCATCTCCATACTATGCTCAAGCAAATGGGCAAGCTGAAGCGTCCAATCAGAGTCTCATCAAGTTGATCAAGAGAAAAGTCGATGAGCACCCAAGGCGTTGTACGAGGTTTTGTCGAGGCGTTATGGGCTTATCGTATGTCATGCCATGGTGCAATAAAAACCTCACCATATCATCTAGTATATGGACAAGAAGCCGCCTACCACAGGAAATTACGGCTGGATCAAGACGCATCACTTTTCGTGACGATCTAACAACCAAGAATATGCAGCCCCGATGAGTGGCGATGTAGAGGAGTTAACCGAGCTCAGGTTATGGTCCGGAGAAAATCAAAGAAAACAAGGCCAAGGTAGCTCGTGCATACAACAAGAAAGTGAAGCCAAAGGAGTTCCACGTTGGTGATCGGTATGGGAAGCATGTTGCCCTTGGGGACTAAGGATGCAACATATGGTAAATGGTCTCCAAATTGGCACGGTCCGTATTGGTCACCAAGTTTTAAGAGGAAACGCATACATGCTCGAGCAGTTGGATGGAGTAAAGTTCCCAGTGGCAGTCAATGGACAACATCTCAAGAAATATTTCCCAAGCATGTGGGATGTTGGACAGTAAAACTGGAGGAGCCGTTACATGAAATCGGCTAGGTAAAGACACGAGAAGCGATGGACAGGTAAAATATGGGGGCCGATGCTGGAAATCGGCCGAGTAAAAAAAAATATACATATATGTAGCCGATGCACGGTCGTCGATGCTAGAGGTTCACACATGTTACAAAAAGGGCCACCTCGACGGTCTCAGCCTCGTCATCTTCATCTTTGCTTGTCACTAGTCGTCTGTGCGGGGCACGTTTTTCGGTGGGCAATTGGAGATTTGGGTCGTTTGTGTTTGAATCCACCGTGTTGAGGAAGGTCGCAGGTCGTCACTTGAAACCAAGAAATAGCCGTTGTGATGTGTCTATGGATGCGATCAAGGTTGACCACAACGCCGTTTTCGGAGAAGCCGATGGGTAGTCATCGGCTCTGTGCGTTTTGACTTGTTTTACTGTATACGTGCAGCATGATGAAAGCCGATACGGTGTCATCGACTTCTGAAGCATCAACCTATTTCAGTTATCGGCAAAATTGAAGCAAAGAGAAACAATATTTGGGAATCAGATTTTCATTCATTCAAAAGATCATTGCTTAGGATGATCGATTACAAAGAGGCCTACTACGCTATGGCCATTACTACGATTCTAATCTAAGCCGAGGTCGTAAATCGCCGTCATGCCGTCGCCGTCCTCTTCGCTGTCTTCGGCGCTGCTCCCAGCATCGTCCTCGCTGCTGCTGCTGAAGAAACCAACGGGGACCTCTTCGTCCTCGTCGTCATCTTCAGTATCTTCGCTGGACCCGTAGCGGAAGCGCTTCGTCGGAGGAGGTGTCCTCCTCCGATTCCTCCTCCTCGGCGGAAGAGTCGACGCCGTCCCACGACCAGTTGTCGTCGCTGCTCTTCGCCTCCGTTCCCGTCGACGAGGAACGAGGCTCTCTTCGCTGCCGTCGATCGAGGCGCATCGTCCTCGACGGCGAAATCCCAGTCCCTTTCGTCCCACCATTGTGGGGCGAAAGTACTGTACATCGCCGTAGGCGGATGCTCTGGCGTTGGCTCTCGATCGCTAATCGAGTTGGAGGCGTGGGAGGACACATCGGAGGAAGCAGAGGAGTCCATGGCGAGAAATAGGGTTTTTCCGGTGAAGGGAGAGGGTTTTCTGGCAACTGGAGGAAGATGGGGACTGCAAACTGTTCAGGCTGATTTAAATAAGGGAAATAGTGGACAGACGGTTCAATGCCATAGCGGTTTCCCAGATTGCACTGCCAAAATCGTCAAATCATGCACTGCGCAGGAGTTGAGAAGACAGGGCATCATGATGAAGGGGTAGCGTGATTACGTTACGCCACGCGTACATCTCTGCACGCCCAATAAAAAAAAGAGAGAGGAGAAGAAGGGAAAAAACACACAGAGTGGTTTTGGAATTATCATTGCCAAAACCAGGGGGGCATGTGTTATCACCGTATTTTGGCCAGAGACGGGGATGAGCCGTGATCAAGATGGGCTTAGAAGATACATATATTCAACGAGTTGTTGGATCGGCCTAGTGCGTAGATTTGGGCTAATTTGCCCGTGTATCTTGTATCATAGTAGGTTTCGTGTTTGTTTAGGTTCCGTTTATGTTTAGGTAAAGATAGAGTTGTAGAGTTATTCCAAAAGTAGAGAGTCTCCGGACTATAAATATGTACCTAGGGTTATTGAAAGAAAACAACAACCACGTTCACGACAAACACAATCTCGGCGCATCGCCACCCCTTGTTCTTAGGGTTTCTTTCGGGTAAGTGCCATGCTTCCTAGATCGCGTTCACGACAAACACAATCTCGGCGCATCTTGCGATCTAGGCAGTATCTACTTATTTCGTTACCCGGTTTTACTCGTACTGAAGCGTTGTTGATGGCGAGTAATACCATTATCATAGATTGTTTGAGGCTAGCATCGTCACTGTTTCATTATTATCGTCGAAGTTATGATACCTCTAGCTATCTCGCTACCCTCGCACCGTGTCCCAAAGTGCAAGGGTAGCACCTTGCTTGATCTTTATTTAGTCGATTCGATCTGTTATAGTTGTGCCTTGTTCGTCAAGGTTTAGTTTAATATCTACGTAATCAGGCCTTACAAACGGGTTGAACGATCCGGTAATGCATAAGGATGTGGCTTATTCGTTCTAGAGAGGATGTTCCGGTAATTGGCTTTATGTTGGTTATTAGGCCTCCTCTAGGGTTGATATTCTTCATCCTTTGTACGTACTAGGCTCAATTACGCGTAGGACGTTCCAGTTACGTGGTGAAAACGTTAAACTATCGTAGATCGATTTAACTTGTAGTGATCAAGCAAAACCCCATGTTATCATAAATCTAACGCAGAACCATGGGGCAATCGGCTTTAGGAGCGATTTACGAGAAACGGAGCCGATTACGGCTCGAATTTTACGATACTTGTTTATCATGCAGAAATCAATCGGAGCAATCCTTCACCTTCCGACCAGGTATAGGTCAGTGGCACGCCGAACCAAGCCAGACGTGTGCGGAGCTTTTGCGGCCGTCGCCCGAGGGACCGTGGCCCACCAGAGCCTCCGGAGCCTCCCGGCCTCCGTGTTGCCGCCGCTGTCACGGTGGGTTTTGGCAGCAACACCTGCACGCCATGAAATCTTCTAGGTTTCTCTTTGATGGGTCCATGACATCAACTCTTCCTTATCAAGTTGAATGTCTAGCGTAACCCAAGGAAGCTGCAAACATTTATATATACATCAGTAACTCATCAGTTACACTTATTAGCATCGACTAATCAAAAGTGAATGTGTACAACAGAGTAAGACCCTCACCTGAAATTGCAAGGAAACAATATGTGGTCAAAGAAATTTTGCTCCAGCAGAAACCTTAGAATGTTTTCCTCTGTCTCCTCGGGGTTATCCCTTAGCGTGGCTATATGCATGTTATCTTGGTCAATGAACCCAATATTATAGATTCTTTTTATTTTACATTCCAGCATCTTCATTCTGCATAATAAGGATAATTACATGTTTTGAACCGAACAACTAAAAAACCGAACATGTAGACAATGAATTCAACAACTTACAGACAATAGCAGCTGAGGATGGATTTGTCCAGGGTGTCGAGATGGTATAATTGGAACAGTTCTGGAAACTCAATATGGACCTTTTTGGGTCTGAAGAAGTACTCATGTGGGACATTGGCTACGATCATTATTCTCCCTTGCTTTATGACCTCTAAGTACCATTGATGGCAGTTCTTTCAGCCTCTCTTTACTGACCAAATCCTCACCTTCTACATATCTAGGGGCTATTGGCATCTTGGGTAGAAGGTCGAGTTGGGGGCCTAACAGTTCATCAAGACTAATTTTCATGTTGGCCGCCAACTACGCAACTACTGTCATATCTAGTGGATGTTGTGCGAGAAGAGGACCGTTTTCTGAAACAACCTTGTGGGGTGCGATCGTTTGTTTGGCCTATTGTCCGAGAAGGGGAAGGTCTGATTTTTTACTGATTCCAGTTTTGGTCCCGTTTGCACCTGTGCTTGCTGTTTTTTACCACTTGCACTTGATTTGCTTGATTTGCTCTTCGCCACTTCTTTCTGAAGTGTGTATATAGTCATCTGGCTTATGGTTCAACTCATATTGCGATTTTGTGTTCAAAAAAATCAAGTGCATATGCCTTTTGCTTCTCGGTGTATACCGGAGCGGGCTCGGGTTTTTTGTTCTCAAAATGTGCCGCCACTTCGGCCTTTGCTATCGCTGCAGATTCCGCATCAGTACGATCGTAAGGTCTGATGGGAAGCTTCTTATGAGGCACTGTTGGGAGGGGCGACATTTTCCGTTTTGGGCTGCCGTGACCTTTAATACTCATCGACGAGCATGCTTCCGCTTATTGTCCTTAGAGGGCGGCGAAGACTGCTGAGCCTGCGGCAGAGATCGAGATGGACTTGGGATGTGGTGGTCGTAGTCATCATGGGGTGGGCTTCTTGGAGGTGATGGAGGTGGAGGTGGAGGTGAAGGAGACCTACGACGACTTGGAGGCGGTACTCTTATCCTTGGGGCCGATCCTGGAAATTGTTAGTTGTTCTTTTCCCATAGAATGATCCCACCAAGTACTTCTTAGAGTGTGATCTCACCTTCAGGTCCAGGGATGTCAAGCTCCATTGACTCCCACTCCATTACGATTTGATCCACCCCTACTTTAGCATAGCCAGGTGGAATCTCATGGCCATGCCAACGTGCGTCAGGTGGACAAGGCAAAGCCGATCCGACCGCCACCTTCACAGATACGTTCTTCAATTTTAATATGGATCTCACAAGGTATCTGCTCCTTAATTCCATCCACGGGGTAGCCGGGACCGCCATCCAGATATGATGCATCGTTAGACGGGCCTCCGATTCAGCGACGCGCTTCTCCGAGATGGGTTGGCGGTAATATCGAGTGGAGGATCTTGCTGCAAGCGCGCTATTCCTCTAAGTTCGTCGATCTGCTGCTGCTGCTTGTCAAGTCTTCCTAGCAGCTGGTTGAACTTGTCTTCCTCCTCCTCCCATCGTTGCTTTGCTCTTGCTCGGCTTCTATAGGTACCTTGGTCCTTAGGAAACCTAGTCTCCCACATGAAACTTCCGTCAAGGCCTCAGACTCGTCCTGTATGTTCACGATTCCCGAGGACCAAGCTGAGCAAGTCTTTCTCTCTATCGGGATGAAAATGTTTTATTCCATCTTTAATATCTTTCACCACTTTTATCCATGCAGTCCTGGCTACCTTTATCCCGTCACTACAAACAAGGTCCCCTATAAGTTCGTCATATGTACTCCCATGCCCAAGGAACCAATTTCTTGCCCTCAAATCCCATTCTTCATGAATTGGTTCTGGAATGATCCCTTTATCATGAAGCTCTTTCTCTTTTGCATCCCACTTAGGCATGGCAACCGCGTAGCCCCCTGGCCCCATGTTATGGTGATATTTCTTCTTCGCAGCATTTATCTTGTTTTTTTTACTTTTCCGTAGCAACTCCTGTTTTCCTATACTCCACAAATGCATCCCAGTAAGGCTGCTGCTTCGCTAGATAGCCTTCGAATAATGGAGTTTTCTTTTCCTTCTGGTACTGTTACCATAATGACTTCTTCCAGTTCTTGAATAGTTCAGCCATCTTCTTCAGTGCAAACTGCTTGACTTTCTTTATCATTTCATCCGTATCGTCATCAGTGTCACATTCTGGCAGCTTGAAATGTGCCATTAGGTCAGTAACTAGTTGCTCTTTGAACCTATCTTCAATATACACATCACTCCATTCCTCCTCTTTGGGCTTATTCCACTCCCGAAAAGTGATCGGGGTGCGATCTCTTTTTTGAGGATAAAACAGTAGGGTAAAGAACCCCACTGCAATTTTTATAAATCATAAAGAGTTAAGAAAAAGTATTTACAAGTTCAGGCCACCTCAAAAGAGGGATAACATTCTAAGAAGATATCTCCTGTCTAAATTATTCTTAATCCAATCTTTGAGTCCCTCATAATTCTTATTCTTAATTCTATACAGGACCCATCTTAATTCCTGGGCGACAATGGCCCTCCATTCCTCAGGCGAATCATGCTTGTTGTTGAAGATTTCATTGTTTCTGCATATCCATATGCCCCAAGCTCCTAAGATAATAATTTCCATTGAAAAAGGGACTTTAAGATCTGTCTTAATACTGGCTAAAGCTTCAAAAAGATTGTGATCAGCCACTTGGACATGGGAAATTTCAGCCCAGCAAGCTCTTGCAAAAGGACAGTCCCAAAATAAGTGTAGAATGGTTTCCTCACTGATGCAGCCATGAAACACACATTCATAAGAAGCCAGAGTAAAACATTTCCTTTTTATAAGGTTCCGTGTGTTTAGCCTATCAAGGAGAAAGAGCCAGAAGAAGAATTTATGCTTTTGTTGACAGGAGGATTTCCACAACCAGGAGAAATGTGGCTGTACAGGGTGGTAACCAGATACAGAATAGTAAGCCTTCTGGACTGAAAAATTACTTCCCCAAATGTAACTCCAGTTGTCAGCTTCCCCCTGCATGCCAACACTGAGTATTTGCTCAAGGTTTTGATATTCTTGGTAAGCTTGTTGTGACAAAGGGAGAAAAAAATGATCTTGAATATTAGCTGTCTGCAGAAACTCATTGACAGAGATGTGTGGGTTTTTGCATAAGAAAGGAGATGAGGAAGCTTATTCTGTAGACATCTATCATTCCACATATCAGACCAGAGAAGGGTGGATTTTCCATCACCCACCGAGCACTTTGCAATTCCTTTAAATATGTCAACCAATTTCAGATGAGCTTTCCACCAAAATGATCCCTCCAGACTTCTTCCAGGTAGTTTACCATTACAGTAATAAGTGTTCCAGATAAGGTGAACCCATGGGATATCCTTGTGATTGTAAAATTTATCCAAATTCTTCAAAAGAAGTGCGGAGTTTTGAACATTAAGGTCAAGCACCCCCAATCCCCCATGGTTCTTTGGTCGACAAACTTTCTTCCATGCAACAAGAGCTTGACCCCTAGCTTGAACATCAGATGTTTTCTTTCTCCACAGGCATTGCCTCATATACTTAATCAGCTGATCCTTAATAGTGACAGGAAGATCAAAACAAATCATGTAGTATATGGGAAGGGAAGATAAAACTGATTTAATTAACTGTAATTTCCCCCCATAATTAAGAAAATCAGCAATCCCACACAATCTTCTCTCAACTCTCTGAACAATAGGCAAAAAATGTTCCACTGCAGGCTTATTAATGCTTAAAGGCAGTCCAAGGTAGGTGAATGGCAATGAGCCAGGGAGGCAAGATAGTGTATTGGCAAGGTGCTCAAGCCTCGCAGTGTCCATGTTAATTGACATCATACTAGATTTAGAGTAATTAACTTTGAGTCTAGTGGAGAGAGGAAAAGTATGAAGGAGAGCCTTGAGGCACAATAATTGCTCAGAGTCAGCCTTAAGGATTAATAAAGTGTCATCGATATCGCTAACAGGAAATCAGGACAGAACACACCTTCAATGGGAAGGGAAAGAAGACCAATATTCATTGCTTTATTGAGGATGCTTTGAAGAAGATCAGCAACCAAGACAAACAGGAGAGGAGATAAAGGATCACCTTGTCTTACACCTCTTCTGCAATAAAATTTATTTCGTGCACTCCATTTAATGTAAGAGGAGGAAGCTGAACCAAGGATTAACTGAATCCAAGAAATCCATTTATCACCAAAACCTTTGGCTTTAAGGATATTGATAATTGCAGCATGCTCAATTCTTTCAAAAGCCTTTTCAAAGTCAAGCTTAAGAATTAAAATTTCTTCTTTGGATTTGTGGCATTGGTCAAGGAATTCAAATGCCCAACCTAAACAATCTTGAATAGACCTTTGTTTGAGGAAACCATACTGATTCTTGTGGACAAGTTTAAGGATGAACTTCTGCAATCTATTAGCCAGAATTTTGATTATAATCTTGAGGACACTATTTAGCAGAGAAATTGGCCTAAAGTCAGCAGGTGTCAGAGGAGCTTCAATTTTTGGAATGAGGGTGATAAAAGAGGCATTAATGCTTTCAAAGGAAGTTTGCCCCTCATAAAAATCCATAAGGAGTTGTTTCACATCATCCTTAATAATAGGCCAACATTGTTTCATGAATTCATTGTTAAAACCATCTGGGCCAGGGGATTTATCATTTGGAAGTTTTTTAATTACATCTTCAATCTCCTCATCAGAGAAAGGTTTTTCCAAAGTATCATTTTCCTCTTGCCTTAAGCATTCCCCTGCCAGGTCATTAAGATTGAAGTGCATTTCAGGCTTATCAGAAGTACCCAATCTATCTTTAAAGGCTTTCCATAGGAGATCTGCTTTGCCATCATGATCATGAAACTCATCATTAGAATCATCTTTGAGCATGGAAATGTAGTTATGCCTGAAACTTATGGTAGCTTTGGAATGAAAGAATTTTGTGTTTTCATCACCCAGCTTAACCCATTTAATTTTCCAATAAGTATTTTGATCTTGTAACAAAGAAATTATAAGATTCTTCAGGAGATCTCTGAGATTCCATTCTAGGATAGTAAGAGTTCTCATTTCCTCCATGGAATCCAGTAGATCAATGGTGGCATTAACATTGAAGATTTGTGATTTCAGGCAGGGCAGATTTTTTGCCCAGAGCTTCAGCCCCCTTCTTACATTTTTGAATTTAGCATTAATTTTTTTGGCCGAATCCTGAAAGCCAACAGGAATATTCCAGGCATTTTGAACAATAGCTTTAAATTCCTTATGATGCATCCAATGATTTTCAAATCTGAACACCTGGGCTTTGGGTATCATTGTGCCAATGGAGATGACACAAGGAAAATGATCAGAGGTAGGCTTTGTATGAGGAGCAACAAAAGTTGAAGGAAAGCTCTGAGTCCAGGAAGCAGAAGTAAAGAACCAGTCCAGCCTTTCCAAAAGGGGTTCTTTTTGCATGTTACTCCAAGTAATCTTTCTACCTTTAAGGGGTAATTCTATGAGACCCAAATTATTAATGGCTTCATTGAAGAGAAGCATACCATTCACATCCCCACCCTGTCTATTTCTATCAGAAGGCTTTCTACAGAAGTTGAAGTCACCCACAATGAGCCAATCCATATCATCAGGCATATCAATATTTCCAAACCAATCTAAAAAGTCTGCCTTTTTTTCCAGGTAAGCAAGGCCCATCAATATTGGTGAGGATGCAGGTTTCATTGGACAAGAGAGATGTCAAGATGATGGAGATGGAGAACTCATTGGGAAAGGAAAGATGCCCAGGGAACAGAGAACTATTCCAAATGGTGATCAAACCCCCAGATGCTCCCCTGGAGGGAAGAAATTCAAAATTGGTAAATTTGGGGGGGGGGGGCAGAATTTTTTTATGTAAGAGATGTCAAAATCTTCCCTCTTAGTTTCTTGAAGGCAAATAATATCACAGCCAGACTCATCAATTTTATTTCTGAGAGCAACCCATTTTTTCAGAGTTAATTCCCCTGATATTCTAGTTCAAGATCTTCCAAATTCTTTTGTTATCCATTAAGAAACCAGATGTATGTAGAATGATGGGGTGATATAAGTAATGTAACCACCCAATTGAGAAAACAACAGCCACATAGACAAAAGGCAATCCATATCATAACTCCACTGACAGATTCAACAACAAGTACCAAACACATGAAAAGACCACAAGAGCAGGTCACAGAACATGGAGTCAACAAGACTCCAGCAAAATACTTAGTTTGATACATTAAAACACTTAAGTGGGGGGTTTCTTCTTGGCTTGCTATCCACAGGTACCAGCAGCCCCAGCTTTCTTCTTGCCTCCAATGCTCAAGCTTGATGAGCCAGTTCCTTTGATGATGCTTTTTGAGGAGCCTTTACTGCCACTTCAGTGGCTCTCCCTTTCTTGAGCAACCTCTTCTCCAGGTCACCATCCTTAACCTTGCAGAAAGAGGTAGCAAGATTTTTAACCACTTTAGGATTCAATCATGGTGGAACAACATTGCAAACCAGACAATCAGGAATTAAGCAATTTAGGTGGATTTTAAAACCCCCATTCAGTTCAACAATTCTAGGGCTTCTTCTCACCTCAGTGTCAACAAGAGGCTCCTTGCCCGTTCTCTTTCTGGAAGGGGTGGAGGGAGAGCAGGAAGATTGTTTAGCTTCAATGCCCAGACAAGGAGGAGCCATATGAGAAATGCTCTCATTAGGTATGATGAAAGAAATGGAGTTCTCTTCAGCTATAGGCTCTTTAATAATTTCCCATAAAGGAGAAGTAAGGAAGCTCTTGACCCAACTAAACTTCTCAGGGGTAGCAAGCATGAGAGTAATAAAGTTAAACCAACTTATAGGGATATCACACATGAGAGAGCCTTTTTAGGAACCGTCCTTCTGAATATGAGGAGCAAAATAACTTTCCCAGAGCTCCAGGCCTTGCTGGGAAAAGCCCTGTTTTGCAGCATGCACATCAGGTATGGACACAAAAGTTCTCACCATTCCCACCTGGAGATGTGCTTCATTAGGACAATGGAGATGCTGATCCTCCAACATCCAATCCTCATTTTCAGCAGCCATAGCACTTGAATCCATGGGGCTCCCACCCTCCCCTCATCATCTGTGTTTACCTCATCATCATCAACCAAATAGTTCTGTAAAATGTTCTGAAGGCCTTCACCAATACCAACACCTTGGGGTCTAGTAGCCACATCCTGATCCTCAGCAACCACAGGCACAGCATTTACAGACTCATCATCATCTGACTCCCAGTCTTGGACAAGGATGGCACCTGTAACCCCACTGTTAACATCCTGTGGGGGAAGATTATGGTTGTCCACTGGCATGTCTTCACTAGGAGCAATGACAGGGCCTTGAACAGGAGCAGCAACAGCTTCCCAGGGGCCCCAACCTTCATTATTGTCACCTTCAGGAGCAGGATCCTGCACAGGGGCCAACCACTGACCCCAACCACCCCTAGGAGCAGGGGGGGAGGGGGAGGAGGGGGGATATGGGGCCCAAAGACAGGTGCAGGATGTGGGTCGATATTGTCATCTGGAAGTGGGTCCTCATCAGGTGCCCCCCCAAGCAGGTAACTTTGCAGCACTTCAACAGAAAAAGTCCAGGATTCAGACTCCACCAAGTCGCCAATAGTAAACCTTACACTCTTGGGGACATCAACTAGATCAGTAACACGAATCTTCGCAAGAATCCTTCCTTTTTGGTCCGGGTCCCTCCACCAACTAGCATCACCCAACATTCATTGTTAAATTGAGCCCTCCACCAATTTTCCCCCTCATTATGCTTAACGAAAGAAACATGCACATCTTGAAACGGAATGGGGCTAGCCGCAATGAGCCTGTCCTGATCACTGACATGGTGAAATTGCACATAAGCAGACCCAAAGGGACATGCCTGGACATCCCGAAAGTGAACACGAACCTCATTGTTGAGGAAATCAACCAGGACATCACGAATATTCAAGAAAGGTACTGGACCAGGGGGAGGGGATTAATGGTAGCAATAGCATACTGTTCATGCGTCCTCGACCTCCGCGGCACCACCACCCTTTTGACACGATTCCGTCCAGCCACTTGCATAACTTGGACGCCATTCGGCAAGAAAGGACCAGGATCAATCGGGATGTTCGCCATTACAACACTCTTCACCGGTGATGAGCAAGAGGGGAATGGGGTTTCTGCAGACGGGGGAGTTGAGGAGACAGGGGAAATGGCAGTTGTTTTTTGCAAAGAAATGGTGAACTCGTGAAAACTGTTGTGAACGATGGGCCGACAATGAGTATTTTTCTGGGCCTTGAACCACCTCTTATAAGAATTGTCGGGCCATATGCATTTTGGGAAGGAAGGGAATTTCAGAAAGGGAATGAGACCAGGTAGTTAAAATGTCACGCGATTGGCGCCTCCTGATGACCCGACCGGCATTACTACTGGTTTAACACCGCCATCAGCGAGCACCTGCGCATAGGATCTGTCATGAATGCCTGATTTGAAATCACACTTACTATGTTCCGCAGACACAGGCGATGAAACCGCAACATGATTCGAAAATTTGAGCCGATGGAAAACAGAAACACCTTTGTTGCTAGGCTTCAACGAAGGAGATTTTTTGGAATTATCCTTTTTGTACGTGACAACTTTCCATTCTCCTGTAGATTCTTTATAAAACTCCTTTTCTTCATAAATCCAATTTGGGCCCCTATTACCCCAAAGGCTGACGTGAATCACAAACGACTTGCATGAAAACTTTGAAATATTGTAGATTTCAAAACCCACCGCCCGTGAAGCAACCGAGAAACGAAAAGTTCTTTCTTGTAGAAACTTCACTTGGAATTTAGAATCCTGACCACCAAAACAAGCTTGGAGTGCAAGACTAACCGTATGGAAATCCAACTTAAAATTTGCTCTTCCAAAAGAACAAACCAGATAGAAAGGTCTCTTTCTGAAACCACCAAGGAAATTAATTTGATGTCTGAATTTTTCAAAAAAATTCTTCTCAAAATCCTGCCCTAATGAAAAATCCAGGGCAGGCCGACTCAAAGACTCATCCTTGATAGCACACTCCAAAGGAAGGTTCTCGGTGAAATCCAGCGTTTTTGGCACAATCTTCTCAATATCGAGGGAAATTTTCTTAACCAAAGGGCTGGGAAAAATCTGTGCGCCGACTACAACCCTTTTCAACTGAAGATCAATAGAAATACCCGAGGCCACAACCTCACCTTGAATCAATCACTACCTCATTGTGGTTGAGGAGAACCAGCCTTTTTGAACTAGGAAAAAGCATAAAAAAACCTTTAGAAGGCTCAAGATCATCGGCCGGCAAAGAGGAGCAAAGGGCATGCCATTTAAAACCAGTGTCCTCATCTGTTCCATAGATGGTAGGAGATCTACCAAGAAAACCAGATGAAGGATCCAGAGAATCATTAATACGAGAGAGATGAGAGGGGAACCTCAAAACATATCCAATAGAGATCTTCTCCTCATTTTCCAAACATCTACCCTCAAGGGGACAGCCTTTGGCATTGAGAAGAACCAGCCAAGAATCGGCCGAGAGAGAGAGAGAGCCCTCGAGAAACTTACCACCCATGGTCACACCAGAGTAGGTGACCTTCCAACAACCCCCTGAGTAATCCATGCAGAGCTTTTGCCGGTGAGACGCCGGCGAAAGCCGGAGGCCGACCAACGGTCACCTCAGAGGAGCCTCATGCCTCGTAAATCGTGCAGGTTTGCTTGAAACTTAATACTGGAGGGGGTTCAAAAAAATATCTACTCGTTGAAGAAAAAAACGGGGTGCGATCTCTAGCAACAACTCCGCATTGTTGTACAAATATTTGTTTTGTTTTCTTTGGTTCCAATGGTTCGCCGTCTCCTGAAACCTCTGTAATTTCATAAAAAGTACCCTGGGGCAACTTTTGGCTGGGCTGCACTTGGTTTTCTTGCTCGATGTAGAGGCCTAAGAGAAGAAACATCCATCAACATCATATATATACAACTAGGTGCATCTAGTGACGGTCATCGGACATCATATATATATACCTTGTGTCAACACCCGGATTTTTCAATCCTAGATGCCTGTTATGCCATACATCGCAATCCCAGGATTACCATTTTTGCGAGATATAACAGAATTGGATACCATAGTACTTCATCCATTACAAACGATACATAAGTTCTTACACAAATAGGGATCCCATGATCCAGTTCTTAATACAACATCAAGCAGCGGAATACGTAATAATGACGGTAGCGTAGGCGAAGCTCCATCTTCGGGGTCACAGGCAATGCTGACGATGGGAGATGATCCTAGTTGTCATAACGTTCCTGGGGTCCATCCTCCAGGTACTCCTCTTCATAGTCTGTCCATGGGAATAGCCAGGGACAAAGCCATGAGTACTCTTTAAGTACTCGCAAACTAATACTAACAGATAAGGGGTTTTGGGATATTAGGACACTAGGCTCTAGGGTTTTTTTGCAAAAATCCAGGTTTATCTCTACTAAGTTCCAAAGCTAGTAAAAATTTTATAACTCCTAAGTGGGATCTTGAAATTCAGGTCACAACTCTGTTGTGTTCAAGTCAAAGTCTCAATTCAGTTCACACGTCATTTTAAAAGGTCTGACGGGGGAACAGTATGGCCAATCCAACTGTCCATAACCGCGGACGCGGCTATCGAATAGTTTGTCACTCTGCAGAGATTGTACACTTTCACCACAACATTCGATACATCCGTCAGGAACAAATCCTGAATTCACCATACTCAGTATGCGGATAATCAATCCTAACCTTTCAATTACACACCCTAGTATAAGCACCTCTCCTGTGAGTTTGGCCTCCCAACCATGACCACTGTCATCTTGGGTACTGCACAGGTTGACAATCTTCACAAGGTAGCCTCAGCTTAGACCTTGGCCGTGAGGGAACTAATACTAAGGTATATAAGTTTCTAGTCAAGCCCTACCCAATATTCGGGTATTGTGGTTGTACGCTAAAATTGGAATGGTATCGCATCCAGACAACCATCAGTTTTATAAAGGGATAAGGCTCATTCCTCAACATTTTCATCACCAACATCATCAAGTGTTTGGAAACACATGTCCAAAACATTTCAATAGAATGATCCATCATCAAGGTTTTCATAACCATTTTTCCACCAAGTATTCCCATCTAAAGTTGATCAAGTTTTAAGCTTAGCACTAGCATCTATAGGTGGGGGTAGTAAATAATGTGGGGTGGTAACTGGTAGAGTTTCACTAAGTCCAACCTTATATCTTAGGTTGATATCAAGGTTTCTAGCTTAGGCCAAATTTTATGCTCTTTATGCAACCTTCAGCACAACTGTCTAGTATCTACCAAACTCATAGGTAGCCTCTAAGTAAGCTTTGATAAGGAAATACAGTAAGAAGCTTGCCATAAAACTAGGATTGGTTTAGCAAGTGGATATGATCACATATGCTTAAGGCATATAATAGTCATATCACAAGTATGGGTTTGTTGTAGCAGTAGGGTAGCTTTCAAGTGTTAGCTTGCACATTCACTAGTAGTATTAGGCTTGCATAGTAATTAGCTTGCATCAGTGTCAATATAAGCTTGCCTTGTGCAGAGCAGTGGTTGAAGTTCTCCTCGGCTTCCTCTTCGTAGTATCCTCCTTCCTCCTCGTATCCTTGGTCGGTACTACCGTCTATGAATAAATACGAGGTACACAATCACCAAACAATACTTAACTACTTGCAATCATCACACACAAGGGTCCTATAGATGATCTAGCATCATCTGTAACATTACAAGGTGAAGGCTTGGTTTAAATCCTTTTTAATTTTAGAAAAGTAATTTCTACTCATTGAAAAACTACTTAAGATTTAATATTCTCCAAACTAAACATGTGATCATTTTGACACATGTCATCACCACATATTGTAGTCCATGGGAATGTGATTTAAAGTGGTGTCACAATTTAATAAGGTTTTACCCTTTTATTTTAATTAATTAAAGTGGCTAGAAATGCTTATGAAGCATTCTTTTATTACTTGAACATTATTTCTGCAAGTAAACCTATATATTTTTATATATTCTGAAAGGTATGGTTAAATGTGATTTTTGAGAGTTGGAATCAACTCAAAAGCTTGTATGGTTTGAATTTGAAAAATGTTTGAATGCAGAAAATCTTCTGCCTTGTTATTTTTACTATGGGTGATCTACAGATCCAAATGACTTGAATCCAACGGGCTTGGATTAAGCATTCGCAGACCTTTCCAACAAAATTGGTTTCATTCAATTTGGTGTACTGAATCGATCTGGTTTGATTTTTGAGGTTGGGTATAGAAGTGTGTTTGAATTTAAAAAGAAAAAGGTTTAATTTGAATTACTTGCAGGAAAATTCTAACGGGGGAAATTCTAACGGGCCGGCCTGCTAAGCGCAGTGCTCCCGCGGGCTGCTTAAGTGGGTGTCCCCACTCGTCAGTGACACGGGACTGGGCGAAGCGGTATGGGGCAACGTGGATCGTTCGATCTAGTTCTAATCCAACGGCTGTGGTTCATCGTCGACGCGAGACAACTCCGGCGAGAACGAAACCTAGCGCGACCAGTTAGGGGTACGGGCGAGGGTCGGCGAGGCGGGCGAACGACGAAGTCGACGATGGCGAACCTCCCGTACGGTGGCTTCTCTGGGCGGCTCCAATCACCGCTCCTTCTTCTCTAGAGGCGGCGGCTCGGTGAAATTCGCGAGATGGTGCTCGGCTTGCTCGAGGATGGTGTGGCACGGGTGGGAAGAGGTGAGTGAGATGGTGAAGAAATCGTGGGGTGGCCTCTATTTATAGTCGGCGAGGGGACCGCTGTGGCGCAGTGAGCTCGCCGGGCGACGTTCTGAGCGCTATAGGCATGGGCAAGGGAGGGACGGTCTTGTGTCTCGGCAATGCTCAACGACATGGTCGCGAGGCATGGGCGGTGTGGTTTGGTCTGAACGGGCGGCGCTCATGCAGGCGGCGCTTCTTGACGGCGGGCGGTGGATGTATGGCATGGGGCGGCAAACGGGGATGTCTGGCGGTCTCCTGGGTTGGTGGTGATCGTGTGTGCACGCGGTGAGGGCGGCGCGCGGTCTGTGGGTGATGGACGAGGGTGGCGCTCTGGCGCACGCTCGGCATGGTCTGGGCGTGTCTCGTGCGCATGGTCCAGGGCTTGGCAACGCCATGCCGGGACAGCAGGGTGGACGGGGCTGCCTCCCAGACATGCTGGCTAGGCTTGCTGCTGCTCCTAGCTTGTTGTCCACAATGGGGTGACATGGGGGTGCTCGGTTGTTCACCATTAATGACAATGACAAGCTCACAGGGGTGCTTGTGTTGGGATAATCTTTCTAGATGATCTACTGGGTTGTGTGTGAGCTAACTAGGGAACAAGTTAGGCTCAAAACACTACACACTATAGTGTTTGATGTTTTGTTTGATTTGTGTCTGCAACCTGTTTGATGAAATGGCCGCATGAAATCAAGTTTTGAATTTTGAAATGATTTTTGGTGGGTTTGCTAGATTGGTTCTGGTGAGTCTGCAGATGCTTGGGTTTTGAAACTTGAGCTTGTTTGAGTGGGTTTTGAAAAAGTGGGATCTTCCCATATGAAGAAGATTCAATTTTGAATTGTCATTTAAACTATGCATTTGAAAGTTTCTGGATGATCACAAAGTGGGCCTTGATACCTTGTTATGAGTACATTCAAGGGGTGCAAAGATCCAAAAAAGTTTCTGTTAGGTTTTGAAAGTTTGGGACAGCCAAAGTAGGCATGGGAGTTAAATTGGTCAAAATGACCATTCACTTAATATATTTGTTTTGATTTACTTGTCTTTAGGAAAAGTGTGGGAAATGTTGTAGATGATGTTCTTTTCACCTAAGAAACATTTTTCAAGCAATGGATCACACAAACAAGGTGGTTTTTAAAGAATTTCAAAATCCATGCATACACATATACATGCATTCATGAATTCATTTGGAAAAGTTTTTGTTAACCCTAATCTTGATGATTAGTGTTTGATGATCTAAGTTTGGTATTTTTGGGATGTTACAAACCTTCCCCCCTTAAACAAAATCTCGTCCCGAGATTTGAAAAAGGACGAAAAGATTACCTAGGATTTGAAGAGATTTGGAAACTCCGTCCTGATGTGATCTTCGCGTTCCCAGGTAGCTTCCTCTTCTGTGTGGTTGCTCCACTGAATCTTGAGAAACTTGATGCTTCGGGTTCTGGTAGTTCAAAAGGCTTCTTCCAATATATGGATGGGTACTTCGGGATAGGTTAGGTCATCGTTGATCTCTATGGTTCGGTGATCGATATTCTTGAACACTTCGGTCTTCTCGGGGACTTCGAGACATTTGCGAAGTAACAAGATATGGAATACATTGTGCACAGATGGCATCTCTTCAGGTAGCTCCAGTTAATACGATACTTCTCCTCGACGGTTCAAAATGTTGAAAGGTCCGATATATCTGGGGGCTAACTTTCCTTTGAGTTGGAAACGCTGCATTCCCTTCAATGGCGACACTTTCAGATAAATAAAATCTCCGATGTTGAAGGCGAGGTCTCGACGTCTCTTGTCGGCGTAACTCTTTTGTCGGGATTGGGCGGTCTTGAGGTGCTCACGAATCTTGTGAACCTTGTCTTCTGCTTATCATAGTATGTCGGGTCCGAAGATCTGACTCTCTCCTACTTCCGACCAGTTCAAAGGGGTGCGACACTTTCTTCCGTACATAAATTCAAATGGGGCCATTTGCAAACTGGCTTGGTAACTGTTGTTGTATGAAAATTCTGCAAACGGCATGCCTTCTTCCACTTGGATCCATATTTTAGCACACCTCTAAGCATATCTTCGAGTATTTGGTTTACTCGCCCGCTTGTCCATCGGTCCGAGGGTGATACGCGATCAAATCTAGGCGGGTTCCTAAACCTTCTTGGACTTTCTTCCAGAATCTCGAGGTAAACTGAGTTCCTCGATCTGATACTATATTCTTGGGGACTCCATGCAAGCTAACGATTCTAGCGATGTACAACTCCGCTAGCTTCGAACTCTGATAGGTAGTTTTAACGGGCAAGAAATGGGCGACTTTGGACAATCTGTCCACTATGACCCAAATAGAGTCATTTCCCCTACTAGAAGTAGGTAGTCCAGTGATAAAGTCCATTCCTACAGAATCCCATTTCCATTCCGGAATTTGCAAAGGTTGCAACAATCCAGCGGGTATTTGATGTCTTGCCTTGACTCGCTGACATATATCACACTTGGCGATATAGCTTCCGATTTATCTCTTCATCTTATGCCACCAAAATTGCTCTTTCAAATCTTGATACATCTTAGTTCCTCCGGGATGGATAGAATAATGAGTATCGTGAGCCTCTTTTAAAATAACTTCTTTCAACTCTGAATCTGCTGGTACACAAAGGCGTCCTTTGTACCACAGAACTCCTTCTTCGTCCTCGGTGAATCCGGGTACTTTGCCTGTACCGATACGACGCTTGATTCCGTCGATACTGACATTTCCCTTCTGTGCCTCTTTAATCTGACTGATCAAAGTGGGCTGAAGTTCTATGCTAGCCAAAAATCCTTCACTTACTAATTCCATTCGAAAATCTTCCCTCTCTTTGTGCAAACTTGGTTGCTCCTTCAAAATCATGGAGTTCAAGCGGCACGGCAATCTTCTAAGGGCATCGGCTACAACATTGGCTTTACCAGGGTGATAGTGAATGTCCAGGTCGTAATCCTTGATTAGCTCAATCCATCTTCTCTGCCTCATATTCAGCTCCTTCTGAGTGAATATATACTTTAGGCTCTTGTGATCCGAATAAATATCACAACGGTTTCCCATCAGGTAATGTCTCCATGTTTTCAGGGCTAGAACTACGCTGCGAGTTCGAGGTCATGGGTTGGGTAATTTTGCTCATGTTGCTTCAATTGTCGAGATAGATAAGATATAACTTTGCCTTCTTGCATTAGCACACATCCGAGACCAATCTTGGATATGTCACAATACACATCGAAGGGCTTCGTGATATCCGGCATGATCAAGATTGGGGCTGAAATCAATCTCCTCTTGAGTTCTTGAAAACTCGCTTCACATTTGTCGGTCCATTCAAACTTCTTGTCTTTCTTCAGCAATTGGGTCATGGGTCGGGCGATACTCGAGAATCCTTCTACGAATTTGCGGTAATATCCCGCCAATCCGAGAAAAGCACGAACTTGGGTTTGAGTGGTTGGGGCTTGCCAATCTTCTACATCTTTTACTTTGGCAGGGTCAACGGCAATTCCTCCGGCTGATACAATGTGACCGAGGAATCCTACTTCCTGTAACCAGAATTCACATTTGCTAAATTTTGCATACAACTGATACTCTCTAAGGGTTCCAAGAATGGTCCTTAGGTGTAGCTCATGTTCCTCTTCTGATTTGGAATAAATCAGAATGTCATCAATGAAAACAACAACAAACTTATCCAGGAAGTCCATAAAAATCTTATTCATGAGGTTCATGAAGTAAGCGGGGGCATTGGTTAATCCAAAAGACATGACTGTATACTCATACAATCCATATCTGGTGGTAACGGCAGTCTTTGGAATATCCTCTGCACGAATTTTGAGTTGATGATAGCCAGTCCTAAGATCAATCTTAGAAAACACCTGGGCACCGGTCAACTGATCAAACAAATCTTCTATCCTAGGCAAGGGGTACTTATTCTTGATGGTGACATCATTCAACTTCCGATAATCCGTACACAAACGGTTACCTCCATCCTTCTTGTCCACAAACAAGACAGGTGACCTCCATGGGGACGCACTTGGTTGAATCAATCCGATTTCCAACATGGAATCCAGTTGCTTCTTCAGTTCTTCTAGTTCTGAAGGGTTCATACTATAGGGTCTCTGGGCTATGGGTCCTGATCCGGGGATTAGTTCGATGATAAACTCGACATCCCGATCTGGGGGCATACCGGGCAAAACATCTGGAAATACATCGGGATATTCGCAGACTATCCGAACTTGGTCAATGGTAGGTTGGGCTATACTCTTGTTACACTTGAATTGGTGAGGTAAGGTTTCAGATATATGCTCGACTGATATTCTGGTGGTACTGGTCATGGTAATGGCTTTCTTGGCACAGTCAATCAATCCTTTATGTTTGGACATCCAATCCATTCCTAGTACTACTTCCAAACCTTTAGTTCCGAGTGCTATTAGATTAGCATAAAAATCTATGCCATGGATTCGGATAGGGACGGCCTTGCAAATTTTCCTAGCCTTGCTGGTTGATCCGGGAATTTGTACAATCATCACATGCTTCAATTTGGTTGGTTGAATTTTACTAGTGCAGGAAAATTCTTCGGTGACAAATGAATGCGATGCACCAGAATCAAACAACACTCTTGCAAGTACTGAAATAACAGAAAACATACCCAACACGACGACTGGCGCTTCCTGAGCTTCTTCAGCATGCATGAGAAAAAGACGGCCATTGCGGTTGAGTGAATTCCCTAGGGAAAATCTTCTCCCTGGCTGGACACGACGCTGCTGCTGAGCTGGGACATTTGCGTTGGGGGCTGTAGCATTCTTCTTGTTTTGGCACTCGTTGGAATAGTGGCCTTTATTTCCACAATCATAACAGGTCACTTGTAACTTGTCCTTGGCTGCGACAGGCACAGGATTGCTTCCAGTCCTCGGGGCAGTGTTGGGGTTGGTGGTAGCATGGTTGGTGTTGAACTTGGTGGGGCACAGTTGAAATTGCTAGAGTTGTCGGGGTTGTTGTGATTTCCTCCGGGTCTAGGGTTTCCACGGTTGGGATAGGTCGGACGGGTCATAGGGGGTCTGTTGGTTCTTGGGACAAATCCTGGAGATGGGTTGGGGCGATACTTTGGGGTCTGATGGGTTCCTGGTTGATGCATCATGCGACGCTTGCGGTTCTCATTGGCCTGGTTGATCTTTCCTTCCATTTGGATAGCAGAGTCAACAAGGGCTTCAATATCAGCAAAGGGGATATTAACTAACACTGTCTGCATCTCGTCGTGCAGACCATTCAGGAATCTTTCTTTCTTCTTGGCTTCGGTGTCTATCTCGTCCGGGGCATACCTAGCTAATGACAAAAATTTGTCACGGTATTCCACTACAGTCATCCTTCCTTGTTTCAATTCTCTGAACTCGTCTCTCATTCTCTTGATCAAACCTGGCGGCACATGGGTTCTTCTAAACTTGACCTTGAATTCCTCCCAGGTCATCATTTGGCCTCCGGTCATTGCACGCACACTGTTCCACCATGCCCTGGCATCTCTGGCTAGATAATGGGTGGTGAACAAGAATTTCTCGTTGGCGTCAACTCCGGCTACTTATAAGTTATTTTCCATGGTTTGCAGCCAATCATCGGCGTCTAAGGGTTCTTCCGACTTGGTGAAAATGGGTGGGTTGGTATTCTGGAAATTCTTGAGCTTAGATCCGTGGTTGTCCTGATTTCTATGGCCTTGGTTGTTGTGGGCTAGCTGGGCTATCTGTTGCAGAGTGGCTAGGTTGGCTTGACGTTACTTCTTCTTTCATGGTCGAAGTCAACATTTGCAGGATCTGCAACATCGGGTCCGGGGCTGAACAACTTCCTCCATGTGGCATCTGAAGATTGATATAGATCATGAGAAAAGAGGGAAATTTCTAAGGTTCTGGGTCTTTGAAAAGTTTTTAGAGTTTGACTCAAGTTTTCTAGCAACTTTCTTTTTCATTCATTCACTCATAGCACACAGTACAACACACACCACAACAAAGAAAAACAGATGGTTTTAAGAACCATTCTAGAAACTATGATACAGTGGGACCGAATACTACTCCCTACGCTAGTGCTCAGTGCTACTACTGCTCGGAGTCTGTGGCTTCATCATATTCTGCATCCTCGATGAAGGCGAAATCATCCTCATCGGTGAAGAAGTCCATGGCCTGATCCTCCAGAAAATCATCGTCATCGCTGAGATAGGAGTAAGGGTCTCCACGAAGATCTTCTCCGGCATTCTACCTTTCCTCTAACCTCATGTGTCTCTCGTGGATGGTCTCTTCCAGAGATGAGATGCGATGGCGAAGACGGGCAATAATGCGCTCCTTCTTGTCGAGCTGACGGCGGCGAGATTTGCGATCCTTTGCTAGCATGGCGATGGTCTGATCCTTCGTCTTGATGATGGCAGACTTGTGGTTGCAATAGTCACGGCAATTGTCCAACTCTTGTTGACGATCATACATCATGAAGCTAAGGTGGTCAAATTGAGTCTTCAGCTCGGGGTGGTATGGGGCTTCCAGTGGTTGTCCATTTGCATCACGCGTTGGGTAAAACTCAAAGCGAGTACCCTTGATCTGATTGATGCTCTGCCCACACAGACGGGAAAGAGCTTCCTGTATTACTCGGGCAAGTCCATCGAGCCAGTTGTTTTCCCTCAAGGTAAACTGAATTCCCTCCGCAGTGGGAGGTTCAATCTTTCCTCGGAGACTTGCAACAATCGGCCACTGCAGATCTTCTCCTCCTTGAGCATTGAGCTGAGCTCCGAAGAACTCGGGGTGCGGACGCTCCAGAAGTTCCGAAAGCTGATCCAGATCCCTCTCAAAGATAAGGTCTCGTCCATTCCCGAGTTGATAAAACTTGCTATACTTCACGTCCATCTATAAAAATAGAGGATGAGTAGATTAGCAAAGTGATCAAGTGTGTCACATTTTATCTATTTTGCAAGAGTTTTTGAGGAACATAAAGTTTTATGAAAGAATTAAGGAGATAAGAATGAGAATAAGTTTTCGTAAATATTTTTGTTCTTTGATTTTGAAACTAAGTTTTTGGTTCAACGCCCAATCTAACTAGGGTCTCCTATGGTCAGGATGGCTCTGATACTAACTTGTAAAACACCCGGATTTTTCAATCCTAGATGCCTGTTATGCCATACATCGCAATCCCAGGATTACCATTTTTGCGAGACATAACAGAATTGGATACCATAGTACTTCATCCATTACAAACGATACATAAGTTCTTACACAAATAGGGATCTCATGATCCAGTTCTTAATACAACATCAAGCAGCGGAATACGTAATAATAATGGTAGCGTAGGAGAAGCTCCATCTTCGGGGTCACAGGCAATGCTGACGATGGGAGATGATCCTAGTTGTCGTAACCTTCCTGGGATCCATCCTCCAGGTACTCCTCTTCATAGTCTGGCCATGGGAATAGCCAGGGACAAAGCCATGAGTACTCTTTAAGTACTCGCAAACTAATACTAACAGACAAGGGGTTTGGGATATTAGGACACTAGGGTCTAGGGTTGTTTTGCAAAAATCCAGGTTTATCTCTACTAAGTTCCAAAGCTAGTCAAAATTTTATAACTCCTAAGTGGGATCTTGTAATTCAGGTCACAACTCTGTTGTGTTCAAGTCAAAGTCTCAATTCAGTTCACAAGTCATTTTAAAAGGTCTGACGGGGGAACAGTATGGCCACTCCAACTGTCCATAACTGCGGACGCGGCTATTCGAATAGTTTGTCACTCTGCAGAGATTGTACACTTTCACCACAACATTCGATACATCCATTAGGAACAAATCCTGAATTCACCATACTCAGTATGCGGATAATCAATCCTAACCTTTCAATTACACGCCCTAGTATAAGCACCTCTCCTGTGAGTTTGGCCTCCCAACCATGACCACTGTCATCTTGGGTACCTGCATGTGGACAATCTTCACAAGGTAGCCTCACTTGACCTTGGCCGTGAGGGAACTAATACTAAGGTATATAAGTTTCCAGTCAAGCCCTACCCAATATTCGGGTATTGTGGTTGTACGCTAAAATTGGAATGGTATCACATCCAGACAACCATCAGTTTTATAAAGGGCTAAGGCTCCTGCCTCAACATTTTCATCACCAACATCATCATGTGTTTGGAAACACATGTCCAAAACATTTCAATAGAATGATCCATCATTCCAAGGTTTTCATAACCATTTTTCCACCAAGTATTCCCATCTAAAGTTGATCAAGTTTTAAGCTTAGCAATAGCATCTACAGGTGGGGGTAGTAAATAATGAGGGGTGGTAACTGGTAGAGTTTCACTAAGTCCAACCTTATATCTTAGGCTGATATCAAGGTTTCTAGCTTAGGCCAAATTTTATGCTCTTTATGCAACCTTCAGCACAACTGTCTAGTATCTACCAAACTCTTAGGTAGACTCTAAGTAAGCTTTGATAAGGAAATACAGTAAGAAGCTTTCCATAAAACTAGGATTGGTTTAGCAAGTGGATATGATCACATATGCTTAAGGCATATAATAGTCATATCACAAGTATGGGTTTGTTGTAGCAGTAGGGTAGCTTGCAAGTGTTAGCTTGCACAATCACTAGTAGTATTAGGCTTGCATAGTAATTAGCTTGCATCAGTGTCAATATAAGCTTGCCTTGTGCAGAGCAGTGGTTGAAGTTCTCCTCGGCTTCCTCTTCGTAGTATCCTCCTTCCTCCTCGTATCCTTGATCGGTACTAGCGTCTATGAATAAATACGAGGTACACAATCACCAAACAATACTTAACTACTTGCAATCATCACACACAAGGGTCCTATAGATGATCTAGCATCATCTGTAACATTACAAGGTTAAGGCTTGGTTTAAATCCTTTTTAATTTTAGAAAAGTAATTTCTACTCATTGAAAAACTACTTAAGATTTAATATTCTCCAAACTAAACATGTGATCATTTTGACACATGTCATCACCACATATTGTAGTCCATGGGAATGTGATTTAAAGTGGTGTCACAATTTAATAAGGTTTTACCCTTTTATTTTAATTAATTAAAGTGGCTAGAAATGCTTATGAAGCATTCTTTTATTACTTGAACATTATTTCTGCAAGTAAACCTATATATTTTTATATATTCTGAAAGGTATGGTTAAATATGATTTTTGAGAGTTGGAATCAACTCAAAATCTTGTATGGTTTGAATTTGAAAAATGTTTGAATACAGAAAATCTTCTGCCTTGTTATTTTTACTATGGGTGATCTACAGATCCAAATGACTTGAATCAAACGGGCTTGGATTAAGCATTCGCAGACCTTTCCAACAAAATTGGTTTCATTCAATTTGGTGTACTGAATCGATCTAGTTTGATTTTTGAAGTTGGGTACAAAAGTGTGTTTGAATTTAAAAAGAAAAAGGTTTAATTTGAATTACTGGGCTGCGCGGGAAATTCTAACGGGCCGGCCTGCTAAGCGCAGTGCTCCCGCGGGCTGCTTAAGTGGGTGTCCCCACTCGTCAGTGAGACGGGGCTGGGCGAAGCGGTATGGGGCAACGTGGATCGTTCGATCTAGTTCTAATCCAACGGTTGTGGTTCATCGTCGACGCAAGACAACTCCGGCGAGAACGAAACCTAGCGCGACCAGTGAGGGGTGCTGGGGGCTCACCGGGGTACGGGCGAGGGTCGGCGAGGCGGGCGAACGACGAAGTCGACGACGGCGAACCTCCTGGTACCGGTGGCTTCTCCTGGGGCGGCTCCAATCGCTGGCTCCCTTCTTCTCCAGAGGCGGCGGGCTCCGGTGAAATTCCGGCGAGATGGTGCTCGGCTTGCTCTGAGGATGGTGTGGCACGGTCAGTGGGAAGAGGTGAGTGAGATGGTGTGAAGAAATCGTGTGGGGGTGGCCCCTATTTATAGTCGAGCGAGGGGACCGTCAGGGCGCACGGTGAGCTCGTCGGGGGTGACGTTACAAGCGGCTATAGGCATGGGCAAGGGTAGGGGACGGTGCTGTGTCTCCTGGCAATGCTCAACGACATCGTCGCGAGTCATGGGGCGGTGTGGTTTGGTCTGGAACGGGCGGCGCTCTGCGCGTCAGAGGCGGCGTCTTCGACGGCGGGCGGTGGCTGTATGGCACGGGGTGGCAAACGGGGATGTCTAGCGGTCTCCTGGGTCGGTGGTGATCGTGTGTGCACGCGGTGAGGGCGGCGCGCGGTCTGTGGGTGATGGTCGAGGGTGGCGCTCTGGCGCACACTCGGCATGGTCTGGGCGTGTCTCGTGCGCGTGGTCCATGGCTTGGCAACGCTCGCGGCTGGGACAGGCAGTGGCGATGGACGGTGGGCTGCCTCCCAGACATGCTGGCTAGGCTTGCTGCTGCTCCTAGCTTGCTGTCCACAATGGGGTGACATGGGGGTGCTCGGCTGTTCACCATTAATGACAATGGCAAGCTCACAGGGGTGCTAGTGTTGGGATAATCTTTCTAGATGATCTACTAGGTTGTGTGTGAGCTAACTAGGGAACAAGTTAGGCTCAAAACACTACACACTATAGTGTTTGATGTTTTGTTTGATTTGTGTCTGCAACCTGTTTGATGAAATGGCCGCATGAAATCAAGTTTTGAATTTTGAAATGATTTTAGGTGGGTTTGCTAGATTGGTTCTGGTGAGTCTACAGATGCTTAGGTTTTGAAAATTGAGCTTGTTTGAGTGGGTTTTGAAAAAGTGGGATCTTCCCATATGAAGAAGATTAAATTTTGAATTGTCATTTAAACTATGCATTTGAAAGTTTCTGGATGATCACAAAGTGGGCCTTGATACCTTCTTATGAGTACATTCAAGGGGTGCAAAGATCCAGAAAAGTTTATGTTAGGTTTTGAAAGTTTGGGATAGCCAAAGTAGGCATGGGAGTTAAATTGGTCAACATGACCATTCACTTAATATATTTGTTTTGATTTACTTGTCTTTAGGAAAAGTGTGGGAAATGTTTTAGATGATGTTCTTTTCACCTAAGAAACATTTTGCAAGCAATGGATCACACAAACAAGGTGGTTTTTAAAGAATTTCAAAATCCATGCATACACATATACATGCATTCATGAATTCATTTGGAAAAGTTTTTGTTAACCCTAATCTTGATGATTAGTGTTTGATGATCTAAGTTTGGTATTTTTGGGATGTTACACCTTGTTGGTCTGCGTTACGCGTCCATGGGCTTCTTCCTCTTGTCTATTGGTCTCCTCTCCGTCACCAGATGAGTTCAGATACCTCGAGGGAGATCCCTCATCGGCATCATGAATCATATCATCGAGCAAGTGTTCCGAATCTAGGTCTCTGCGGACAGGACTAGGTGGATCCATAGTTCCTGCAAAATGCACACAATATTTATTTGAACTTAACAAATAAAACCTAAACCCTAAACCCGGAGGTGCGGTGACGGTGGACGGTGATGGTGGCCGCGGAAGAGGCAGGTGACTAAGTGGCTTCCCGCGATTCCCACCACCCTAACCCTAACTCCGATCACCACCCCTAAACCCTAAACCTGGAGGTGCGGTGGCGGTGGCCGGTGATGGTGGCCGCGGGAGAGGCGGGCGACTAAGCGGCTTCCCGCGAGAACCACCACCCTAACGCTAACTCCGGTCACCACCCCTAAACCCTAAACCCGCAGGTACGATGGCGGTGGCCAGTGATGGTTGCCGCGGGAGAGGCGGGCGACTAAGCGGCTTCCCGCGAGAACCACCACCCTAAACCCTAACACTAAGCGGCTTCCCGCGAGAACCGCCACCCTAAACCCTAACACTAAGTGGCTTCCCGCGAGAACCACCACCCTAAACCCTATTATAAACATAACTTACAATATTATGAATCTCATACCCTAACAAATCCTAATTAATCCTAAATATATACACTATATAACAAAATCCTAAACTAAAAAATTTCTAAACTAAAAAAATCCAAAAATAACAGATTCCATGCATCGATATTAAACTAAAAAAATCCTAAACTAATTAACAAATAATTAACAAATAACAAAATCCTAAACTAATTAACAAAATCCTCACCAGAGTTGGCGACCGGGCGGTGGCGGTGGCGCTGGCGTGGGTTTGGTCAAGATTACGCCACGGCAGCAGGGCGCGGTGGGCGATCTTGGCGGCGCAGGGCGTGATAAGGCTGCCGGTGCTAGAGAGGGAGGCACGGCGGGATGGAAGAGGGAGGCGCGGGCCCTTCGTCAGAGAAATCGGCAGGCAGCCTGGCGGCGTCGTTGGCGTCTGCTAGCTCCACTTCTCCCGGTGTGTGGAACGCACCAGGGGAGAAGGCCTCGTTTTATACCCCCCCTCTAGTCCCGGTCCGTGGCACCAGCCGAGACTAAAGGGGGGTCTCTAGTCCCGCCTGGTGCCACGCACCGGGACTAAAGGGGGGGTTCGTTTTCGCGCGCTGAGGCCAGACCTTTATTCTCGGCTAGTAAACTGGGCCGGGACTAAAGGCCCAAATTTGCGCACGCTGGGCCAAAAACCCCAGTGCGCTGTGTTTTTTTTTAATTTTCAAATATATCATTTAAAACATTTAAATTATACTTTTTTGCATACTTTTGAATTTGACAAAAATTTCAACATGAAAAGTTCTTGAATTTGAATAATTAATCCAAATCCATTTTCTGTTTTATCAAATAATTATTTAAATAGTCAAATTATTAACCATTTTGCCATTATCAATTTAAAAATGCATTAACTATTATTTTTTGCATATTTTTGAATTTGACAAAACTTTCAACATGGAAAGTTCTTGAATTTGAATAATTAATCCAAATCCATTTTATGTTTTATCAAATAATTATTTTAAATAGTCAAATTATTAACCATTTTTCCATTATCTATTTAAAAATGCATTAACTATTATTTTTTGCATATTTTTTCAATAAGAGGGTCTAAAGATATTTCCCGCCATTTCTCACTGCTTCCGGCCAAGTTTTTCCACCCTTTCCTCTAAACCGATCTTTTAGTCCTGGTTGGAGCCACTCATAGGGACTAAAGATATTTCCCGCCATTTCCCACCGCTTCCGCCATGTTTTCCCGCCCTTTCCATCTATATATAGGTCGACCGCGCCATGGTTATGCACACATCCACACCTTCCTCTATCACAGAAATGGACAGCGCCTACTGGGCCATTCTGACCCTCGAGGAGACCAAGGCGCTGTGTGCCTCAATCTACCCTTGCCCACCTGGTTACCAGCCGCCTGCCAGCTGGATGCTGAGCGCTTGAGGTGTTCCTGTCCCTCATGTGCCTCAAGGCTCCGCCTGATAGGCGGCCATAACGAACCACTTCTACCACGAGCTCACGCCGGAGCAGCGGATGGATCCCCAGTGGGATCCCGACAACTACGACACCTGGAATGCCTTCTTCGCTAATCGGCGGGAAAGGGAGTTTGCTAGATACGATGGTGATGGCCCACCCCGGTGAACCACAATGAAGCCGGCCGACGTCTGTGGTGGGCAAACCGTACTGTCATCGGCGTGATTCACTACATCGGCGGGAGAGACCATCCTCGCCTGCGGTGCCCACAAGTCCACCCGCCCACCGTGAATCCGAGGCCGGAGTGGCAGGTGCCCCCGGTATATGCCATGGCTAGGCTCAGGATCCCCGGAATGGCAGGTGACGATGACGATGATGACGACGATGACGAAGAAGACCCTGAAGCTGTGTATTATAGGACTAGGCATGATTATGACTAAAGGGGGCGACTTTAGTACTGAGTGTTAGCTAGTCCCGGTTTGTCCCAGTTTTTAATATTAATAAATGTATTGAGTGTTAGTCCCGGTTTGTGGCTGGCCGTGACTAAAGGGGGCCTTTAGTCCCAATTCCGTAGTCTTAGTTTTTAAATATTAGTAAATGTCTTGAGTGTTAGTACCGTTTTATGGTTGGACCGGGACTAAAGGGGGGCCTTTAGTTCCGATTCGTACTATGACTTTCCCAAACTATGAAGATGTTGTCCCGATTCGTACTTACCATGAAGATCTGATCTCCAAACACATGCGGTGACATATTAGGGAGTGCCTCTATGACCAGTTTCTTGGAGATGGCGGAGGACTGGGCTCCGGCGGCATCTCCCTGAAACTGGCCATAGTGGTTTCCCTGCTCTCGAAGACCATCTTGCAGCTTGTAACTTCTCTAACTAGATCAATATGCATGAGAGCTAACCTAATTTCACATATTAGGGAGTGCCTCTATGACCAGTTTCTTGGAGATGCTAGAGGACTGGGCTCTGGCGGCATCTCCCTGAAACTGGCCGTAGTGGTGTCCCTGCTTTCGCAAACCATCGATCTTGGAGATGCCTCAAACTGGCTGGAGGACTGGCCTATCTATAGTACAAGCAGCTCGGCATAGTGTCGACACTCACGACATAATGTCGACACTCACCCCTATTATTAGTGCTCACTCGTGTTTTGTCCCGGTTGGTCTCCAACCGGGACTAAAGGTTCATCCAACCGGTACTAAAGGTTCAACCCCTATTACTAGTACTGCCGGGCCTAGCCTGCCACAATCCCTTCAGTCGCGGTTGGTTTCTCCAACCGGGACTAAAGGTTTAACCCCTATTATTAGTGCTGCCTAGCCGAGCCTGCCGCAATCCCTTCAGTCGTGGTTGGTTTCTCCAACCGGGACTAAAGGTTCAACCCCTATTATTGGTGTTGTCTGGCCCAGCCTGCCCCGCCCTTTCCCTCTATTTGTAGAGCGTTCGTCATGGCCACCCACACATACACACATTCCTCGCCGCCTACTTTAGGATGCCCATCCCGCATCCTCGTATTCCACTCGGCGGCAATATGATTACATAAAAGGTTTAATATAGTACACCAACATCCCTATCTAGTGTTGTTGTTTTCTTCTGCGCCGTAGCCATGGAGAATCTTCATCATTTAACAGGAGGCTTGGGTAAGTTTTCACTTTGAAGGGAGGGATTTGATGAAACTTATTCTAATCTTCTGACATATATGTCTTGTCATCCACTCCCACGATGTTTCTTTTCCCTAAAAGAACTATGTGGCGCTTTGGCTCATCGGACGCTGTATTATTTTGCTAATTTCTTTTTCTCGATTTCGTAGACATGTCCTTCACATAGAAAACCTGAGCCACATCGTTGTCTAGGATGAATGGTTCGTCCATGTATGCAAGATTGTTGAGATCCACTTTGTCATGCTATACTTTTCGTCTATATGTACCCCTCCTCCGGTCATCTTGACCCAATTGCACCGAAACAAAGGGACCTTAAAAGTAGGTCCATACTCAAGTTCCCATATCTCCTCTATATACCCATAATATGTGTCCTTATACCCATTGTCATCTGTTGCATCAAAGTTGACACCACTGTTTTGGTTGGTGCTCTTTTTATGTTGGGTGATCGTGTAAAATGTATTACCATTTATCTCGTACCCTTGGAAAGTACATATAGTCGAAGATGGTAACTATGCCAACAAGTACAACTGATCTTCAACAGTGTTGTTATTCATGAGATGTTTCTGCAACCAACTGCCGAAAGTGTCCTCGTGTTCCACTTTAATCGAGGAGTCAGACATCCCCGGGTTTTCTGCGCATACAATAATCTGGGGTTTCTCGATATACGGAGCCACCAAGGTGGAATTGTGTAGAACTGTGTAGTCTGCTTTATTGAAGTAATCCCTGTCCATACATACCATTGTTTTCCTTCCTAGTGTGCCTTTTCCAGTCAGCCTCCCCTCATACCGAGATTCAGGAACACCAATCGGCTTAAGGTCAGGAAGAAAGTCAACACAAAACTCAATGACCTCCTCTGTTCCATAACCCTTGGAGATGCTTCCTTCTGGCCTAGCATGGTTATGAACATATTTCTTTAAGACTCCCATGAACCTTTCGAAGGGGAACATATTGTGTAGAAACATAGGACCGAGAATTCTAATCTCTTCGATTAGGTGAACTAGGAGGTGCGTCATAATATTGAAGAAAGATGGAGGGTACAACAACTCGAAGCTGACCAGACATTGGACCACATCAATCTATAACCCTGATAGACTTTCTGGATCGATTACCTTCTGAGAAATTGCATTGAGGAATGCACATACCTTAACAATGTCCAGTCGCACATTTTCCGGTAGAATCCCTCTCAATGCAACCGGAAGCAATTGCGTCATAAGGACGTGGCGTTCATTCGACTTTAGGTTTTGGAATTTTTTCTCTTTCATATTTACTATTCCCTTTATGTTAGACGAGAAGCCAGACGGGACCTTGATACTGAAAATGACTTCAAAAAATATTTTCTTCTCTTCCTTGGTAAGAGCGTAGCTGGCAGGCCCTTGAAACTGCCTTGGATGCTTGTCGTCTCGTCCTTTATGACGTTGCTGGTCCTCCCGTGCTTCCGTTGTATCTTTTGACTTCCCATACAAGCCCAAGAAGCCTAGAATATTGACGCAAAGATTCTTCGTCAGGTGCATCACATCGATTGCAGAGCAGACCTCATGGACTTCCCAATAGGGTATCTCCCAAAATATAGATTTCTTCTTCCACATGGGTGCGCGTCCGTCGGCATCTTTTAGAACAGGTTGTCCTCCGGGACCCTTTCCAAATATTATATTTAAATCCCTTACCATACCAAATACATCAACACTAGTATGGGGGGCAGGCTTCTTCCGGTGATCTTCCTCGCCATCAAAATGCATGCCTTTTTTTCTTAAGGGGTGTCTTGGCGGAAGAAAACGACGATTGTACGGGTACACATTCTTCCTAGATTTATCCAGATATATACTTTCAGTCTCATCTAAACAGTGTGTTCATGCATTATATCCCTTGTTCGTCAGTCCTTAGATGTTACTAAGAGCAGGCCAATCATTGATGGTTACGAACAGCAACGCTCGTAGGTCGAATGGCTCCTGTTTGTGCTCATCCCACACATGTAAACTTGGTTCGGCCCACAACTGTAAAATTTCATCAACTAATGGCCTTAGGTACACATCAATGTTATTGTCGGGTTGCTTCGGGCCTTGGATGAGCACTGGCATCATAATGAACTTTCGCTTCATGCACAACCAAGGAGGAAGGTTGTAGATACATAGAGTGACGGGCCAGGTGTTGTGACTACTGATCTGCTCCCCAAAAGGATTCATGCCATCTGTACTTATACCAAACCATAAGTTTCTTGCGTCACCAGCAAATTCCGGGAAGTCTCTCTCGATTTTTCTCCACTGTCGACCATCAGCGGGGTGCCTCAACATCCCGTCTTTCTTACGTTCTTCCATGTGCCATCACAACAACTTGGCATGCTCTTTGTTTCTGAACAAACGTTTCAATTGTGGTATTATAGGACCATAACATATCACCTTGGCGGTAACCCTCTTCCTGGGTGGCTCGCCATCAACATCACCAGGGTCGTCTTTTCTGATCTTATACCGCAATGCAGTGCATACCGGGCATTTATCCAAATTCTCGTACTTCTCATCGCGGTAGAGGATGCAGTGATTAGGGCACACATGTATCTTCTGCGCATCTAATCCTAGAGGGTAGACGAGCTTATTTGCTTCGTACGTATTGGCAGGCAATTCGTTATTTCTTGGAAGCAACCTCTTCATGAGTACCAGCAACTTCTCAATTCCCGAGTCAGTCACACCGGTCTCTGCCTTCCACTTCAACAATTCTAGTGTGCTACCCAGCTTCTTCTAGCCATCTTCACAAGTTGGGTACAACAATTTGTTTTGGTCCTGCAACATCTGCTCAAACTGCAACCTCTCCTTTTTGTGTCGCAGTCTCGCTTTGCATTAGAAATGACCCGACCAAGATCATTAGCGGGCCGGTCTGGTTCCCGTTCTTCACCTCCTTCGTCTTCATTGTATTCCATTGCGGTATCAGCGTATTAAGGGGACATAGATCGGTAGTTGTCATCATCGTTATCTTCTTCATTGTCGTCTTCCATCACAACCCCTCTTTCTCCGTGTTTGTTCCAAACATTATATCCGGACATAAAACCAGACCGAAGCAGGTGGCTCTGAGTGACTCTTGCGGAAGTGTGAGCCTTCTCATTCCTACAGTCAACACATGGACAAAACATAAAACCATCCCGTCGCTTGTTCTTCTCGGCCACAACTCGAAAAGAACGCACTCCTTCTCTTAAAGCGGCAGAGCGTCGGTCACCGTACATCCATGGATGGCTCATCTGTATCAACAAATATATGTCAAACACAATCACTATGCTAAAATTAGTACCGCACGACGGTCTAAACGAGAAAATAGTTGCTAACCTTTTATTACACTTGGAAACAAAGATGAGAAAACTTAAGTGTGGCTCGGGCACCTCATATCATGTCTGTCTTGTGTGACCTAAACTCGCATCGCTCTAATGTACATTTCACCGAACACCTCTAGTGCATATGTATGAACAAGCAAAAAAAATAGCACAACAACACTCTCTCCCACCAGGAAAAAAATGGTTGAGAGGAGGAGGGGGCTGTGCGTATATATAGGGCCAGACCATTAGTCCCCGTCTGAGATACAAACTGGGACTAAAGAGGGTGCCCCCAGCGAGCGGCAGGGCCAGGGCCCTTTAATCCTGGTTTTTGTCTCAGACCGGGACTAATGGGGTCTAACGGCCGGGACCTATGGTTCTAGGTGGCTCGGGCCGTCCGGCGAGGGCCATTAGTCCCGGCCCCAGCCACAGCCGGGACTAATGGCCTGGACGAAAGTCTTTTTTTCTACTAGTGACAAGAAGGAGTGCATCATTACCTGTCTCTGTCATAGGATCACATACTTGGAGGAGACCATCCACGAGAGGGACAAGCATCTTGAGGAGAGGGAGAATACCAGAGAGGATATTCGTGGAGACCCCTACTCTTACCTCAGTGATGATGATGACTTTCTGGAGGATCAAGCCATGGACTTCTTCACCGATGAGGATGACTTCGCCTTCATTGATGATGATGATGATGAGGACACCGACTCCAAGGAGTAGTAGCACTTGAGCACTAGTGTTTGTGAGTTGTATCCGGTCCCATTGTATCGTAGTTTCATAGAATGTTTCTTAAAACCATCTGTTTTCCTTGTTGTGGTGTGTGTTTGTATTGTGTGTTATGAATGAATGAAAAGCAAGTTGCTAGAAAAATCTGAGTCAAACTTCAAAAACTTTTCCAAAACAAACTCTCAACCTTAGAAATTTCCCTCTTTTCTCATGATCTATCTCGATCTTCAGATGCCTCGTGGAGGAAGCATCTCATCCCGGGACCCGATGTTGCAAATCTTGCAACTGTTGGTTTCGGACCACGAAGTTGAAAGAGACGAACGTCAAGGAAACTTTGCCACCCTTCAACACATAGCTCAGATGTCCAACAACAACCAAGGCCATGGAAACCAGGACAACCATGTATCAAAGATCAAGAACTTTCAGAACACCAACCCACCCATATTTACTAAGTCAGAAGAGCCCCTAGATGCAGACGATTGGCTGCAAACCATGGAGAACAACCTAGAGGCAGCCGGAGTGGAAGCCAACAAGAAGGTACTGTTTGCTACCCACTATCTGGCCGGAGATGCAAGAGCATGGTGGAACAACGTTCGTGCCATGAATGGAGGACAAATGATGACTTGGGAGGAGTTCAAAATCAAGTTTAGCAGAACCCATGTGCCACTAGGTTTGATCAAGAGGATGAGAGATGAATTCAGAGAAATGAAGCAATGGCGGATGACGGTAGTTGAGTACCGTGACAAATTTTTGGCTAGGTATGCACCGGACGAGATTGACACTGAAGCTAAGAAGGAGAGATTCCTAAATTGGTCTGCATGATGAGATGCAGACGTTGTTAGTCAACATTCCTTTTGCTGACATTGAAGACCTAGTGGACTCTGCCATCCAGATGGAAGGCAAGATCAACCAAGCTAATGAGAACCGCAAGCATCGCATGATGCATCAACCAATAGACCACCGATGAACCCATCATACCCCAAAGTATCGCCCCTACCCATCTCCAGGATTTGCCCCAAGAACCAATAGACCGCCGATGAACCGTCCAACTTATCCCAACCGTGGAAACCCAAGGCCCGGAGGAAACAACAACCCCGGCAACCCCAGCAATTTCAATCGTGCACCGCCCAAATTCAACAACAACAATGTCACCCCCAACACCAACACTGCCCCGAGGACTGGAAGCAATGCGGTGCCTATTGCAGCAAAGGGCAAGTCCTAAGTGACTTGTTATGAATGTGGAACCAAGTGTCACTATTCCAATGAGTGCCCCAAGAAGATTGCCGCAGCCCCCAATGCAAATGCCCCAGCTCAGCAGTAGCGTCGTGTTCAGCCTGGAAGAAGGTTTGCCCCAGGGAATTCGCTCAACGGCAACGGTCGCCTATTTCTCATGAATGCTAAAGAAGCCTAAGAAGCGCCTGATGTCGTGCTGGGTATGTTTTCTGTTAACTCAGTACTTGCAAGAGTGCTGTTTGATTCTGGAGCATCGCACTCGTTTGTTACCGAATAATTTGCATGCACTAGTAAGATTCAACCAACCAAATTGAAGCATGTTATGATAGTTCAAATACCTGGTTCAACCACCAAAGCTAGACAAATTTGCAAAGTCGTACCTATCCGAATCCATGGCATAGATTTTTATGCTAATCTACTAGTACTTGGAACAAAAGGTTTGTAAGTAGTAATAGGAATGGATTAGATGTCGAAACATAAAGGCAAAATCGACTGTGCCAAGAAATCCATAACCATGACCAGTACAGCCAGAATATTAGTAGAGCATGTATCCGAGACCTTGCCTCGTCAATTCAAGTGCAACAAGAGTCTAGCCCAACCAACCATTGACCAAGTCAGAGTAGTCTGTGAATACCCCGATGTATTTCCATATGTTTTGCCTGGTATGCCCCCAGATCATGATATAGAGTTTATCATTGACCTAATCCCTGGAATCGGACCCATAGCCTAGACACCATAAAGTATGAACCCATCCGAATTAGTAGATCTGAAAAAGAAACTGGATGCTATGTTGGAGATAGGATTGATCCAACCAAGTGCGTCGCCATGGAGATCACTTGTCTTGTTTTTGGACAAGAAAGATGGAGGTAACCGTTTGTGTACGGATTATCAGGAATTGAATGATGTCACCATCAAAAACAAGTACCCACTGCCGAAGGTAGAATACCCGTTTGTCCAGTTGATCGGTGCCAAAGTGTTTTCTAAGATTGATCTTAGAACTGGTAATCATCAACTCAGGATTCACGTAGAGGATATTCCTAAGACTTCCTTTACCACCATATATGGACTGTATGAGTACACTGTCATGTCTTTTGGATTAACCAATGCCCATTCCTATTTCATGAACCTCATGAATAAGATTTTTATGGAATTCCTGGAGAAGTTTGTCGTTGTTTTCATTGACAACATTCTGATCTATTCCAAATCAGAAGAAGAACATGAGCTACACCTGAGGACCATTCTTGGAACCCTTAGAGAGCATCAGCTGCATGCCAAGTTTAGCAAATGTGCATTCTGGTTACAGGAAGTAGGATTCCTCAGACAAATTGTATCAGCTGGAGGAATTGCTGTTCGTGCATTTCTCGGATTAGCGGGATATTACCGCAAGTTCCAACCACTCAATCCCAAGTTCGTGCATTTCTCGGATTAGCGGGATATTACCGCAAGTTCGTAGAAGGATTCTCGAGTATCGCAAGACCCATGACCCAATTGTTGAAGAAGGATAAGAAGTTTGAATGGACGGACAAATGTGAAGCGAGTTCTCAAGAACTCAAGAAGAGATTGATTTCAGCCCGAATCTTGATTATGCCAGATATTATGAAGCCTTTTGATGTCTATTGTGACGCATCCAAGATCGGTCTCGGTGAAGGGAATATGCCTTGAGAGGCAATAATAAAGTGTTTATTATGTGTATTCGAAGTATATGATAGATGTTTATTTTGCATGCTATAATTTTATTAATACGGAAACGTTAATACATGTGTGTTTAATAAACAAACAGAAAGTTCCTAGTTATGCCTCTCTCGTAAACTAGCTTGTTGATTAACAAGATGAACACAGTTTCCTGATCATAGACATTGGATGTTGTTAATAACGATATCACAACATTAGTGTAATGATGTGATGAACATTCATCTGAAGTATATCATCACGATCAAATTCATTGAGTTTTTATTGCTATAACAACTTACGAAGTGATCCTAGTCCTTAGACAATGAGATCATGTCAATCACTAAAACCGGAAGAGTTTCTTGATGACATCGAACGTCACACCGTAACTGGGTTATTATAAATATGGCTTCAGAACTACTAAAGTGTTATGTTGAGGCTCATGGATCAAGAGTGGAATTTGTTCATCCCGAGGACGGATAGATATACTCTGGGCCCTCTCGGTGATATCACATTGGTTAACTTGCAAGCAAGTGATTTGATCACTAGAATGTTATATCACGAGAACGAGAAAAGAGTGCATGTCGGTAACGAGATCATACTATGTATGGAGATACCTATGATCGAATCTCGGACATGTAATATGTCGTGAAACAAAGGGATTAAGATACTAGCGTAAAAGGTTCTGTCGATCGTAGAAAAGTCATCGTTGAATGTGTGGGAGTCAGTATGGATCTCCAGGTCCTGCTTCTGATTATTGATCGGAGAAGGGTATCGATCATGTCCACATTTTACGCGAACCGTAGGGTGGCACACTTAAAGGACACTGACATCCAATTGGAGCAAAAGTTTTATGAAGGAAAGAATAACAAACATAGAAATTTATTTCACTAGATACCGAAACAGGTTTTCGGGTGAAATTGCAGAAAGTGTTTTTGCATGTGAAAATGAAATACTAGCAAGGGGTTATATGTGAATGTTTGTCATTAAAGTAATTGACAAAATTCTGAATAAATAAAAGGAGTTTTATTTAAAGAGATTTTGCATTAAATTTGGTGGAAATTTAATGGCAATTTTGAGTGGGATTTTGAGTGGAGGGAATTGGAGAGATTTTTGTGAGTGGAGTGTCCACTCACATGAATTAGGGGAGGGCAAGGGGCAGCCCCCATGCGCCGGCCACCCCCTTGGGGTTGCCCCCTCTCCTATAAAAGGCACCCCCTCCTCACTTCTCACTCACACCTCCTCGTGAAGGATCTCTCTCCCCCTCTAGAATTTATCCCCCATGGTCTCGGACTAGCGAGATACATGTTCCCGGTGGCTATTTGGCAAGAAAGAGTTGTGCTTCTGCTACATGTTCCTGGTGGATATTCGCGGAGGTTACTCGGTGTCTTGTACGTGTGTGCGAGCACGGATGCGCTGCTGTTTTGCGGCGCTAGGACTTCCTCTCGATCTTGAGATCGGCAAGAGATCGTCTACATTAACCACGAGTTTAACTCATTAAGATTTGTCGGTCTTCAAGGGTATATTCTCTATGGATATACATCCGCCCGTTGTTTGTATCTAGTAGATAGATCTTGATACATAGTTCCCATCGTAGGAATTTTTTTTGTTTTCTATGTTGCGAACCCTACACTCGGATCTGTGCTAATGCAAGAAGGCAAACGCATATCTTATTTATCCTGACAACTGAAGCAACATGAGAAGAATTATCCTACCCATGACCTCGAACTAGCAGCTGTAGTTCTAGCCCTGAAGACATGGAGGCATTACCTTATGGGAAACCGTTGTGAGATTTATTCGGATCACAAGAGCCTGAAGTATATATTCACTCAGAAGGAGCTGCATATGAGGAAGAGAAGATGGATAGAGTTAATCAAGGACTATAATCTATACATTAACTATCACCCTGGTAAAGCCAATGTGGTAGAAAATGCCCTTAGTAGATTGTCGTGTCGACGGAACTCTACGATTCTGAAGGAGCAACCAAGTTTAGACAAGAAGATGGAGGATTTTAGAATGGAATTAGTAAGTGAAGGATTTTTGGCTAGCATAGAATTTCAACCTACTTTGATCAGTTAGATCAAGGAGGCACGGAAAGGAAATGCTAGTATCGACGGAATCTAACATCGTATCGGTACAAGAAAAGTACCCGGATTCACCGAGGATGAAGAAGGAGTTTTGTGGTACAAAGGACGTATCTATGTGCCAGCAGATTCAGAATTGAAGGAGGCTATTCTGAAAGAAGCTCATGATACTCTTTATTCTATCCACCCCGGAGGAACGAAGATGTATCAAGATTTGAAGGAACAATTTTGGTGGCATAATATGAAGAGAGAAATCGGAATCTACATCGCCAAGTGTGATATTTGTCAAAGAGTCAAGGCGGGACATTAGAGACCCGCAGGACTGTTGCAACCATTGCAGATTCCAGAATGGAAATGGGATTCAGTTGGAATGGACTTTATCACCGGATTGCCTACATCTAGTAGGGGAAATGACTCTATTTCGGTCATAGTTGATAGACTGTCCAAAGTCGCCCATTTCTTACCTATCAAGACCACTTACCAGAGTTCGAAGCTAGCAGAGTTGTAAATTTCTAGAATTGTCAGTTTGGATGGAGTCCCCAAGAACATTGTATCTAATCGAGGAACCTAGTTTACCTCGAGATTTTTGGAAGAAAGTGCAAGAAGGATTAGGAACCCAACTAGATTTCAGCACATCGTATCACCCTCAGACATATGGACAAATAGAGCGTGTAAATCAAATACTCGAAGATATTTTGAGAGCCTGTGTACTACAGTATGTATCAAAATGGAAAGACTGTCTGCCTTCCTGCACACTTCTCCTCTTCTCCACTTCTCCTCTCCTTCTCCTCCCCTTTTTTCCCTTCTCCTTCCTCCTCCTTCTCCACTCTCAAGTGACCTCTCCCCTCTCCTCCCCTTTTCCCCTTCTCCACTCTCAGGTGACCTCTCCCCCTCTTCCTCCACTACAAGGAATATGGCTATATATGACCCTCCATTTTCGTCACAGAATCGTCATAGTAGTGTGTTTATGACGATTCTATGACGATTTTGAGATCGTCAAAAGCTGGGCGTCGCAAATGAACTATAACGACGATTTTGATGAAATCGTCATAACTGTCTATGACGATTTTGGATCGTCATAACCTCTATGACGATTCAATATCGTCATGGGCAATAAGGCCTAGCCACGTCAGATCATACGTGGCCAGTCCGACGTGGCACACAATCAGCCCGGTCCATTACTATCGTTGGTATGGGCCAAGCCCAATAATTTAGTTTATGTTTTTTTATATCAATTCCGTCCAACTATATGGGCCAGGCCCAACATGAAGGCCTTTTTATTTTCTAGTCTAGGCCTTTTATAGTTACTCCTTTTTTATTTTTGACATTTTATTTCTTTTTATTTCCGCCCTTTTATTTTTAGCAGGTCCCACTTGTTAATTTTATTTTTCACAGGTGTTAAACCTCCCACGATTTGACAATAATTGATCAACTAATAATTTATTCATAAAGGCAAGAATATTTTGACAATAGACATACACTTCAAATTACAATAGTTTCAAATCACATACTATACAATATATGTCCCAGCACTCACACTTCAAGTCACATTATACAATATTATCCCAGCACCCACACACTTCAAATTACAACAGTTCCATGGTTCCAATAATATACTACATCTTTCTTCCTGTTAGGCCATTCACATTTCACATGAACTTCATAAAAGTAGATGAAATCAATATCTGCTGGCCTAGAATTCCTCTCGGTGTACCTACATATCAGCTCAAAGAGTAAAACACAAAATATAGCAAATTAAGGAAGTAGGTATTTTCAGCAAATGAACAAAAAGCAAAACATATGAAAATGACAAAGGCTACAAATTAGATCCGAGAAAATTATTTACAAGAAGATCTATAGAACCAAGATTACAAAGAATAAAAATATACTCACTTTTCAATGTATGATAATGAATTAGGATCACTAGCTTTTCAACAAAAAGCACACGCAAAGAAAGTGCACAACCAACCTTTGAACTTAATCTGCTCTCGGTTCTTGATCTTGCTCAAGGGTGTTCCGCTGCAGCTTGTCCTACAACCACAAACAACCCATATCAGCCGACCAACAACAAGCATAGATCCATGTAAAAAAACAGCAAGCATAGATCATCCAACATCCATTTAGTTTCAATAAAAGAGAAGCATGATCAAACTGGCAAAACACAAACTATTCTAGGTCAATGTTATGAGTTCACGACCAGTATAAAATAAGGTGCAAAAGAAACAGCCATTGCATGAAGCGACAACATTAAGTAGTAGAAATAATGCCTGATATAATAATTACTAGACAGTATCCGTTATACTATTAAAAGAAAATAAAAACATATTCAAGTTAATACATGATAGCATATAAATACAAATGTATTACCGCTCGTAAATTCTATTACTTAAACTACAAGGAAAACATGGTTCTTCAATTACACTTATTAGTTCTTGTCCTTCCTGAACCCCTCCCTACAACAGCATCATCAATATAACTATCTTACTAGCAGCAACAATGTTGTAACCTGCTTTCAGTTGTAATCTTCTAATGTTATACTTCACGAAGTACGATGAACTAAGGTGCAGAACTGATGGAAAATAGGATAACAATTGCACACAACTGTAGTAAGAAGAATACGGAAAGAGAGATCCCAAAATATCAGCATATAACAATATCTTTACAGTATATAGAAAAGAAACAGCCACCATCAATCTACCTCTATCAATCCTTTACAAGATGCATAGTAGAGTGCAACAAAGATGCCAGATCTACCTCTATGAATCTTTTACAACAGTACATATAAGCCTTGTTGTTTTCTTTCAGGAATCATCTCATGAAAAATCTCTAGCAAATTATTCTTCTAGAACATATATATGAAACAACGTCTACAGATTTTTCTAATGAAACCTGGGACTTTAGTGACATCCCAGAAGCCATTTCTAAGAACAGAAATCTCAGGATTGTCCATAGTTTTACAAGGAAGGTGGCATTACATAGCGACAATATGATCCGAATTCAGGAATAGCTAGCAATGTTTTTACAAGGTTCGGTTGTATTTATTACTTCAGAGCATTGCTACATTGAAGATTTCAGCAAGACAAATTTAGGAATAGGAACAACTAGGTTTAGTTGGACTTTAAAAGGCACGATCAACTAGTATTGCTATCGAAGATGTAAATAGGATGATCTATATAAGCTAGATTGGGTCTCACCTGTAGCAGCTGAGGGTGATGAAGGTGCTCAGGATACCGTCGAGCCGGAGTGTAGGATGTCGTCGATCTAGAGCGCATGCGTGGCTGTCTTGGCGCCATCAGTAGCCATGTCACCTACCAGTTCGGGAGTACCTGCAATCTCCACGTCTTCTCAATTCACAGTAGCCTGCTACAAGCATGTATCGATATATCAGTCATGCTAAACTTAGTTAAGAAACAATAGAAGTGATAAGTTAAAGCCTTTATTTAAAAAGTAAGTCTATTGAAACTATTATGTGGGTAAAATATGAAAAGCAGCAGCACCCAAATAGTAACACGGCATATGAGGGATAACTAGGTACAGATCATTTGGCGAAGATTTCAAATAGTAATTTGCTATAGATCTGCAAATTACTCTAAAACCTTAACAAAATAAACAAGTGAAACATCTAACATTTGGTACAGATCATTGCTAACTACAAATTACATTTCTCCTTACCAGCTAGAGGTCATTTCCTACCGTCATCGCCATCGCTACTAGAGGAAGTCTTTGTATAGCATATCTCCGATGAATAGAAAGAAGAAACTGCGAAGCAAGTCTATTTCTTGTATAAGAAGTGCACAAATATAAGAATAAGAATACATTTATGCTCTGTTACATAGTAAGAATATATTAAAGAAGGAACCGTAGAAGCAAGTCTACAACAGTTACAAATTAAGGAATACGATACGGTCATAACATTGTCAGTAGAAGAGGGATGGATACTTAATCTATAGCAAAGAAGATTATAAGATGATGACTTGAGGTCGATGGAGGATACAAGTGACATACAAGTGAGACCAAAGAACTCAAGAATAAATAAATCAAGAAAGAAACATGTAGTGTAGATTTTATCCACGGCACAAGAACATGAATCTAGCTCTTATCAATTAAGGAATGGGGTCTGCTAAGATTATCATCATATAGAACATAGAAGGTACTCCTAAAAACTAGTAGCACCTCTGATAGATAAATAGTAGGAGCAGTTTACCTTGTACTCGATGACTAAAATTATAGTAGAAAATTCCATTCTCCTTTACCTTCAAATGATGTCATCAACAACCCAAAGTGATGTTAGTCAGCAACAATAACAAATGTATGTATAATCATGTCTCTTCTTCCTCTAGTTCGGCTGTACTGCAAGGAATGGAAGTGTGATTAACCACAAGAGTTGACCAATAGAATTTCCCAAACCTTGTTCTAAGAAAAACCTATGTCAAAACTGATTGGTTCTAATCTAATTGAACCTACGCCTTGTTCATATCAGTTTAAAGATAATTGAACCAACTTAAACAGACTCACTGGATGAGATCTTGTCGGAGCTTGATGTGTCCTTGCGACCCTTGAAAGAACCACAGAATGGAGCTTGATGATGAAGGAGTGGGCGTTGGCGACCCTGGCGACCTCCCTATCTCCACCTGCGCCGCCTCCTCCCTCCATAGCAACAGGTTCTCGACAGCCTGATCTGCGTCCTCGAGCTCGGTGAAGGAGCCGTAGCGGAGCAACCCCCCACCCACCCCACCACCATGACGCGGTCCTCGAAGTAGGTGAGGTACTCGAAGTGGACGCTCCAGGACCGCGTACTCGACGATGAGGCTCTGACGGCAGATAGGGGAAGGAGGGCGTGTGGCGGCTAGCCCTGACGAAGAGAGGTGGGGATCTAGCTCGGGAGGGCTCTGGTCGATGCGGAGTTGGAAGGATAAGGGAGGATCTTGAGGGCTTTCGATCGATGGGGATCTGGCTCGGGAGGCCTCGCGGTCGATCTGACGCGCTAGGGTTTGCTAGGCAGCGCGATCTGAGGAGCGAGAAGGCGCGTGGGTGATGGAATGCAACGAGGAGAGGACGGGGATGCGACGAGTGGCGGCGATGGAATCGAGACGCAGTGGCGGCGAGGTGAGGAGGAGGAGGAGGAGGAGGAGGGGCGGTGATCTGGAATACGATCCGCGGCGGGGTCTTTGGGAGGGGATGTAGGTCGAGGTAGGTTTAGGGTTAGGGCCGAAGCCTGGCTACCACGAGGTGCGATGGGTTTCGTTGGATCGGTGTCGTGGACGTCTCAGATCGGTTTTTTGGGGCTGATCCGTGGGTAGCCCAGTCCTCCCTCCTGATTGGCCACAAAAATATTATAGTCTGTTATGACGATTTTACATCGTCGTAATCGAGTAAATATAACATATTTGGATGGGTCTGCCATATTATGACGATTTCAACTAACAAAATTACGACGATTCTGAGCCTATCGTCATAATTTTGAAGGGGTTTTGCCCTCCTGGAGTGGCTAGCGACGTTTAGGTGCAAATCGTCATAAAATTTATGACGATTTTACCATCGTCAAAATAAGAACGTCACAAGTTGACACATTTCTTGTAGTGCTCCTCCTCCACCACCCCAGAGACCTCCTCCTCCACCACCACCCCGGTGATCTCCTCCTCCTCCACCACCTTCGGCGACCACCTCCTCCGGCGGCCTCCTCCTCCTCCACCATCTCTCGTGACCCCCTCCTCCACTCATCTTCGGTGAGCCCCCTCCTCCAACAACCCCCACTTCCGGCCACGGCCAAGGCCCCCCGCACCTGCCTGCGGTGGTAGACTGTAGCCACGGACAAGACCTCCGACGAGCTCCGACGAAATTTTGGCGGCTGGGGTGGCGCTAGATATAGATCTAGCCCCTTTTTTTGAAATTCGAAAAATGCGCCGCAGAAATAACATTTAGTGGCGAGGTAGCAGTGGCACATCTAATATGCCTCCACAGAAATGCAAAAAAGTGCGCCACCGATTAGCTATTTTCTAGTAGTGTGTTTGGATGGTCGTTTAAGCCTCTGATTGTCATGAATGCAAGGGGATTTGCTTCCCCTTCTTTCCAAGTGTGAATATATTTATTTATGGGCTTTTATTGCCTTCCAAAAAGCAAATTTATACCTATAGTTGATTTCTCCGGTTGATTTATTCAACCACACCTTTAATTCCGGGATCTTGATGAAATAAGCATAAAAGGTACGCGTGAGCATGGTAAAATACCAAAACCTATTATTACTAGTACAAAAAACATAAGATATACATGCTGCAAAAAACACTTATCAAGTGGCGTCAATTTGTTTTTAACTAGCCCGCCCAGTGGTTGGCAATTATACAATATGAACCTGTGCGGCTAGTCCAATGTGGCGTTATTTGTCGGCAGACAGGCCCAGCCCAACTTGCTAGGGAGGCCTGATATTCCCAGATAGTTTCCTGCATGGCCCAATTTGCTGGCATGGGGTGGTGGTGCCGGTGCGGGCCGTTTTTCGCCTGGTAACCAAAGTTCATTAAGTGCCTACCCCGCGTGCGGAAATGTGTAGCAAGACCTGCCCAATCTGCCAATGAGTGCCAAAGCAAACCGGAAAGGGCAAAAGGTTAGGGCATCTTCACCGGGCGATCCAAACCGTTTGAGCGTGTTTGAAAATCAGCGTACGCGGCGTCCCAGCGGCGATCCATCCGGCGAAACGCGTCCAGCTCGAAGCATCCATGCATCTAATCCGGGGCTCGGTTACGCTGGCCCGAACGCGCGCGGACAATGAGGACGTCGTCCCCGCATGTGCCACTGGCCCACCCGCCAGCCACATGCGGCATTGATTCCAGACGCGATCCGCGACACCGATTGAGGCGCAACCGCGGCACCGATTCAGACGCAACCGTGGCAGCGATTCAGAGACGCTGCGTGGAAGGCTGACCGGCGGCAGCCTGCACCATCAATGGCGATGCGACGACACGCTGACCCACTGGGCGCCGCCTGCGTTCTCGCGCCGGTATTGATGGCGAAGGAGCAGGAAGCTACGCGTGTTCGCGGACGAAGGGGCTATTTAACCCTGCGCCCGTCGGTGCCGCACTCCCCACCTCTCGCCATCGCAAACCCTAGCCGCTGCCACCACCACGAACGATGAAGATGCCGTCGTGGATGAAGAAGGGGAGGGGCAAGAACAACCACGAGGCATCTGGCTCTAGCAGCCAGCGCTCCGGCTGGATGCCTGCCTTCCTCCGCAGCACGTCCATGCCACCTTCGCCGCGGCCGGAGGATTTCCGGGCCGCCGCGTGGAGGCTCGCCCGCCATCACGGCCGGAGGGAGAGCACCGTGATCAGTAGTACTTCCGGATCGCGGTGTGCGAGCGCCGCTAAAGGGAGGGACGAGGCATCCAGCACAACGACGTGTCCCTCCCCACCAGCTGGCATCGCAACCGGGACCATGTCCGTATGTCTCCCATGGCCAAGGAGAGGAAGGGGCTGGAGGAGGAGATCCACCACCGGTTTTTCAAATTTTATATGAATCTATATATTACCGCAGCAGTGAGTCTTCCACTAACACGCGATGGTGACCGGAGCAGTGAGTCTTCCACTTTATCTCGATCGTACTGCTGATCCACATTATGAATCTGCCAGCTGAACGTGGGTTGTCGGAGAGACTGCTAGCTTGGGCCCCTCTATCTATATCTCTCCCGCTTTCTCTTTCTCTTGGCTCTTATCGTTTATGCATATATCGATCACATATGGCAAGTTAATTTGCTGCAAATGTTTCCATACATAGTACACATGTATATATGCTAGGATGTTTTTCTTTTCAGATATTTTTGAAGAACTAAAATTAAACTTTGTGAATGTTTTAAGAAACGATGAGATCACTGGACCTTGGGAGTTACGAGTGATTTTCCACAATACGCCTTGTATTTAGCGTTATATGGTTTCCTAATTAAATCTCAAATGGATTGACCTAACAAGGCCGGCTAAAATTCGAAAATACTAACCATGCTTCAAAAATTTTAACATAAGATTATTGTAACAAAATGCAACTGTGAAAAAAAAACAGCCTTTGATCTCGACAGAAATGACTCTCACCTGCCACTCCCCAATCCAATGACACGGATTTCAAAAAGGTTATTCGTGAGTGGACCCTCTTTTTTCTAGTGTCGTGTCTGGTTTTTGGATGCCAGGGGTATGAGTTCCCCTTTGTTGTTTGGCCAGGGATATAAAGATTCCCCACTCCAGTTAGACGTTAAAAATAGCTTAGTAGTGTTGGATGTAGGAAAGGCTGGGCTTTCCTATGAGTTAACCCTCTTTTTTCTAGAAACATTATTTCTTTATAGTGTGTAAAAGAGCAGTATATTAATAAAGGTTCGACATTCCAAAGTCAAAAGAGAAATTGGCCTGCCAAAATAAAAATTGAAAATATATGGAAGCAACTAAAATTGTACTCCTCTTAGAGATGTTAATGACATTGAATCAACTAACATATACATGTAAAACTTGATAATTTAATTCTGCTTACACGACCTGCATACCAAGACATCAATCCTAAACCGCAACCCATCTAAATCATACCGATATTTTTCTCACCCAAAAGAGTCCAAGAGCATGATTAGCTAACCTAGAAAGAAGCCTTTGCACAAGCTGAAGAGCACCATTTCAGGCTATCCTGCCATCCAAAACCACCACTACTGGGACGTGTGGTAACCACCACTAACTGTTGACACACTAGTGGAAACTAATGTGGCCACTTTTCACTGGGACTCCAAGTGCAGAGTGTTGTAGAAAGCTTCTTTTTCCCATAAGGGTAACTCGAGGGTTTATATCAAACTCTCGAGGAATTGGTTTTAGAAGGGTATTTGTCTTCATCTCTTCAAGCAACCTGTAAAGTAAATTAATTTATCTGGCGTTCCCAACTCCACGAAGTGTTTGCAAAGCACAAGGTTTTGTATTAGTAATATGAAATAAAATATAAAGTATACTAAAGTAAATAAAGTAAAGTAATTCAAACTAGATGGCGTGGAAGATAGTACAGTTGTTTTTGGGTTTTTATCAGTGATTGCAAGTAAGGAAAGAATTTTTGTATTTTTGAAATAATAAATTACAGAAAATATAAAAGAAGATGTAAAAGAATGGTATTTCTTATGGTAAAAATAGGACTGAGGTTTATGGGTTCACTTGTCTACTCTATTTTTAGGTTGTAGTGATCATAAAACACTTTAACAATGGTAAAGATTCATTGAACTTCTATATGTGCTTGATAAAGGAATCAATATGGACATCACGTTCTAACATAGGTATGGAATACATCTCTCTTATACTACTCAAGAAAGGGAAACTCTATGCAATCTTGAATTAAAAACAAATCAGAGTATAGCTTTAGGCAATATAACATGATATTTCAAATACAAATATGCTACCTTGATTTAACAAGATTATCACACTTTCATATGATAACTATAGCACATGATTTCACTTTATCCCTAGTGAGGCAGGAAAATTTAGGTAAAACCCAAAGTAGATCTTGAATATTGTTTGTCACAGTTCAATCCCTACCACCCTGCTACTCTATCTAACACACACTTCTCCCCATACAAGTTATCATATACAAGTTGGATCAAAACAATCAATTAAGAACTGGGTGCATGATATGCATCTACCAAAACATCTTACACAAAATAGATTCCAATCTCGAATATCAAATCATAGAACAAAGATCCACCACATAGGAATTAAAAATATTACCATAATCATGTAGGGCAGCTCATATGGTACTAGATCTATGAAGAGCAAGAGATGGATGGATCAAGCTACTGCCACAAACCCATAGCCCAGAGGTGGACTACTCCCTCTTCATCATGGTGATGATGCTAGAGATGTTGGAGAGGGTGTAGATCTCCCCCAAGGTGGCTCTGGCCGAGTTTCTCCCTCCAATCTTCGCTAGATCTGACTCTGTTTGGTGGTGTTTTCATCTCTAGTGTGCTCTCTCTCGAGGACTCCCCAGGGAGGGGTCCTTATATAGGGATTTTTAGGTCAAGAGAACTCCGTGGGCGAAAGAATCAAGACGACCGGACGATCGAGGAGGGAGATAGCATAGGTGGCGCGCCCACCTGGGCTGGGCGCGCCCCCTAGGCTATCTTCGGACTCTTGGCCCTCCTGGGGGGATTGTTGTTCTCCAAATGCTTATTGTGCATAAATATTGGCATTCCCAAAAGTGCAGGTCCATTTGACTTCGTATAGGTCTTGAAACATCAAAAACATTAGAATAGGGTTTTTCTGCCCTGTCGGGTTGCCGGGTTATAGCCAAAATAAAGAGGATCACTGGTAAATTCCCAAAAATCAATATAAAACATGGATATAACATTATATATGATGCAAATATATGGAAGAACATGTTAACAAACTACAAAGTTTATGTATGCATTTTACATGCATCAACCACCGATCGGCTTGTCCAAGTTGAATGTAGATGGCTACTACAACTAGGAGACGCACACATGAGGAGCGGGTATGGTTACACAGGATGATAAAGAGCGATTGTATTCTCATCATGAATATCTCTATCAACCTTTTCATCATCTTTGGAGGAGGCATTAACGACGTGTGTGGAAGGATGTGGTCTAGATCGGTAATGGAGTACATTTCCTATGATTGTGCAAAAGTTGTTTCTATGATCAAGAGCATAATAGAAGAGAGGTCCACTTATACCATTCCGCTGAAGGAGGTTTTGTAACATCCTACTGATGACTCAGAGTTCAAGTTTGAGTAAATTAGGCAAGAACAAAACTCGGCGATCCATGTTTTAGCCAATAAGGGCCGATTTGTACTAGTGGCTTCGATCGGAACCACTAGATATAACTGTTGGAATATTAGGCATCATTTCGACAATTAATTTCTGAATATAAATAATGATTATATTAGCTATAATTATTTGAAACTCTAACATACTAGATGTACTAGTCAACATGAAGAGTAGCAGTGCATACGAAATAACATACTATAACAACATATCGGATCACAATATATGTATTGATCGGTTGCCGATGAAGTCGCCATCAGTGAAGAGGTTGCAGAGACTTGTAAAAGAAGACGGTGTTGAAGATGATGCGCACGCGATCTGGCTAGACGACCAGGAATACGTATTGTGGTGACAAACTTGTTCGCACTCTCCCATATAGGATCGCAAAGGAGAGTGGTTCTAGAGACATGCTCCCCCTTTTCTCTGTTCACGCCAGCTCGCAGGATGGAGTAGACTACGGTGGTGCGCAAGTAGAGAGGATGGAAAAAAATACTAGTTTGGTTTCGGTGTACTGCATGGTGGAAGACGCACATGCTTATATTGAGTAGCTCGAAAAACAACATCTATCAAACTAGTTACACGTTGCCTAAGGCCATGTTGAGAACAACTTCATGTCGGTTATAGTAGCCCACGATCAAGGAGTGATCCAAACCGACTAATTGTTGACACATCTGCAAACCACAGCGCGTGCTTGTTGCGTCTTAATGAGGCAAGCAGGCCAGCGACATCGTCAGAGGAGGATCACGTCTGTAGCACTTCTCTTTTCTATTACTTTCAAAATGGTGAGACACTACACCTTATAAGGTGGTGCAACTCGCCTCCAACTTTCCATGTGGGACTAAACTTTAGCTCCCACTCTTCTTGCAACACACATGTCTGATTCCACCAACTTGGGTTGGATCACATATGTGCTTCCTGAGATTTAGGGAAAATCTGAAATCTCACATGAGTCTAATCATTTAGCCCATTATTTCTAACAATCCCCCACCATATCTCAAATGCCCATTTGAAGACCTATGAATCTATGCTACTTATTTATATACTAGTGTTTCAGCAGAGACTACTAAGTTGAACTTCCTCTTAGAGTCTTGAGCTACATCTATCAACAACTTGAACAATGGATAAACCTTGAATTTCAAGTTTAGTGCAAATAAATTTCACTCAAAATCATAACCAGTACCTAGCTACCGGTAGCCTACCCCGTGGGTTGGACCATATGCTCTATACTCTCTGGTCTTACCATGAGTTTACTAGAGACCACCCAAGTCTCGTAGACTACGACGTTTATAGTCGAGGTCATATAGGTGTGTTCTTTCAAGAATGCCCTGTAGGACAACATCTTTGCTAGTTATGGCCAAAATAAACACATTAAGGCATGTTGCTAACCTACCTTATAGATTTTAAGAGGTATGCATCTTCACATAGAGATGGTTAAAAAGTACTCTACTTAGTCAAACCACTAGTTTGTTCTTTCTAGGTTCTAATTCACGGTATCTCCGATAACATAGGCAGGGTTACCACTATGTTGTGACTTTCAACGGTCTCAACTTCATCTCCCTCGATGCACTTTCTATCACATGTTGTGATATTCCATTTGTAAAGGGATCTACCAGGTTTTTGTCTATTTAAATACATAACCGTTATTACTCCAGAGTTTCTCAACTTTCTAACATATTTCAAACGTCTCTTTACATGTGTTGATGGCTTTGCATTATCCTTAGAATTGTTCACTTTAACAATAATAGTTTGGTTGTCACAATTCAAAAGGATTGCCGGCATATGTTTTTAAACCACAGGCAAGTCCATCAAGAGCTCACCCAACCATTTTGACTCAAAAGTGCCTTTGTCTAAAGTAGTGAGTTCCGCTTCCATGGTTGACCTCGTCAATATGGTCTGTCTACGAGACCACCATGACACTGCACCACCTCCAAGGATAATCACATACCCGCTTGTGGCATAGAGTTCATCAACATTAGATATCCAGTTTGAATCACTTTATCGTTCAAGCACAGCAGGATTTCCTGAATAGTGAATCCCATAGCGCATTGTACCACATAGATAGTGCATGATACTTTCAAGTGCATGCCAATGATCAATACCTGGGTTATACATGATCGTATTCAAATTTCTCACTACAAAATAGATATCGGGTCTTGTAGCGCTTGCTAAGTACACGAGAGAACCAACAATTTGTGAATACTTCAACTGATCTGTTGGTTCCTTCGTCTTCATTTATAATGACACACTAGGATCATAAGGTCTTCTAGAAGTCTTACTGTCCATAAAACTAAATCGGCTAAAGACCTTCCCAACATAATAGTATTGTGTTAAAGTAATCTCATTCTAGTTCTTATTAAGCTTGATATTCAGAATCACATCAACTTCTCCCTGATCTTTCATATCAAAACTCTTTGACATGAAATACTTGACTTCATTTATCAGTTTCATGTTTGTACCAAAGATCAGAATATCATCCATGTACATATAACACTATCGTTCACACCATGGAGAATGTACACACCTATCATACTCATTAATCACAAAGCCATTAGAAAGTAGAATTTTCTCAAAGTGCTCATGCCATTTCTTAGGTGCTTTATCTAGGCCATGTAAAGATTTTAACAACTTGCACACCTTTGTCTCTTCACATTTTACCCCAAACCCATCTGGTGATCCATATAGATATCCTTTTCCAACTCTGTAGTAAGTGCAATTTGGCTAGGCATAATGTCATCCGCCGACCTAGAGCTTTCGTGGAAAAGAGGGGTTAACACTGTGGCCTGTTGTAAGCTGGCACAACCTGGTTGCCATTGATTAGGAGCGATGATGGAAAAACGGCACTTCATGGTAATATATCGGTCGTCGCATGCTATATGGAAATTTTGCAATTCAACCGCCATTAAAAAAATATCTATTAGGAACAAAATAATAGAGAACTCAAAACACGAAGAATGCAACTTCAGTTGAATGAACATGATCATTCACATGCTATATATATTTTTTTCAATTCAGCCCTCATAAAAAATCTAATATATATTAGAAACAGAATAATAGAGAACTCAAAACACAAAAAATGAAACTTTAGCTGGATGAACATGATCATTCAACCTCTCAACCCAACAATTTCATGGATCACATAGCTAGATACAAATCCAATTAATGTCGACAAGTTTAACCCACTACAAAAGATGTACCATCACAATCAGAGAGCATGTACATCTCAACCCAACAAGTTCATGGATGACATAGCTAGATACAAATCCAATTAATGTCAACAAGTTCAATCCACTACAATCCGGAAGGAACAAACATCACCTTTATGGAGATTGTGTTGGTGAACATATTCTCCCTAGTTTGATGTGAAACTGACAGTACCTTTATGATCACACTTCGCTTTAACTTCAAATATGCAGGGCATAATATACTTTCTAGCAAAATTGGATGAGAAGTACTACACTGGGAAGATAGGAAATAGTTAAGTTTGTTATAGTACTAGAGTAAGGATGGCATTCTAGTTATGGTTGTATTTCAAAGAGAATTACCATATTACTTTTCAATTTTATGGTTTTCTTGAGGATGAAAGCATAGTAAGAAATTTTGATCCTATAACGTCCAAAAATTTGCTTCAGATTCTTCCTTCTTTAGCTGGCGTGTAAACTTCATTGCCAAACTTATATTGAAGGGAGTACTCATCTAATGATAGAATATTGGGACATGAAACACCAAATGAAAGAATATTGGTTAACTTCATTGCCAAACCTATATTCAGGGGAGTACATTTTCTCAGTTATATTTGTCTTGTGTTGATAGAGCTGTAAACTAAAAGCATGTTTACCTCGCATGGTGGCGGCCACATGCTGTTGAGACCTTGGAACTATTTGTTATTGTTGTTGTTCACCATGGAAATTGTAAATAATTAGATGGGAAGATTAATATAGTGTGCATGTACGTCAACAGTTTGGGCCACATAGAGGTACTGTCTCGACTATGAAATGACCAAACTTCTGTTGTTCGCTATTATTGTTGTTCCCCATGGAAATTGTAAATATTTAGATGGGAAGATTAAGAAAGCTAGAGATCACTTCTTACTACCCATTAATGTTCATTCTTAGATCCCAAGTACACCTAACCATAAAACAATAATATATAAACAAATATCAATGTCGTGAAATATAAATTATTTTTTTGAGGAATTGGAGATGTACGAATATGCAGTCGGAATGCGCGGGCGAGTCAGTGGTGCCGGATAGGAAAGTTTGGTCTGGCATGGCGAAGAGGTGTGCACTACTAGAAAAACAGCTATAGGTAATCCACATACCCGTGGTGCAGGGTAGGTAGTGCCCCACAGGTAGTGTCGTGGTATTGCACGGCAGATGCTACTGGGGGTAGCTTACGTAAAGGAAGCAAGGCGACGTAGGAGAAGCCGAGAGCGAGATTGGCACACGATGTACCTAGGTTCGCGTCCCCTCGGTGGAGGATCGCTACGTCCTTCTATCAATCCAGTATATGATCATAGATTGGTTTATAAGTGAGCCGCCGTAGGCGGAGGGTGACTAGATCTAATGAGACGTGTGGGAGATGATGCCCCATGGGGGTGCCCCTGGTGGCTTTATATATGCATCCAGTTAGGGTTTACAAGTGCTAGTGGGCTTTATATACGAGTCGCCGTCTTGGGCCTCCAGTCGACGTCCTGGATCCAATATGCGCCAGTCGTCATATCCGGCGAGTCGACAGGCTCCGGGCTTGGCTTCAGTCGGCTTGATACCATATGGCGACTCCACTTTGTGGGTATACCCCGATTGGTATTCCCCCATCAAATAGCTATCGCGCACGGCTGGAAAGTACCCCATGGGTAGGACGCGTACCCGTGGTTCACATGCCCAGGTGCGCCACCTATATCCGCTCGCATCAACCAAAGTTCGTTTAACAATTTTTTAGAATCTCAAAATTCAAAAAGAATAAAAAGTTATGATTAAAAAATTGTTTTTCTTGTTGACAAAAGTGAGACCAATTACCCAGGGCGCATGGCATATAGGTGCGCTAGGGTAAGTTTGGGCCGGATTAGAAATTTGAATTCGGATGGACACCTACCCCCTGTCCTTTCCCTCTCATTATCCTTCTTTTCCACACTTCTTTCTCTCTTCTTCCTTCCTCCCTCTCTTCTCTTCTTGCTCCCTTCCTCCATTGCCGCTTCACCGACGTCAAACGCACCCGATCCAGGTCACGGCACCTGGCTTCCTTTCCTCACTTTCCCGTCCACGGCGCCGAATCCTTCAACGACTGCCCAAGATCTGCTTCTGCGCTGGCGGCAACCACCCCAACCATACCATACCGGAGCCATCGTGCAGTGCACCGATTTTTCCTCAGCGATGCTCTCGTCTGGCGCGCTAAGCCGACATCGACCTCCCAATATAATCTTCCCCAACGCAAACAACCACTGCAACCGCAGCACCCTCGGTGACCTGGACGTCCCCCGTGCATGTACGGATGGTGGTTAGAAGCCTCTATGACCATGGTAACCAAATCTCCCAAATCTTTTTTATTGTTTGGTCGGCAGCATAGGAGGTTCAAGCCTGTTGCAGTGAACTGCAATTTTTTAATCGTGCCACACACCAAGTCAGTGTGCACGCCTGTTCTTTGTGCTACATAAAGGTCACTAGACATGTTGGCTTGCATTTTTTCTCTACAAGTTTTGAAGTCATGCATATGTTCTTAGCTACTCCGTACAATATTAATTGCCTGCTATTGTTTAGTTCTTGCAAAATGTAAAGTCAGTGGATAATATTAGTGTGGATTCCCTGCTCCCAAAGTGATTGAATTTATCTGGTTCTTCCTAAGCTATGTTTCTGCTATTATTTTCTCCCTGGCATCGTTCTGCTAACACGTAGTATGCTTTCAAGCTATTCGTACTAATTCGATTATAATTTTGTTGTTGCCATCTGACTCTTAAAAAGCTGCAACACTGACTATTTTTTTTGTCTTTGCTTAGAGCTAAAAAAGGGAAATCTGAATATGTTGATTTGCATAGCCTCTTCTACGGGTTTACAAGGATGCCATTGTTTCCTTATATGGTGATAGTTCGTCCTAAGAAACAACATAACTACCCTCTACCATATATATAGTTCATTCGTGGTTCGTATTCCCGCTCTACAAGTTCTCGTATGATGCTGTTATAATTCATGTCTGTTTCATTCTTAGCTATGACAGTAACTACATGCCATTGTTTAGCTCACCATAAATTGCAAGTCACCCAACGTCTCTTGCATTCCATTATATACAACTACTTCTATATATATTTGTTGAAATGACCTGGCTAGTTTATATTTACTAAAATTCTAAGCAACACACATTCTTATATTTCTCATTTCACGGTAGGAACACTTGTTTAATGCTTGCTTGTCATGTTTGTTTGACATGATGGTCAATATATTTGAACCATTGACCAGTAGTAAACTCCAGCTCATAGCTCCTGTCGTATTAGTTAAATGAGTAATTTACCTTGTTTGATGTATTAACTTATTATTACTTAATTTCAGACTCCAATTATTGCTATTGCCACCTAAGAGGAGGCTGCAAGATCATGTCTTAAGGTTTTTTTCGAATTGAGGACTCAAAAGGGAGATGAATATGATAGATGGAGAAAGCAAATTGAGGACTGCTATCAACTCATTTGTCAACTGAAATGCCAATTTTTCTTTCCCTTGAGTTGATAATATGTAATAATATTAAGTAATTTGCATTTGATGTAATATGTAGATTAATCGCGTAGGCCGTGTAGATATTTAGTTGACGCCATCCACACATAGCGGTAGGCGGTACCATACCTCTGCGCTAGCTAGATCGATGAGGGTACATGGGCTTTGTTATTTATCCGTCTTGTATTGGGCCGACGATGAACAGTAAAAGATGCTCACATGTTGTACACCTTTTAGGAACGGGCTCCAGAAATGCTGAAATTATAAAAGACTGTAAAAATAATGGCCCACCCATAGTAGTGCTTAGTAATAGTAACATGCCATAATAGTAACATGCCAAAACTGTAGCAGGACGAAACTGTAGCATGCCAAACAGTAGTAGTCCAAAAATAGCAACGAGCCAGAACAGTAATGGCCCGGAACAGTAACAGGCCAGAACCTTAATAGGACAAAGGAAGTAACAAGCCAAAACAGTAGCAGACCTGACTAGAAATGGCCTGGATCATAGCAGGCCAGAACAGTAACAAGTCAAATTTGCACTAGGTCAGAACAATAACAGGCTGAGAAACTTACCATGCCAGAATAGTAACATGCTAGAATATGAGTAGGCAGTTTATGGGCCTGAACAGTAAAGGACCCGAAAGTATATGGGCCGCAACTGATCACATAGATGGCCCCACATCAAACATTGCAGGACTATACAACAATGGGCCATAAGTTCGTTGGCTTGCCAAACGGGCCCATTTCAAACAGTACATGACGAAAAAGTAACGGGCCTGATAGTTTGAGGGCCATAAAAATGGGCCCGTTTCATACAGTGCAGGTCGAAACAGTAACGGGCCCGAAAGGTAACGAGCCACAGTGGGTAGCACAACTGGGAAAATTTCGAACAGTGCAGGACGAAACAGTAAAGGGTCGTGATACTATTAGGCTCTCTTAATTGGCCGACCCACTTAATAATTACTAGGCCTTGGCTAGGCTTGGCTTCTATCATGGTTTCATTGGCAGTTAACGGTAATAACTAGCCATTAACGGTGTTCGCCACGTGGCAGTTTGAATGACGTCAGCAGTCAATGTGGCTGGTGAAAAGATCTACGACGAAACGACTTTTCATGGCTGAAGGGTGCGATCTGGCACGGTAAAAAAACCGTGGTAGATTCCTTTGTGACGGGGCTTCTACCACGAAGGATATCCGACATAGAAGCCTTTTCAACCACGAAAATCATCCGTTGTAAAAGGACATTTTTCTTATATTATCTTGAGCATCGACATTGCTTGAACAAGTGCATTGAAGGGTTTTAGAATTTTTCTTGAAAAAATTGTCGCTCCTATTTCTGGGTTCAATATTATCCTGTCCCCGTACTAACTGTGATTTGACTTCTCGAGCCATCCATGTGTACCTGGAGTGATCCATATAGCCCTCATGTCGGCCTCCATAGTTTCCTACTTAGGCACAACACTCTTGTAGCCACCTATCCCCATTTTAGGGTGGTATTTCTTTTTGACAGCATTTAACTAATGCTTTTCTGACCTTGCCTTGGATACAGAATATTGCTTGTACTTTAAAAAATCGGGCCACTATTATGTCAACTTCTCTCATACTCCCTTGAATTCTGGAGTTTTCTTTTTCACGACATAATTCGCGTATAAATATTTCTTGTGGTTCCCAAATAGTTCAGCCATCTTCATTAGAGCCCACTCCTCTACTTTTGCTCTTCTTTCAAGTTCACCCGGAATTGGGGTAGTACCATCTGCCTTGAATTCTTTATACTCTAGAGCTAGTATGAAATGTGCTATGATCTTCTACCAAAGGTCATCTTTGGCATCATCGGCGACATAACTTGTGAATTCTTCACCTGCTTTATTTGCCTTATTCCATTCTTGAATCATGATCGAGATGTTGTCCCTAACAATCACTCTACATTGATTTACAAACAACCTTGCGTGCTTTTATAAAGCAATTGATTCTCCACTATCATCTATTTCGTCGATGGTGAACCTTTGATTATCTATCAATGGTTTTTTTGGGCCTCGTTTTATTCTAGCTGTCGATTGCCTTGATTTGGAGGCCTAATAGAAGGAAGAGTGATTAATAAATATCTATGCATATCAATTAATGAATCTAGTCACAAGAGGCTTAATATCTATATATATTTTTCCGGTTGTTGTCGAGGGGCCATCATTATTGTTTGTTTGCCCTTCGTCCACATGTTCTTGCTCATATCCATCACCGGAAGCATTTTTATATGACGATATGACATCCTTGCCATCTTCTCTCTGATCATCTTCTCTAGCACAAGGTTCACCTCTAGCAACAACAAATTCACCTCTTATATATAATGCCCTCAATAAGATTATCGGCCTCAGAGTTGGTGCGATCCATCACTAACTATTCCAGACTGAAAGGTAAAAAAAGTTAGAAAAAAAGAGTAAGAAATGAGAAATGTACTAAAAAGGGTCACCTTTATGTAGATATGACCAAATAGATGGTAAAAAAATATGAGTAAAAAATAGGGAAAGATGCTATATTTAGTAAAAAATAGCGCATTACTAAAAATATTACTGCTAATTAACAATATTACTACTAATAACAATATTAGTACTAATAAAAATATCACTACTAACAGCTTCTACTTACAATATTACTAAAAAATTAAAAAATCTCCACCACCTCGATCTCGGGACGAGGTGGCGCCCAATCGGGTGCGGTCGGGGGAGGCACAGTGCAGTCGGGATGGTGTGATGGGGGGGGGGGGGGCCCCGCGCAGCCGGGGACAAGGTGTCGAGTTTAGCAGCAAGCGCGAAGACAATAGGCAGCGCAACGAGAGGACAAGGAAGCTGGATAGGAGAGCGACGTGTAACATCCCAAAAATATTGATCAAGGTTATCTAATTCCAATCACCAAAATGAGGGTTAACAAAAACTTTTGTTAAAATCATTATGAATGCATGTGTGTATGTGATGATTGTATGAATGCTTGAATGGACTTGTGTGAATGATGTGATTAGTAAGGATTGGTTTAAAGATGAAAACAACATCATCTAGATCAAATCCAAAAAATCAAGAGAAATTCAAAAACAAACCAAATGAGAAAATGGTCATTTTTGCCAATCTTGCACACTAGACCACTTTGAGTGTTTCTAGTCCAAGATTTCAAACATAAACAATTCCATTTCTCTTCAACCCTTTCTAGACCAAGTAAAAGTGAACCCAAGCCCACCTTTCAAACTCACATAAACATTTGGCAACTTGACAATTCAAAATTGAATCTAGTTCATATGTGAAGATCGCCAATTCTTAAAAACCAACCAAACTAATTCACCTTGACAAAAACATACTAACCAGAGATACCCAGTATGTGACTAGTACACCCACTAAGTTTGAACCAAAAATTCAAATTCAAATCTCTTTCGGCCATTTCATCAAAGACCTTGCAAACAGGAAACAAAAAAACACAAAACACTATATATAGTGAGCACTGATTTGGCCAACCTTGTTCCCTCTCTAGATCACAACACCCTCTTAGTAGATCATCTAGCTCATTTAACAAACTTTAGCTCACTGTAAACTGGGCAAGGTCATGGATGGTGAGCATGCCCGAGCTCAACTTGCCACCCAATTGTCGACAGCAAGCTAGGAGTTTATCTTGCATCGCCAACCTTGTTTGGGACATTGACCACCATCCACCGCCACCCCCTGTCCAACGCCAAAACCCTGCCATCCCCTGGACCACTCAGCCCGAGCATGCCCAGACTCTCTGCGAGCATGCCGAGAGCGCGCCAGAGCGTCGCACTCGACATGGGAGCACAGACCGCGTGCCGCCCTCACCGCTTGTGTGCGTGATCACCACCATCCCAGCAACCCAACAGACATGCCAGTTCGCCGCCGCACAACCAGGAGAGCCCGTGCGCCATTGAAATGCCCGTCGGACCCGCCTAGAGCATCGCAGCGTTTCGACAATTTCGTACTGCCACACGCCTCGCCACCATGCTGTTGAGCAACGCCAGGGAGCACAACACCACCCCCTACCATCGCCCAGCCTTTTAGCTCGTTGTGCAGCTGACCCCGATGAGCTCAGCCCGCGCCCTTCAGTCCCCTCGCTGCACAGTGCCTGTTCGATTTCTTCACACCAACACAGTCCCCTCTCTCTCAGAACCACCCAACCTGTTCGATTTCTTCACACCAACACAGTCCCCTCTCTCTCAGAACCACCCCACCTCATCCCCGGAGCAAGGCGAGCAGCAGGTCGCCGGAATTTCACCGTCGTCTGCCGCAGAGGAGGAGAAGATAAGCGAGCGATTGGAGCCTCCCCAGGAGAATCCACCAGTACCAGGAGGTTCGCCGTCGTCGACTTCATCGTTCGCCCCCATCGCCGACCGTTGCCTGAGCCCCGGTGAGCCTCACACGACCCCCACTGGCCACGCTAGGGTTCTGTCTCGCCGGTGTTGCCCGACGGAGACGATAAGGCATAGCCGTTCGATTAGATGTTGATCGTGCGGTTGAGATTGCCCCTACCGCTTCGCACCCCCTTGTCTCGCTGACTGGTCGGGACAACCACTTAAACCACCACAGCGGCGTCTTTGGTCGCCTGGGCCGATTACACTCCCGCGATCCAAGAGAGTTTGAATTTAGGTTTTTCCATTTAGTTTCAAACTTAGTTCTGTACCTAGATTCAAAAATCAACCCAGGTAGATTCACTGAACCAAATTGCATGAAACCAATTTTATTAGACAGGTACTGGAATTCTTAATCCAAGCCCGTTGGATTCAAGCCCTTTAGAATTGTAGATCACCTATATTAAAAATAACAAGGAAAAAGCTTTTCTGCATTCAAACATTTTTCAAAATTCAACCACAAAAGCTTTTGAGTTGATTCCAACTCTAAAGAATCACATTTAACAAGACCTTTCTGAATATATAAAAATATCTAGGTTTACTTCTAGAAATAATGATCAAGCAATAAAAGAATGCCCCATAGGCCATTCTAGTAACTTTAATTAATTAAAATAAAAGGGTTAAACCTTATTAAATTGTGACACCATTTTAAATCACATTCCCAAGTACTGAAATATGTGGTGAGGACATGTGTAAACATGATCCCAAGTTTTAGTTGGAGAATATTAAATCTTAAGTAGTTTTTTAATGAGTAGAAATTAAATTTCTAAATTAAAATAAATAAGACAAGTGCTTTAATCTTTGTGATAATAGAGATGATGCTAGATCATCTAGTGCGAACCCTTGTGTGCTAAATAGAATTAGTTAAGTATTATTTGGTGATTGTCTACCTCGTATTTATTTATAGACGCTAGTACCGAACAAGGATACGAGGAGGAAGGAGAATACTACGAGGCAGAAGCCAAGGAGAACTTCAACCACTTCACTACTCAAGACAAGCCTACCACTACAAGTTGAATTAGCAAGCTATCCTACTTGCAATTATGCAAGCTCATACTTGGAACTTAACAGGCTACTATCTTAGCAAGCTAAGCTAAACCATGCAAGTTTTACTTGCAAGATTACACAAGTTGATATCCAATCCTAGTTTTAATTGCAAGCTTAGTTATTTTATTGCTTTATCAAAGCTTTCCTTGGAGTCTACTTAGTGATTTGTAGATTTTAGAATGATATTTAAAGGTAGCATAAAGAGCATAAAACTTGACCTATGGTAGATAATTCTTGATGTCATCCCAAGGCATGAGATTGAACTTAGATTTAACACTTGTTTAGCACCCTTCATTATTGTGTACCCCCACTTGTAGATGCTAGTGCTAAACCTAAAACTTGATCACTTGGTGAAATTGATTATGCAAACCTTATAATAATGAGTCATTGTATTGAAATGTTTTGACATGTGTTCTTGAACACCAGATAATTTTGATGATGAAAATGTTAAGGCATGAGCCTTATCCCTTTATAAAACTGATGGTTGTCTAGATGCGATACCATTCCAATTTTACCATACAACCACAATACTTGAAATTTGGGTAGGGCTTGACTGGAAGTTTATATACCTTACTATGGGTTCCCTGGTGGCCAAGGTTTGAGCTGAGGCTACCTTGTGAAGATTTTCCACCTGTGCAGTTCCCAAGATGACAGTTGGTCATGGTTGGGAGGCAAAATTCACAGGAGAGGTGCCTATACTAGGGCGTGTAATTGAAAGGTTAGGATTGATTATCCACATACTGAGTATGTTGAATTCAGGATTGTTCCTGACGGATGTATCAAATATTGTGGTGAAAGTGTACCACCTCTGCAGAGTGTCAAACTATTCGAATAGCTGTGTCCACGGTTATGGACAGTTGGAGTGGCCATACTGTTCCATCGTCAGATGTTTTCAAAATGACTTGTGAAATGAATCGTGACTTTGACTTGACCACAACACGGTTGTTATATGAAATTCAAGTTCCCACTTAGGTGTTATAAAACTTTAAGCTAGACTTTCTTTGCTTCTGAACTTAGTTAAGCTAAACCTGGGTTTTTGCAAAACAACATAGAGCTTAGTATCCCTACTCAAAACCCCTTCATTTGTTAGTATTGGTTTGCGAGTACTTAAAGAGTACTCATGGCTTTGTCACAGCTATTCCCTGGCTGGCTATGAAAGATGACTATGACTGAGGATGGACCGCAGAAGGTTACGACTAGGATCATCTCCCATAGTCGGCATTTCATGTGACCATGAAGATGGAGCTTACTTACACCACTATTATCATTACGTTATTCATTGTATGATTGTATTAAGAATTATTTATCATGAGATTATTTATTTATTGTAAGACATGGTTTATAATGGATGATGTGTTGTGATATCCAATCTGTTGTCTCATAAAATGGTAATGGGATTGCGATGTATGGCATAAGGCATCTAGGATTAAAAATCTGGTGGTGTAGTTTGGTATCGAGGGTTGACCATAGGAGACCCTAGTTGAAATGGACCTAGTTTAAAAAACGCTAATCAAAAAAAAAAAAAAGAAAGTGAATATTTGTGAAAACATATTCTCATTCTTATCACCAAGATTCTTTCAAAAACTTTCATGTCCTAAAATATTCTTGCAAGCTTACATAAAACTTGATACACTTGATCACTCTACTAACTTACTCATCCTATATTCTTAGAGACGTACGTGAACTATAATAAGTTCTATCAGTTGGGGAATGGAGGATATCTCATCTTTGAGCGTGACTCGGACCAGCTTTCGGAACTTTTGGAGCGCCCGCACCCCAAGTTCTTCGGAGCTCATAACAACGACCAGGAAGGAGAGGAATTGCAATGTCTGATTGTTGCAAGTCTCCCAGGAAAGATTGAAGCCCCCACCTCAGAGGGAATTCAGTTCACCATTCGAGAAAACAATTGGCTAGATGGACTTGCCAAGGCCATGCAGGAAGCTCTTGCCAGTCTTTGTGGGCAAAGCATCAATTAGATCAAGGGTACCCGCTTTGAGTTCTATCCAAGGCGTGATGTTATGGGATAGCCACTAGAGGCACCATATCACCCTAAGCTTAAGAATTGATGGGGATACGCCTACTGGGGTATACTCAGCGGGACGTTTCCGACTGGCCGGAGGGCTGGCGAGTGGGCCTGCAGAACGGCGAGTGGATCAAAGCCCAGCAAGGTATCAGGCGACTGGAAGTTGAAGGCCCAGGCGAGTAGATAGGCCCAGTCGGTCTAGGTTAAACGATCACCGAAGCTGTAACCGAATCGGTTGAGATATGTAAACCCTAGGGGAGGTGAGTCTATATAAACCTCCCTATGGGGTGAGTAGAGACACGTTCCCTCATACACCCAAGCAACTCGCCGCCTAGTCGCCGAGTTCGCCCATTGTAAACACATCCATAATACAATCTAGCAGGAGTAGGTCTTTACCCTCCGGGGGGCCGAACCTGGGTAAAACCCTGTGTCTCTGCCCTCATCTCGCACCGCAGATGGCTGCCTTTGCCCTTCGTTCTACTACTCGCTGCCGATTGCAGCATCTGCCGTGGCCATTCCCACGACAGTGGCGCCCACCGTGGGGCCTGGCCGGTCTGGCCGGTGTTCTGCGGCGAGATCCAATCTGCCCATCAACGAGACGGTCGCCACCGGCCGTATGATAGCGATCGGCGAGATGCTCCAGATCTTGCCGAGCAGCTACGTCCCGGCGGCGCGACCCGTCACGCACAGTAATCCCGCCAATCGACGATCAACCTCTTCGCCGGCCTCATCGACGTCATCACCTCGGAGGACTCGGCTCGCATCCGAAGTCGCCACCACGCCGATCGGCTCTCGAGAGCCAGTCCGCACGATCCACCGCCGCCCGAGTACAACTCGCCTACAAAGAACGTGGCCGGAACTCAGCCGCCGCAGAAGATGCGGCTCACCGACGACGCCGACTCGGCGACCCCGGCGTCACTCGCCGGATCCATCACCGCGGCCTCGTCCGCGGGCTCCATCGCCCAGGTCTCCAACGCGGGAGATTTCGAGGACCCCTCCATCCTCGGGATCTTCGAATTCGACTCCGGGTCGGAAAACTCCGCCGACCTCCACGACGGAACCAGTCGCCATGCCGCGACCTACATGGCCACCGGCGCCGATCCGCCGGAGGATCCTTTCTCCACCCCAATCCCTCCTAACGCCACGGCAACGGAGGTCGAGGAACTCCGCCTGAAATTGGCGGAGGCAGTACGCAAAGAGCAGGCCGAGCGCGAAAAATTTCGCCTCGAGCAAGTGACAGCGCAGGAACTGTCACGCTACCACCAGCAGCGGATCAGGTCACGCCTGAACCCCACCGTTCAGGGGCGCGCCCTGAACTTCGACGACGAAAACGACCCGGCTCGCATAGCCGAGCGCGCGATCTGCGAGAACGCGCCACCAGGAGGAAGCGCCCGGCCCCCGCCAGGATCGACGGCGATGGGTGCCCCACCACCACCCAACCGCACCCCTCCCAGGGACCAGCCGCAGATAGTCATCTCCTCACGGGAGCGAGACGCGAACGGCCTCCCACTGTTCTCCACCCCGATGGACAACCTCGTGGCAGGCCGAGCAGCAGCCGATAGCATCACGGCCACCGGCGACGGCGCCTTACAAATCCAGTACGTCAAGGCCCTGCTCGCAAAGGCCGTGGAGCAGCAAAGAGCGGGCGCCGACTCGCAAGGGCGAGTATACTGGCTCCTCGAAGCAGCGGCCTCAAGCGGCCGCCAGCCGCAAAACACCTCAATTGCCCGCCACGAGCCATCGCAGCTCCAACGCCGACCGAACGCGCGCTCTCCACCAACGATCCCAGGCGGCGACCAACTTCCGCCACTAACGGAGAACCCATCGACGCCCGCACTCACATCATCAACAACCAAATCTGGCGCGCCAGCCCGACGACTTGCGGCACACCCTAACTAACCGCCGATGGCGAGCCTATGGGGTCGCCAATGACTAGGGCCTAAGTGCTTTGGACCAATGATCCAAGGCGAAAAGTACCGCCAAACTTCAAGGCGCCAAAGGAGAGAAAAATACGACTCAGACGACCGCGGTCCGCTCGACACATACCTCATGGCAATGGGGATCGCGGGTCACACCGACCTACTCGCCGCCGTTACCTCCCATCGATGATGGAGGGACGCAGGCAATGGATCAACACGCCCCCGTGATGATCGACTCTTGGGAGGAAATGCGACGCTTCGCCGTCGCACTTCGAGTGCTCCTACACCCGCCACCACCATCGAGGACCTGGAACGATGTGTCCAGGGACCTCGCGAGTCGACTCGCAACTGGGTCCAACGGTGGCAAGAGCTCTGGTACAACGCGGTCGGCATCCACCCGGACACCGCGATCCATTGCTTCAAGACCTCGTGTCGCTACGAGACTCTAGTCGCCAAGCTCAGCGACACGCCGCACACTCGACAACATCCCCGACCTCCTCGAGATCGCCAAACGGTACGCCGAGGAGGACCCCAACCAAGAAATCGACGACTTCGTCGCTAACGCCGGGCACGCATAACGCGAGCCAAGAGCTACCGCCGCGACGGAGGGCAGCGACGCGATGGCGGCAACTACAAGAACAAGCCAAGGTTCGATCCCGGCCCTCCTTAACCAACCATGTGCGTTTACGGCAGGAAGGAAAGCCCACGCACACCACCGCCGACCGCCATACCCTCGTGGAAATCGAGAAGGCACGCACGCTGGAGGACCTCGACAACGACCCGCCAAACGGCGGAAAATTCGCAAAGTAGCCGCTCGCTCCACACCTTCACGTGCTTCAACACGAAGCGCGAAGAAGGTCATCGCCGCCGCCGCCAACGCGGTGGCCCAAACAGACGCCCCCGCCTCAACTGGTCGGAACAGCCCATCACCGAGCCGCAAGACCACTCGCCACGCATCGAGTACCCAGGACGAGTCGCCTTGGTGGTCAAGCCCAAGGTCGGCGACTACTGGCTCCCCAAGACACTGATGGACGGCGGCAGCTCCATCAACATCCTCTACCTCGACACCTTCAGGCGGTTACGGCTCCCGCAGTGGATGATCGAGACAACCCACACCACGTTCCACGGCATCGTCCCCGGTCGCAAGGCGTACCCGATCGGCAAAGTCACGCTACCCGTTACCTTCGGTACTCCGGCAAACTTCCGCACCGAGCGGATCGTCTTCGAGCTGGTGCCCTTCGACAGCCCGTACCATCGCGCCCCGGGCGCCAGCTCGCCAAATTCATGGAAGCGCCCACTACGCTGCATAACGCGATGAAGCTCCACGGCCGCGGCGTCATCACCATCAACGGCGACCCGACATGGCCGCCGAATGCGAGGCCAAAGGAGCCGAGCCGCCGACGCCATCGCGGGCAGAAGCTAATCACGCCGACGAGCTTGCCAAATACGCGAGCGGGGTCAACAATGACGACCCCACAATACTCAAGAAGGCCAACTCAGAGGGCACAAACACCTCAACCTTTGAGGCCACGACGAACACCCGCACCGTCGAGCTGGTCCCAGGCGACCCCAGCCAGACGGTGACGATCGGGACAGGCATGAGCCCAGCATAGGAAGGCGCGCTCATCGAGTTCCTTCGTGAGAATAGGGACATCTTCGCATGGAAACCCTCCGACATGCCTGGTGTCCCTAGGGAGCTCGTTGAGCACAAACTAAACTCCGACCCCAAAGTGCGACCCGTCAAGCAGTCGCTACGGCCCTTCAATGAAGAACGCCGTCGAGCAATCGCCGAGGAAGTGCAGCGCCTGCTCGCTGCCGGCTTCATCCGGCCAATCAAATACTCCTAGTGGCTGGCAAACCCAGTCCTGGTCGAGAAGAAAAACGGGACCTGGAGAATGTGTATCGACTACACAAACCTGAACAGCGCCTGCCCCAAGGAGCAGTTCGTCCTCCCGCGGATCGATCAGATAATCGATTCAACCGCGGGTTCGGAGTCGCTATGTTTCCTCGACGCCTACTCCGGGTACAACCAGATCAAAATGGCTGTCGAGGATGAGGAGAAGACGGCGTTCATCACGCCATTCGGAGCCTTCTGCTACACCGCCATGACCTTCGGCCTCAAGAACGCCGGGCAACCTACCAGGTGCATGCAAGAATGCCTCGAGCCAAATTGGCCGCAACATCCACGCTACATCGACGACGTGGTCGTGAAATCCGCCGCCAAGGCGACCTACTCGCCGACCTAGCGGAGACCTTCGCCAATCTACGGAGGTACAAGATAAAGCTCAACCCAGCAAGTGCACCTTCGTGTACCCGCTGGCAACCATCGGGTACGCTGCTCCAAACAAGGGATCGAGGAAAACCCAACGAAGATCGACACGATCGCCGCTCGGCAAACCCGCACGACGCCCGAAGCTGGCGGACGTAGCGGCTTTCGCGATCGCTTCATCCCCGGGCGAAAAGGCGATGCCCCTATACCGCCTGATGCAAGAACCCCACCTTCCAGTGGGACAAGGAGGCGACGACGCCCGCGACCTTAAAAAGGTGCTACTCGCGCACCACTACCGCCGCACCGCGACAAAGAGCCTATGCTGGTTTACGTCGCAAGCGTCCGAGCGTCGGTCCGTAATGGTTGTCGAACGACCAGAGGAAGGAAAGGAGCGCCCCGGTCCAGCCGGTGTACTACATTAGCGAGGTCCTCACCGAGTCGCGCCAATGATACCCACAGTATCAAAAGCTGGTATACGGTCTTCAGGGCTCAGCGCGCCGCACTACTTCCGTGAGCACCCAATCACGGTCGCCTCCTCAAGACCACTACAAGACATCATCCGAATCGCGAGGCGATCGGGTCGCCAAGTGGCCGAGATCGGCGTCCACAACATTAAATACGAGCCACGTAGGGCGATTAAGTCACAGGCACTGGCAGACTTCATCGCCGACTGGGAAGAGGCCCAGCAGCCAGAGAAGCCGCCGTACCTCCATTACTGGAGCCTGCACTTCGACGGGTCCAAGAACGCGGACGGCGCAGGAGCGGGGATAGTGCTGACTTCACCAAAGGGCGACAAGCTACGCTACATCCTCCGCCTCGAATTCACGCCCTGCACCAACAACATGGCTGAATACGAGGCCCTACTCCACGGCATGTGAGCCGCAAAGGAGATGAGCGTCAACCGCCTTCGATGCTACGGAGACTCCGACCTCGTTGCGGGACAAGTCGCCGGCACCTGCGACGCCATCTCCCCCACCATGGCGGCGTATCGCCAAGAGGTGGATAAGTTGGGCGGCCACTTCACCGGTTACTCGGTCGAGTGGATCGACAGGCGGAAAAACGAGGAGGCCGACGCCCTCTCTCGAATCGGGTCGGCTCGACTCGCACCGCCGGGCGGCGTGTTCCTCGACACAATCTCCAAACCATCAGTCTCTCCCCCGAGGGAGATCGACATCGGAGTCCCACTCCAACCAGAGGCAGCCTTGGTCGCACTCATCACCGAGCCAGACGACTGGACCAAGCCCTACATCGCCTACCGAAACCGCACCTGCCAAAGCAGAGACAACGCTCGAATGATTGTTCGCTGATGCAAGTCCTACACCATCATCGACGGCGAGCTACACAAGCGCAGCGTCACCGGGCGTCTTCCAACGCTAAGGCCCAACCCGAAGGACGCAAAATCCTCCACGACATCCACTCAGCGATCATGCCACGCCGCGCCAAGGCCTCGGTCGCCAAGGCTATGCGACACGGCTTCTATCGCCCATCGCACACGCCGACGCCGCCGATATAGTCCAGCGATGCGCCGGTGCCGGTACGCCAACCGCACGCACGTACCAAGTTCGGCGCTCAAAACAATCCCCATCACCTGGCCATTCGCTGTGTGGGGCATGGACATGGTAGGCCCCTTCAAGAAGGCCCCATCTGGCTACACCCACTTGCTAGTCGCCGTCGACAAATTCACGAAGTGGGTGGAGGCCAAGCCAGTCCGGAAATGCGACGGGAAGACCGCCACTAAGTTCCTACGCGAGCTCATATACCGCTACGGGTTCCCCAACAGCATCATCACGGACAACGGCACAAACTTCGCCAAGGGAGCAATGGCCGAGTTATGCGAAGAGCACCACATCCGGCTCGACCTCGCGTCAGTCGCACACCCGGAGTCCAACGGCCAGGCGGAACGAGCCAACCAAAGCATCCTCCACGGCCTGAAGCCGCGACTCCAAGTACCACTCGAGCGCACCGCTGGATGCTGGGTCGAAGAGCTACCCTCCGTCATCTGGGGAATCCGCACCTCGGTCAACAGGTCGACGGGATTCACTCCCTTCTTCATGGTCTACGGCGCCTAAGCAGTCATGCCCACCGACCTCGAACACGACTCGCCGCGGGTCGTCCACTATACGGAGGCCGCAAACGAGCTGGCCCGCCAAGATGGGCTCGACCTACTCGACGAAGCACGCGACCTCGCCCGATCGCGTACCGCCATCTATCAGCAAGGGCTCCGCCGCTACCACAGCCGACGGGTGAAAACCCGCACCTTCCAGGACGGCGACCTGGTTTTACGCCTCATCCAGGACAAGAAGGGCATGCACAAGCTCTCCCCTCCGTGGGAAGGCCCGTTCGCTATCGGGCGCGTACTCGGCAACGACGCCTACTACCTCATCGACGTCCGCGGGGACGGCGAACTCGACGTCAAGCGACCATGGAATGTAAATCTCCTCCGGAAGTTCTACTCCTAGAACCCCACACATGTACTCTACAGTCGCTATGAAATAAAAGAAACGGTTACTGCAAATTGCGTCTACTCTCCATGCCTTGTGCCACTCGCACTCGTAATAAACAGCGTCATGCTAAAATGCAGAAGTCAACCTTTGGTACAGCGACCGGCACGGCTAAGTAGTGCGATGCAAGAGCACTGAGTCATTTCAGGTCTTGCGTCGTCCACGAAAAACGCCAAACCGGAGCCCCATTGGAGTCGCCTAGCTCGACTGGTTTTACGAACCAAGACAACTGCCCTCGCTTCTCACGGCGACCTCGGTCCTCCGCATCCTCGGCATAGCGACTCGAACGGCTAAGTACCACGCTCGGGGACTGCATACCAGTTCGTCGCGATCGGTCAGGGAAAACGCCAAGTAAGAGAGCATACCCAGGAATCGCCACGCGACTGACCCTCCGGGCCAGGCAGGAGTGACGCGCTCACACCAACGCGCTTAGTCCTCAACCACCCTCGCGTTGCGCCTCGAACTACCAAGTACCACGCTCGGGGACTCGGCCACCCGACCCGTCACAGACGGGAAAACGGTAAAGTACAGAGCACTCAAGGGAGTCGCCTTGCGACTGGATCTCCGAGCTCGGGCGAGTCGACTAAACTAACAAAACACATGATAACAACAAACATCATATACAAGGTGAACCCCACAAAAGGGCGGACGCGCTCGGGGACTCATCCAAAATCAATCCAAAACACACAAACAAATAAGCAAAATGAACACAACGTTTGATTCAATCGCATATCGCATTGTCTTACAAATTATGCCCGCATGGCAGAACTGCTGCTAACTCATCTAGGCAAACTATCCTATTCTGCAGGCTTCGATGACGACGCGCCAGAATCCCGGCGCCTACGGATGAACGCGGTGTACGGGTTTGACGGATACGTCGTCAGCTCGCCCGCCATCGCCGAGCGGAAAGGTTGCTCAACCTTGAAGTCACGGTGCGGCGGCTCGGGGTCGTTTGGCGCGACGACCGTTTCCTGGTAGGGAAGGAGGTCGCCCATCGCCCAAACACGCTCCGAGTACGCGGCGGCACGTTCTTGCAACTTGAGAACCTCGGACAGATCCACCGCGCCAGTCGACGAAGGATACCCACTCGTCACATCGTCGAGGTCGAAGTCCTCGGGGAAGTGGGCGAGTCCAAGGCTCAGCGCTGTCGACGCTCCACGCCGAAACGCCGACCGCGTCATGAACTCTACGACCACGGGCGCCTTCTCCAAGTACTCCCACACCTCAACAAGGTCACTGGGAATAACCTCCGTGGGCGATATCTCTTGAAGGTAGGCGCGGATGCACGTCGCCGATAGCGTCGCCGAGTCGACGAGCATGCTTACGCACTCCCTCGCGTCAAGAGAGCTCGCTTCTTCTTGGCTACCAATAACACGACTCAAGTAGAAGAAGACAATTATGAGTACCATGGAAACCACAAAAATACAACTGAAAGATGGTGAAGATACACCCACCAAGCAACGGGCGAGTCCCGTGATGAAGCAATCAAGCGGCATAATCGCCCAAGCCCAACAACGAGGGCTTCCGACACCTTGCGGTCTTCTTCCGCGGCCGCAATGGCGGCCTTAGCTCGCCCGTTCGTGGAGCTTGCTTCTTCTTTTGCTCCCGCAGTTCGCGCTCGAGGTCGGCGACCCTCTGCTCAGCAACACTTAACGCAGATCGCACCGCCACCAACTCACCAGCAGGGACAAGCTCCCGGCGAGCCACCTCCGCCTGCGCAGCAACAGCCTGAAGCTCCTTGTTTTCCTCTTGGATAGTGGCCAGCTCCTTCTCAGCACGTTGTTTCGCAGCCAATCGCTCCGCCGATTCCAGCTGCAGACCCTGCACATCATTAAAGTGAGCAAACACGAAAATTACTCAGTGCCCACCCACTAAAATTTAGCGAGTACGCACTCGGGGACTGGCGATCATGAAAATTACTCAGTGCCCACCCGCTAAAATTTAGCGCGTGCACACTCGGGGACTGGATGCGAAAGTTCAAAACGAGAAACTATAAGGATCAAGCCGCTACTAAGCACCGACCTGATCCTCGGGGACTGGAGGTACCTGGATGGCTGCGCCAAGCATGCCATGGAGTTGTACTGCGTCGACAGATGCAAGCAGCGCCGGCGTGTGCCCGCGACGTTGGTCGACTTCGGCGTCGGCGGTCCCTGGAGCGAGGTTCGGGGGCGCAGCCCCGCTTGCCGTGGCCGCCTTGGTTACGAAGCGGGGGAAGGTGGCGATCGAGGCACCCGCCCCAAAGGAGGTCGCCTCCTCTGGTCTAGGCAAGGAAACGCCATCCTTCGTAGACGCGGTTGCTTCCACTGCGGCTCCGGCCGGTGCGGCCGCTACGTCGTCAGAGACAGTAACGATGACGTCGCCCTTGGCCTTCTTGCTGCCTTCTGCTGAGACGGCGACCTCGTCCACTTTCCTCCTGCGGGAAGGATCCTCCTCGCTCGTGGCGGAGGATACCTTGGCCACGGTCGGGTGGCCCATCTTTTTCACTCCGGTCCTGCATATCAGATCAAATTAATAAAAAACAATCGAAGTACTTATAGAAAATAGAGAAGGCCGAATGCACTCACTTGGCGACTGGAATGAAACGCAGCCCGGTTCGAAGCCCGGCCGGTTTTTCTAGTTTGGGGCCCAGCTGGCGACTAAGCCCCAGTTCCAGGACGTCGTGGGCCCAAGACACGGACGGCTTCTTCGTCGTTGAGGTCGCGGCTGGCGCCTCTGGGACGCCTTCGGCGGGGGCCTCCTCGCAAATTGGAGCCGCTACGGCCGGAGCTTCCTTGCGGGGCGAGACCGCCACGTTCGGGACCTCCTTGCGAGGCGAAGTCGCCTCGGCCGGAGCCTTCCCTAACCCAGAGACCGGCGCGAATGGCGGAGGCATTGAGGCCAGCGGCACTTCCAGAGATGGCGCATCTAGCGCGGTTGTCGCCGGGGCCGCGCCTTCACCAGCCGAGCTGTGAGCATCAGAACTGCTCGTTGAGTGCGGCGGCGAGGCCATCTTCGGCGGCTTCGCTTCCTCCTGGGGCCTCGCCTCCTTCCTTCTTCTTCTTCTTCGGGAGTGGCCGGCGCCGAGGTCGTCTCGAGCTCGTCGTTGTCGTGGCGCCGAGGCTCGCCGCTTCGATTTCGCCGACGCGTTGCGGGTCTTTCGGACCAGTGGGGCGATCTCCTCTTCGGACTCATCCTCGTCGTCCTTGTTGCCCCTGGCGGGTGGCGATTCGCTTCTATCCTGGGCAGATGGCCCCGGGCTCTCGTCGTCGGCGGGTGGAAGCCATCCTTCCACCACTTGGAACAGCTGCGATAAATACGAAACGGAGTTAGAATTACCGCGACTGCATATGCTGCGACTGCGAACAAGACAAAGAAGTTACCGTCGGAGCCGGACGCTTCGCGGTGTAAGGGGGGACCCCGGCCTGCGCATCCGCGTATACTGCCTGGGTGATTTTCTTCAACGCCGAGAGGTAGTCCTCCAGCTTCCACTCGTCGAGGCAGGCTTTCGTCGAGTCTCCCCGACCTGTGTACTGGTACATGTAATGATCGCGTTGGGCGAGCGGGACGAGCCGACGCCCAAGCCAACAATTGTACAAGTTTATTGTCTGGAGCCCCTTCTTCTTCAGACCACGGATGGTCTGGAGCATCTCATCGACGACCATCCGCTGATCGTCGGGAAGCTTGCCGACCTGGAGATGGCGTGGCTCGGAGCGATTGACCGAGTACCGTGGGATCGCCGACTCGTCCTCCGGAGTCGCCTCGGTCACGTAGAACCATGACTTTTTCCAGTCGCTCGCTGCTTTGGCCGGCAGCATCAGGTCGAAGAAGGAAGCTCTGGATTTAAGTTGGAATGTCAGGCCGCCCGTGGCTAGCATTGGGCCGCCCGCCTCCTCGCGGCTGATCCGTCCATGGAACAGATCTTGCCATAAGGGAAAGTAGGGCCGGCAGCCCAAGTAGCACTCGCAGAACGCCACGAAGATGGCGAGCTGCTCGATGCTGTGGGGACCCAGATCTGAGGGCTGGATCCCGTAGTAGGCACAAAAACGCCGGAAGAACCGAGATGTGGGAAACCCTAACCCCGCCGAGATGATCGTGAAGCATAAACTCTCTCGCGGGTTCGGTCGTTTCTCCTGCGGGATACGCCACAGCTGCCCGAGGATTCCAGCCTCCTCAAGGAGGCTAGCTGCGCCTCGTGACACTTGGATCTGCCCCAAGGTTCGTGGAGAGGCCATGGTCGAGAGGTTGGTTGGAGATCGGAGGATTTCGGTCGATTGATCGGAAGCAAAGGAGGAGATGCGCACTTTCGGAAGAAATGGTGGGCGGTTGGTTCTGCGATAGCCTACCATTCCTCTTATATAGCAGGAGTTGCCCGCCAAATCAGGGGGCCGTTACCGCGCGATGATTACGCCAGAAGTTACCGTTGAGTTACCTTAACGGCTAGTTTGACCACACCTGACGGTCCAACTCCAGCCACTCGGCTCGTTAAGTAACTCGCCGAGACCGCGTTTCATTGGCTCGACTCGCCCAAGACGCGACTCGGTTCGCCGGATTTTTTCCTTTATACAGGAGCCCGCCGACGATTCGACTGGATGCCAACTTGAAGCCGTATACTCCGACTGCCAGCAGCCACTCATGCCTAATCAACGACGGCCTCGGGGACTACTGATGGGGATACGCCTACTGGGGTATACTCAGCGGGACGTTTCCGACTGGCCCAAGGGCTGGCGAGTGGGCCTGCAGAACGGCGAGTGGATCAAAGCCCAGCAAGGTATCAGGCGACTGGAAGTTGAAGGCCCAGGCGAGTAGATAGGCCCAGTCGGTCTAGGTTAAACGATCATCAAGTCAGAACCAATCGGTTGAGATATGTAAACCCTAGGGGAGGTGAGTCTATATAAACCTCCCTATGGGGTGAGTAGAGACACGTTCCCTCATACACCCAAGCAACTCGCCGCCTAGTCGCCGAGTTCGCCCATTGTAAACACATCCATAATACAATCTAGCAGGAGTAGGTCTTTACCCTCCGGGGGGCCGAACCTGGGTAAAACCCTGTGTCTCCGCCCTCATCTCGCACCGCAGATGGCTGGCCGCCCTTGCCCCTCGTTCTACTACTCGCTGCCGATTGCAGCATCTGCCGTGGCCATTCCCACGACAAGAATCAAGTGGACCATCTCAGCTTCATGATGTATGACCGGCAGAAGGAGTTAGACAATGCTCGCTCCTACGTCAACCACAAGCATGCCATCGCTGTCAAGAAGGACTAGACCATTGCCATGCTGGTAAAGGATCGCAGTCTCGTCGCCTTCAGCTTGACACACTAGTGGAAACAGGGCCTCTAGTCCCGGGCTGTAAGGGCCTTTAGTCCTGGTATTTGAACCGGGACTAATCAAGCGGAACTAGAGGGCCAACACTAGTCTCGTCCCAGTTACCAGCCGGGACTAGTGGGTGTCCATGTGGCTGCCCCAGCACGCTCAGGGTGCACCCCCACTAGTCCCGGTTGGTGTTATGGACCGGGACTAGTGGGTCTCTCCCGCGGCAGCATTTTGTGTATTTTCTCTCCCGCGGCAGAGCATTACCCAGGACTAGTGATTTCTCTGCCGCGGCAGCATTTTATGCCCTTTCTGTGTCGCGACAGAGAATTCATTTTGTATTTTTTTATTTTTTTATTTTTCATTTCGAAATGATTTTTGAATATTTGTACGCCACCACATATCATACATGTTCGTGCATATATATAAGATAACTTGTATTACGAAATCGAACATATAAATATATACAATTTACATAGTTACATGGAGATCACAAAATACCGGGACTAGAGCACGTATGTTTGATTACATGAAGATCAGTAGCGCCTATTCACACTAAATTCTCCGGCATCGTCTACGATCTCTTTGAAAATAAATCCCGCCAGCTCCTCCGCAATTGCTAGTACGCATTTCTCTGGTAGTAGTTCATCCCGCATTCTCTCGAACTATATATAAGAAAAAAGAGATCAATATGAATATTAATCATGATAAAAAAAGGTGACAACAATAAAATGATGGTGTGAATGCATTGCTTAAGTCGACTCTATAATTATTGTGTTCGGTGGTAAACGTGCGAATGAACTCGTATACGTAGAATCCACATAGATTCGACCCCCGTGGTTGCCTCGCGCACTTTATTAGAGTAGAATTCAATCAACATAATAATCTAGAGCATCATTATTGTATTGAAACTAGAAGTAAAGAGATGCGTGGACATATCACATGCTACTTACCGAGACCGCCTTAAACGTCAGCTTCTCACTAAATACACCCGTAACCTCGCGCTTGAACCGGATCCAAACCCTGCCCGACAAAGAAAATGAATAAATGGGTTATTGATTACCTGATATATTAGGAAATCAACGAAAGAGACCGATATAGCGCGAAACTTACTTCTGGAGCATGTCCTGCATGCTGCGGAAATTTTCCAGGTTTCTTTTTTATGGGTCCATGACATCAACTTTTCCCTTATCAAGTTGAATGTCTAGCAGAACCCAGTGGAAGCTGCAAACATTTATATATACATCAGTAACTCATTAGTTACACTTATTAGCATCGACTAATTAAAAGTGAATGTGTACAATAGAGTAAGACCCTCACCTGAAATTGTAAGGAAACAGTATCTGGTCAGTGAAATTTTGCTCCAGTAGAAACCTTAGAATGTTTTCCTCCATCTCCTCGGGGTTATCCCTTAGCGTGGCTATATGCACGTTATCTTGGTCAATGAACCCAATATTATAGATTCTTTTTATTTTACATTCCAGCATCTTCATTCTGAATAATAAGGATAATTACATGTTCTGAACTGAACAACTAAAAACCCGAACATGTAGACAATGAATTCAACAACTTACAGACAATAGCAGTTGAGGATGGATTTGTCCAGGACGTCGAGATGGTATAACTGGAACAGTTCAGGAAACTCAATATGGACCTCTTCGGGTCTAAAAAAGTACTCACGTGGGACATTGGCTACGATCATTATTCTCCCTTTCTTTATGACCGCCGAGTACCATTGATGGAGATTCCGCATTTGTGTTAGCAGTTCTTTCAGACTCTCTTTACTAATGAAATCCTCACCTTCTACATATCTAGGGGCTATTGGCATCTTGGGTAGAAGGTCGAGTTGGGGGCCTAACAGTTCATCAAGACTAATTTTCATGCTGGCCGCCAACTCCACAACTACTGTCATATCTAGTGGATGTTGAGCGAGAAGAGGAACGTTTTCTGAAACAACCTTGAGGGGTATGATCGTTTGTTTGGCCTGTTGTCCGAGAAGGGGAACGTCTGATGTTTTACTGATTTCAGTTTTGGTCCCGCTTGCACCTGTGCTTGTTGTTTTTTTACCGCTTGCACTTGATTTTCTTGATTTTCTCTTCGCCACTTCTTTCTGAAGTGTGTGTAGATAGTCATCTGGCTAATGGTGCAACTCATATTGCGATTTTGTGTTCAGAAAATCAAGTGCATATGCCTTTTGCTTCTCGGTGTATACCGGAGCGGGCTTGGGTTTTTTCTTCTCAAAATGTGCCGCCACTTCGGCCTTTGCTATCGCTGCAGATTCCGCATCAGTACGATCGTAAGCTCTGATGGGAAGATTCTTATGAGGCACTATTGGGAGGGGTGACATTTTCTGTTTTGGGGTGCCGCGTCCTTTTAGTACTCACTAACGGAGCACGCTTCCGCTTATTGTCCTTAGCGGGCGGCGAAGACTACTGAGCCTGCGGCGGAGATCGAGATGGAGTCGGTATGTGGTGGTCATAGTCATCATGGGGTGGGATTCTTGGAGGTGATGGAGGTGGAGGTGGATGTGAAGGAGACCTGCGACGACTTGGAGGCGGTAGTGTTATCCTTGGGGCCGAGCCTGGAAACAGTATGTTGTTCTTTTCCCATAGAATGATCCCACCAAGTACTTCTCCGAGTGTGATCTCACCTTCAGATCCAGGGATGTCCAGCTCCATTGACTCCCACTCCTTTACGATTTGATCCATCCCGACTTTAGCATAGCCAGGTGGAATCTCACGGCCATGCCAACGTGCGTCAGGCGGACAAGGCAAAGCCGATCCGACCGCTACCTTCACAGATAAGTTCTTCAATTTAATATGGAGCTCACAAGGTATATGCTTCCTAATTCCATCCACGGGGTAGCCGGGACCGCCATATGTATAGGATGCATCGTTAGACGGGACCTCGGATTTAGCGACGCTGCTTCTCCGCTGAGATGGGTTGGCGGTAATATCGAGTGGAGGATCTTTCTGCAACCGTGCTATTCCTCTAAGTTCGCCGATCTGTTGCTGGTGCTGCTGCTTGTGAAGTCTTCCTAGCAGCTGGTTGAACTTGTCTGCCTCCTCCTCCTCCCATCGTTGCTTTGCTCTTGCTCGGATTTTATAGGTACCTTGGTCCTTAGGAAACCCATTCTCCCACGTGAAACTTCTGTCAAGGCCTCAGACTCGTCCTGTATGTTTGCGATTCCCGAGGACCAAGCTCATCAAGTCTTTCTCTCTATCAGGATGAAACTATTTTATTCCATCTTTAATATCTTTCACCACTTTTATCCATGCAGTCCTGGGTACCTTTATCCCGTCACTGCAAACAAGGTCCACTGTAAGTTCGTCATATGTACTCTCATGCCCAAGGAACCAATTTCTTGCCCTCAAATCCCATTCTTCGCGAATTGGTTCTGGAATGGTCCCTTTATCATGAAGCTCTTTCTCTTTTTCATCCCACTTAGGCATGGAAACCGCGTAGCCCCCTGGCCCCATGTTATGGTGATATTTCTTCTTCGCAGCATTTATCTTGTTTTTTTCTAACTTTTCCGTAGCAACTCCTATTTTCCTATACTCCACAAATGCATCCCAGTAAGGCTGCTGCTTCGCTAGATAGCCTTAGAATAATGGAGTTTTCTTGTCCTTCTGGTACTGTTGGCATAATGACTTCTTCCAGTTCTTGAATAGTTCTGCCATCTTCTTAGTGCAAAATACTTGACTTTCTTTCTCATTTCATCTGTCTCGTCATCAATGTCACATTATGGCAGCTTGAAATATGCCATTAGGTCAATAAATAGTTGCTCTTTGAACCTATCGTCGATATACACATCACTCCATTTCTCCTCTTTGGGCTTATTCCACTCCCGAACAGTGATCGGGGTGCGATCTCTAGCAACAACTCTGCATTGTTGTACAAATATTTGTTTTGTTTTCTTTGGTTCCAATGGTTCTCCGTCTCCTGAAACCTCTGTAATTCCACAAACAGTACCCTGGGGCAACTTTTTGGCTGGGCCGCGCTTGGTTTTCTTGCTCAATGTCGAGGCCTAAGAGAAGAAACATTCGTCAACATAATATATATACAACTAGGTACATCTAGTGACAGTCATCGGACATCATATATATACCTTGTTGGTCTGCGTTACGCGTCCATGGGCTTCTTCCTCTTGTCTGTTGGTCTCCTCTCCCTCATCGGATAAGTTCAGATACCTCGAGGGAGATCCCTCATCAGCATTGTGAATCATATCCTCGAGCAAGTGATCCGAATCTAGGTCTCTCCAGACTGGACTAGGTGGATCCATAGTTCCTGCAAAATGCACACAATATTTATTTGAACTTAACAAATAAAACCTAAACCCTAAACCCGAAGGTGCGGTGGCGCTGGTAGCCGCGGAAGAGGCAGGTGAAGGGAATATGCCCGAGAGGCAATAATAAAGTGGTTATTATCGTATTCCTTATTTATGATAAATGTTTATTTTTCATGCTATAATTGTATTAATACGGAAACGTTAATACATGTGTGTTTAATAAACAAAAAGGAAGTTCCTAGTTATGCCTCTCTTATAAACTAGCTCGTTGATTAACAAGATGATCAAAGTTTCCTGATCATGGACATTGGATGTTGTTAATAAAGAGGCCACAACATTAGTGTAATGATGTGATGAACATTCATCCGAAGTATAGCATTACGATCAAAGTCATTGAGTTTATATTGCTATAACAACTTACGAAGTGGTCCTAATCCTTAGACCATGAGATCATGTCAATCACTAACACCGGAAGAGTTTCTCGATGACATCAAACGTCACACCGTAACTGGGTGATTATAAAGATGGCTTCAGAACTACTAAAGTGTTATGTTGAGAACCATGGATCGAGAGTGGAATTTGTTCATCCCGATGACTGATAGATATGCTCTGGGCCCTCTCGGTGATATCACACTGATTAGCTTGCAAGCAAGTGATTTGATCACTATAATGTTATATCACGGGAACGAGAAAAGAGTGCATGTCGGTAACGAGATCAAACTAGGTATGGAGATACCGATGATCAAATCTCGGACATGTAATATATCGTGAAACAAAGGGATTAAGATACTAGCGTAAAAGTTTCACACGATCACAGAAGTCATCGTTGAATGTGTGGGAGTCAGTATGGATCTCCAGGTCCCGATACTGATTATTGATCGGAGAAGGGTCTCGATCATGTCCGCATTATTCGCGAACCGTAGGGTGACACACTTAAGGGATACCGACACCATTCGGAGCAAATGATATGCCAGAGAAAGAAAAAGGAAAGCGCAGGAATTTATTTCACTAGACACCGAAACTATTTCGGTTGAAATTGCTGAAACTCGTTCTGCATGTGAAATTGAAATGTTGTAAGGGGTTTTATGTGAATGTTTGTTAATTAAAGTAATTAACAAAATTCTGAATAAATAAATAAAAGATTTTTATATAATTGAGAGCTTGCATTAAATTTGGTGGAAATTTAATGCATGTCTGTGGATTTTTGAGTGGAGGCTTTTTAATGGGAGTGGAGGCTTTTCATTTTGAGTGGGAGCTCCACCCACATGAATGTGGAAGAGGTGGGGGCAGCCCCATGGCTGGGCGCCATGCCCCTTGGGTGCCCCCCTCTCCCCTATAAAAGGCCCCCCTCTCCTCCTCTCAAAGCACACCTCCTCGTGAAGGATCTCTCTCGCTCCTTTAGAATTTCCCCATGGCTTTTTCTGGAAGGATTTGTTGCTTCCGCTGCTTCGCTAAAGTGAGGGCGCGGAGGTTGTCGGGGTATCCGTACGTGTGTGCGATCACGGATGCACCACTTCTTTGAGGTGCTGGACTTGATCGTGCTGGACCGGCTGGACCAGATGGACTTCATCACGATCTTGAGATCGGCAAGCGTTCGTCTACATCATCCACGATTACAACCTCGTTAACGCTATTCGGTCTTCGAGGGTATGTATTCTATGGATGTATATCCACCCGTTTCTTGTATATAGTAGATAGATCTTGGTACATAGATGTTCCCATCGTAGGAAATTTTTTGTTTTCTATGCTGCGAACCCAACAGCAGGCGATTAAGCGGCTTCCCACGAGAACCACCAACCTAACCCTAACTCCGGTCACCACCCCTAAACCCTAAACCCGGAGGTGCGGTGGCGGTGGCCAGTGATGCTGGCCGCGGGAGAGGCGGGAGACTAAGCGGCTTCCCGCGAGAACCACCACCCTAACGCTAACTCCGGTCACCATCCCTGAACCCTAAACCCGGAGGTGCGGTGGCGTTGGCTGGTGATGGTGGCCGTGGGAGAGGCGGGCGACTAAGCGTCTTCCCGCAAGAACCACCACCCTAAACCCTAACACTAAGCGGCTTCCCGCGAGAACCACCACCCTAAACCCTATTATAAACATAACTTACAATATTATAAATCCCATACCCTAACAAATCCTAATTAATCCTAAATATATACACTATATAACAAAATCCTAAACTAAAAAAATTCTAAACAAAAAAAATCCTAAACTAACAAATTCCATGCGTCGATATTAAACTAAAAAATCCTAAATTAAATATATACACTAATATAACAAAATCCTAAACTAAATATATACACTAATATAAATAACAAAATCCTAAACTAATTAACAAATAACAAAATCCTAAACTAATTAACAAAATCCTCACCGGAGTTGGCGGTCAATGATGCTGGGCGCTGGCTTGGTCGGCATGGGCGTTATAGGCGGGGCGGTGGCCGTGAGGGCGGCGGTTGGCGACAGTGTGGGCGGGCGCTAGAGAGGGAGGCATGGCGGGACAGAAGAGGGAGGCGCGGGCCCTTCGTCGGAGAAATCGACGGCAACTCAAGGGCGTCGTCGGCTGTCAGCCTCAATTCTCCGGTCGTGGAACGAACGGGAAGAAGGCTCTGATATACCCCCCTCTGTTCAGGCACCACTGACTAGAGGGGTCTCTAGTCCTGGTGCCACGACCGGGACTATGGGGCGTTCGTTCATTGCTGCGGACCTTTATTCCAGGCTGGTAAACTGGGCCGGGACTAAAGGCCCCAATTTGCGCGCACTGGGCCAAAAAACCCAGCGCGCTGTGTTTTTTTTTCAAATTTTCAAATATATCATTTAAAACATTTAAATTATACTTTTTTGCATGCTTTTGAATTTGACAAAACTTTCAACATGAAAAGTTCTTGAATTTGAATAATTAATCCAAATCCATTTTCTCCTTTATCAAATAATTATTTAAATAGTCAAATTATTAACCATTTTTCCATTAATAGTTTAAAAATGCATTAACTATTATTTTTTGCATATTTTTGAATTTGACAAAACTTTCAACATGAAAAGTTCTGGAATTAGAATAATTAATCCAAATACATTTTATGTTTTATAAAATAATTATTTTAAATAGTCAAATTATTAACCATTTTGCCATTATCAATTTAAAAATGCATTAACTTTTATTTTTTGTATATTTTTGAATTTGATAAAACTTTCAACATGTAAAGTTCTTGAATATGAATAATTAATCCAAATCCATATTTCAAATAGTCAAATTATTAACCATTTTTCCATTATCAATTTAAAAATGCATTAACAGGGACTAAAGATATTTCCCGCCATTTCTCATCGCTTTCCGCCAAGTTTTTCCGCCCTTTCCTTTGAACCGAGCTTTTTGTTCTGGTTGTAGCCACTGACAGGGACTAAAGATATTTTCCCTCCATTTCCACCGCTTCCCGCCATGTTTTCCTGCCCTTTCCATCTATATATAGGCCGACCGTGCCATTGTTATGCACACATCCACACCTTCTTCTCTCACAGAAATGGACATCGCCTACTGGGCCATTCTGACCCTCGAGGAGACCGAGGTGTTGTGTGCCTCAAGCTACCCTTGCCCACCAGGCTATTGGCCGCCCACCGGCTGGATGCTGAGCACTGGAGGTGTTCCTGTCCCTCCTGTGCCTCAAGGCTCCGGCAGCATCTCCCTGAAACTGGCCGTAGTGGTTCCCCTGCTCTAGAAGATCATCTTGCAGCTTGTAACTTCTCTAACTAGATCAATATGCCTGGGAGATAACCTAATTTCACATATTAGGGAGTGCCTCTATGACCAGTTTCTTGGAGATGCCGGAGGACTGGGCTCCGGCGGCATCTCCCTGAAACTGGCCGTAGTGGTGTCCCTCCTTTCGCAAACCATCGATCTTAGAGATGCCTCAAACTGGGTGGAGGACTGGCCTATTTATAGTACAAGCAGCTCGGCATAGTGTCGATACTCATGACATAATGTCGACACTCCCCCTATTATTAGTGCTCACTCGTGTTTTGTCCCGTTTGGTGTCTCCAACCGGGACTAAAGTTTCCTCCAACCGGGACTAAAGGTTCAACCCCAATTATTAGTGCTGACTGGCCCATCCTGCCACATTCCCTTCAGTCGCGGTTGGTTTCTCCAACCGGGACTAAAGGTTCAACCCCTATTATTAGTGCTTCCTGGCCTAGCCTGCCGCAATCCCTTCAGTCGCTGTTGGTTTCTCCAACCGGGACTAAAGGTTCAACCCCTATTATTGGTGCTGCCTGGCCCAGCCTGCCCCGCCCTTTCCCTCTATTTATAGTGCGTCCGTCATGGCCACCCACACATACACACATTCCTCACCGCCTACTTTAGGATGCCCATCCCGCATCCTCGTATTCGACTCGGCGGCAATATGATTCACAATATGATTACATAAAAGGTTTAATATATTACACCAACATCCCTATCTAGTGTTTTTTTTTCTTCTGCGCCGTAGCCATGGAGAATCTTCATCATTTAACAGGAGGCTTGGGTCAGTTTTCACTTTGAAGGGCGGGATTTCATGAAACTTATTATAATCTTATGACATATATGTCTTGTCATCCACTCCCACGATGTTTCTTTTCCCTAAAAGAACTATGTGGCGCTTTGGCTCATCGGACGCTGTATTCTTTTGCTGATTTCTTTTTCTAAGTTTCGTAGACATGTCCTTCATATAGAAAACCTGAGCCACATCGTTGTCTAGGATGAATGGTTCGTCCATGTATGCAAGATTGTTGAGATCCACTGTTGTCATGCCATACTTTTCGTCTACATGTACCCCTCCTCCTGTCATCTTGACCCATTTGCACCAAAACAAAGGGACCTTAAAAGTAGGTCCATACTCAAGTTCCCATATCTCCTCTATATACCCATAATATGTGTCCTTCTGCCCATTGTCATCTGTTGCATCAAAGCGGACACCACTGTTTTGGTTGGTGCTCTTTTTATGTTGGGCGATCGTGTAAAATGTATTACCATTTATCTCGTACCCATGGAAAGTACATATAGTCGAAGATGGTAACCGTGCCAACAAGTATAGCTGATCTTGAACAGTGTTGTTATTCATGAGATGTTTCTGCAACCAACTGCCGAAAGTGTCCTCGTGTTCCACTTTAATCGAGGAGTCAGGCATTCCCGGGTTTTCCGAGCATACAATAATCTTGTGTTTCTCGATATACGGAGCAAACAAGGTGGAATTGTGTAGAACTGTGTAGTGTGCTTTATTGAAAGAATCACTATCCGTACATACCATTGTTTTCCTTCCTAGTGTGCCTTTTCCAGTCAGCCTCCCCTCATACCGAGATTCAGGAATACCAATCGGCTTAAGGTCAGGAAGAAAGTCAACACAAATCTCAATGACCTCCTCTGTTCCATAGCCCTTGGAGATGCTTCCTTCTGGCCTAGCATGGTTATGAACATATTTATTTAAGACTCCCATGAACCTTTCGAAGGGGAAAATATTGTGTAGAAACACAGGACCGAGAATTCTAATCTCTTCGACTAGGTGAACTAGGTGGTGCGTCATAATATTGAAGAAAGATGGAGGGTACAACCACTTTAAGCTGACCAGACATTGGAGCACATCAATGTATAACCCTGATAGACTTTCTGGATCGATTACCTTCTGAGAAATTGCATTGAGGAATGCACATACCTTCACAATGGCCAGCCGAACATTTTCTGGTAGAATCCCGCTCAATGCAACCGGAAGCAATTGCGTCATAAGCACGTGGCAGTCATGGGACTTTAGGTTTTGGAATTTTTTTCTCTTTCATATATACTATTCCCTTTATGTTAGACGAGAAGCCAGACGGGACCTTGATACTGAAGAGGACTTCAAAAAATATTTCCTTCTCTTCCTTGGTAAGAGCGTAGCTGGCAAGCCCTTGAAAATGCCTTGGATGCTTGCTGTCTCGTCCTTTATGACGTTGCTGGTCCTCCCGTGATTCTGTTGTATCTTTTGACTTCCCATACAAGCCCAAGAAGCCTAGAATATTGACGCAAAGATTCTTCATCAGGTGCATCCCGTCGATTGCAGAGCGGACCTGATGGACTTCCCAATAGGGTAGCTCCAAAAATATAGATCTCTTTTTCCACATGGGTGCGCGTCCGTCGGCGTATTCCAAACCAGGTTGTCCTCCGGGACACTTTCCAAATATTACATTTAAATCCTTCACCATACCAAATACATCAGCACCAGTACGGGGGGCAGGATTCTTCCGGTGATCTACCTCGCCATTAAAATGATTGCCTTTTTCCCTTAAGGGGTGTCTAGGCGGAAGAAAACGACGATTGTATGGGTACACATTCTTCCTAGATTTATCCAGATATAAACTTTCAGTCTCATCTAAATAGTGTGTGCATGCATTATATCCCTTGCTCATCTGTACTAAGATCTTAATAAGAGCAGGACAATCAATTATGGTTATGAACAACAACGCTCGTAGGTCGAATGGATCCTATTTGTGCTCATCCCACACACATAAACCTGGTTCGGCCCACAACTATAAAAGTTCATCAACTAATGGCCTTAGGTACACATCAATGTTGTTGCCGGGTTGCTTCGGGCCTTGGATGAGCACTGACATCATAATGAACTTTTGCTTCCTGCACAATCAAGGAGGAAGGTTGTAGATACATGGAGTGACGGGCCAGGTACTGTGACTGTAGATATGCTCCCCAAAAGGATTCATGCCATCTGTACTTAGACCAAACCATAAGTTTCTTGCGTCACCAGCAAATTCCGGGAAGTCTCTCTTGATTTTTCTCCACTGTCGACCATCAGCGGGGTGCCTCAACATCCCGTCTTTCTTACGTTCTTCCATTTGCCATCGCAACAACTTGGCATGCTCTTTGTTTCTGAACAAACATTTCAATTGTGGTATTATAGGAGCATACCACATCACCTTGGCAGGAACCCTATTCCTGGGTGGCTCGCCATCAACATCACCAGGGTCATCTTTTCTGATCTTACAACGCAATGCAGTGCATACCGGGAATTTATCCAAATTCTCGTACTTATCACCGTGTTAGAGGATGCAGTCATTAGGGCTCGCATGTATCTTCTGCATATCTAATCCTAGAGGGCACACGAGCTTCTTTTCTTCGTATGTACTGGCGGGCAATTCGTTTTTTCTTGGAAGCAACCTCTTCATGAGTACCAGCAACTTCTCAAATCCCGAGTCAATCACACCGGTCTCTGCCTTCCACTTTAGAAATTCCAGTGTGCTACCTAGCTTCTTCTGGCCATCTTCACAAGTTGGATACAACAATTTGTTGTGGTGATGTAACATCTGCTCAAACTGCAACCTCTCCTTTTCTGTGTCGCAGTCTTGCTTTGCATCAGAAATGACCTGACCAAGATCATCAGCGGGCCGGTCTGGTTCCGGTTCTTCACCTACTTCTTCTTCATTGTCTTCCATTGCGGTATCAGCGTATTTAAGGAACATAGATCGGTAGTTGTCATCATCGTTCTCTTCTTCATCGACGTCTTCCATCACAACCCCTCTTTCTCCGTGTTTGGTCCAAAAATTATAGCCGGACATAAAACCAGACCGAAGCAGGTGGCTCGGAATGACTCTTGCGGAAGTGTGAGCCTTCTCATTCCTACAGTCAACACACGGACAACACATAATACCATCCCGTTGCTTATTCTCCTCGGCTACAACTCGAAAAGAACGCACGCCTTCTCTGAAAGTGGCAGAGCGTCGGTCACCGTACATCCATGGATGGCTCATCTATATCATACAAAGATATGTCAAACGCAATCACTATGCTAAAATTAGTACCGCACGATGGTCTAAATGAGAAAATAGTTGCCAACCTTTTATTACACTTGGAAACAAAGATAAGAAAACTTAAGTGTGGCTCGGGCACCTCATATCATGTCTTTCTTGTCTGACCTAAACTCGCATCGCTCTAATGGACATTTCACCGAACACCTCTAGTGCATATGTATGAACAAGAAAAAAATAGCACAAAAACACTCTCTCCCACCAGGAAAAAAAAAGTTGAGAGGAGGAGGGGGATGTGCGTATATATAGGTCCAGACCACTAGTCCCGGTCTGAGATACAAACCGGGAATAAAGGGGGTGCCCCCAGCGAGCGGCAGGGCCAGGGCCCTTTAATCCTGGTTTGTGTCTCAGACCGGGACTAATGGGGTCTAACGGGCCGGGACCTATGGTTCTGGGTGCCTCGGGCCGTCCAGCGAGGGCCATTAGTCCCGGCCCCAGCCACAGACGGGACTAATGGTCTGGACGAAAGGCTTTTTTCTACTAGTGACAAGAAGAAGCGCATCATTGCCTGTCTCTGTCACAGGATCATAGACTTGGAGGAGACCATCCACGAGAGGGACAAGCATCTTGAGCCAGAGAGGATATTCGTGGAGACCCCTAATCTTACCTCATTGATTATGATGACTTTCTGGAGGATCAAGCCATGGACTTCTTCACAAATGAGGATGACTTCGCCTTCATTGATGATGATGAGGACACCGACTCCAAGGAGTAGTAGCACTTGAGCACTAGCGTTAGTGAGTTGTATCCGGTCCCATTGTATCGTAGTTTCACAGAATGTTTCTTAAAACCATCTGTTTTCCTTATTGTGGTGTGTGTTTGTATTGTGTCTTATGAATGAATGAAAAGCAAGTTGCTAGAAAAATCTGAGTCAAACTTCAAAAACTTTTCCAAAACAAACCCTGAACCTTAGAAATTTCCCTATTTTCTCATGATCTATCTCAATCTTCAGATGCCTCGTGGAGGAAGCAGCTCATCCCAGGACCCGATGTTGCAAATCTTGCAAATGTTGGTTTCGGACCGCGAAGTTGAAAGAGCCGAACGTCAATCCAACATTTCCACCCTTCAACACATAGCTTAGATGGCCAACAACAACCAAGGCCATGGAAACAAGGACAACCATGGATCAAAGCTCAAGAACTTTCAGAACACCAACCCACCCATATTTACTAAGTCAGAAGAGACCCTAGATGCAGACGATTGACTGCAAACCATGGAGAACAACCTAGAAGTAGCTGGAGTGGAAGCCAACGAGAAGGTACTAATTGCCACCCACTATCTGGCCGGAGATGCAAGAGCATGGTGGAACAACGTTCGTGCCATTAATGGAGGACAAATGATGACTTGGGAGGAGTTCAAAATCAAGTTTAGAAGAACCCATGTGCCACCGGGTTTGATCAAGAGGATGAGAGATGAATTCATAGAACTGAAGCAAGGTCGGATGACGGTAGTTGAGTACCGTGACAAATTTTTGTCATTGGCTAGGGATGCACCGGACGAGATTGACACTGAAGGTAAGAAGAAGGAGAGGTTCCTGAATTGGTCTGCATGATGAGATGCAGACGGTGATGGGGATGCGCCTACCGGGGTATACCCAGCAGGACGTTTCCGACTGGCCCAAGACCTGGCGAGTGGGCCTGCAGGACGGCGACAGGATCAAGGACCGGCGTGGATCCAAGCGACTGGAAGCTGAAGGCCCAGGCAAGTAGATAGGCCCAGTCGGATTAGGTTAAACGAGTACCGAAGCCTTAACTGATTCGGTTGAGATATGTAAACCCTAGGGGAGGTGAGCCTATATAAACCTCCCTGTGGGGCGTGTAGAGATACGTTCCATCATACACCCAAGCGACTCGCCGCCTAGCCGCCGAGCTCGCTCATTGTACCACCTGCATAATACAATCTAGCCGGAGTAGGTCTTTACCGTCCGGGGGCCGAACCTGGGTAAACCCCTGTGTCTCCGCCATCATCTCGCACCGCAGATGGCTGGCCGCCCTTTCCCCTCGTTCTACTACTCGCTGCCAATTGCAGCATCTGCCGTGACCATTCCCACGACAGTGGCGCCCACCGTGGGGCCTGGCCGGTCTGGCCGGTGTTCTGCGGCGAGATCCAATCTGCCCATCAACGAGACGGTCGCCACCGGCCGCATGATAGCGATCAGTGAGATGCTCCAAATCTTGCCGAGCAGCTACGTCCCGGCGGCGCGACCCGTCACGCACAGCGTGATCCTGCCGGTCGGCACGATCATCCTCTTCGTCGGCCTCACCGACGTCATCGTCTCGGAGGACTCGGCTCGCATCCGCGAGTTGCCGCCACGCGATCGACTCTCCGAGAGCCAGATCCGCATGATCCATCGCCTCGCCTCCGAGTACAACTCGGCCCACAGCGACGTGGCCGAAAACTCAGCGGCCGCAGAAGACGCGGCCCTCAATGACGACGCCGACTCGGCGACCCCGGCGTCACTCGCCGGGTCCATCACCGCGGCTTCACCCACAGGCTCCATCACCCAGGTCTCTAACGTGGGAGACTTCGAGGACCCCTCCATCCTTGGGATCTTCGAATTCGACTCCGGATCGGAAAACTCCGCCGACCTCCGTGACGGAACCGGTCGCCACGCCGCGACCTACATGGGACCGGCACCGAGTCGCCGGAGGACCCCTTCTCCACCCCAATTCCTCCTAACGCCACGGCGACGGAGGTCGAGGAACTCCGCCTGAAACTGGCGGAGGCGGTGCGCAAGGAACAAGCCGAGCGCGAAAAATTTCGCCTCGAGCAGGTGACGGCGCAGTAACTATCGCGCTACCATCAGCAGCGGATTAGGTCGCGCCTGAACCCCACCGTTCAGGGGCGCGCCCTGAACTTCGACGACGAAAATGACCCGGCCCACGTGGCCGAGCGCGCGATCTGATAGAACGCGCCACCAGGAGGAAGCGCCCGACCCCTGCCAGGGTCGACAGCGATGGGCGCCCCACCTCCACCCAACCCGTGGATAGTAGTCTCCTCACGCGAGCAAGACGCAAACGGCCTCCCACTATTCTCCACCCCGATGGACAACCTCGTGGCAGGCCGAGCAGCAGCCGACAAAATCACGTCCACCGGCGACGGCGCCCTACAGATCCAATACGTCAGGGCCCTGCTCGCAAAAGCCGTCGAGCAGCAAAACGCGGGCGCCGACTCGCAGGGTCGAGTATACTCGCGTTCTTCGGGAAGCAGAGCGGCCTCGAGCGGCCGCCCATGGCGGCAAACACCCTCAACTGCCCGCCACCGGAGCCACTGCAGCTCCAACACCGACCCGCGAATGCGGCACTCACCACCAACGACCCCAGGCCAGCGACCAACATGGTCGCCGCCAACGGTCAACCCATCGACGCCCGCACCCACATCATCAACAACCAAAGCTGGCGCGCACGCCAGCCCGACGACCTGCGACACACCCTAACCAATCGCCGCGACGACGAGCCAATGGGGTCGCTCAGTCGACTCGGGCCCAAGTGTTTCGGACCAATGATCCGAGGCGAGAAGTACCCGCCAAACTTCAAGGCGCCGAAGGAGATAGAAAAGTACGACCCCTCGTACGACCCCGCCGTCTGGCTCGATACATACCTCATGGCAATGGGGATCGCAGGCCACACCGACCTGCTAGCCGCCCGTTACCTCCCCTTGATGATGGAGGGGACGTGCAGGCAGTGGATCAACACCCTCCCTCAGGATAGTATCGACTCCTGGGAGGAGATGCGCGATGCCTTCGTCAGGCACTTCGAGTGCTCCTACACCCACGCCACCACCATCGAGGACACGGGCGATCGTCCGGGGACCCATGAGTCGACCAAGAATGGGTCCAACGGTGGCAAGAACTCTGGTACAACGCGGTCGGCATCCACCCGGACACCACGATCCATTGCTTCAAGACCTCGTGCCACTACGAGCCCCTGGTCGCCAAGCTCAAGCGACACTCTCGCACACTCGACAACATCCCGGACCTCCTCGAGATCGCCAAACGGTACGCGGAGGAAGATCCAAACCAGGAAACTGACGACGAGTCAGGAGGTCAACGCCGCACGAGCGGCAATGACGGTCCGACCGACGCTACAGCAACACTCGCCTCACCGGCAAGCGCCGTAGTGACGGGCGAGTCGACTTCGTCGCCAACGCCGGGAACGCACAACGCGAGCCCAAGAGCTTCCGCCGCGACGGAGGACAACGCCGCGTCGGCGGCAACTACAAGGCCAAGCCAAGGTTCGACCCCGCGGCCCTCCTTAACCAACCGTTTGCGTTTCATAGCAGGGAAGGGAAGCCCGCAACGCACACAACCGCCGACTGCCACACCCTCAGGGAGATCGAGAAGGCACGGCGAGCACGGGAGGACACCGACAACGACCCGCCAAACGGCGGAAAATTCGGCAAAGTGGTCGGCTCGCTCCATACCTTCACAGTCTTCAACACGAAGCGCGAGAAGAAGGTCATCGCCCGTGCTGTCGCCGTCAACGCGGTGGCCCAGGTGGACATTCCCCAGTTCCTCAACTGGTCGGAGCAGCCCATCACCTGGAGCCGCCAAGACCACTCGCCACGCATCGAGTACCCAGGTCGAGTCGCCCTGGTGGTCAAGCCTAAGGTCGGTGACTACTGGCTCCCCAAGACATTGATGGACGGCGGCAGCTCCATCAACATCCTGTACCTGGACACCTTCAGGCGGCTGCGGCTCCCGCAGTTGATGATCGAGACGACCCACACCACGTTCCATGGCATCGTTCCCGGTCGGAAGGCGTACCCGATCGGCAAGGTCATGCTGCCAGTCACCTTCGGCACACCAGCAAACTTCCACACCGAGCGGATCGTCTTCGAGCTGGTGCCCTTCGACAGCCCCTACCACTGCGTCCTGGGGCGCCAGGCGTTCGCCAAGTTCATGGCAGCGCCCCACTACGCGTACAACGCGATGAAGCTCCCCGGGCCATGCGGCGTAATCACCATCAACGGCGACCCCGACATGGCCGCCGAGTGCGAGGCCAAAGGAGCCGAACTCGCTGACGCCGTCATCGCAGCAGAGACCAACCACGCCGATGAGCTCGCCAAGTACGCGAGCGGGGTCAACAACGACGACCCCACCATACTCAAGAAGCCCAACTCGGAGGGCGCAAACACCTCAACCTTTGAGGCGACGACGCACACCCACACCGTTGAGCTGTTCCCAGGCGACTCCAGCCAGACGGTGATGATCGGGACGGGCATGAGCCCAACATAGGAAGGCGCGCTCATCGAGTTCCTCCATGAGAACAGGGACATCTTTGCATGGAAGCCCTCTGACATGCCTGGTGTCCCTAGGGAGCTCGCTGAGCAAAAGCTAAACGCCGACCCCAAAGTGCGACCCGTCAAACAGTCGCTACGGCCCTTCAATGAAGAGCGCCGCCGAGCAATCGCCGAGAAGGTGCAGCGTCTACTCGCTGCAGGCTTCATCCGGCCAATCAAATACTCCAAGTGGCTGGCAAGCCCAGTCCTGGTCGAGAAGAAGAACGGGACCTGGAGGATATGTATCGACTACACAAACTTAAACAGCGCCTGCCCAAAGGAGCAGTTCGTCCTCCCGCGGATCGACCAAATAATCGATTCCACCGTGGGCTCGGAGTCGCTATGTTTCCTCGACGCCTACTCTGGGTACAACCAGATCAAAATGGCCGTCGAAGACAAGGAGAAGATGGCGTTCATCACGCCATTCGGAGCCTTCTGCTACACCGCCATGACCTTCGGCCTCAAGAACGCCAGGGCGACCTACCAGCGGTGCATGCAAGAGTGCCTCGCGAGCCAAATTGGCCGCAACATCCACGTCTACATCGACGGCGTGGTCGTAAAGTCCGCTCGCCAGGGTGACCTACTCGCCGACCTGGAGGAAACATTTGCCAACTTGCGAAAATACAAGATAAAGCTTAACCCAGGCAAATGCACCTTCGGTGTACCAGCAGGACAACTACTAGGGTACATCGTCTCCAAGCGAGGGATCGAGGCGAACCCCACGAAAATCGACACGATCGCCCGGCTCGGCAAACCCGAGTGCCTGCGCGACGTCCAGAAATTGGCCGGGCGAGTAGCGGCTCTTAGTCGCTTCATCCCCCGCCTGGGCGAAAAGGCGATGCCCCTATACCTCCTGATGCGCAATAACCCCACCTTCCAGTGGGACAAGGAGGCGGATGACGCGCTCCACGACCTCAAGAAGGTGCTACTCGCCGCCCCCGCCGACAAAGAACCCATGCTGGTTTACGTCGCGGCTTCCGAGCGCGTCGTTAGCGCCGTCATGGTCGTCGAGCGACCGGAGGAAGGAAAGGAGCGCCCAGTACAGCGACCGGTGTACTACATCAGCGAGGTCCTTACCGAGTCGCGCCAGCGGTACCCGCAGTACCAAAAGCTGGTATACGCGGTCTTCAGAGCTCAGCGGCGCCTGCCGCACTACTTCCAGGAGCACCCGATCACGGTCGTTTCCTCAGCACCACTGCAAGACATCATCCGCAACCGCGAGGCGACCGGGCGGGTCGCCAAGTGGGCCGTCGAGATCGGCGTCCACAACATCAAATACGAGCCACGAAAATCGATCAAGTCGCAGGCCCTAGCGGACTTCATCGCCGACTGGGAAGAGGCCCAGCAGCCAGAGAAGCTGCCATACCTCCATTACTGGAGCCTGCACTTCGACGACTCCAAGAACGCGGACGGCGCAAGGATCATGCTAACTTCACCGAAGGGCGACAAGCTCCGCTACATCCTCTGCCTCGACTTCACACCCTGCACCAACAACATGGCCGAGTACGAGGCCTTGCTCCACGGCATGCGAGCTGCCAAGGAGATGAATGTCAACCGCCTACGCTGCTACGGAGACTCCGACCTCGTCGCGGGGCAAGTCGCTGGAACCTGCGACGCTGTCTCCCCCACCATGGCAGCGTACCGCCAAGCAGTGGACAAGCTGGGCAGACACTTCACAGGCTACTCCGTCGAATGGATCGACAGGCAGAAGAACGAGGATGCCGACGCCCTCTCTCTCATTGGATCGGCTCGACTCGCACCACCCGCCGGCGTCTTCCTCGACACAATAACCAGGCCATCAGTCTCTCCCCCGAGGGAGATCGACATCGGAGTCCCGTTACAACCGGAGGCAGCCCTGGTCGCACTCGTCACCGAGCCAGACGACTGGACCAATCCCTACATCGCCTACCTGGAGGCCGGCACCTTGCCGGCAGACGATACGGACGCTCGGATGATCGCCCGCCTATGCAAGTCCTACACCATCATCAACGGCGAGCTCCACAAGCACAGCGTCACCGGCGTGTTCCAACGCTGCGACCAACCCACCGAAGGACGCAAGATCCTCCACGATATCCATTCCGGTGACTGCGGCCACCACGCCGGCGCCCGCTCTCTAGTCGCCAAGGCTATGCGGCATGGCTTTTACTGGCCCACCTCACACGCCGATGCTGTCGACATTGTCCAGCGGTGCGCCGGGTGCCAGAAGTACGCCAACCAGACGCACGTGCCGAGCTCAGCGCTCAAAACAATCCCCATCACCTGGCCATTCGCTGTGTGGGGCATGGACATGGTAGGCCCCTTCAAGAAGGCTCCCTCCGGCTACACCCACCTCCTGGTCGCGGTCGACAAATTCCCAAAGTGGGTGGAGTCCAAGCTAATTCGGAAATGCGACAGGAAGACCGCCACTAAATTCCTACGCGAGCTCATATATCGCTACGGGTTCCCAAACAGCATCATCATGGACAACGACACCAACTTCGCCAAAGGATCCATGGCCGAATTCTGCGAAGAGCACCACATCCGGCTCGACCTCGCGTCGGTCGCCCACCCGGAATCCAACGGCCAGGCGGAACGGGCCAACCAAAGCATCCTCCACGGCTTGAAACCGCGACTCCAAGTACCACTCGAGCGCACCGCCGGGTGCTGGGTCGAGGAGCTGCCCTCTGTCATCTGGGGGATCCGCACCGCGGTCAACAGGTCGACAGGATTCACCCCCTTCTTCATGGTATACGGCGCCGAGGCAGTCATGCCCACCGACCTCGAGCACGACTCGCCACGGGTCGTCCACTACACGGAGGCTGCAAACGAACTCGCCCGCCAAGACGGAGTCGATCAACTCGATGAGGCATGTGACCTCGCTCGGTCACGCACCGCCATCTACCAGCAGGGACTCCGCCACTACCACAGCTGGCGGGTGAAAACTCGCACCTTCCAAGAAGGCGACCTGGTGTTGCGCCTCATCCAGGACAAGAAGGGCATGCACAAGCTCTCCCCTCCGTGGGAAGGGCCATTCGCCATCGGGCGAGTACTCGGCAACGACGCCTACTACCTCATCGACGTCCGCGGGGACGGCGAACTCGACGTCAAGCGACCATGGAATGTAAACCTCCTATGGAAGTTCTACTCCTAGAACCCCACATATGTACTCTCCAGTCGCTATGAAATAAAAAGAATCGGTTACCGCAAATTGCGCCTACTCTCTGTGTCTTGTGCCACTCGCACTCGTAATAACAGCATCAAGCTAACCGCAGAAGTCAACCTTTGGTACAGCGATCGGCACGGATATGTAGTGCAGTGCGAGAGCACTGAGTCACCTCAGGTCTTGCATCGTCCATGAAAAATGCCTACCCGGAGCCCCATTGGAGTCACCCAGCCCGACTGGCTCTACGAGCCAAGACAACTGCCTTCGCTTCTTACAGCGACCATGGTCCTCCGCATCCTCGACATAGCAACTCGAACGGCCAAGTACCACGCTCGGGGACTGACGACCAGTTCATCGCGAGCGGCTCGGGAAAACGCCAAGTAGGAGAGCATGCCCAGACTCACACGGATGACCCAACGGGCCAGGCAGGAGTGATGCGCCCAAACTAACGCGCCAAGTCCTCACCCACCCTCGAGTCGCGCCTAGAACAACCAAGTACCACGCTCGGGGACTCGGCCACCCGACCCCGTTCGCGCAAGGGAAAACGGTGAAGTACAGAGCGTTCAAGGGAGTCGCCCTGCGACTGGCTCTTCGAGTCCGGGCGAGTAGACCACAATAACAAAACATTCAAAAACAACAAACATATCACACACGAGGTAAACCCCACAAAAGGGCGGACGCGCTCGGGGACTCGTTCAAACCTCAATCACAAAACACATGACAAATCCCAAAACAGACACGATGTCTCATTCAATAGCATGTCGCATTGTCTCAAATTACAAAATATGCCCATACGGCAGACCTGCTACTAACGCCACAGGGCAAACTATCCTATTCTGCAGGCTTCGACGACGACTCGCCAACACCCCGGCGATTGCGGATGAACGACGTGTACGGGTTTGACGGGTACGTCGTCAGCTCACCCTCCATCGCCGCGCGGAAGGGCTGCTCGACCTTGGGTGCGACGACCGTCTCCTGGTACGGAAGGAGGTCGCCCATTGCCCAGACACGCTCGGAGTACATCGCGGTGCGGTCCGTCAACTTGAGCACCTCGGAAAGCTCCACCGCGCCAGTCGACGAAGGGTAGCCACTTGTCACATCGTCGAGGTCGAAGTCCTCCGGGAAGTGAGCAAGTCCAAGGCTAAGCGCCATCGCTGCTCCGCGCCGAAACGCCGATCGCGTCATGAATTCAACGACCGAGGGCGCCTTCTCCAAGTACTTCCACACCTCAACGAGGTCACTGGGAATTACCTCTGTGGGTGATATTTCCTGGAGGTAGGCTCGGATGCACGTCGCCGACAACGTCGCTGAGTCGACGAGCGTGGCCACGCACTGCCGCGTGTCGAACGAGCACGCCTCTTCCGCGCTATCAATGATGCGACCTGCGAGTAGAAGACAACAGTGAGTACGTCGAACATCACAAAAAAAAGCACACGCTACTGGCAGAGGCAGATGCACTTACCAATCAACGGGCGGGCGAGATCCGTGATGAAGCGTTGAAGCGAAGTATGGTCGTCCGGAAGCCCAGCAAAAAGGGCGTCTGACACATTACGATCTTCTTCGGCGGCTGTAATGGCGGCCTTGGCTCGCCCATCAGCCGAGATCGCTTCCTCCTTCGCCTCCTGCAGCTCACGCTCGAGATCAGCGATCCGCTTTTCAGCCGAGCTCAAACCGATTGCGCCGCCGCCAATTCACCCGCGGGGACAAGTCCCTGGCGAGCTTCCTCCGCCTTCGCGGCAACCGCCTGAAGCCCCTTATTCGCTTCCTGGACGGTGGCTAGTTCCTTCTCCGCGCGGTGCTTCGCTGCCAATCGGTCAGCTGATTCACGTTGCAGACCCTGCACATCATTCAAACAGTTAGCCAAAGCGAAATCCTAAGTGTCCACCCGCTGAAATTCAGCGAGTGCGCACTCGGGTACTGGCAATCGAGAAATCCTAAGTGCTCACCCGCTGAAATTCAGCGAGCGCGCACTCGGGGACTGGCAATCAAGAAATCCTAAGTGCCCACCCGCTGAAATTCAGCGAGTGCGCACTCGGGGACTGGCAATCAAGAAATCCTAAGTGCTCACCCGCTGAAATTCAGCGAGTGCGCATTCGGGGATTGGATGCGAAAAATAATAACAAGACGCTTAAAGAATCAGACCGCTACAAAACACCGACCTGATCCTCGGGGACTGGATATACCTGGATGGTTGGGCCAAGCATGCCATGAAGCTGTATCGCGTTGACGGACGCGAGGAGAGCTGGCGTGTACCGACGACGCTGTTCGACTTCCGCATCGGCGACCCCAGGTGCATGGCTCGAAGGCGAAGTTCCACTCGCCACGGCCGCTTTGGCCATGAAGCGCGGGAATGTCGCGATGGAGGCACCCGCTCCAAAGGAGGTCGGCTCGGCCGCTCCAGGCGAGGGAGCGCCCTCCTTCGTGGACGCGGCCGCCTCTGTTACGAGCTCAGTCGGCACGACCGCCGTGTCGTCAGAAATCGTGACCGCCATCATCGCCCTTGGCCTTCTTGCCGCCATCCGTAGGGACGACGACCTCGTCCGCCTTCCTCTTACGGGAAGGATCCTCCTCGCTGACGACGGATGGCACCTTAGCCACGGTCGGGTGGCCCATCCTCTTCACTCCGGTCCTGTACATCAATCATGTACGCAAGATAATTCAAGCTGCTATGGAAGACAAAGGAAGGTGAGTGTACTCACTTGGCGACTGGAATGAAGCGTAGCCCCGTGCGAAGGCCGGCCGACTTCTCTAGTTCAGGGCCCAGTCGGCGGCTGAGCCCCATCTCCAGGACGTCGCGTGCCCAAGACACGGACGACTTCTTCGTCGTCGAGGTCGCAACCGGAGCCTCTGGGACATCTTCGGCAGGAGCCTCCCTGCGAGGCGAACGCGCCGCAGTCGGAACATCCCCCAGCCCAAAAACTTGGACGAATGGCGGAGGCATCGAAGCCAGTGGCACCTCGACAGCGGCCGTGTCCAGCGCGGTTGCCGTCGGTGGCGCCTCGTCCTTGGCCGGGTTGGGGGTGTCGGAGCTGCTCGCCGAGCGCGGCGGCGAGGCCGGCCTCATCGGCTTCGTCTTCTTCTTCGGAGGGGCCCTTGCCTCCTTTTCCTTCTTATTCTTCTTGTTCGAAGGAGTAGCCTGGCGGCGCGAGGTGGTCTCCGGAAGTTCTTCGTCGTCGTCATGACGCTCGAGGCTTTTGCTCGCTTCAAGCTCACGCTGACGCTGCCCGCGGGTCTTGCGGACCAGTGGGGCGACCTCCTCCTCGGACTCGTTGTCGCTGTCACTCTCATCGCTCCCGGCGTCGCCCTTGGCGGGAGGCGACTCGCCCATGTCCTGGACGGACGAGCTCGAATTCTCGTCGTCCGAAGGCGGGAGCCATCCTTCCACCACTTGGAATAGCTGCAATGAACGCAAGATGAAATTAGAATTACCGCGACTGCAAAAACTGCGACTGCGAATGAAGCAAGGCGATTACCGTTGGGGCTGGACGCTTTGCGGTGTAGGGGGCGACCCCAGCCTGTGCGTCCAGGTACACCGCCTGGGTGATCTTCTTCAGTGCTGGGATGTAGTCCTCGAGCTTCCACTCGGCGAGGCAGGCCTTCGTCGAGTCCTCCCGGCCCGTGTACTAGTACATGTAGTGGTCGCATCGAGCCAGAGGGACGAGCCGCCGCCCGAGCTAGCAGTTGTATAGGTTGATCGTCTGGAGGCCCTTCTTCTTCAAACCGCGGATGGTTTGGAGCATTTCGTCAACGACCATCCGCTTGTCGCTGGGGAGCTTGCCGAATTGAAGACGGCGCGGTTCAGACCGGTTGGCGGAGTACCGCGGGATCGCCGTCTTGCCCTCCGGGGTCGCCTCGGCAACATAGAACCATGACTTCTTCCAGTCGCTCGCTGCCTTAACGGGCAGCATCAAGACAAAGAATGAAGCCTTCGACTTCAGCTGGAAGGTTAGGCCGCCCGCGGCAAGCATTGGGCCGCCCGCTTCCTCGCGGCTGATCCGTCCATGAAACAGATCTTGCCACAGAGGGAAGTAGGGCCGGCAGCCCAAATAGCACTCGCAGAACGCCACGAAGATGGCGAGCTGCTCGAAGAAGCGCCAGAAGAACAAGGACGTAGGGAATCCTAGCCCCCGTTCCAGGTGGCTGGTGAAGCAGATGAATTCCCCCTCGCGCGGGTTCGGGGTCACATCTCCGGCCGCGGGGATGCGCCAACAGCCGGCACGCAGGATCCCCGCCTCCTCGAAAGACGCCAGCTGCGCCCTCGTACACTTGGATCTACCCCAAGGTTCGGTGGAGAGGGCCATGGCGAAAGGATTTGTGGTGGGGCGGAGGATTTCTGGTCGGCTGGATCGCGATGCGAAGGGAGGCGAAAGTGCGCGCAATCGGAGGAAATGGCGAGAAGCTGGTTCTCTGATCGCCTGCCATTCCCCTTATATAGCGGTTGTTACCCGCCAAATCAGGGAGTCGTTACTACGCGGTGATTACGCCAAAAGTTACCGTTGGATTACCCCAACGGCTAGTTTGACCACGTTTAACGGTCCAACTTCAACCACTCGGCTCGCCGACTCGACAATGTTGCGCCGATTCGACTCGCCAAAGCTGCGAGCTGGATGATTAGTTTTCTCCTTTATACAGGAGCCCGCCGACGATTCGACTGGATGTCTACTCTGAAGCCGTATACTCCGACTGCCAGCAGCCACCTACGCCTAATCGACGATGGCCTCGGGGACTACTGATGGGGATGCGCCTACCGGGGTATACCAGCAGGGCGTTCCGGCCCAAGACTGGCGAGTGGGCTGCGGGCGGCGAGATCAAGGCCGGCGTGGATCCAAGCGATGGAAGTCAAGGCCCAAAGCGGTAGATAGGCCCAGTCGGATTAGGTTAAACGAGTACCGAAGCCTTAACTGATTCGGTTGAGATATGTAAACCCTAGGGGAGGTGAGCCTATATAAACCTCCCTGTGGGGCGTGTAGAGATACGTTTCATCATACACCCAAGCGACTCGCCGCCTAGCTGCCGAGCTCGCCCATTGTACCACCTTCATAATACAATCTAACAAGAGCAGGTCTTTACCCTCCGGGGGGCCGAACCTGGGTAAACCCTTGTGTCTCCGCCCTCATCTCGCACCGTAGATGGCTGGCCGCCCTTGCCCCTCGTTCTACTACTCGCTGCCGATTGCAGCATCTGCCGTGACCATTCCCACGACAGACGGTGTTAGTTAACATTCCTTTTGCTGACATTGAAGCCCTAGTGGATTCTGCCATCCAGATGGAAGGCAAGATCAATCAAGCCAATGACAACCGCAAGCATCGCATGATGCATCAACCAGGAACCCATCATACCCCAAAGTATCGTCCCAACCCATCTCCAGGATTTGCCCCAAGAACAATAGACCCCCGATGAACCGTCCAACTTATCCCAACCGTGGAAACCCAAGGCCCGGAGGAAACAACAACCCCGGAACCCCAACAATTTGAATCATGCACCGCCCAAATTCAACAACAACAATGTCACCCCCAACACCAACACTACCCCGAGGACTGGAAGCAATGCAGTGCCTATTGCAGCAAAGGACAAGTTCCAAGTGACTTGTTATGAATGTGGAACCAAGGGTCACTATTCCAATGAGTTCCCCAAGAAGATTGCCGCAGCCCCCAATGCAAATGCCCCAGCTCAGCAGCAGCGTCGTGTTCGGCCTGGAAGAAGGTTTTCCCCAGGGAATTCGCTCAACCGCAACGGCCGCCTGTTTCTCATGAATGCTGAAGAAGCCCAAGAAGCGCCCGATGTCGTGCTAGGTATGTTTTCTGTTAAATCAGTACTTGCAAGATCGAGTGTTGCTTGATTCTGGAGCATCACACGCGTTTGTTACCAAATAATTTGTATCCACTAGTAAGATTCAACCAACCAAATTGAAGCATGATATGATAGTTCAAATACCTGGTTCAATCACCGAAGCTAGACAAATTTGCAAAGCCGTACCTATCCGAATCCATGACATAGATTTTTATGCTAATATAATAGTACTTGGAACAAAAGGTTTGGAAGTAGTACTAGGAATGGATTGGATGTCGAAACATAAAGGATTAATCGACTGTGCCAAGAAAGCCATAACCATGATCAGTACAACCTGAATATTAGTAGAGCATGTGTCTGAGACCTTGCCTCGTCAATTCAAGTGCAACAAGAGTCTAGCCCAACCAACCATTGACCAAGTCGGAGTAGTTTGTGAATACCCCGATGTATTTCCAGATGTTTTGCCCGGTATGCCCCCAGATCGGGATATAGAGTTTATCATTGAACAAATCCCTGGAATCGGACCCATAGCCCAGAGACCATATATTATGAACCCATCTGAATTAGTGGAGCTGAAAAAGAAATTGGATGCTATACTAGAGATAGGATTGATGCAACCAAGTGTGTCGCCATGGAGATCACCTGTCTTGTTTGTGGACAAGAAAGATGGAGGTAACCGTTTGTGTACGGATTATCAGGAATTGAATGACGTCACCATCAAAAACAAGTACCCACTGCCAAAGATAGAACACCCGTTTGACCAGTTGATTAGTGCCAAAGTGTTTTCTAATACTGATCTTAGAACGGGTTATCATCGACTCAAGATTCGCGCAGAGGATATTCCTAAGACTTCCTTTACCACGAGATATGGACTGTATGAGTACACTGTCATGTCTTTTGGATTAACCAATGCCCCTGCTTATTTCATGAACCTCATGAATAAGATTTTTATGGACTTCCTGGATAAGTTTGTCGATGTTTTCATTGACGACATTATGATATATTCCAAATCAGAAGAAGAACATGAGCTACACCTTAGGACCATTCTTGGAACCCTTAGAGAGCATCAGTTGTATGCCAAGTTTAGCAAATGTGAATTCTGGTTACAGGAAGTAGGATTCCTCGGACATATTGTATCAGCCGGAGGAATTGCCGTTGACCCCGCCAAGGTTAAGGATGTTGAAGAACTCCAACCACTCAAACCCAAGTTCGTGCATTTCTTGGATTAGCGGGATATTACCGCAAGTTTATAGAAGGATTCTCGAGTATCGCAAGACCCATGACCCAATTATTGAAGAAGGATAAGAAGTTTGAATGGACGAACAAATGTGAAGCGAGTTTTCAAGAACTCAAGAAGAGATTGATTTCAGCCACAATCTTGATTATGCCAGATATTATGAAGCCTTTTGATGTGTATTGTGACGCATCCAAGACCGGTCTCAGTGAAGGGAATATGCCCTGAGAGGCAATAATAAAGTGTTTATTATATGTATTCCAAGTATATGCTTGTTATCGCCGTATTTTGGCCAAAGACGGGGATGGGCCGTGATCAAGATGGGCTTGGAAGATACGTATATTCAACGTGTTGTTGGATCGGCCTAGTATGTGGATTTGGGCTAAATTGCCCGTGTATCTTGTATCATAGTAGGTTTCGTATTTGTTTAGGTTTCGTTTATGTTTAGGTAAAGATAGAGTTGTAGAGTTATTCCAAAAGTAGAGAGTCTCCGGACTATAAATATGTACCTAAGGTTATCGAAAAAGGAGGACAACCACGTTCACAACAAACACAATCTCGGCGCATCGCCACCCCTTGTTTCTAGGGTTTCTTCGGTAGTGCCATGCGCCTAGATCGCATCTTGCGATCTAGGCGATATCTACTATCGTTACTGGTTTTACTCGTCTTTGAGCGTTGTTGATGGCGAGTAATACCATTATCATAGATTGTTTGAGGCTAGCATCGGTGCTTTTCATTATTATCGTCGGTTATGCTACCTCTAGTTACCTCGCTACCTTTGCACCTCTTCCCAAGTGCAAGGGTAGCATCTTGCTGATCTTTATTTAGTTGTTTCGATCTGTTATAGTTGTGCCTTGTTCACCAAGGTTTAGTTTAATATCTACGTAGCCAGGCCTTACAAACGGGTTGAACGATCCAAAGAGTACGTGAGGCGTGGTTTATTCGTTCTAGAGAAGTTGTTCGGTAATTGACTTTACGTTAGTTATTAGGCCTTTTCTAGGGTTAATATTCTTCATCTTTTGTACATACCTGGCTCAATTACGTGTAGGACGTTCGATTCGTAGTGAAAACATTAAAGCGTCAGAGATCGATTTAACTTGTAGTGATCAAGCAAAACCCCATGTTATCGTAAATCTAATGCGAACCATGGGGCAATCGGCTCTAGGAGCCGATTCTGGAAACCTCGAGCCGGTCACGCTCGAATTTTTACGATACTTGTTTACCATGCAGAAATCAATCGAGCAATCCTCCACCTTCCTGACCAGGTATAGGTCAGGTGGCATCTCGAACCAAGCCAGACATGTGCGGAGTTTTGCGCCGTCGCTTGGGAACCAGGCCCACCAGTTAGCCTGGAGCCTCCCGGCTCTTCGTGTTGCTCGTCGCTGCTCGCCGGTGGGTTTTGGCAGGCAACAATGCTAGATGTTTATTTTGCATGCTATAATTGTATTAATACGGAACCGTTAATACATGTGTGTTTAATAAACAAACAAAAAGTTCCTAGTTATGCCTCTCTCATAAACTAGCTCGTTGATTAATAAGATGATCACAGTGTCCTGATCATAGACATTGGATGTTGTTAATAACGAGATCACAACATTAGTGTAATGATGTGATGAACATTCATCCGAAGTATAGCATTACGATCAAATTCATTGAGTTTATATTGCTATAACAACTTACGAAGTGATCATAATCCTTAGACCATGAGACCATGTCAATCACTAACACTGGAAGAGTTTCTCGATGACATCAAACGCCACACCGTAACTGGGTGATTATAAAGATGGATTCAGAACTACTAAAGTGTTATGTTGAGGCTCATGGATCAAGAGTGGAATTTGTTCATCCCGATGATGGATACATATACTCTGGGCCCTCTCGGTGATATCACATTGGTTAGCTTGCAAGCAAGTGATTTGATCTCTAGAATGTTATATCACGAGAACAAAAAAAGAGTGCATGTCGGTAACGAGATCAAACTAGGTATGGAGATACCGATGATCGAATCTCGGACATGTAATATATCATGAAAAAATGTATTAAGATAATAGCGTAAAAGGTTCTGACGATCACAGGAAAGTCATCGTTGAATGTGTGGGAGTCAGTATGGATCTCCAGGTCCCTCTTATGATTATTGATCGGAGAAGGTTCTCAATAATGTCCGCATTATTCGTGAACCGTAGGGTGGCACACTTCAAGGACACTGACATCCAATTGGAGCAAAAGTTTAATGCCGGAAAGAATAAAAAGCATAGGAATTTATTTCACTAGATACCTAAACAGGTTTTCGGGTGAAATTGCATTAAAGTAATCGACAAAATTCTGAATAAATAAAAGGTGTTTTATTTAATGAGAGTTTGCATTAAATTTGTTGGAAATTTAATAACAATTTTGAGTGGAGGGAATTGAAGATATTTTTGTGGGTGGAGTGTCCACCCAGATGAATGAGGGGAGGGCAATGGGCATCCCCCATGCGCCGGACACCCCCTTGGGGTTCCCCCTCTCCTATAAAAGGCACCACCCTCCTCACTTATCACTCACACGTCCTCGTGAAGGATCTCTCTTCCCCTCTATAATTTATCCCCCATGGTCTCGGACTATCGAGATACATGTTCCCGGTGGCTATTCGGCAAGAAAGAGTTGTGCTTCCACTGCATTGCTGGAGCGAGGAGGCATAGGTTGCTCGGTGTCTTGTACGTGTGTGCGAGCACGGATGCGTTGTTGTTTTGCGGCGCTAGGACTTCCTCTCGATCTTGAGATCGGCAAGAGATAGTCTACATCAACCACGAGTTTAACTCGTTAAGCTTTGTCGGTCTTCAAGGGTATATTATCTATGGATATACATCTACCCGTTGTTTGTATCTAGTATATATATCTTGGTACATAGTTCCCATCGTAGGAAAATTTTTGTTTTCTATGCCGCGAACCCCTACATTGGTATCAGAGCCAGATCTATGCGTAGATGCTTTACACGGGTAGTACATATGAGTATGTCGGAGATGATGATCATGTTGTTGCTTCTTAGTTGTGTTTTGGATATTGGTGGCATAGTGGGATGAAGCGGCCCGGAAAAACTTTGCATGTCCTCGCACATGAGACCTATTCCACGCTTGACATGCAACTAGTTTTCATAAGTGGCTAGCAGGTGTCTGTCTCTCCTACTATAGTCAATATCTAATTTGCAACGAGTTGTCAACAATTTGGTTATCCTAATTGTGGTTCGTGTTCGTAAGTATGAACGGTTCTATCTTCGAAAGCCCTAAGCCACGTAAAACTTGCAATGGATAAATTAGAGGCGTCTAGTTTAGATTGTTGCTGGGCTAGTGTTATGATATGGTAATGTTGTAAGTAGAATTATGAGATGATACTCTTACAACACACATAACGTGTAAGATCCATAGACCTTGTCCTTACACATAGACGTATGATAGTGATCATATCACGGTGCACATGATGGAGATCATATGCGGAAACCATATCATTCCACTTATAAACATGTGATGTTTGATAGCATCTTATATTGCTTGTTTGGCATTTTATTAGCATAATAAGATGATCCCTCATTTAAATATCAAGATAATAATGTGTTCTTCCTTAAGTATGCACCGATTATGTTTTCGTCTCTCTAAGACATCATCTGATGATCGGGTGTTCTTGGATCCACAACCATATTTTGGGTGTAAGACAGTTACACATGTGAATACTAAGGTTCTAACTTGGCGAGTCTAGCATGTACAGACATGGCCTCGGAACACGGACCGAAAGGTTAAGCATGAGTCATATAGTAGATACGATGCCCATTTGATGCTCTCCTTTTAAGCTACACCGACTCACGTGATGATCAGACTTGGTGTAGTGGATTTGGTTCATGTAATCACCAAAAAGGCACGAGGGGTGTCGTTTTTGAGTGGGAGTTCATTCGTAATGTGGATTAGTTGAACTCAATCTATCATAAACTTAGTCTAAACTTTACAGATTCTGTTGTAGATGGCACCACCTGCTTTTAATTTCAATGTGTTCATGGAGAAAGAGAAACTTGCAACGAACGGTAACAACTTTATCGAATGTTCCATGAATTTGAGGATTCTCCTCTCTGCTGCACAAAAGCAATATGTGCTAGAAGAGCCGCTAGGCACCCAACCTTTCGATGATGCCCCTGACGAGGAGAAGAATGTCTATCAGACTCGTCAGGAGGACCACAACTTAGTTCATTGCGGCATATTGTATGGGCTAGAGCCAGAACTTCGAAAGCGTTTCGAAAACGACAATGCATTTTATACAATGGGTGAGTTGAAAATGATTTCGACACACATGCTACTATAGAGAGCTACAATGCTTCAGAAAAGTTCTTTATCTGCATGATGGAAGAGCACAGCTCCCTAAGTGAGCATGTACTCAAGATGTCGGGTTACGCAGATAAGCTTGTGTCCTTGGGAATAATGATTCCCATTTACTTAGGCATCCATCGTGTTCTGTAATCTCTGTCACCTAGCTATAAGAGCTTCGTGATGAACTATAATATGCAAGGCATGAAGAAGTATCTCCCCGAGCTTCTATCAATGCTTAAAACTGCAGAAGTGGAGATCAAGAAGGAACATCAAGTGTTGATGATCAATAAGAACACTAGTTTCAAGAAAGACAAGAAGGGAAAACCGAAGGGAAGTAAGGGTGGCAATTCGGTTGCCGTGCCTGAAAAGAAACCCCGAGTTGGACCTAAGTCTGATACCGAGTGCTACTATTGTAAGGATCGCCATCGAAGCGCAACTGCCCCAAGTATTTGGCAGACAAGAAGGCCGACAAGGCAAACAAAGGTATATATGATATACATATTATTGATGTGTACTTGACTAGTGCTCGCAGTAGCACCTGGGTATTTGTTACCGGTTCAGTTGCTAATATTTTTAACTCGAATCAGGGGCTACGGAACAAGCGACCGCTAGCAAGGGGTGAGGTCAAGATGTGTGTCGGCAATGGATCAAGTGTTGATGTGATCGTCGTTGGAACGCTGCCTCTCCACTTGCCGTCGGGATTAGTAATAAACTTGAATAATTGTTATCTGGTGCCAGCACTGAGCATGAACATTGTATCTGGCTCGTGTTTGATGCGAAGTGGTTATTCATTTAAATCTGAGAACAATGGTTGTTCTATTTACATCAATGAAATATTTTATGGCCATGCACCGATGATGAATGGTTTATTTCTATTGGATCTCGATAATAATATTACACATATTCATAATGTTGATGCTAAAAGGATTAAACTTAATGATGATATATCCGCATATATGTGACACTGCCGTCTAGGTCATATTGGCGTTAAACGCATGAAGAAGCTCCATTCGGATGGACTTTTGGAATCACTTGATTTTGAATCATTTGATACATGTGAGCCATGCCTTATGGGCAAGACGACTAGAACTCCGTTTTCCGGTTCAATGGAACGGGCGACAGATTTATTCGAAATCATATGTGGTCCAATGAGTGTGTCGGCGCGAGGTGGATATCGTTAGTTTGTTACTTTCACGGATGATTTAAGTAGATACGGTTATATCTACTTGATGAAACACAAGTCTGAAACCTTTGAAAAGTTCAAGGAATTTTAGAATGAAGTTGAAAATCATCGTAATAGAAAGATCAAATTTCTATGGTCCAACCATGGAGGTGAGTATCTAAGTTACGAGTTTAGCGCTCACATGAAAGAGTGGAATTATTTCACAAATCACACCTGCCGGAACACCACAGTGAAATGGTGTGTCAGAACGTTGTAATCGTACTTTACTGGATATGGTTCGATCTATGATGTCTCTGGCGGACTTGCCATTGTCATTTTGGTGTTATGCATTAGAAACTGCTGCATTCACTTTAAATCGGGCACCATCTAAATCCGTTGAAAAGACACCGTATGAATTATGGTTTGGAAACAAACCTAAGCTTTCATTTCTTAAAGTTTGGGGATGCGATGTTTATGTGAAGAAACTTCAACCGGATAAACTCGAACCCAAAGCAGAAAAATGCGTCTTCATAGGATACCCTAAGGAAACTATTGGGTATTCCTTATATCACAGATCCAAGGGCAAGGTTTTTGTTGCCAAGAATGGATCCTTTCTAGCGAAAGGCGTGAGTAGTCAGAAGGTAGAACTCGAAGAGGTTATTGAACCTCTCTTCAAAGTATGGTGAGTAGCGCAGCGCCGGAAGTCGTTCCGGGAGTTGGCTTCACCAGTTGAACAGGGAACTAATGATAATGATCATGAAACTCCAAAAGAGAGTACTACCGAACCTCGCAGGTCTAGCAGGACGCGTGCAGCTCCCGAGCTGTACGGAAATCCTATCACGAATTTCATGGTTGATGAAAATGATGACCCTGCGACGTATGAAGAAGCAATGATGAGCCCGGATTCCAACAAATGGATAGAATCCATGAAATCCGAGATGGAATCCATGTATGAAAATCAAGTTTGGAATTTGGTGGAATTACCTCACGACCGTAAAGCCGTGGAGAATAAATGGATTTTCAAAAGGAAAACCGATGTTGATGGTAATGTGACCGTCTAAAAGCTCGACTTGTCGCAAAGGGGTTTCAACAAATTCAAGGAGTTGAATACGATGAGACATTCTCTCCCGTAGCGATGCTAAAATCACTTAGGATTATGTTAGCAATTGCTGCATATTTCGATTATGAGATATGGCAGATGTATGTCAAAACCGCGTTTCTCAATGGTAATATTGAATAAGAGTTGTATATGATACAACCAAAGGGTTTGTCGATCCTAAGGATGCTAACAAGGTGTGCAAGCTCGATCCATCTATGGATTGAAACAAGCATCACGAAGTGGAATCTCCGCTTTGATGAGGTGATCAAACAGTTTGGATTTGTCCAAACTTATGGAGAAGCTTGTATTTACAAGAAAGTGAGTGGGAGCAATGTGGCATTTCTGATTTTTATATGTGGATTACATATTATTGATCGTAAATGATATAGATCTTTCAAACAGTGTTAAAAGTTATCTAAACAACAAATTTTCAATGAAGGACCTAGGTGAAGCGGCATACATATCAGGCATAAAGATCTATAGAGATAGATCTAGGCGCCTAATAGGGCTATCGCAAAGTACATACCTTGATAAGATTTTAAAGAAGTTTCAAATGGACGAAAGTAAGAAGGGGTTCTTACCTATGTTGCAAGGCACGACATTGAGTAAGACTTAAAGTCCGGCTACGGCGGAAGAAAGAGAGATAATGGACAAAGTCCCCTATGCTTCAGCCATAGGCTCTATAATGTACGCCATGTTGGAGATATGCCCTAGAGGCAATAATAAATGTAGTTATTATTATATCTTTGTGTTTATGACAAATGTTTGCATTCATTCTATAATAGTATTAATAAGGAAATATTAATACTTGTGTGATTTGTAAACTTAATTTGAAGTCCCTAGTATAGCCTCTATACATCACTAGCTTGTTGGTTGATAAATGATTGTGGTTTCTCTATCATGAACATTGAGATGTTATCAACAACAAGGTCATATTGTTAGGAGAATGATATGGTGGACATACTCCTATAGATAAGCGTAGCATAAAGATCAAGTCATTTTAATAGTTCAATTGCTATATGCTTTCTGATACATAGTAACCTAATTCCTTCGACCATGAGATCATGCATATCACCTTTACCGGATGGATGCTTTGATGACATCAAACACCACATCGTAACTGGGTGGCTATAAAGGTGGCATTGAGTGTTCGGAAAGTATTGGTTGAAACACATGGATCAAGAGTGGGATTTGTCCATCCATATGACGGATAGATATACTGGGCCTCTCGGTGGAATGTCATCCAATTATCTTGCAAGCATGTGACTGGCTCACAAGGTATCACATATCACGGAACGAGAAAAGAGTACTTATCGAACGAGGTTGAACTAGGTATGTAGAGATCAAGCGATCATAACCTCGGATAAGTAAAATATTGTGAGACAAAGGGAAATTGGTATCGTATGTAAGTGGTTCATTCGATCGCAAAGTAATCGTAGAAATATGTGGGAGCCATATGAATTTCCAGATTCCTCTATTGGTTATTGTTCGAAGAAGTGTCTCGATCATGTCTGCATAATTCACGAACCGTAGGAAGACACACTTAAGGATTCGACGTTGTTTGAGTAGTTATGGAATGAATGACAAAGAGACCGAATGTTGTTCGGAGTCTCGGATGGGATCCGGGATATCACGAGGAGATCCAGAATGGTCCGGAGAATAAGATTCATATAAGAAAAGTCCCGTTTCGGAGTTGGGGAATGATTCCGGTGTTTTCATCGGGAATGTTCTAGAAGGTTCCGGAATGTCCGGCACTCCGGAGGGGAAGGGGTACATGAATGTGTCATTGCAAGTTGGAATGATTGCATCATGTACTAAGTGTCTTCGCTGTCCAAAATAAAGGGTTTATTCAAATACTAAATTGAAAAGTCAAACGGCTAGTTTGAAAGTCAAACGGTAAGTTTTGGAAAGAGGAGGAGGAGGTTGAAACCGATTTGGGGAGAGAGTCCCTCCTCCCCAAGCCGTCGCACCACCCAAGCCGAGTTGGGGAGGGACTCACCTCCCTCCCCTTGGCCGCCGGCCCCTCCACCTATATAAGGAGGGGCAGGGCTCCCTCCTAGCACACACAAGTACCTCTCCTCAATCCCTAGCTTGGCGCCTACCACCATGGCCGCCGCCCCCCTAGGGTTTTGCCCTAGCCGCCGACTTGGGGGTCCCCGGAACCCTAGCCGCCAGATCTAGCCTCTCCTCCTTGGTGTGTCTAAAACCTAGATCGCCGAGGAGCTCTCTCATACTCCACCATACTCGCTCCGGCTTAAGGCGAAGCCCTGCGAGATCTCCCCTCTACTTCCGGTACCACACCGTTGTGCTACCGGAATCGCGAGGAGAGTGCTACAACCTCCGCTGCCTGCTGGAACAAGGGAGAGGAAGGTCTTCGTCGAGTACCGAACGTGTGACCGACTGCGGGAGCGCTGCCGGAACACAGTGCCGGAAGGATCGTCTACGCGATCTTGAGATCGGGAAGAGTACGACTACATCACCCACGAGAATCCGCTCTCGTTAAACACTTTGGAATCTTCGAGGGTAAGTTATTCCATCGACTCGTTGCTACAATCTAGTAGATAGATATTGGCTTGTTTGTTTGTATGCGATAGAAATTTTTTGTTTTCCATGCTACGAAACCCTACAGTGGTATCAGAGCCGTGTCTATATGTAGATCTGTTGCACGAGTAGAACACAATGGTCATTGTGGGCGTTGATGCTTTTATTGTCGATTGCTTCTTGTGTACTTTTCATCTTGCGGTATGTTGGGATGAAGCGGCCCGGGCTAACCTTACATGACATCGTTCATGAGACTTGCTCCACGCTTGACATGCAACTTGTATTGCATAAGTGGCTTTGCGGGTGCCTGTTTCTCCTAGCATAGTTAAGATCCAATTTACAACGGGTGATTAACAATACTAGTATCAATGTTGTGGTTCATGTTCGTAAGTTAGAACGACACTTATTGAAAGCCCCAAACCACGTAAAACATGCAAAGAAAGTAGAGGCGTCTAACTTTGTTTTGCAGGGGTGTGCAGTGATGTGATATGGCCATGATTGTGATTATATTTGATGTATGCAATGTTCCTTATTGTAAGTTGGCAACCGGCAGGAGCCATATGGTTGTCTTTAATTTATATTAAGACCCGCGTGTCTATTCAAAGTAGTTGTAATAGTTGAAGCCGGTGGACGACAACCATGGAGAGGCGTCATTGACCTTGATGCAATGCCGGTGATGATGGAGATCATGTTCGTGCTAGAAGATGGAGATCGGAAGCACAAAGAAGAAAGGCCATATCATATCACATATTATGAATTGCATGTGATGTTAATCCTTTATGCATCTTGTATTGCTTAGTAGCAGCGGTAGCATTATAAGATGATCCCTCATGCACATGAATTTCATGTCATAAAGTGTTCACCCTTAGTTAGCACCGTTGCTAAAGCTTGTTGTTTCGAAGCACCACGTGATGATCGGGTGTGTTAGATTCTGCAAGTGTATACAACGTGAGCAAGCCAGATTTGCTCATGCGGAAACTAAGGTTTGATCTTGACGATCCTAGCATGTACGTACATGGTCTCGAACACGGATCACCGAAAGGTAAAGCATGAATCATATAGTAGATATGATGAACATGACGATTGTTCGCCATTGAAACTATATCAACTCTCGTGATGATCGGTGTTGATGTAGTGGATTTGGTTCGTGTGATCACTAAAACACTGTGAGGGATGTTGTTTTGAGTGGGAGTTCACCTAGATTAACTTTATTATTAATTTGAACTCAATTTGTCATAAACTTAGTCTAAACTATTGCAAATATGTTGTAGATCAATGGCAGCCCCTACCATCAATTTTAATGCGTTCCTAGAGAAAGAAAAGTTGAAAAACAATGGAAGCAACTTCGGATTGGTTCCATAATTTGAGGATTGTCCTCACAGCTGGTAATTTGACCTATGTCTTTGGATGCACATTGGGTGACCCACTGCGGTGATGCTTCCGATGAAGTAAAGAATGTTTACCTCGCTCGGAAGAATCAGTACTCCATAGTTCAGTGTGCTATCTTATATAGTTTGGAATCGGAGCTTCAGAAAAGGTTTGAGAATTCAGACCCATATGATATTGTCGAGGATCTCAAATTGATCTTTGAGACTCATGCGGCAATTGAAAGCTATGAGGCTTCTGAAAAGTTATTTAACTGCAAGATGGAAGAGGGCAGCTCCGTCAGTGAGCATGTGCTTAAGATGTCTAGGCACGCAAACAAACTTCAAAGCTTGGGTATAGTGATTCCTAATGCTTTGGGGATTTACCGTGTCCTCCAATCACTACCACCAAGTTACAAGAACTTTGTGATGAACTACAACATGTAGAACATGAACAAGCAGTTGCCATAACTGTTTGCTATGTTAAAGTCTGCAGAAGTGGAGATCAAGAAACAGCACCAAGTGTTGTTGGTCAATAAGACCACCAAATTCAAGAAAGGCAAGTCTAAGCAGAAGGGACACTTCAAGAAGGGTGGGAAGAAAGTTACCACGCCGGCGAAGAAGACCAAGGCTGGACCTAAGCCTGATACTGAGTGCTTTCTTGCAAGGAGAAGGTCCTTTGAGCGGAATTGCCCAAAGTACTTGGCGGATTTGAAGAACGGCAACATCAAGAAGAAAGGTATATCGATATACATGTTATTGATATGTATCTCACTAGTACTGTAGTAGTGCACAGGTATTTGATCTTGGTTCGGTTGCTCATATTTGTAACTCGAAGCAGTCTTTGCGAATAAGCGGAAGCTAGCGAAGAACGAGGTGACGATGCGCGTAGGAAGCGGATCAAAGGTTGATGTGATCGCGGTCGCACGCTACCCTTCATCTACCATCGGGATTAGTTTTTACTTAAATAATTGTTATTTGGTGCTGCGTTGAGCATGAACATTATATCGGGATCTTGTTTATTGCAGGCGGTTACTTGTTTAAGTCCGAGAATAATGGTTGTTCGATTTATATGAGTAATATGTTTTATGCACATGCACCTTTGATAGATGGTCTATTCTTGTTGAATCTCGATAGTGGAAATACACACATTAATAACATTGAGGCTAAAGCGTTTGAAATCAGCGATAATTAGACCTATATATGGCAATCGTCTTGGTCACATTGGAGTGAAGCGTATGAAGAAACTCCATTCCGATGGACTTTTTGAATCACTTGATTTCGAATCACTTGATAGATGCGAAGCATGTCTGATGGGTAAAATGACTAAGACTCCATTTTCTGGTATGATGGAGCGAGCTACGGACTTATTAGAAATCATACATACCGATGTGTGTGGTCCAATGAGTGTAGCATCGCGCGGTGGTTATCGTTATGTTCTTACCTTCACGGATGATTTTAGTAGATATGGGTATATCTATTTCATGAAACATAAGTCTGAAACTTTCGAGAAGTTTAAGGATTTTCAAAGTGAGGTAGAGAATCAACGTAACAAGAAGATTAAATTTCTGCGTTCTGATCGTGGAGGTGAATATCTAAGTTACGAGTTTGGCGAGCATTTGAAGAAATGCGGAATACTTTCACAGTTGACACCGCCGGGAACACCACAGCGTAATGGTGTGTCCGAACGTCGTAATCGAACTCTCTTAGATATGGTTCATTCTATGATGTCACTTACAGATTTACTGCTATCATTTTGGGGTTATGCATTAGAAACAGTCGCATTCACTTTAAATAGGGCACCATCTAAATCCGTTGAAATGACAGTATGAATTATGGTTTGGGAAGAAACCTAAATTGTCGTTCCTTAAAGTTTGGGGTTGCGAAGCCTATGTAAAGAAGTTACAGCCGGACAAGCTTGAACCCAAAGCGAAAAAATGCGTCTTCATAGGATACCCGAAGGAAACTATTGGGTATACCTTCTATCATAGATCCGAAGGCAAAATCTTCATTGCCAAAAATGGATCCTTTCTAGAGAAGGAATTTCTCTCGAAAGAAGTGAATGGAAGGAAAGTAGAACTCGACGAGGTTGTCGAACCTTCTCTCGAAATTGCGAGTAGCGCAGCACCGGAAGAAGTTCCTGTGGTGCCTGCACCAATTAGAGAGGAAGCTAATGATGATGATCATGAAACTTCGGTTGAAGTTGCTACAGAGCCTCGGAGGTCAACGAGAACTCGTACTACTCCAGATTGGTATGATCCCGTCATGAGTGTCATGTTGGTGGATAACACCGATGACCCTGAGACATATGAGGAAGCGATGATGAGCCCAGATTCCAATAAATGGCAAGAAGCCATGAAATCCGAGATTGGATCCATGTACGAAAACCAATTATGGACTTTGGTGGAATTCTGGATGGCGGAAGGTCATCGAGAACAAATGGATCTTCAAGAAGAAAACAGATGCTGATGGTAATGTTACTGTCTATAAAGCTCGACTTGTCGCAAAAGGGTTTCGACAAATTCAAGGAGTTGACTACGATGAAACTTTCTCACTAGTAGCGAAGCTAAAGTCTGTGAGGATTATGTTAGCAATCGTTGCATATTATGATTATGAGATATGGCAGATGGATGTCAAAACAACATTCCTCAATGGAGATATTGATGAAGAGTTGTATATGATGCAACCCAAAGGTTTTGTCGATCCTAAGGATGCTAACAAGGTATGTAAACTTCAACGGTCCATCTATGGATTGAAGCAAGCATCCTGAAGTTGGAATCAACGTTTTGATAAGGTGATCAAAAGTTTTGGTTTTATACAAACTTATGGAGAAACTTGTATTTACAAGAAAGTGAGTGGGAGCTCTGTAGCATTCTTAATACTATATGTGGATGACATATTATTGATTGGGAATGATGTAGACCTTCTTAATAGTGTCAAGGAATATTGGAATAATAGTTTTTCAATGAAGGATCTTGGCGAAGAAGCTTACATATTAGGCATAAAGATTTATAGAGATAGATCGAAACGCCAAATATCATTGTCACAGAGTACATATTTGGACAAAGTTCTAAAGAGGTTTGGAATGGAAGATAGCAAGAAAGGGTTCTTGCCCATGTTTCCCAATACGACCTTGAGTAAAACTCAAAGTCCGACATCGGCAGAAGATAGAGAAAGGATGAGTAAGACTCCCTATGCCTCAGCCATAGGATCTCTAATGTATGCCATGCTATGTACTAGACACGACATTGCATATGCTGTTAGTTTGACTAGCAGATATCAAAGTGATCCAGGAGTGGATCATTGGACAGTGGTCAAAAACATCCTTAAGTACTTGAGAAGAACTAAGGATATGGTTCTTTCTTATGTATGTGATGAACAGCTCGTTGTTAATGGTTACACCGATGCTAGTTGGAACACCGATCCGGATGATTCTAAATCACAATCTGGATACGTATTTATTTTGAATGGTGCAGCAGTTAGCTGGAGGAGTGCAAAGCAAAGCGTTGTGGCGAGATCTTCAACTGAATCGGAATACATGGTTTTCCGGAGGCTTCACAGGAAGCGATATGGATGAAAGAGTTCATTACAGAGCTAGGTGTGGTTCCTAGTGCGCTGGACCCAATGTCTATCTACTGTGATAACATGGGCGCCATAGCCAATGCGCAAGAACCAAGGTCACACAAGAAGCTAAAGCACATCAAGCTAAGTTTTCACGCTATTCGAGAACATATCCAAGATGGGGATATAAAGATTTGCAAAGTACACACAGATCTGAATGTGGCGGATCCGTTGACTAAACCTCTCCCGAGGGCAAAACATGACCAAAGCGCCATGGGTGTTCGGTATATTACCATGTAATCTAGATTAGATGACTCTAGTGCAAGTGGGAGACTGTTGGAGATATGCCCTAGAGGCAATAATAAATGTAGTTATTATTATATCTTTGTGTTTATGATAAATGTTTGCATTCATGCTATAATATTATTAACAAGGAAACATTAATACTTGTGTGATTTGTAAACTTAATTTGAAGTCCCTAGTATAGCCTCTATACATCACTAGCTTGTTGGTTGATAAATGATTGTGGTTTCCCTATCATGAACATTGAGATGTTATCAACAACAAGATCATATCATTAGGAGAATGATATGGTGGACATACTCCTATAGATAAGCGTAGCATAAAGATCAAGTCATTTTAATAGTTCAATTGCTATATGCTTTCTGATACATAGTAACATAATTCCTTCGACCATGAGATCATGCATATCACCTTTCTGGGATGGATGCTTTGATGACATCAAACACCACACCGTGGCGGGTGTCTATAAAGGTGGCATTGAGTGTTCGGAAAGTATTGGTTGAAACACATGGATCAAGAGTGGGATTTGTCCATCCATATGACGGATAGATATACTCTGGGCCCTCTCGGTGGAATGTCATCCAATTAGCTTGCAAGCATGTGGTGGCTCACAAGGGATCACATATCACGGGAACGAGAAAAGAGTACTTATCGGTAACGAGGTTGAACTAGGTATGCAGAGATACCGATGATCATAACCTCGGATAAGTAAAATATCGTGAGACAAAGGGAAATTGGTATCGTATGTAAGTGGTTCATTCGATCGCAAAGTAATCGTAGAAATATGTGGGAGCCATATGAATTTCCAGATTCCTCTATTGGTTATTGTTCGGAGAAGTGTCTCGATCATGTCCGCATAATTCACGAACCGTAGGGAGACACACTTAAGGATTCGACGTTGTTTGAGTAGTTATGGAATGAATGAGAAAGAGACCGAATGTTGTTTGGAGTCTCGGATGGGATCCGGGATATCACGAGGAGATCCGGAATGGTCCGGAGAATAAGATTCATATAAGGAAAGTCTCGTTTCGAAGTTGGGGAATGATTCCGGTGTTTTCATCGGGAATGTTCTAGAAGGTTCCGGAATGTCCGGCACTCCGGAGGGGAAGGGGTACATGAATGTGTCATTGCAAGTCACTAGTGCAGAGCCCCCCCTTTAACTCCGGTTGGGAGGGACCTCTAACAGCGGTTCCCCAACCGCTGTTGAGGGTTCGGTGTTAGAGGGGGGGCCCCTTTAACACCGGTTCCTATACGAACCGGTATTAAAGGGTGGCGACGCGCCGTAACAGGCCTCAGACCCCCTTTAACACCGGTTCGATCTGGAACCGGTGTTAAAGGTTCTTCTGCTGGCGAGATTTAGGCCGTTCTGCAGGCGGCAGCCTAAATCTATTTCTGCCCGTTCGGGCGTATTTACTGGAGGAGGGAGCGAGGGAAATCGATCGAGCGGTATACTTATAAATCATCGGTACATACGAGTACATGAATAATTAAGCAACTATTATTATACACAAACATCGCTCATCGGCACATACATCGCCATCGGCACATACATCATCGTTCATTTTGGTGGATATCTATAGAGTTCTCCAGCGTGACGACCTCATCAAGTATGAACCCGCCAATTCCTCTTGAATGGCTCGTATGCGTTCAAATGGTAGGAGTTGGTCCGCATCCGCTCGATCTGAATATATATGAAGAATGGGCCGTCAATATATATATAAGAATAAAACTCAACACAATTGATGGTAATAAAATAATGTTGTGGACTTTGTTTACTTACTCTAAGTTGTTCTAGTGCGGCTTGGCACATGACATATCGTGTTGCGAATGAATTCGCAAACATAGTACCCACATAAGTTATTGCCGTGTCCTTGATGCGCGCTTTACGAGAATAGAGAGTTCAATCAAAATAATAATCAATAAAGCATGATATAATGGAATTGGAAGCTAGCTAGTATTACTTACATTTTGGTCTACAAATTTTAGTTCTTCCGACCATTCACCCACGGCCCCTGTGAACATTTTCCAAACCCTGTCCGACAAAGAAAATGGATAAAGGAGTAATTAATTACTTATCGTCACGAAAGTTGCCGATCTAGTGCGATAATATGATTGAAATTACCTCGGAGCATCTCTCTAAAGTCTGCCCATAGCTCTTTTTCTTTTCGTAACGAGTCCATGACAAGGACTTTTCTGAGTCGGGTTGAATGACTAGCGAATAAAGTGGAACCTACGCGCATAACTCATCATCGATTACACTTAACATCGAGTAAGCGAAGCAGAATGTGTACAAGAGAGAGGGTACAAGACTCACGAGAAGTTGTAAGGCAATAGTATTTCCTTTTGGTTTGTTGTCTCAAGAAAGAATTTAGCAAGTAATCTTCTGTTTGGCCGGGTTTGTCTCTTACCACTTCTTCATGAACTCTATTTGGGTCAACGAACCCAATGTCAAAAGGGCCTCCTTTCATGCATTCCATAACCTTTTTCCTGCATAATAGTATATACATATATGGTGAGCATATATATATACATGCAATTAATGAAGTGAATGAGTTGAGATAAAATTACGAAATAGTACTTACACACAATAAAGGCCGATGGCGGTTGTCGAGTTCCTTCGATTGAATAGAAAATGCAAGTCTTGAATGTTGAAGTCGATCGCGTCTCCGCACAAGAAAATCTCATCTCTTATATGCGTGATCCATTCTTCTTTTCTCGTCTTGCAGAAATGAAGGTACCACTTTTGCAATTTTCGCATCTTTGTTGGTAGATTCTTGAGCTCCTCTTTCTTGACGAGATTCTTCCCATACTTCCATGGTGTATGGGGTTGACATCGCATTTGGGCAAGTTGTCTCCCATGACGTTCAAGTATGCAATGTAAGTCATCCCCATCTCATTGGCCTTTCTTTGTAGCTCGCCTCGTAATCATCTACGGAGGAGCGTCGTTTGTCAAACATTTGGAGCGGGCGCATGATTGGTTTTCCTCTCCGAGCATGGGAACTGTTTTACAGGGTGCCTCACGATCGCTACTTTCAGTCTCCCTACGCCTTGCATCCGCCTTCAAAATCTGGCGCTCGTAGTCCGGCACAAGTGGGGTTTCAGGTTTCAAAAGATTTTGTAAAACTTCTCCACCACCGGATCTATTTTCTCCTTTGGCTCGGCCGTCTAGGTGCAAAGAATTTCTTGACCTGTTCTCCGAGATCCTATTGGTCTCCTCGTCGCTGCGATTCCACGGTAAAACCGGCAATGGCTTGGCGGAAGGCTGCGTGACGTAGTTTTTTGAACTCTTTGGCGTTCGGTTTCCTGCGGATTTCTTTGTGGCAGTTCTACTGATGCTCCTCGTGGCAGTGCTCTTCCGCTTCTGTTGAGGAGATGGCTGAAGCACGGAGATGGCTGACGGGCGGAGATGGCTGCCTTGAGGAGATGGTGACGGGCGGAGATGGCTGCCAAGAGAGATGGCTGAAGCTCGGGGCTGCAGCAGCTGGAGGCAGGGGGTGCAGTGACCTCAATTTGGAAGCACAATGTGTTCCTTCTTCCAAAGAATGGTTGTTTTCACGCAAATTTGAGTTGTAGCATGGTCAAGCTGTGCTTCCTCATATTCCTTCACAACCTCATCCACCCGACAATAGCATAGCCATCTCGAATCGGTCGGTGGTAAGTTCCACCAGCTACGGAGGTAAGGCATAGCCGGCCCACCTTAATGGATAAGCCCATTAATCTCACATGCAGCTCGGCGTGTTCGCTCTCCGTGATCTCATCAACGGGTATCGAGGACCCGTCATTTCAAGCGTTGGCTGCACGTTCTCCGTGGAAGCCACCTGCTTTCCGCAGAGTCCGGCGGGCAGCTTCCAATGCAGCTCTTCATGCCGCTGAGATGGGCCGGTAGCTTGATGGATCTGTTGTGCATTCACTTGCGTCGCCGCGCGCAAGTGCATGTTCTATCTATGTCATCCGATCTGCGCTCTTTTTCTTTTACGCGCGCCATCTCAGAAGAGTCGCTCCGGTCGGCAAACCCATCCTTCCACGTCATACCCCCCGTGCCTCGTGCATGTCTAGGGTGTTCTTTTTACCGATGGCGGCGTGTGAGCTGGTCATTCTCTGTCGGGATGGAAGATCTGGCGGATGTTTCCTCGTATGCCGTGATGAGTTCGGTGTGGTTTGGCAAGGATGGTTGGGAAGATACACAATCCTGTTTTGGGTCCAACCTTTCCCGATTCCGTAGAACCAAGTCTTTGCACGTAGGTCCCACCCATGTCTGGGTGTGATCCTCTCTCGCAGGCCCTCTCAGCTTCCTCCCACTTAGGCCTCGAGATATGTAGCCACCGACCCGTCCTCTGGTGATATTCCTTCTTGGAATTAAGCGTATTGGTTTCGACCTCTTTTAGCTATAGCACTTTTTTATATGTCTCAAATTCGGGCCGTGAGGTCTTATCTTCGCATAATATGCGTCTTGAAATTTGAGTCTCATGAGCTTTGACAAATTTGTTCAATTTTGTCTTCCAGTTCTTGGAAAGCCTCAGCCATCTTCTTTAGAGTCCACTCTTTGACCTTTTTTTTATAACCGGGTTGTTTTCATCCTCCTCTGGCGGAAGGGTGAAATTTACCAACAACGAATTCCAAAGCGTTTCTTTGGATCTGTCATCGACAAAGGTACCGTCGCCCTTCTTTGGCTTATTCCAATATTCAATTATGATTGGGATTTGGTCCCTAACAAGAACTCCATCCTGACGTATAAATTTGTCTGCGGCCTTCTTGGGCTCCATCGGCTGCCATCAACACGGAACTTCGATCGTGAACTTTGCACGATCTTTCAACCGGGCTCGCGCCTCGCTTGCTCTTTTCGTAGAAGAAGATGGTTCTGGCTGGTCGATCCAGAGGGCTAAAAGAAGAAAGAAGCGTTAATTAATACATGTAGAAGAAGATTGTTGGTGGAAGTCACCGAGGCTTAATCAATGCATATACCTCGCGGACTTTGTAACCATTAAATTGCGTTCACCGAGTCTTCATCTTCTCCATGACTAGTACTTGAGCTGTCGTCGTCATGTCCCTCCAAGTTCAGATATTGTGAGGTGTCCTCATCAATAATGTTCTCCATTATTTCTTCTTCTTCAAGGTTTCTACTAAGTGGATCCATAGTTTCTAAAACAATAATATTATCTAGAGTAAGAGTGTAAACATTCAAGTGGACTTGTATTCATACACAAATATACATATTATTCATACCAAAATACACAAATAAATACACAAATGAGTCAGAGGTCCAATTTGTATACAAGTTTTAATCTATGCATGTAGTACAATTTATCGAGCAAACAAGTTTTAATCAGGATGAGTCGGAATCACACACGTGGCGGAACGTGGCGCTCACCGGTGGGGTGACGTTGGTCTCGTCGGGCGGTGCTCGTCGGACGGATCTGGCGGTCTCGTCGGGCGGCGGTGCTCGTCGGACGGATCTGGCGGTCTCGTCGGGCCGGCTAGCGGCGGGCTTGTCGGCGGCGGCGGCGTCGGCGTTGAGGCGTGGCCTACGAGCTCCAAGCGGCGGCGACGCTCTGCCTGCACGGAAGAGCGAGATGGTCGTGGCTCCTCGAAATAGGCTTGCCCGCTATATTAATATAGCAATCACAAGATACAACGACAATGTTCCTGGGTTTGTCCCTCGCTCAACAAGCTGCGCATCTCCCTCTTACTTCGCGGTTCCCACCTCCGGCGTCACCCGCACCTCCCCATCGAACTCCCCTGCATCCACCCCTCCGCCGTCGACCCACCCCGCCACTCCTATAGTTGCCCGTGCGGCGAGCCCGGCCTCCCTCCTTCTGGCCGTTCGCCTCGCCTCGCTTCGTCTACCTCTCCTCGCCACTCGATGAGCTCGCTTGGCCAGCGCCGCTTGCCTCGCCCTCCGCCGCTCGTCCTCGGCGCCCCAACCTCCGCCGCCGGGCCCTCCACACCTCCTTCGCGACGCCTGGCCACGGGGCGGCAGCGCCGCCTCACTTCCGACGCCAAGCTCGAGCCCGACCATGGCCTCGCCACGCCAACCTTGCGCCCTCGCCAGCTGCCACGGCCCTCGGCCACCGCCCGCTCCACCACCGCCACCGCCCTCGGCGCCACCGCCCGCTCCACCACCGCCACGCCGCTCCACCGCCACCGCCAGCGCCCTCAGCGCCACCGCTCCACCGCCACCGCGGCGCCCTCTAGCGCCCGCCCTCAGCGCCACCGCCCGGCGCCTCCACCACCGCCCTCCAGCGCCACCGCTGCGCCCGCGTCGTCGTCCTCCTCCCTGGCCACCGTCGATCGTGTGGAGACATAGAGGGAGGGGAAGGATGCGGGGAAGAGAGGGTCGGGGGCGGCGGACCTCGAGCTCCGAAGCGGCGGCGGCGAGACAGCGGGTCGGGAGCTCAAGGCGGCGAGGCAAGGGCGGACGGAGATCGATCGCTCGATGGGGAAGAAAGGAAGGAAGGTGAAATAATACCCCCTTTAACACGGTTCGTGGTGGAACCGGTGTTAAAGAAATTCCTGCGCATTTATTACCCCCCCTTTAACACCGGTTCCAGCCACGAACCGGTGTTAAAGAGATGTTCAGCATTTATTACCTTTAACACCGGTTCGTGGTGGAACCGTGTTAAAGAAGTGCTGAAACGAAATCATCTTTAACACCGATTCCTGCGGAACCCGGTGTTAAAGGGGGCATTATTCAGGGCTTTTTTAATTCAAAAAATATCTTTTTCAGGGGGGCATTTATTTTCAGGGGCTTTAGAAAATTCATATCTTTTTCATTTCAACTCAGAAAAATATGAATAATATATCATAATTTTCAGAAAAATAATATCTATCCATTCATGTAAATCATTTTATATTTACTTTACATGAAATTTTTTAAAATAAATAAACACTTATTTCATGCATTAAAGGGCTTTTTTAATTCAAAAAATATGATATGAATTTAGAAAATTCATATCTTTTTCATTTCAACTCAGAAAAATATGAATAATATATCATAATTTTCAGAAAAATAATATCTATCCATTCATGTAAATCATTTTATATTTACTTTACATGAAATTTTTTAAAATAAATAAACACTTATTTCATGCATTAAAGGGGCTTTTTTAATTCAAAAAATATGATATGAATTTAGAAAATTCATATCTATTTCATTTCAACTCAGAAAAATATGAATAATATATCATAATTTTCAGAAAAATAATATCTATCCATTCATGTAAATGATTTTTATATTTACTTTACATGAAATTTTTTAAAATAAATAAACACTTATTTCATGCATTAAAGGGGCTTTTTTAAGATATATAAAAGAACTGAAAATTAAGATACATGGCCAGATTAAGTAACAATCGGCCGAACTGGAATCAAAATTAAGATACATAAAGAACTGAAAATTAAGATACATGGCGATTAAGTAACAATCGTAGAACTTGTTTCGGAATGTTGGAGTGATTTAGTCATGCTCCTGCCTACACCTGTAATACTACGCCATCTTTGTCGTCGTGCCATGGCCATCATTTGTCGTCGTCGGGTCACCGTAATTGAACCTCCGGAGAGTACGCGTGGGCTGGACTTGAGGGTAGCGTGGGCTGGACTTGAGGGTAGCGCAGACGGGGTTAGAGTCGGCGGCGATGTCATAGGCCATGACGCCTGGAGAGTCCGACCGCGCCACCATAGCCGACGGCCGCCTCGTTGAAGTTAGGAGGAGGTGGGCCGTCCTCCTGTGCTGGCGCCCTCTCATGCCGATCCACGAAGAAGGCTTCCCAAGTAGAGAAATAGTCGGGATGCCATCGGGATTCCTCCGCTGCTCGGCGTGAGCTCGAAGTAGTAGTGGTTCGTGATGGCCATCCGCGCGCCACACCTAGAGGGACAGAGGAACGGCACACCTCCGGCCTTCGAGATCCAGCCGGCGGGACACGATGGCGGCGGGCGAGGGTAGTTCGAGGCGCAGCGCCTCCTCCTCAGGGGTTAGTGCTACGGTGGAAGCCATGGGAAAGAGTGATGAGGTTGCGATATGAGTCTAGAGATGTGCAATGACAATGGAGGCCAACCCCTACATATATATATAGTGAACTAGCGGGAAGAACTAGAGGAAGAAATGGCGGGAAGAAAAATGGCGGGAAGAAAAATGGCGGAAGAATCTGGCGGGAAGAAAAATGGCGTGAAGAAAAATGGCGGGAAAAATGGCGGGATGAACCTTTAGTCGGTTGGACACCAACCGGGACTAAAGATGAATTTTAGTCCCGGTTGGAGACACCAACCGGGATAAAACACGAGTCGACACTAATAATAGAGGTGAGTGCATGTCGACATTATGTCGTGGCGTGTACCTTGTCCCGGATGGTGTCACCAACGGGACTAAAGATGAACCTTTAGTCGGTTGGAGACACCAACCGAGACAAAACAATCGACACTAATAATAGAGGTGAGTGCATGTCGACATTATGTCGTGCGGCGTGTACCTTATCGGATGGTGTCACCAACCGACTAAAGATGAACCTTTAGTCCCGGTTGGAGACACCAACCGGGACAAAACAGTCGACACTAATAATAGAGGTGAGTGCATGTCGACATTATGTCGTGCGGCGTGTACCTTGTCGGATGGTGTCACCAACCGGACTAAAGATGAACCTTTAGTCCCGGTTGGAGACACCAACAGGACAAAACACGAGTCGACACTAATAATAGAGGTGAGTGCATGTCGACATTATGTCGTGCGGCGTGTACCTTGTCCCGGATGGTGTCACCAACCGACTAAAGATGAACCTTTAGTCTCGGTTGGAGACACCAACCGACTAATAATAGGGTGAGTGTCGACATTATTTTGTAAGTGTCAACACTATGTCGCTGCTTGTACTATAAATAGGCATCCTTGTGAGTCCAGTCCTCCAGCCGGTTGAGGCAGGGACACCACTACGGCGATTCGGGAGATGCCGACGAGCCCAGTCCTCCGGCATCTCCGAAGCTGGTCATAGAACACTCCTAATATGTGAAATTAGTTAGCTCCACGGTGTATTGATCTAGTTAGACAAGTTACAAAGCTGCAAGATGGTTTTTCGAGCGAGGACACCACTACGGCCAGTTTCAGGGAGATGCCGACGGAGCCTAGTCCTCCGGCATCTCCAAGAAACTGGTCATAGAGGCACTCCCTAATATGTGACCGCGCGCGTTTGGAGATCAGATCTTAATGGTAAGTACGACGAATCGGGACAACTTCTTCTCATACTCCCGGTCCATCCACAAAACATGACTAACACTCAAGACATGTATTAATATTAAAAACATGAACTAGAGTTACATAATATGAGCATGAACTTCTTGGCATATGCCCTTCCTTATGATCGCTTCAGTCGTAACCATGGAGCATCTTCTTTACTTAACGGAATGCTTGGGTGTTTTCCGTGAAGGCGGAATTTCATCAAACTTATTATAATCTTGACATATACATCTTGTCCTCGATTCCCACGATGTTTCTTTTCCTAAAAGAACTATGTGGCGCTTTGGCTCATCATATGATGTATTCGTTTGCATATTTTTTCTTTTTTTGGTCTGGAGGACATGTCCTTCACATAGAAAACCTGAGCCACATCATTGGCTAGGACGAATGGTTCGTCTAAGTTCTTCATAAGATTGTTGAGATCCACCGTTGTCATTCCGTACTTCTTGTCTACCTCAACCCCTCCTCCTGTTAGCTTGACCCATTTGCATCGAAACAAGGGGACCTTAAAATTAGGTCCATAGTCAAGTTCCCATATCTCCTCTATGAACCCATAATACGTGGTCTTTTGCCCATTGTCTTCTGCTGCATCGAAGCGGACACCACTGTTTTGGTTGGTGCTCTTTTTATCTTGGCCTATCGTGTAAAATGTATTCCCATTTATCTCGTACCCTTGGAAAGTACATACAGTCGAAGACGGTGTCCTGGCCAACAAGTACAGCTGATCCCCAACAGTGGTGTTATTCGTGAGAAGTCTTTGCAGCCAGCCGCCAAAACTCGCCATGTGTTCACTTATAATCCATTCATCAGACTGCCCCGGGTGTTTGAGGCGTATTAAATTCTTGTGTTCATTGATATACGGGGCAACCAAGATAGATCTTTGTAAAACCGTGTAGTGTGCTTGATTGAGAGAATGCGTCCCTACATATCATTGCTTTACATCCTAGGGTTCCTTTTCCATGCGTCTCCCTCATGTCGTGATTCGGAACACCAATCGCCTTAAGGTCAGAATAAAATCAACGTAACTCAATGACCTCCTCATTACATAGCCCTTGGAGATGCTTCCTTCGGCCTATGCACGGTTATGAACATATTTCTTTAAGACTCCATGTACCTCTCAAAGGGAACATATTGTGTAGAAATACAGGACCGAGAATGGCAATCTCTTCTACTAGGTGAACCAGGAGATGCGTCATAATATTGAAGAAGGATGGTGGGAACACCAACTCAAAGATGACAAGACATTGGGCCACATCTTTGTAACCCTGGTAGGCTTTCGGATCGATTAACTTCGAGATATTGCATTGAGGAATGCACATAGCTTCACAATGGGTACTCGAACATTTTCGTAGAAGCCCCTCAATGCAATCGGAAGCAATTGTGTCATAATCACGTGGCGATCATGAGACTTCAGGTTTTGGAATTTTTCTGCCATATTTATTATTCCCTTTATATTGACGAGAAGCAGACGGGACCTTGATCGCTCGGACATTCAAAAAGATTTCCTTCTACGCTTTGGTAAGAGCGTAGGTGGCGGGAGTTAAGTGGCATCGTTTACCCTTCGTTCTCGGGATGCATAGGCTCTTGAGGGCCTTGACGTTCTTGGTCCTGTCGTGCTTCGGTGTATCTTTGTCTTCCCATACACTCCTAGAAAGCCTAGCAGGTTCACGCAAACATTCTTCGCCACGTGCATCACGTCGATTGAAGAGCGCACCTCTAAGACTTTCCAATAGGGTAGGTCCCAAAATATAGATTGCTTCTTCCACATGGGCGTGTCCGCATCGTCATTCGGAACAGATAGACCGGGACCTTTTCCAAAGATTACTTCTAGGTCCTTGACCATACCAAATACCTCCTCACCATGTCGGAGGACAGGCTTCCTCCGAGTTACGCAGACGTTTGAAATGCTTGCCTTTCTTTCTTCTTGGATGCAGTTCTAAGAAATCGGCGATACCCTAGGTACACAACCTTCTTACATTTATCCAAATATACACTTTCAGTATCATCTAACAGTGTGTGCATGCATTGTATCCCTTGTTTATGCCCTGAAATGTTACTAAGAGCAGCCAATCATTGATGGTTACGAAAGCAATGCTCAGAGGTCAAATGGCTCCCTTTGTGCTCATCCCACATACACCTGGTTTGGCCCACTGTAAAAGTTCTTCAACTAATGGCCTTAGGTACACATCAATGTCGTTGCGGGTTGCCTCGGGCCTTGGATGAGCTGGCATCATAATGAACTTCCTCTTCATACACAACCAAGGAGGAAGGTTATAGATACATAGGGTCACTGTGCCAGTCTTTGTGGCTCTGCTCACCAAAAGGATTCATGCCGTCTGTACTTAGACCAAACCTTAAGTTCCTTGCATCACGCAAAGTCCGGTACTCGCTCGACTTTTCTCCACCGTGACCCATCGGCGGGTGTCTCAACATCGCGTCTTTCTTACGGTCTTCCATGTGCCATCGCAACAACTTGGCATGCTCTTTATTTCAAGAGACGTTTTAACCGTGGTATTATAGGAGCATACCACATAACCTTGGCGGAACCTTCTTCCTAGGGGCCTCACCTCAACATCGCCAGGATCGTCTCGTCTCGATCTTATACCTTGCAAAGTGCATACCGGCATGCATCCAAATTCTCGTACTTCTCACCGCGGTAGAGGATGCAGTCATTAATGCAGGCATGTATCTTCCGTGACGCCTAATCCTAGAGGGCGTACAACCTTCTTTGCTTGGTATGTACCGTCAGCAACTCATTATTTCTTGGAAGAAGATTCTTCATTTTACCAACAACTTTGAAAATGTTTGTCACCACACCATTCTCTCGCCTTCCATTGCAAAGAAATCCAAGGTGGCACCTAGCTTTTGTGGCCATCTTCGCAAGTTGGATACAACAATGTTTTGTGATCCTTTAACATCTGCTCCACTTCTCCTTCTCCTTTTCGGTTCACATTCTTCCTTTGCATCAAGAATGGCCCGACCAAGATCGTCATCGGCGGGCCCCCATGCTCCTCTTGATCTTCATTATCTACCCCGTTGCGATTATCATCATATTCAGGATACATATTATGATAGTTTTCATCATCCTCTTCTTCTTCGTTGTCTTCCATCACAACCCCTTTTTCTCCGTGCTTGGTCCAACAATTATAGCTGGGCATGAAACCGGATCGAAGCAGGTGGGCGTGAATGGTTCTGGTATTTGAGTAGTCTTTCTTGTTCCGGTGAACACACGGACAGACATAAAACCATTGTGACCACGGTTTGCATTAGCCACAACGATGAAATTTTGGAGGCCCGTAATGTACTCGGAAGTGCGGCGGTCACCGTACATCCATTGTCGATTCATCTGCATTAATATGTAGTATATATCAAAAAATAATAGGGAGATGACCATTTATATATATAGTACATCAATGACACATGAAACTATAGTTGCCGACCTCGACCGAGACGGAAAGAGCAACAAGAAAGCTTATTTTGAGCTCTCGGCATTTCACCAACACCTCTAGTGCATATGAAAAACACAAACTAGCACTCTTCACACCCTCTTGCTAGGCTCCAAAATGTGAAAGAATGGAAGAGTGGTGTGTGTGGGCTGGGTGGTGTCTTATAGTTTCACCTTTAACACCGTTCGTGCCACGAACCGGTGTTAAAGGGGGTGCGAAACCATCGGTGGAGGGACCTTTAACACCGGTTCGTGGCACGAACCGGTGTTAAAGGGGGGGCTCCTTTAATGCCGCAGAGGCCACGCTGGTACGGCCCCCCCTTTAACACCGGTTCGTATAAGAACCGGTGTTAAAGCCCATTTTCGGGATCAACAAAAGCCCTCGTTTCCACTAGTGAGTTGGAATGATTGCATCATGTACTAAGTGTCTTCGCTGTCCAAAATAAAGGGTTTATTCAAATCCTAAATTGAAAGTCAAACGGCTAGTTTGAAAGTCAAAAGGCAAGTTTTGGAAAGAGGAGGAGGAGGTTGAAACCGAGTTGGGGAGGGAGTCCCTCCTCCCCAAGCCAGCGCACCATCCAAGCCGAGTTGGGGAGGGACTCCCCTCCCTCCCCTTGGCCATCGGCCCCTCCACCTATATAAGGAGGGGCAGGGCTCCCTCCTAGCACACACAAGTACCTCTCCTCAAACCCTAGCTTGGCGCCTACCACCATAGCCGCCGCCCCCCTAGGGTTTTGCCCTAGCCGCCAACTTGGGGTCCCTAACCCCAGCCGGCTCTAGCCTCCTCCTTGGTGTGTCTAAAACCTAGATCGCCGAGGAGCTCTCATACTCCACCATACTCGCTCCGGCTTAAGGCGAAGCCTCATGAGATCTCCCTCTACTTCCGTACCACACCGTTGTGCTTCCGAATCGCGAGAGAGTGCTACAACCTCCGCCACCTGGAACAAGGGAGAGGAAGGTCTTCGAGTACCGAACGTGTGAGCGATCATGAGCGCCGAACGCAGCACCTGGAAGGATCGTCTACACGATCTTGAGATCGGGAAGAGTACGACTACATCACCCACGAGAATCCGCTCTCGTTAAACACTTTGGAATCTTCGAGGGTAAGTTATTCCATCGACTCGTTGCTACAATCTAGTAGATAGATCTTGGCTTGTTTGTTTGTATGCGATAGAATTTTTTTGTTTTCCATGCTACGAAACCCTACACGCCATGCTATGTACAAGACCAGATGTGGCACATGCTATTAGTTTAACTAGTAGGTACCAATCGGATCCAGGTTCGGAACACTAGAAACGGGTCAAGAATATCCTTAAGTACTTGCAAAGAACTAAGGATATGTTTCTTGTATACGGAGGTGAAGAAGAGCTCATCGCTAAGTGTTATGTCGACGCTAGCTTTGACACCGATCTATATGACTCTAAGTCTCAATCCGGATACATATTTCTCATGAATGGCGGAGCGGTTAGTTGGAGGAGCTCCAAACAACCTGTGGTGGCGGGATCAACAACGGAGGCCGAATATGTTGCTGCTTCGGAAGCGGCTCAGGAAGCAGTTTAGATGAAGGAGTTCATATCCGAACTAGGTGTGGACCCAATGGTGATCTATTGTGACAACAATGGTGCAATTGCCAATGCCAAAGAACCAAGGTCTCACAAGCACTACTAGGAAAACGGCTATATGTAATCCACACTTCTGTGGCACACTTGCTACTGGTGCCCCACGGGTAAAATAGGCGTGGCGCACTGCCCACAGGTGTCCTACGGCTAACTGTCGTAAGCGTGACGTACATGGGGGTGGTGCGCCACGGCTATGTATGGGCCAGGGCACATGTGACCACAGCACACATACCCGTAGCGCACTAGGTCAAGGTGCGCTACGGGTGTGTCACTTAGCCGTAGCGCACCTTGACCTAGTGCGGTACCGACATGTGTGCTGCGCAACTGGGTCAACTTAGCCGTACGGCACTCTGCCCTAGTGCCCTGCGGCTAAGTGAACTGCACCAACTCCACCCCGTGGATCGCCCTTTTAGGTTTTGCAAAAAATAAAAGAAAATAATAAACACTTCAAAAAATAAAATCCTTTCATCTTTAGGTAGGTAATGTGGTATAGTTTCTAGGAAAATTAACAAACATGAGTTTTCACTTTATCTGCAAAAAAAAGTCATGCCACGGTAAAATGGCCGTAACTTTTGAATACGATGTCGAAAAAAATCGTATAATATACCAAAATGACGAGAACGAGATTTCGCATCCTTTCGCAACGACCTTTGGTCGTTTAGCGATTGTTTAGATTTTAAAAATTCGAAAAGAGTAAAAAGTTACAGTCAGGAAAAAAATAGAGGGCAACTTGCCCGTAGTGCATCACCACCTAGTGCGCTACGAGTAAGTTGGGCGGGATTCAATATTTGAATCCCCACCCCGCCCTCCTACCTTTTCCTTCCCCCTTTTACCTACCCATTTTCCCTCTCCCTTTTCCCTTCTCCTTCTTCCTTCTCCCTTCTCCTTCTTCCATCTTCTTCTCCTTTTCCTTCTCCTCCTTCCCCTTCTCTCTCCTTGCAGTGATGGTGGCACGGCAGCGGCGCAATGGTGGCTTCCTCCTCTCCTTGTAGTGACGGCGGCCCGACGGCGGCCTTCTCCTCCTCCTCGCAGTGACAACGGGCGACGGAGGCATCCTTCTCCTCACCGACCTCCCTTCCTCCCTCTCTTCCTCCATCTCTTCCTACCTCCCTCTCTTCCTACCTTCCTTTCTCCAACCACACCCTTCCTACCACCTCGACGCCGGCGAGGACAAGAGCGGCCACAGCCTCCCGCACCTCCCTACAGTGGTAGGTCATGGCCGCAGCCGTGCTCCGGCGAGGTGACACGACGGTGGCGATGCACGGACCCGATTACTTTTGCAATTCAAAATGAGGGTGTTTTTTGCATTTTTTTGTTTTTTTTAAAACACATCCATGGCGCACCCTGTACCCCTACCCGTGGCGCACCTGGTAGTGCGCCACGCCTATCTCGAGATAACCGTAGCGCACCATACCGCAGCGCGAGGCTAGTGGCGCACAGCTAGTGCACCACGGATGCCCTTTTCTGGTGCGCCACGAATGGCCATTTTCCTAGTAGTGAAGTATTCCAAGCATATTAAGCGCCAGTTTCGCTCCATCTATGAACATGTCAAGGATGGAGATATAAAGATTTTTAAAGTACATACGGATCTCAATGTAGCAGATCCGTTGACTAAAACTCTCCCTAGAGCAAAACATGATCAACACCAGAACTCCATGGGTGTTAGATACATCACTATGTAACTAGATTATTGTCTCTAGTGCAAGTGGGCGACTGAAGGGAATATGCCCTGAGAGGCAATAATAAAGTGTTTATTATGTGTATTCTAAGTATATGTTAGATGTTTATTTTTCATGCTATAATTGTATTAATACGGAAATGTTAATACATGTGTGTTTAATAAACAAACAGAAAGTTCCTAGTTATGCCTCTCTCATAAACTAGCTCGTTGATTAACAAGATGATCACAGTTTCCTGATCATAGACATTGGATGTTGTTAATAACAAGATCACAACATTAGTGTAATGATGTGATGAACATTCATCCGAAGTATAGCATTACGATAAAGTCATTGAGTTTATATTGCTATAACAACTTACGAAGTGATCCTAATCCTTAGACCATGAGATCATGTCAATCACTAACACCGGAAGAGTTTCTTGATGACATCAAACATCACACCGTAACTAGGTTATTATAAAGATGGCTTCAGAACTACTAAAGTGTTATGTTGAGGCTCATGGATCAAGAGTGGAATTCGTTCATCCCGATGACGGATAGATATACTCTAGGCCCTCTTAGTGATATCACATTGGTTAGCTTGCAAGCAAGTGATTTGATCACTAGAATGTCATATCACGAGAACAAGAAAAGAGTGCATGTCGGTAACGAGATCAAACTAGGTATGGAGATACCGATGATCGAATCTCGGACATGTAATATATCGTGAAAAAAAGGTATAAGATACTAGAGTAAAAGGTTCTGACGATCACAGGAAAGTCATCGTTGAATGTGTGGGAGTCGGTATGGATCTCCAGGTCCCACTTCTGATTATTGATCAGAGAAGGGTCTCAATCATGTCTACATTATTCGCGAACCGTAGGGTGGTACACTTAAAGGACACTGACATCCAATTGGAGCAAAAGTTTCATGCCGGAAAGAATAACAAGCGCAAGAATTTATTTTACTAGATACCGAAACAGGTTTTCGGGTGAAATTGCAGAAAGTGTTTATGCATGTGAAAATGAAATACTAGCAAGGGGTTATATGTGAATGTTTGTCATTAAAGTTATTGACAAAATTCTGAATAATTAAAAGGAGTTTTATTTAAATTGAGTTTGCATTAAATTTGGTGGAAATTTAATAGCAATTTTGAGTGGGATTTTGAGTGGAGGGAATTGAAGAGATCTTTTGTGAGTGGAGTGTCCACCCACATGAATTAGGGGAGGACAAGGGGGCAGGCCCCATGCGCCGTCCACGCCCTTGGGGTTCCCCCTATCCTATAAAAGGCACACCCCTCCGCACTTATCACTCACACCTCCTCGTGAAAGATCTCTCTCCCCCTCTAGAATTTATCCCCCATGGTCTCGGACTAGCGAGATACATGTTCCCGGTGGCTATTCGGCAAGAAAGAGTCGTGCTTCCGCTGCATCCCTGAAGGTAGGAGGCGGAGGTTGCTCGGTGTCTTGTACGTGTGTGCGAGAACGGATGCGCTGCTGTTTTGCGGAGCTAGGACTTCCTCTCGATCTTGAGATCGGCAAGAGATCATCTATATCAACCACGAGTTTAACTCATTAAGCTTTGTCAGTCTTCAAGGGTATATTCTCTACGGATATACATCCGCCCATTGATTTTATCTAGTAGATAGATCTTGGTACATAGTTCCCATCGTAGGAAATTTTTTGTTTTCTATGCTGCGAACACTACACTCGGATGTGTGCTAATGCAAGAAGGCAAAGCCATATCTTATCTATCCCGACAACTGAAGCAACATAGCAGAATTATCCTACCCATGACCTCGAACTAGCAGTTGTAGTTCTAGCCCTAAAGACATGGAGACATTACCTTGTGGGAAACCGTTGTGAGATTTATTCGGATCACAAGAGACTAAAGTATATATTCACTCAGAAGGAGCTGAATATGAGTCAGAGAAGATGGATAGAGTTAATCAAGGAATATGATCTGGATATTCACTATCACCCTGGTTAATCCAATGTGGTAGCAGATGCCCTTAGTAGATTGCCGTGTCGACGGAACTCTATGATTCTGAAGGAGCAACCAAGTTTGCACAAGGAGATGGAGGATTTTAGAATGGAATTAGTCAGTGAAGGATTTCTGGCTAGCATAGAATTTCAACCTACTTTAATCAGTCAGATCAAGGAGGTGCGGAAAGGAAATGCTAGTATCGATGGAATCTAACATCGTATTAGTACAGGCAAAGTACCTGGATTCACCGAGGATGAAGAAGGAGTTTTGTGGTACAAAGGACGTATCTGTGTGCTAGCATATTCAGAATTGAAGGAGGCTATTCTGAAAGAAGCTCATGATACTCTTTATTCTATCCACCCCGGAGGAACGAAGATGTATCAAGATTTGAAGGCACAATTTTGGTGGCATAAGATGAAGAGAGAAATCGGAAGCTACATCGCCAAGTGTGATATTTGTCAAAGAGTCAAGGTGCCGTGGTGGTATCACGGCATATGCGTGGAGGAATCCGGGGAGGGATGATGCAGTGAAGACTGCACTCATATGAACAAATAGAAATACAATATATCTAGGATTGAGACTCTCATGTGGAGATAACACCTTTTACTATACATCTAATCTCTTATAATCTTGCCATACTTGTGGCTACAATCATGCTCCTAGAGCTGTATCTCCAATGCTTCTATCTAGATCTCTCTACGAGAGTGGAGGAAGAAGAAGAAGGAGAGCTCCTAGTGAACAGAGGGGGGAGGAGCCCTTCGGGGCCTCTCTTGGGAACGATCCCCCTGGTGCTCCTTATAAAGGGGAGCCCAGGGGACAAGGCTTGTTCTACACCCTTGGCATCTGTGTAGCCTATTCTCAACATCTTCTAGAGATGCTCAGCATATACCTTGGCATCTTTGGATATGCCAGGCATATTCCCTAGCATATTCCCTAGCATCTTCTTGGATGCCAAAGGCATATTCCACACGCCACGTGCCAGTCTGAGCCAGGGGCGTCCCAAGACTGGCACGGAACTTGAATAACTTGTTCTGGTTCGCCGGTACATTGATGTAGAGTCTAGAGGGACGTCTGGAAAGTAGCCGGGACAATATGATTCAGCCCAGGTGTAATTCAAGATGTAATTCAGCCTGGGATGAGCTAATTCGGCCTGGGCAGCGTTTGGTTTGGCCTGGGTGGAGGAAGCCCAGCCGAGCTCCCTCACTACAAGGAATTTGGCTATATATGACCCTCTATTTTCGTCACAAAATCGTCACAATAGTTCGTTTATGACGATTCTATGACGATTTTGAGATCGTCGAAAGCTGGGCGTCGCAAATGAACTATAACGACGATTTTTGCAAAATCGTCATAACCGTCTATGACGATATTGGATCGTCATAACCATTATGACGATCCAATATCGCCATCATCGCCATCTAAAGCCAGGTCAGATCCTACGTGGCTAATCCGACGTGGCAAAATTGTGACGAAACGAGATCGTCGTAATGTGAATTCGGCCTAGTCCATTTCGATGTTCTATATGGACTGAGCCCAACAAATGATCCTTTATTAAATGGGCCTTGGCCTTTTTGGGCCTTTTTTCTTTTATGCCTAGGCAGTTTTAGGCTTTGGCCTTTTTCAATTTATTTAATTTTTGGGCTTCATCCTTTCCATTGTCTGTTTCTTTTTCTTTCGATCCATTTAGTTTATGTGCTTCAGCCTTTTTAGCTGAAATGCACACTGATCAAATGTGTTTTGGGCCTATTCTGGCCCGTTTAAGATCCCATGTGCAATACATTTCAATGGTAGAACAGTACAGCAGCCAAGCAAGTGGAATAATGAACAAATATTACAGCAGTAAAGCATCAAAGCATTTTTCTGGTGCATCTGAACATTTAACCAAACATACATCTCATCTGTTGATAATCAACACAGTTAAAAAGGATTTCAAAGACCAATCACACATAGAAAGCAGAATAGAACGCAAGTTGATCGGTGGGCACTGCGGCAAGAGAAGCGCCATGTTGTGAGCCCCCAATCCATCCTGGGCGTTCTGCTTGAACGCCACTGGCCGCCATCGATCCTCCATGCTACCAAATGCCCTGCCCTTGCTCCTTATATATGTTTGCTTCTAGAACAAAAACACATGACAATTAATAAAATTGGTAAAACAGATTCTTAATAAGCATCAAAATAGATACTAGTTACTTTACAAGTATTTATTTGCAAAAGAACAAGCACTGCTCAATATCGATTTCATTGTGCATAATAGAATGACTAGGGAATTTGGCGCGACACGCCAAATTCGTAGCAACAAGAACAAGAACTTTATCATCATTATGGCCAACACCACAGATTCTGGGAAAAGCAAACGTATTAGCCAAAACTGTTTGGGCAAAGAATCTATACAACTGTTTCGTAGCGGATATCCAAGGTGTTGTAAGCAATAGCTGGTCCTTTATTTGCAAGAAATGTGTGCTTAATGAATCATGGCTAATGTGAGCCAAAACTGTTTCGATGAGGAATATATACTCATGTTTGATACAAGATATCTAGTGTAGTAAGCAACAGTTGGTCCAGATTTGCCAAAAAAGTGTGCAGAGGCATCTTTTTGCCAATGTGAGCCAACTGTTTTGATCACCATCTAAACCATCGGTATCAAATATCCAGCTATAAGCAATAGCAGCTTTCAATACCCAAAACTGTATGCTAAGATTATGTGGGGCAATGTGACCAAAATAAACTAAAACGTGATTTTCCTTCCTTCTTTTCACTTAACGCATGCAACAAAGTGGCAAAGTACAAAGTAGGCTTCACTACTAAATCAATAACTGGACACGTAATGTTGTCCGCCATCATATCTCCATGTCCGAACTCCAGAACCATTTCTATACTAAGTAATGAATTTCCTTATAAGAGTGTTTACAGGTTCTGCAGAACACACATATTCGTAAACAGCTAACACTATAAACTGCAAAAACACTCACCTGCATCTGTACAAGAAGTTCGGTCTTTATTCTCCTAGAAGCTTCACTTTCATTTCCTTCTCCACGTGTACCACATAAAGAATCAATTTCATCAATGAAGATAATGGATGGAGCATTTTCATGAGCCATTTGGAAAAGATTAGCAACTAATTTCGCTCTCTCCATCCATTTTGAAACAAGGTCCGATGAAGATATGCTGCAGATAAATTGATTCCATTAATATGAAATAACTCAAGGGTATTGCATTAGCGAAAGAGAGAAATGGAAACTAGTAAATAGACATTAGTAAGTTTGTTCGACATATTTACATGTTGTAAAACCTGCAATGCATGCGGCATGGGAAGTGCAAATAAATGTGAATGTACACAGGTACAATAGCCACTCAGACATACTCTCTAAATGTTTGTATAGTGTGGCTAGATATACATTAGCCGTTACTTAGTTTTAATCTAGCATTCGTTGTGAGTTAAGCCACATGTTTGGAAGTTGGAAGTCAATATTTGGAAGGATTTGGGAGGTAGAAAATAGTTAAACTGTTTTTGGAGTCCGTCCAAACACAACTCATCTGCCATGTTTATGAGGTTAGAACTCAAAACTGTTGTTTTAATAGATCAAAGTTGAATTGCAGAGTTGCATGCCCATGTTGACATTTAAAAGAAGTTTATAATGTGGAATAAATCCAACAGCCACATATCAAAACATAGATGTGATACTCAATAACAAAGAAAAAAGAGAGCAAAAAACAAGCAAAATCCTGTCATCATAAATCACAAACTAGAAAAGGTAAGAACTCAACTCCAGAGAGCACTAGATTCTCATGCAGGAGCATATATCATAAGCTGGTCGAAATAATATAGTCAGAAACTCATCATCATAATATGAAATCTAGCAGCTCAAACGTGAATAAATTTGAATTTTGAGTAGCCTCTGAATCTCTTATACTAATTCATCAAGCTCTTATCTACTATTTGAAGCCCACAGGGTTGGTTTCTATTAACTATTTCACAAGCCACAGAATAATATCCTACAAATGATAGTTACACGATAAATCCGTGTAATATAGCAACATAGGTAAATGATGCTGTAAAGTTGTTAATTTGGCAGACTCTCTCAATCAATAAATAATTAATAACCCAACGGTAAAAAGACATCCGACCATTGATAGATTGAGGATGAAATCAGTAACAATAAAAGATATAGCGTATGAAATATATGATAACTACACGAAGAACGTTGAATCCGCCTCGGTAGCTACAGCTTTAGCCAAATAAGATTTTCCTGTTCACGGTGGACCGTCAGAAGAAAAGCCCTCCATGGCCTCCGCTTGCCTAAAGAAAAGCAACATCTATTAGTTAGATCTCAGCACTTAACTACAGAATAGCACTCTCCGAGACATGATAGTTAGCACACAAAATCCTAGAATAGACACAAGTTATGAATCATGTTCAGGATTGGAAAAACCAATTACTTAGCAGCTACATGGAAAATGTCCTTAATTTTCAACTCAAATAACATAAATGTAGATGCTGGTGTGCAAGCCAAACAAACAGTGAAGTGAAGCTAACTTTCCACGCTAAACACCCATACCAAGTATTGCAGATCCTGATCTATCTACAATCTTATACCAAGTAGGATGACATTTTTTATTCCCCCTGATTTGATAATCATCTCTTAATTCACAATAACTGCAATCGTCTCATCCCTCGTTATTATGGAAAATAATTTGGCTCTACTCCATACTATTATCTGGTACAAGAGCAATGCAATTAAAGAATGCGTATAAGATCGATAGCTAACCGTAGAAATATGTGAAAAAATTAACCTCATGCAATATTGCAATGCCATTATTAAATTTGTAGCCATAAAAAGGAGTAGGCAACAGATGAAATCAATAATAGTAGAACCAAATTTAGTATAGAGTTGTACTTGATTCAGGCATGCCTAAGTGTACACATCATCCATTAGGTGAGAAACAATAGTCAGTATTGGTACAACTAGGCATGCATTCAGCAACATGTATCATGTACCAGGGCAGTTTCGACATGGAAACAATAGTCTCAAAAAATATTGAAACAACACTGCAAGTATACAATTCTGAAACTAAAAACAGACAACATTTTGATCAGTAACGCAACAAATCTGATCGTAATAATTTCACAAGTAGTACATCATTTTGATACTTACTGTTATTACTAAATTCATTACTACCAAATAGGCAAGAACCAGATATCAGAACTTGCAGAACAACCCTACACAAACTCACATAGACCAGAAACATTATAGACCCAACCAACAGAGACATATATGAGAGTGTACTAGTGCCTTTCCTGTATATATGTGGAGTTATTTTTTTATTTAGGACCATAAGTCTAAACTTGTGCATACAGCCCTGGTGACTGGTGCGTTTCTTCATAACTACATAATCAATTATGATGCATAGAAATTACATGCCCAATGAAAACTAATTAGGAGCTCACTAGCAGAACAATTGCATGTCCAACTAACTAGGAACTCAAATAGAACATAATTTCTATACTGCATAAATAATAACCATCCAAAAAGAGGGGATTAGGGAAAGACGAAGACCTCAACCTTGTCCCTGTGCACCGGAAAACCCTGGTGGGTGTTGTTGTCCAGGTTCATGGTCAAGCTCCGAGTGGCTGATAACGTTTTCCAGGTTCCCCGCGGAAATTGGCCTCATCCTCGCCGAGATCCGAGTCCCTCTGCACTAGAAAATGAAGAAAAGGGTCAAAGTTGAAGTCTGAGTCCCTCTGCACCGAAAAACTAGCAAGGAGGATAGGGGAGGGGTACCTGCATCATGGTCTTCCTTGTTCCTAGCGAGCACCTTGGAGGAAACGCCCAGGACGGATCCCAGATGATGCGCTGGACGTCGTCTCCTCTGCTGGTCTGCTCTCCCATGGTCCTGCTTGTGAACAAGTAAGATGGACAGCAACGAGCAACGCATGGAGGACGACGCCTGCCATCGCCAGAGCTTCCTGGTGGCGCTCGCCACCATCCCTGAGCATCCTGGAGGACGACGCCCGCCGGAGTCCAAATCGCGCGGTTGCTGCAGGAGCGAGCATGGGATGTGGAGGAGGTGCTCGAGGGTAACCGGAGTACAGATCGCACGGGGTAGTCCGAGCTAGAGGGAGCTGCAGAACGTGGCCATGGAGGCGCTTCCATCCATAGCGAGGGAGGTCAGGGCTTCGTCGTCATCGCCAGAGGAGAATCTAGGGTTCGCTCGATATGGATGGGGTTGGGCGCAGTGGGAAATCCAGTGAGGGGAGATGGGGATCGAGGGTGAGGGGCGGAGGTGGTGGGGAGGGGGAGGAGGGGCGTCAGGGATCTGGGTGGGAGGCGAAGATTTGCACCGAGGAGAGGGAAAGATGTGCCAGCAGATGGGACATGGCGAGGATGGGGATCTCGCTGGAGAAGGACGGGAGCGGCTGGAGCAAGCGGGAAGAGCGACGGAGCGCGGATCTCGCTGGAGAAGGAAGAGCGGCGGCGCGGGGATCTCGCTGGAGACGATAGGTTTAGGTTTGGGGATTTCACCGGAGACGATAGGATGTGGCGGTTTTGGTTTTGGTTCGATCGGGGTTGGGGAGACACGCGCAATATTTCGTGTGTGTGCGCGCGATGTCAAAATATTTGGTGCCATGTCATCGATCCATGTAAAAGCTCCTGCATATTAGCATCCTATCCGTCCATGTTATTTAGATCCAACGGTCCATGTTGGTATCCTCTATGTTTAGATCTCCCTAGCTATTATGACGATTTCATTTAAAGGAATTATGACGTTTTTGAGCAAAATCGTCATAGTTTGCTAAGGCTTTGACCCTCCCAAGCAGTTTGAGCGGAATCTTCATAAATCTAAGACGATTTTGTAGATGGTCACTACCAAAACGTCACAGGCTGACACATTTCTTGTAGTGCCTCTAACTCGGCCCAAGTTGGGCAGCAAGTGGAGAGACCCAGCTGGGGTGAAAGAAGCCCAGCCGAGCTCCCTCTAGCTCGGCCCAAGCGGGAAGGCAAGAGAAGAGGCCCATCCGGGGTGTTTTGTTGATTCGGCCCAGCCGGAGTGACTAGGTCCAGCGGAGCTGGTGGCGTCGACCCCCGTGGTGGGCCTAGCTAAGCCTCATTCGGCCCACCCAGGCGATGAGGTGAGGGAGCCGGCGTTGTGTCCCACGTTGGGCCGAGCTAGTCCTCATTCAGCCCACCCGGGCAACGAGGTGAGGGAGCTGGCGTGGTGCCAGCGGGAGCTGGCGATGTGCAGGGTCGCTGGCGACGTTTTGGTGGGAGATGGCTCGATGTGGGAGTAGCTCGGTCGAGGCAGAGGGCACGCGGTGGGCCGACTAAGGCTTAGGTCGGCCCACCCGGGGAGAGTGGCTTGATGAGATGATTCGGCGGGGGTGGGCCGACTAAGCTGTTCTCAGCTTTGATTCGGCCCATGTACATTCTAAGTAGGCTTATTCTTTTTCAATTCGGTCCAGTTCTATCTCTAGCCCTTTTTCCTTTATACTATTTATACATATCTCCTCTTCACTTAAATCTTTCTATGAAATTGTTTCTTCCTCTGCTATATGTCTTTAGACTTGACCTTTGGGGTACCCGGGGTCATATCCCCGACATTAGTCCCCGAGGCTATGTGGGACTCGTAGAGTCGCGCATAGGCTTTTTTATTAAAATATTCACATAGTTATTTTCTAACTTATAATCTCTTCATCAAATATCTATGGGTCATATAACCTTTTTGGGTAAGTCTGTGGCATCTTGCCTTTATGGACACTTGTATTTTTACTCATTTGGATAAGTTAGGAGCTCTGGCCATTTTTGGCGCTGCTCTCTTAACCTCTTTGGGTAAATTATGACTTCTGGCCTTCTTGGGCTCTGGTCTTATAACCCCTTTGGGTAAGTTATGACTTCTTGCCTTCTTGGACTCTGGTCTTATAATCCATTTGGGTAAATTATGACTTCTGGCCTTCTTGGGCACTGGTCCTAACCTTGTTGGGTAAGTTTTTTACTTCTGGCCTTCTTGAGCACTGGTCATAACTCCTTTGGGTAAGTTTTTGGACATCTGACCTTCTTCGGCACTGGTAATAACCCCTTTGGGTAAGTTTTAGGACTTCTGGCTTTCTTGGGCACTGGTCATAACTCCTTTGGGTAAGTTTTTGGACTTCTAGCCTTCTTTGGCACTGGTCATAACCCCTTTGGGTAAGTTTTTGGACTTCTTGCCTTCTTGGGCACCGGTCATAACCCCTTTGGGTAAGTTTTAGGACTTCTGGCCTTCTTGGGCACTGGTCATAACCCTTTTGGGTAAGTTTTTGGACTTCTGGCCTTCTAGGGCACTAGTCAAAACCCTTTGGGTAAGTTTTAGGACTTCTGGCCTTCTTGGGCACTGGTCATAACCCTTTTGGGTAAGTTTTTGGACTTCTGACCTTCTAGGGCACTAGTAATAACCCCTTTGAGGTAAGTTTTTGGACTTCTGGCCTTCTTGGGCACTGGTCATAACCCCTTTGGGCAAGTTTTAGGACTTCTGGCCTTCTTGGGCACTGGTCATAACCCCATTGGGTAAGTTTTTGGACTTCTGGCCTTCTTGGGCACTCGTCATAACCCTTTTGGGTAAGTTTTTGGACTTCTGGCCTTCTTGGGCACTGGTCATAACCCTTTTGGGTAAGTCATAATCGGAGTTATCTATTTCCAACTCCGAGTTATGTTACTCAAAATTGACTTATGTCTCAAATCTGAGTCATCTGACTCAAATCTGAGGTATATGATTCAAATCCAAATCATCTGTTTCCAAATCCGAGTTACTTTACTCAACTTTGACTTATATCTCAAATCTGAATCATCTGACTCAAATCTGAGGTATATGACTCAAATCCAAATCATGTGTTTCCAAATCCGAGTTACTTTACTCAACTTCGACTTACATCTCAAATTTGAGTCATCTTACTCAAATCCCGAGGTATATGACTCAAATCTGAGTCATCTGATTCCAAATCCGAGTTACTTTACTCAACTTTGACTTACATCTCAAATTTGAGTCATCTTACTCAAATCCGAGGTATATGACTCAAATCCAATTCATCTGATTCCAAATCCGAGTTACTTTACTCAACTTTTACTTACATCTCAAATCTGAGTCATCTTACTCAGATCCGAGGTATATGACTCAAATCTGAGTCATCTGATTCCAAATCCAAGTTACTTTACTCAAAATTGACTTAAATCTGAAGTCTGACTCAAATCCGAGATATATGACTCAAATCCAAGTCATATGTTTCCAAATCCAAGTTACTTTACTCAACTTCGACTTACATCTCAAATCTGAGTCATCTGACTCAAATCCGAGGTATATGACTCACATCCGAGTTAAATGACTCAAATCCGAGGTACACGACTCAAATCCGAGTTACATGACTCAAATCCGAGTTACTTTAATCAAAATTGACTTATGCTTTAAGTCTGAGTCATCTGACTCAAATCCGAAGTATATGACTCAAATCCGAGTTACTTCACTCAAAATTGACTTATGCTTTAAGTCTCAGTCATCTGACTCAAATCCGAGGTACATGACTCAAATCCGAGTTACATGACTCAAATCCGAGTTACATGACTCAAATCCGAGTTACCGTTTCCTGAGATACAATTTGATCTGATGAGAAGATGGTAACTTGCCTTTGATATGGATCCGAGATATGAATCCGAGATAAAGCTTTGGGACATGATAATAGGGCTGATCACTGAGATATGTGAGTCGAGATGTAGATCCGAGATATAGATTCAAGATATGATATGCTGACAAATAGCCGTCCGAGATATGGGATAACCTGGCAAGATAGTTCAATATCAATCCGAATCATAACATAACCTGGCCATCTGGTGAGCTGATTCAAACTTTAGTCCAAATCTGAGATAAGCTAGTAGGCTTAGAATACAAATCCGAATTATAATATACCCTGGCAAGCTGAATCAAATGCTAGTCCGAATCAGAGATAAGCTACTAAGCTGATTTAAAGGTGAATTTGAAGCATAAATAAACTGACTCAAATTCTATCCGAATCATCAATAAGCTGGTTGACGAGCTGAGATAAAGGTTAATCCAAAGAATAAATATACTGATTCCAATTCTATCCGAATCATCAATAAGCTGGCTGACGAGCTGAGTTAAAGGTTAATCCAAAGCATAAATATACTGATTCAAATTCTATTCGAATCATCAATAAGATGGCTGGTGAGCTGAGTTAAAGGTTAATCCCAAGCATAAATATACTGACTCAAATTCTATCTGAATCATCAATAAGCTGGACGGTGAGCTGAATTAAAGATTAATCCAACGCATAAATATACTGACTCAAATTCTATCTGAATCATCAATAATCTAGTCAAACACATACCCAAACCGATATAAGTTTTTCTCCATCTAAAGGTATTTCTATGGATACGCTGGCTAGTCCCCGGGTTGAGTTATTTTCTTCCTGGGGGGAAGGATCGAATGTTGGTGGCTGAGTTATCTGTTACTTACAGTAAGCTTGGAGAAGAGTCTGAGTCATTTTTGCTGAGTCTTACCTGCCTTGCTGAGTCAGACTTGGAGACCCCTGCGCTTACCTCTCTGTTCTCTGTTCGCCTGGAGGAGCTGAAGGTGCTCTATGAGAATGAGGTTGATGAAGATGCTCCCGTCCGGATGGAAACCCAACCAACGCCACTAAGAGGCCCCACGGTGGGCGCCAAATTTCATGGTGGTATCACGGCATATGCCATGGGTAGGCTAAAGTTGGGGCCAATGGACGTGGATGAATCCGGGAAGGGATGATGCAGTGAAGACCGCACTCATATGAACAAAGGGAAGTACAATGTATCTAGGATTGAGACTCTCATGTGGAGATAACAACTTTTCCTATACATCTAATCTCTTATAATCTTGCCATACTTGTGGCTACAATCATGCTCCTAGAGCTGTATCTCCTATGCTTCTATCTAGATCTCTCTGCGAGAGTGGAGGAAGAAGAAGAAGAAGAGCTCCTAGTGAACAGAGGGGGGAGGAGCCCTTCGGGGCCTCTCTTGGGAACGATCCCCCTGGTGCTCCTTATAAAGGGGAGCCTAGTGGACAAGGCTTGTTCTACACGCTTGGCATCTGTGTAGCATATTCTCAGCATCTTCTGGAGATGCTCAACATATACCTTGTCATATTTGAAGATGCCAGGCATATTCCCTAGCATATTCCCTAGCATCTTCTTGGATGCCAAAGGCATATTACACACGCCACGTGCCAGTCTGAGCCAGGGGCGTCCCAAGACTGGCACGGAACTTGAATAACTTGTTCTGGTTCGCCGGTACATTGATGTAGCGTCTAGAGGAACGTCTGGAAAGTAGTCGGGACAATATGATTCAGATCAGGTGTAATTCAAGATGTAATTCGGCATGTGCTGAGCTAATTCGGCCTGGGCAGCATTGGGTTTGGCCTGGGTGGAGGAAGCCCAGCCGAGCTCCCTCTAACTCGGCCCAAGTTGGGAAGCAAGTGGAGAGACCCAGTCGGGGTGAAAGAAGCCCAGCCGAGCTCCCTCTAGCTTGGCCCAAGCGGGGAGGCAAGATAAGAGGCCCAGCCGGGGTGTTCTGTTGATTCGGCCCAGCCGGAGTGACTAGGTCCAGTGGAGCTGGTGGCGTCGACCCCCGTGGTGGGCCGAGCTAAGCCTCATTGGGCCCACCTGGGCGATGAGGTGAGGGAGCTGGCGCTGTGTCCCACGGTGGGCCGAGCTAGTCCTCATTCGGCCCACCCGGGCGACGAGGTGAGGGAGCTGGCGTGGTGCCGGCGGGAGCTGGCGATGCACAGGGTCGCTGGCGACGTTTTGGCGGCAGATGGCTCGACGTGGGAGTAGCTCGGTCGAGGCAGAGGGCAGGTCGGCCCACCCGGGGAGAGTGGCTTGATGAGATGATTCGGCGGGGTTGGGCCAACTAAGCTGTTCTCAGCTTTGATTCGGCCCATGTACATTCTGAGTAGGCTTATTCTTGTTCAATTCGGCCCAGTTCTATCTCTAGCCCTTTTTCCTTTATACTATTTATACATATCTCCTCTTCACTTAAATCTTTCTATGAAATTGTTTCTTCCTCTGCTCTATGTCTTTATACTTGACCTTTGGGGTACCCATGGTCATATCCTCGACACAAGGCGGGACATCAGAGACCCGCAGGACTGTTGTAACCATTTTAGATTCCATAATGGAAATGAGATTCAGTTGGAATGGACTTTATCACCGGATTGGCTACATCTAGTAGGGGAAATGACTCTATTTCGGTCATAGTTGATAGACTGTCCAAAGTCGCCCGTTTCTTACCTGTGAAGACCACTTACCAGAGTTCGAAGCTAGCAGAGTTGTACATTGCTAGAATTGTCAGTTTGCATGGAGTGCCCAAGAACATTGTATGGGATCGAGGAACTTAGTTTACCTCGAGAATTTTAGAAGAAAGTACAAGAAGGATTAGGAACCCGACTAGATTTCAGCACATCGTATCACCCTCAGACAAATGGACAAACGGAGCGAGTATGTATCAAAATGGGAAGACTGTCTGCCTTCCTCCACACTTCTCCTCTTCTCCACTTCTCCTCTCCTTCTCCTCCCCTTTTCCTCTTCTCTTCCTCCTCCTTCTCCACTCTCAGGTGACATCTCCCCCCTCTTCCGCCTCCTCCACCACCCCAGAGACCTCCTCCTCCACCACCACCCCGGTGATCTCCTCCTCATCCACCACCTTCGGCGACCACCTCCTCCAGCGGCCTCCTCCTCCTCCACCATCTCTGGTGACCCCCTCCTCCACTCATCTTCGGTGAGCCCCCTCCTCCGACAACCCCCACTTCTGGCCATGGCCAAGGCCCCCCGCACCTGCCTGCGGTGGTAGACTGTAGCCACGGACAAGACCTCCGACGAAATTTTGGCGGCTGGGGTGGCGCTAGATCTAGATCTAGCCCCTTTTTTTTTGAAATTTGAAAAATGCGCCGCAGAAATAACATTTAGTGGCGAGGTAGCAGCGACACATCTAATATGCCCCCACAGAATTGCAAAAAATTACGCCACCGATTAGCTATTTTCTAGTAGTGTGTTTGGATGGTCGTTCAAGCCTCTGATTGTCATGAATGCAAGGGGATTTGCTTCCCCTTCTTTCCAAGTGTGAATATATTTATTTATGGGGCTTTATTGCCTTCCAAAAAGCATATTTATACCTATAGTTGATTTCTCCGGTAGATTTATTCAACGACACCTTTAATTCCGGGATTTTGATGAAATCTTCTATATCTAAATAGGAGTTTCCCACTACTTGATTTCTCTCAACATGCAAGCATGCCACATCACTTTGGTCAGTTTCAGATCCACATCATTCCTTCACATATGCCACGTTATTTCCATTTTGTTTGGTGCTCACCGATACACAGAAAAATTATTTAGCAAAAGAACACGACCCTATCCAAGCCCCTTCACATTGCTAAGCCCATATGCAGCCCAGTCCTTCATCTTCATTGATGCTCACGTGATGAACCAGCCCAATACTCTTTGTCTTCTCCACTACATACATCTACAAACGACGAAAGAATCGCCTATGACCATTGACGCCGACTCTCCCTCTCCACCATCAATCATGCGGCGCCGCGCTCTTTTTTGTCTCCCGCATGATCTCTGCTAGAAACGAAACCGATGGCAACATACGAAGGGTGGGCGTAGATTTCTCCCCCTTTAAATTCCATAAACACCATTGCAGCTTGCATCGCCAGCTCCCGCCCTGCCTCCTTATTTCTCCACAAGCTATCGTGGACCTTCACTTCACCCATGCACGGTCGACAGATCATGACTCGCAATCGCGCATGACCAATAATCCCCACCGCCGATATCACAAATTGTGCTACATGATATAGGAAAGGGCAAGTGGATCTCCAGGACGACCACCCACCCTGCAGATCCCATATCTTGGTGTTATTGGAATTGATTTGATCTTCGTCTCAGTGTGCCCGCCTAGACTTCCTGAAGTGCCTAGGGGAGGAACTCCATCCCCTGTACAAGGTGAGCTCACGGCTGCCAATTTTTTTTAGAATCAGATCGGATCCATCTGGCTTTTACACTTTAATTATACAGCGATGCAATTAATGGTTCTGTAGGAACGTTCTGCAGACTCACAACAAGAGCTGCTTGCGTTGGTACCAGCATTTGAATTGGATTGACGCCTGTACTGTGCTTAGATTCCCCGGTACTAGGTTAGCGTCTGAACGATACTGCTGCCCATTGAATCAGTTCCTTGCCCATAGTTATTTTCTCTCGGTATGCTGGTACATCTTGATCTCTCTGCACTGAAGCATATCAAAGGCGAAGCTTCTGCGTATATGGTAACAGAGCTTGGCTATTTTCTTCATGTTTCATATATAGAGATAGACCATGTCTCCCTCAGTTTCTCTCTGTGATAATATGTTCTGAGTTGTTTCCCCCCAATTTCTCTCCACAGATTGCATCAATTTTACATGGTTTCAAGATGCATGGACATTCTTCTGATGAAGGTGCAGCACGTGCAGAACAATTTGGCCAGTGTTGCAGGACCTCCTACATATAATTGTGTTGCTTCTTTATATTCAGATTTTGTATAGCGTTTTATTGATTTTTTCTAGATTACATATGCTTTTAGATCTGATTTCCTGTTATACATATGAATGGCATTCCAACATCTTACCAACAATATTTGATTACCAGAATAAAGGTGTTGGAATTTAATCGGAGGAAGCAATCCGTTTTTTCGTCCACATATAATTGACTATTGACTTCAACATCTCCAAAACAGATTCTTTTTGTTGCAACCGTTACTAACTACTCCCTCCGTTTCAAAATATAAGATGTTTTAGCTTTGTGAAGCAAATGTACCTAGACTTCTTTTAGTATTTAGGTTCACTCAGTTTTGGAGTGAATCTAGACAGTAAAATAAGGCTAAATACATTTTCTTCACAAACCTAAAACATCTTATATTTTGAAACAGAGGGAGTACATGATAAACTGCGATGGTGGATGATGATAAAAGTTTTTGGAATGACGTGGAGCCAATCTACTTGATCATCTTGACCGGACATCATTTTCTTCAGTCAGGTTTGATGTATATCACATACTAATTAGATTTCTGCGGAATTGTACTGCTAATCATGTGTTGTTTGTAGGGAGGCCATTGCTACGGATCCAATCAAACTAAATTACCTTGAGGTTCTCAGCATTTTCCTCCAATGGTCCTATGTCATGCGGGGCTAGAGCATTGCATTATAAATTTCCTTTCGAATGATTTCCTGTTATACATATGAATGGCATTCCAACATCTTACCAACAATATTTAATTACCAGAATAAAGGTGTTGGAATTTAACCGGAGGAAGCAATCCGTTTTTTCGTCCACATATAATTGACTATTGACTTCAACATCTATCTCCAAAATAGATTCTTTTTTTTGCAACCGTTACTAACTACATGATAAGCTGCGATGGTGGATGATGATAAAAGTTTTTGGAATGACGTGGAGCCAATCTACTTGATCATCTTGACCGGCCATCGTTTTCTTCAGTCAGGTTTGATGTATATCACATACTAATTCGATTTCTGCGGAATTGTACTGCTAATCATGTGTTGTTTGTAGGCAGGCCATTGCTACGGATCCAGTCAAACTAAATTACCTTGAGGTTCTCAGCATTTTCCTCCAATGGTCCTATGTCATGCGGGGCTGGAGCATTGCATTATAAATTTCCTTTCGAATGATCATATGGATTGAGTCAAACTAAATTAACCTTATTTTCTACACTTCTTTTGTAATGGATTATGTCCTAATAGTGTTGCTAGATGGAGCTAGGATAATGGTAATAATGCTCGATAATTTTTGACTTCATGTCCAGCGAATATATGGTGTATTTTGCTGCAAATTAATCATGGTATCGACGTAAAGCTTTGTAGGATGTGCTTTACAATCCAACCGAGATTATACAATAACTGATATTTTGGCATGTGAGTTTTTCCTCTGGTTTCCCAGGAATTCGCATGCCCAATTCTACAGATAAAAATATTAATGGTTTTCTTGAATTGGTATTGCGAAAACTTGTGAAATCATTGGGACCATCTTCTGTATCAATCGTATACGTCTCCATGAAAAATAAGTTGGAATATATCTTACATAACTGTGAGCTTTATATGCCATACAAACTGCATAATACGACTAGATATTTGTTGCATGCTAAAATGCATAGCTCTCCTTTTTATTTATTCTCTAACCTCATATGCGATGCAATGTCCGAGAATGAAACTTGTTACTCTTAGATAATCAAGATAAATTATTGGTAGTCAAGCATTGGTAATCCATAGGATATACGGTTGATATATTACTTTCCTTGAATTTTCCAAATCCCGTTTGGAATTCTATTCCTTACGTGTTCACATTATAAATATGAAATTTATCAAATGGTAGATCAATGTCGATTTGAGAATTCAATTGATCAAATATTCAATGTGAGGCGAGAAGCTAACATTATCGATCATCATTGCAATTTGCAATCAAGAAATCATGTACCAAAACCCTTAATGTTAAATAAAAATGCCGAAGCAAAGCGAGCGGGGTATCATCTAGTAAGCATAAAAGGTATGCATGAATATGGTAAAATACCAAAACCTATTATTACTAATACAAAAAACATAAGATAAACATGCTGAAAAACACTTATTAAGTGGCGTCAATTTGTTTTTAATGGATGGCAATTATACCATATGAACCTGTGCGGCTAGTCCAACGTGGCGTTATTTGTCGGCAGACCAGCCCGGCCCTACTTGCTAGCGAGGCCTGATATTCCCAGATGGTTTCCTGGATGGCCCAATTTGCTAACATGGGGTGGTGGTGCCGGTGTGGGCTGTTTTTCGCACGGTAACCGCAGTTCATTAAGTGCTGGGTTGAGGACGTTGGGGAGATGGTCTAAGGGCATGTACTACGCGGGAGTTTAGAGCTGACGCTTAGCCAATATTCTCCATCCGTATCGGTAGATTCCGGATCGATCCCGAGTATTTTCTAGCGTCGACGGAACAACAAGCGACGGGCGTTTAGCTTCTTTTTTCCGCACGATCCTGAAACAACAAGCGGTGGGAGCTAGCCCGGCGCTTGCAAAAAAAACAGTTGTAGAGAGTCGTACGTCGACCGGTTTACCGAATCCAGCTCAATTCCAGGGGAACAAAAGCAGCAATCCAATCCCTGCAGCAATCCAATCCCTGCACGATTTCTTAAAGGTGGCCAGGGCCATGGGTTCGAACCAAAGCAGCAATCCAATCCATGCACCAAAGGCCGGCCTATCTTCTTCCTCTCGTCCGCAGGCCGACCACGTCCGCGCCATGGCCGCGCCTACAAGCTGTTGCTGTGGCTATGCGATTTAGGAACCAGAGATAGGGGCGGGTCGGCGCGAGTGCGAGCGGCCATGCCCCGACGTGGCTGATTATGGCGGCGCAGAGGAATCAGAGGTCCACCACGGGGCGGCTCCTTCAGCTAGAATCAGCTATCGGATCTAACAAATTCAAGAACGATGGCGTTGAGTGAGTTCGAGGTCACCGGCGGCAGCTATTGCGACCGAGACGAGGACGGGGTAGTCAGCTACATCGCCGGTAGGGAGGCCCGCTAGTGGCAGCGGTGATTGGTGGGGATCCATGGGATGGAAAAATCGTGTTTTGTCGAGAGTGAGCGAGCTTCAGGAGTGAGCTGGGCAGGAATGATTTGGTTGAGGTAATCCTGTCGGTGCCGCTAGCGTCCACCACAAACGTCTGGCGTTGGCCAGGAAAGACGCAAGCATTTGTTTTCATTTTTTTTCAATCCCGATTAGCTATCGAGTTAAGCGCCTCGCGTTGGCCGACGGAACGATTAGCTAACGAAAGGATTTCGGGGTATTTATTTTGGCTCGCTCAAGCGTCTATGTAAGCGTTCGGCATTGTACGTGCCCTAAGAACATTGTTCGATTCACATTCATCAACCTGCCTACCCCGCGTGCGGAAATGTGTAGCAGGACCTGCCCAAACTGCCAATGAGTGCCAACGCAAACTGGAAATGGCAAAAGGTTAGGGCATCTCCACCGGACGATCCAAGCCGTTTGCGCGTGTTCGAAAATCAGCGTACGCGGCGTCCCAGCGGGGCGATCCATCCGACGAAACGCGTCTTGCTCGACCCATCCATACATCTCATCTGGGATCGGTTACGCTGGCTACCGACAACACGGACGTCACCAGCGTGCCACCGCCCTGACCACATGCGGCATTGATTCCAGACGCGGTCTGCGGCACCGATTGAGACGCAACCGCGGTAGCGATTCAAACGCAACTGTGGCAGCGATTCAGAGACGCTGCGTGGAAGGCTAACCAGCGGCCGCCTGTGCCATCAATGTCGATGCGACGACACGCTGACCCGCTGGACACCGCCTGCGTTCTCGCGATGGTATTGATGGCGAAGGAGCAGGAAGCTGCGCATGTTCACGGACGAAGGGGCTATTTAACCCTGCGCCCGTCGGTGTCGCACTCCTCGCCTCTCGCCATCGCAAATCCTAGCCCCCGCCACCACCACGAACGATGAAGATGCTGTCGTGGATGAAGAAGGGGAGGGGCAAGAACAACCACGAGGCGTCTGGCTCTAGCAGCCAGCGCTCCGGCTGGATGCCGGCCTTCCTCCACGGCACATCCATGCCATCTTCGCCGCGATCGAAGGATTTCCGGGGCCGCCGCGTGGAGGCTCGCCCGCCACCGCGGCCGGAGGGAGAGCACCGTGATCGGCAGTACTTCCGCATCACGGTGTGCGAGCGCCGCTGGAAGGAGGGACGGGGCATCCAGCACAACGACGTGTCCCTCCCCACCGGCTGGCACTGCAACCGGGACCATGTCCCTATGCCTCCCGTGCCCAAGGAGGGGAAGAGGCTGGAGGAGGAGATCCACCGCCGGATCAGGGGCCTCCCACCGGTCCTACGACACGATGCCGCCTACTAGAGCGTGGCCTACTGGAAGAAGTTCTTCTAGTGGGAGCACGATGTGCGGTGCACCACCAGAATCCTCCATGACCTGCAGCCAGGGAAGGTCTACCCCGTCCCCAACATCGAATCAGACGAGGAGGGTGCCGTCAACCACTCCGACGCCGAGCTCGATAGCGAGCACGGCAACAACGAGGGAGGCGACGATGACACCGTCTTCAAGTAGGAGGTGGTGGACGACGTCGTCGCTAACCTTCCCCTGGAGTACTGCGAGGTACTGGCGCGGGGCTACGACGAGGACGCCTTCACCGAGCAGGCCATTGCGGCCAGCGCACATGAGGAGGAGGCCCAGTGGCGTGGCTACAAGGAGGCCCTCGCGCTCACCCGCATGGTGGCTGAGACGAACGCCCAGCTGCCTCCACCGCCATCGCTGCTGGGTTGGGCGCCTCCGATCGCGGCGGAGGTGGGCATGGAGCTGGCGCACCTCTCGCACGGTTGGGCGCCGTGGCCGGGGCAGGTGATCAATCCAAATGCGCCTGCTCCCGCTCCGGCCCTGCCGCCGCCCAACCTCTGGACGCCGCCGGAGTACATCGGCCTCGACCCATAGATGGACGAGGAGGCGCCGGCGCGCAAAGACCAGTAGATAGGGCTAGTAGTTTAGATTATGTTTTTTATATTTTGATATAAATTAAGTATGAACTTTGCCAGTTTTTTGCACGAGTTATTTATGTTTGAATCTAAAAAAAAGTTGCCTCGCCCAGCGCAGACAAATGAGACATGCCGCTGGGCGCGGCTGGCCGAAAAGGCCAGACCCCCTATCTATATCGATCGTGGCCCGACCCAAATGGACATAAATAACTGTTTGGAGTGACCGTATGGGTCGATTCGGTGAAGATGCCCTTACTTATTACCAAAACAATTTGAACGCGAGGGCGGATGATTGGGTCCCGAGCTACATGAGGCTCGTTTTTTTCTAAACCATTCAAAAATTATAATTTGAAGTTCCAAAAAGTTGCAATAAAAAGTGTTAGACGTAAAAAATAATATGCTCTACCACTGTGAAAAAGTCTCAACTGAAATATCCAGTATTTTTTCAATTTTGTTGAGACCAAAATATAAGGTATTTTGTGTTGAAACTTTGTGTGTTTGATATAGTACATTATCTATGTGAATATATAATACTTTTTCGGATTCTTTTGATAATTTAAAATCAAGTTTTCAATTTCGAAAAATAAAATACAAACATTATAACTCGGTTTAGTCGCCATCTTTTCGGGTGAGTGCTTGCGGTGCCGACCGTGGGATCTTTAACTGTCTACACGCGGAGCCAAATAAGCAGGTCCACCGGCTCGATCGTAGGTAGTACTATCAAAACAATAGAAAAGTTGGCGGCCCGCCATTCTTGATTCTTGAGCAGCACATGTCTATGGCGCTATTCTTCATTATTAGCACTTAATCATGTGACATCTAGGATTTCCTATCTCAACTTGCTCGGCCAAGCGCACTTGCATCGCCGGCCGCCAACTTCAGTATACTATAGACTTTCACTAAAAGTTGCATAGACAAAAATAGCTGATAAAGAAAACACTTCAGTTTTTCTTTTCAAAATGTGGAGCGAAGTCCTGACCTCCGGTGGCGGGCTCACGAATTTCACAATGGGCCAGAAATAGTACTTGATCTTGTGATCAATTGGTTTGTAAGCATTCCTCCTAGCCAAATAATCCTGTGCCTAATTGTGATTGGATTTCAATCAGTTTTAAACAGACTAAAATATAAGACACTATATAATTTAAAAGTTTTGACAAAACTTCTTGGTATTCAGCTGAATACCTTGATACAAGCTTAGCCTATACCCCTGCCAGCCTCTGCATCAAGGGATGCACATAGTTTTTATTCATTATTAGAACCACATTATTTGACAAATGTCCATATACGTTCATACGTGATTACTTCTTGTTAGTCGACCTTCAGATAACGAATTTCAAATATATAGACTAGCAATTTGTGAACATACTTTAGAAAAAATATACTCCCTCCGTCTAAGAGTAGATTTCTTAGGTTTTTCAAATTTTACATGTATCTATATATTAAATAGTGTCTAAATTTATTTAAATTTTGACAAATTTAAGACGTCTATTTTAAAACCGAGGTAGTATATGCTTTCACGTGCACTATCCTCGTTGACCGCAGCAGTGAGTCTTCCACTAACACGCGATGGTGACCGGAGCAGTGAGTCTTCCACTTTATCTCGATCGTACTGCTGATCCACATTATGAATCTGCCAGCTGAACGTGGGTTGTCGGAGAGACTGCTAGCTTGGGCCCCTCTATCTATATCTCTCCCGCTTTCTCTTTCTCTTGGCTCTTATCGTTTATGCATATATCGATCACATATGGCAAGTTAATTTGCTGCAAATGTTTCCATACATAGTACACATGTATATATGCTAGGATGTTTTTCTTTTCAGATATTTTTGAAGAACTAAAATTAAACTTTGTGAATGTTTTAAGAAACGATGAGATCACTGGACCTTGGGAGTTACCAGTGATTTTCCACAATACGCCTTGTATTTAGCGTTATATGGTTTCCTAATTAAATCTCAAATGGATTGACCTAACAAGGCCGGCTAAAATTCGAAAATACTAACCATGCTTCAAAAATTTTAACATAAGATTATTGTAACAAAATGCAACCGTGAAAAAAAAAACAGCCTTTGATCTCGACAGAAATGACTCTCACCTGCCACTCCCCAATCCAATGACACGGATTTCAAAAAGGTTATCCGTCAGTGGACCCTCTTTTTTCTAGTGTCGTGTCTGGATTTTCGATGCCAGGGGTATGAGTTCCCTTTGTTGTTTGGCCAGGGATATAAAGATTCCCCACTCCAGTTAGAAGTTAAAAATAGTTTAGTAGTGTTGGATGTAGGAAAGGCTGGGATTTCCTATGAGTTGACCCTCTTTTTTCTAGAAACCTTATTTCTTTATAATGTTTAAAAGAGCAGTAGATTGATAAAGGTTCTACATTCTAAAGTCAAAAGAGCGATTGGCCTGCCAAAATAAAAATTGAAAATATATGGAAGCAACTAAATTGTACTCCTCTTAGAGAGGTTAATGACAATGAATCAACTAACATATCCATGTAAAACTTGATAGTTTAATTCTGCTTACACGACCTGCAGACCAAGACATCAATCCTAAACCTCAACCCATCTAAATCATACCGATATTTTTCTCACCCAAAAGAGTCCAAGAGCATGATTAGCTAACCTAGAAAGAAGCCTTTGCACAAGCTTAAGAGCACCATTTCAGGCTATCCTGCCATCCAAAACCACCACTACTGGGACCTGTGGTAACCACCACTAACTTTGACACACTAGTGGAAACAAATGTGGCCACTTTTCGTTGGGACTCCAAGTGCAGAGTGTTGTAGAAAGCTTCTTTTTCAGATAAGGGTGACTCGAGGGTTTATATCAAACTCTCGAGGAATTGGCTATAGAAGGGTATTTGTCTTCATCTCTTCAAGCAACCTGTAAAGTAAATTAATTTATCTGGTGTCCCCAACTCCACGAAGTGGTTGCCAAGCACAAGGTTTTGTATTAGTAATATGAAATAAAATATAAAGTACAATAAAGTAAATAAAGTAAAGTAATGCAAACTAGATGGCGTGGAAGATAGTACAGTTGTTTTTGGGTTTTTATCAGTGATTGCAAGTAAGGAAAGAATTTTTGTATTTTTGAAATAATAAATTATATAAAATATAAAAGAAGATGTAACAGAAAGGTATTTCTTATGGTAAAAATCGGGCCGAGGTTTATGGGTTCACTTGTCTACTCTCTTTTTAGGTTGTAGTGATCATAAAACAATTTATCAATGGTAAAGATTCATTGAACTTCTATATGTGCTTGATAAAGTATGGACATCACGTTCTAACATAGGGATGGAATACATCTCTCTTATACTACTCAAGAAAGGGAAACTCTATGCAATCTTGAATTAAAAACAAATCGGAGTATAGCTTTAGGCAATATAACATGATGTTTCAAATACAAATATGCTACCTTGATTTAACAAGATTATCACACTGTCATATGATAATTATAGCACATGATTTCACTTTATCCCTAGTGAGGTAGCAAAATAAAGGTAAAACCCAAAGTAGATCTTGAATATTATTTGTCACAGTTCAATCCCTACCACCTGCTTCTCTATCTGACACACACTTCTCCCCATACAAGTTATAGTATAAAAGTTGGATCAAAACAATCAATTAATAACTGGGTGCATGATATGCATCTACCAAAACATCTTACACAAAATAGGTTCCAATCTCAAATATCAAATCATAGAACAAAGATCCACCACATAGGAATTAAAAATATGACCATAATCATGTAGGGCAGCTCATATGGTACTAGATCTATGAAGAGAGAGGGATAGATCAAGCTACTGCCACAAACCCATAGCCTAGAGGTGGACTACTCCCTCTTCATCATGGTGATGATGCTGGAGATGTTGGAGAGGGTGGAGATCTCCCCAAGGTGGCTCTGGCCAAGTTTCCCCCTCCAATCTTCGCTAGATCTGACTCTGTTTAGTGGTGTTTTTGTCTCTGGTGTGCTCTCTCTCGAGGACTCCCAGGGAGGGGTCCTTATATAGGGATTTTTAGGTCAAGGAAACTCTGTCGGCGAAAGAATCAAGACGACCGGATGATTGAGGAGGGAGATAGCATAGGTGGGGCGCCCACCTGGGCTGGGCGTGCCCCCTAGGCTATCTTGGGACTCTTGTCCCTCCTGGGGGGATTCTTGTTCTCCAAATGCTTCTTGTGCATAAATATTGAAATTCCCATAAGTGCAGGTCCATTTGACTTCGTATAGGTCTTGAAACGTCAAAAACATTAAAACAGGGTTTTTCTGCCATGCCGGGTTATAGCCAAAATAAAGAGGATCACTGGTAAATTCCCAAAATTCAATATAAAACATGGATATAATATTATATATGATGCATATATGTGGAAGAACATGTTAAAAAACTACAAAGTTTATGTATGCATTTTACATGCATCAGCCACCGATCGGCTGGACCAAGTTGAATGTAGATGGCTACTACAAATAGGATACACAGACATGAGGAGCGGGTATGGTTACACAGGATGATAAAGGGCGATCGTATTCTCATCATGAATATCTCTATCAACCTTTTCATCATCTTTGGAGGAGGCATTAACGATGTGTGTGGAAGGATCACTGGTGGAAAAGAGGGCTCTAGTCCCGGTTTTGGGCCCGGGACTGCGAAAACGGGACTAGAGGCCCCCCACCTCTAGTCCCGGCTCGCAAAGGCCCGCGACTGATAACAGCCACGTGGCTGTTTCAGCGCCGCGGGGGGCAGAACCCTCTAGTCTCGGGCTGTAACACCACCCGGGACTAAAAGGTTTCCTGCCGCGGCAGAGAAACACCATATTTCTCTGCCGTGGCAGAGATTGTGTATTTCCTTTTTTTACCATTTTGTTCCTTTTTCGTTTTGTGTTTCACTATAACTTAACAAACATAAATTTCAGTAGACATATTATACGCTACTACATACACACTACACGTCGATGCATTTATATAAGATCGATCCCTTGCAAGCATACAAATAATCAATCATATCAAAAGGAAGAAATGTTTTGAAAATTACATGATCATTGATGAATATATATATCATATGAGCTACATGGAGATGATTAAGGCAAATCGAGTTCCACGTCATCCGCATAATGCTCTCCATGTACATCAAGGACTTCCTTCATCATAAATCCCGCCAGCTCCTCTTGAATTGCTCTTATGCGCTGGTCTGGCTCTAGTGTCTCCTGCAAATCATAAATATAATGTGAGTCAACTTTCGCCATCGTCAACTCGCGATGTACTGCAGACGTAGTATCCACATAAATGAGTTCCGGTGGGCTGTAAACTCTTCGCCATTTTATAAGTTAGCTCCTCTTTGAATGGACCTGGTATTTTCTCATGCGAATCGCGTGTCCAACACCTGCTCGGCAAAGAAAATGAACAAAGGAGTTATTAGTTACTTGATATCAGGAAATGAATGAAAGAGGACGATATAATGCGATAATGATTGAAATTACTTATAGAGCATTGCTTTCATGTCGCTCCACTTCTCTTGGTCCCAACTTAATGAGTCGTGGACTTCGACTAGGGACTTGTCAACTTGAACGTTTATCAAGATCCAGTGGAATCTGCGGATATTTACAGAAGCATACATGCATAGCTCATCCAGTAAGCAAAAATAAAATGTGTACAAGATATAAACACTCACTTGAAATTGTAAGGAAATAGTATTTCCTTAACAAAATTATGCTCGGTTAAGAACCTGGACAGGTCTTCATCCACGTCTTTGGGGTGATTCTTTAATCGTATATTCATTAATGATATATGGGTCAATAAACCCAACGTCGTATCTTCTAGCTCTTTTGCATTCAAGCATCTTCATTCTGCGGAATATAATATCATCATACAAAAGGATATATAGTTAGGATAATATATTAAATGCAATGAACGAGCTAAAGCTACAAACTTAATTATAGAAATAAATAACCTATGACAAGAGCAACCAATGATAGATTTGTCGAGGGCTACTGGTTGTATAACCAAAACAGTCGGTCATCCGAACTCAGACGAGTATGGTTTGAAGTGATGCTCCTTTCTAACGCCCACCGGAAACCAATCTTTATGATGCTTTTTTCGCTTCGACATGTACCATTCATGCAGATTTCGATATGTGTGGATAGACGCGCGAGCTCCTCATTACCGACTAGAGGCTGCCTTGGACATACTTGGCACTATCCGCCCATCGAGTATCTTCATAGCCTAAATATTGACCAAGAGACATATTTGCTTCGTTAGCAAGTGCTTTGGCCTGCGATACAGTGATTCCCATAAGTGCAGCACTATTATGGGCTCTAGGGTCCATTATTTGCATATCCATATCCATTTCAGCTCTGAAGGCCTTGTCGAGGTCTGAAATGACTTTGAGCGGGGCGATCGATTGATTCTTCTCTGCTCCGAGCTGGGCAACTTGCTTCCCGCTTTTTGCACTTGTGATTTTTTTCTTCTGTGCTTGCTTAATAATCTCCCGGTCATAGTCTGATTCCAGATTCATCGATATCTGGGATGGTTGCTCAAGAAAGGACTTAGCCCACTTTTTTGTTTTTTCGTTATATATCAGCTTTGGCTCAGGCTTTTTGGGTGCAAAATGCGCCTTAACTTGGGCAGCCACATCCGCGTTAGTTTCCTCGTCGTTCTTGTCATAAGGTCTCTTTGGAAGAGCCGGCGGGATATCGAATATCTTCGGTGTTTGACCTTTCTTCGATGTGGGGCGCGGGGTACCGTCGAACTTCCGTTTCTTCGACGAGGTAGTAGTATTGCACGGAGGCGGAGATCGAGTTGATGTACTCCTGCTGCGGCGATCGTCAGTGGGGCGGGGTGGACTTGGAGGTTGGCGATAATCGGGTGGGGGTGGACTTGGAGGTTGGCGATAATTGGGGTGGACTTGGAGGTTGACGATATTCGATGCGGGGTGGATTTGGATTCCTTGGAGTCGGTGGCCTTGGCGCCGAGCCTGGAAACTTGATGTACTTCTTATTCCATAGAATGATGTTGCTCTTGACATCTCCTAGTTTCGTAAGGCCTTCAGGCGTAGCGATTTCAATCTCTAGGTCCGCAAAATCCTCCACTATGTCATCCACCATGACACGAGCATAGCCTGGTGGAATCGGAAGTGAATGGTGGAGTGCTCCAGGTAGACAAGGTAAAGCAGTGCCGATCGCCACCTTGAAGGACAGGTTGTTCATTGGCTGATGTAGCTCACATTGTGCCATCTCTATGACATCATCCACGGGGTAGTGAGGAGCCGGTTCATCATCCAGCAGTGCTTGATCATCAGCACGGACCTCCGTGGAAGCCACGCTGCTTCTCCGTTGGCTAAGATCCAATGCAGGATCATCAGACCGCGGGTGAGTTGACGATGGCGGCCTTTGGCTAATTTCATGCATGAGGTTCTTCAGATCAGCTAGGTCCTGCTCTACCCTGGAGATCCGGCCTGCCTCCCGGTCCTTCTTTCTCTGACGGCTTTTGTAACTAGCATCATACAGAGGAAACCCTTTCTTCCACGAGAGACCGGCGCCTTTGCCTCGTGTTCGTCCTCCCTTTTCAGGATTACCTAGGGCGCGTGTCAGCTCGTCGTTCTCTCTCTCGGGACGGAACAATCCCAATTGAGCATCGTTCATTGCTTGAATAAGGTCTTTGGAGGGTTTTAGAATTTCATCATGAAATAATGTCTTCCCTGTTTCTGGGTCCAAGGATCCCCCATGCCCGTACCACCAGTGCTTTGACCTCTCGGGCCATCCATCTGTACCAGGAGTGACGCCTATAGCCCTCATATCCTTCTCCATAGTTTCCCACTTAGGGATGGCACTCTTGTAGCCACCTGTCCCCATTTTATGATGGTATTTCTTGTTGGCAGCATTTAATGCGTTCTTTTCCGACTTTTCCTTTGCTTTATCAGATTGCTTGTACTGTACAAAATCGGGCCACTGTTCTCTCAACTTCTCGTTTACTCCTGTGAAGTCTGGAGTTTTCTTTTTCGTGACATATTTCGCGTATAAATTTTTCTTATGGTTCCGGTACAGTTCAGCCATCTTGCTTAGTGCCCACTCCTTGACTTTTTCTCTATTTTCAAGCCCACCCGGCCTTGGGGTAATGCCATCTACCTCAAATTCCTCATACTCTGGAGGTAGTATGAAATGCGCTAGGAGCTTCTGCCAAAGGTCATCTTTGGCATCATCGGTGACATAGCTGTTGGATTCTTCACCAGGTTTCTTTGACTTATTCCATTCTTGGATGGTGATCGGCAGGTTGTCCCTAACAAGCACCCCGCATTGATTTATAAACATCCTCCGGTGCTTCTCTAGAGCAATCGGTTCACCATCCTCATCTATTTCTTCGATGGTGAACCTCTGATTACCATCCAATTTTTTATTCGGCCCTCGTTTGCTCGGTAGCCGATTGCTTCGATCCGGTGGGCTAAAAGAAGAAGAGAGAGTGATTAATATATATCTAGATCAGTTAATGAATAGAGGTAACACGAGACTTTATATATATATATATATATATATATATATATATATATATATATATATGTACCTCGCCGGTTCCTGTCGAGGGGCCATCATTATTGTTGGCATTTGTTTGCCCTTAGTCCATCTGGTCTTCCCCTTGGTTTTCCTCTAGTCCATCACCGGATGGATTCAGATATGAGGATATCTCTTCCTCGAGCAAAATATTTTCGGCCGTTCCCGTAATAAGAGGAATTTCACCTCTTATCATGCCCTGAAGAAAACCTTCACCGATGCGACCAGGATCTTCGGATGGATCCATGACTTAATTATCTATAACAAAAAGAGAGTTAAACAGGTTAGAAAAAACAATAATCCTAATAACTAAAACAATATAATCCTAATTATAATAACTTAAACAAAAAAATAACCCTAATCCTAATCCTAATTCTAATCTTAATAAATAAAACAAAAAAATAACCCTAGCTAATTATAATTAAAATAACCCTAGCTAACAATATAATCCTAATCCTAGCTAATTATAATTAAAACAATAATTAAAAAAATAACCCTAGCTATTTATAATTAAAACAATAACCCTAGCTAATTATAATTAAAACAATAATTAAAAAAATAACCCTAGCTATTTATAATTAAAACAATAACCCTAGCTAATTATAATTAAAAAAATAACCCTAGCTATTTATAATTAAAACAATAACCCTAGCTAATTATAATTAAAACAATAATTAAAAAATAACCCTATCTAACAAATAAAACAATAACCCTAGCTAATTATAATTAAAACAATAATTAAAAAAATAACCCTAGCTATTTCTAATTAAAACAATAACCCTAGCTAATTATAATTAAAACAATAATTAAAAAAATAACCCTAGCTAACAATTAAAACAATTACCCTAGCTAATTATAATTAAAACAATAATTAAAAAAATAATCCTAGCTAACAATTAAAAAAATATACTACTAATTAAAAAAAATATGTATACTACACTAAATATAAAAACCTAAATATACTACTAATTAAAAAACCTAAATATACTACAAAAACCTAAATATACTACTAATTAAAAAATATAATTAATACTACACTAACTATACTAACTACACTAACTACTAACTAATTAATACTAGACTAAATATATAACCACCTCCGGCGAGGTGGGCGGCCGGAGGAACAATGACGTGGCATGAGTGACACCGACGGGCACAGATGGGCGGCTGCATCACAATGGAGGCTCGGCGATGAGGGCACAAGACGACGACAGCGGGCAAGGCGCATGACAAGCGGCACGGCAAGACGACGGGCGGCGCAGCGTCTTAGCGATGCGCAAGACGGAGGGTGGCGCGGACGGCGGGCCGGCCGAGACAAGCGCCGGGCGCGAATCGGGCAAGACTTCTTCCTCGTTCTGCGTCGGCGCCTTTGTCTTCGTCGTTGCCAAGTGCGGGTGGCACAACCAGGCGGGCAAGAGTATAACGGACCCCCCTTTAGTCCGGTTGAGCGACTAAAGGGTCTTTAGTCGCTCGGTTTCACCGGCTAAAGACTTCTTTAGTCATGAGCTAAGCCTCGCCCATGACTAAAGACCATTTTTTCGCCGCTTGCCACAAGATCGACCCTTTAGTCCCGGGTCCAGCCACGACCCACGACTGTTTGTTTTTTTAAATTTTCTTTTTAATTCAAAACTAATATAAAAACTTTGAAAAATCATATCTTTTATTGTAATAATCCAAATAAAACAAATAATATGTCTATTATTATCAGAAAAATATAAAGAATTTTAATATAATATCCATTTATCTGTTTGCATAATTTATAAATTATTTCATTTGTAAATTTTCTTTTTTAATTCAAAACTAATATAAAAACTTTGAAAAATCATATCTTTTATTGTAATAATCCAAATAATACAAATAATATGTCTATTATTATCAGAAAAATATAAAGAATCTTAATATAATATCCATTTATCTGTTTGCATCATTTATAAATTATTTCATTTGTAAATTTTCTTTTTTAATTCAAAACTAATATAAAAAACATTGGAAAATCATATCTTTTATTGTAATAATCCAAAAAAACAAATAATATGTCTATTATTATCATAAAAATATAATGAATCTTAATATAATATCCATTTATCTGTTTGCATCATTTAGAAATTATTTCATATGTAAATTTTCTTTTTTAATTCAAAACTAATATAAAAACTTGGAAAAATCATATCTTTTATTGTAATAATCCAAATAAAACAAATAATATGTCTATTATTATCAGAAAAATATAAATAATCTTAATATAATATCCATTTATCTGTTTGCATCATTTATAAATTATTTCATTTGTAAATTTTCTTTTGTAATTCAAAACTAATATAAAAAACTTTGGAAAATCATATCTTTTATTGTAATAATCCAAATAAAACAAATAATATGTCTATTATTATTAGAAAAACAAAGATATTTTCCGCCATTTCCCACCTCTTCCCGCCAAGTTTTCCCTCCCTTTCCTTTCTACGAGAGTTTTTAGTCCGGGATGTAGTCACTAACCGGGACTAAAGATATTTCCCGCCATTTCCCAAAGCTTCACGCCAAGTTTTCCCGCCCTTTCCCTCTATATTTAGGGTGATCGTTCCATGGATATCCACACATCCACACCTTCCTCTCTTAGAACAATGGACAACGCCTACTGGGCCATTCTGACCCTCGAGGAGACCGAGGCAGGCGCCCAACTACCCTTGTCCTCCGGACTCCGCCCGCCGGATGCCGAAGGCCGGAGGGTTCCTGTCCTCAAGGTTCCGCATGCCGTGCCATCACAAACCACTTCTACCACGAGCTCACGCCGAGCAGTGGATTGATCCAGTGGGATCCCCAACCACGACACCGAATGCCTTCTTCGCTAATAGGCGGAAAGGGAGCTCGCCAGTACGAGGGTGATGGCCCGCCACCGGTGAACCACAACGGCCGGCCGTCGTCATGGTGGGCGAACCGTACTATCATGAAAGTGATGCGCTACATCACCGGGAGACCATCTCGCCTCGGTGCCCACGAGTCCACCCGCCAGGCCCCACACCATCCCGTGTAGCGGCATCGCCTTCCAGAGACCTCTCCCGCCCGCCGTGAATCCAAGGCTGGACCTGGTATATGCCATGGATGGGCTGAGGATCCCCGGAGTGGCAGGTGACGATGACGATGATGATGACGATGACGATGAAGACCCTGAAGCTGCGTACTATAGGACTAGGCATGATTATGACTAAAGGGGGCGGGTTTAGTCCTGAGTGTTAGCTAGTCCTGGTTTGTCCAGGTTTTTAATATTAATAAATGTCTTGAGTGTTACCTAATAAATAGAGGGAAATGCCAATATAAAGAGAGGGTTCATTTTTAGTCCCGGTTGGAGAAACCAACCGCGATCAAGGATTGCGCATCGGGCGAGCAACACTAATAATATGGGTGAGTGTCGACATTATGTCGTGCGGCTTGTACCTTGTCCCGAATGGTGTCACCAACCGGGACTAAATATGAACCTTTAGTCCCGGCTGGAGACACCAACCGGGACTAAAGATGAGTCAGCACTAATAATAGGGGTGAGTGTCGACATTATGTCGTGAGTGTCGACATTATGCCGAGCTGCTTGTACTATAAATAGGCATCCTTGTGAGTCCAGTCCTCCAGCTAGTTTGAGGCATCTCCAAGATGGTTTTAGAGAGCAGGGACACCACTACGGCCAGTTTCAGGGAGATGCTGACGGAGGCCAATCCTCCGGCATCTCCGAGAAACTGGTCATAGAGGCACTCCCTAATATGTGAAATTAGTTAGCTCCCAGGCATATTGATCTAGTTAGAGAAGTTACAAGCTGCAAGATGGTTTTCGAGAGCAGGGACACCACTACGGCCAGTTTCAGGGAGATGCTGACGGAGCCCAGTCCTCCGGCATCTCCGAGAAACTGGTCATAGAGGCACTCCCTAATATGTGACATCGCGCGTTTGGAGATCAGATCTTAATGGTAAGTATGAATCGGTACTAAAGGCCCTCCTTTAGTCCCGGTCCAGCCACAAAACGGGACTAACACACTCAATATTGTTTGAAGACAACCCTATAAAAATGGACACATGCATGGAACATCTTAACTCATAAAATGTTACAATTATTACATATCATTTCTTCGCTTGTGTTCCTTTCTGATCCCGTCGTATCCATGGAGCATCTTCATTCATTAACATGATGGTTGGGTCATCCTTCACCACGAAGGGCGGAATTTCATGGAACTTATCACAATCTTCTGACATGTCTGTCTTGTCCTCCACTCCCACGATGTTCCTTTTTCCTGAAAGAACTATGTGGCGCTTTGGCTCATCGTCTGATGTATTCCTTTTCTTATTTTTTCGTTTTCTAGGTTTGGTAGACATGTCCTTGACATAGAAAACCTGGGCCACATCATTGGCTAGGACGAATGGTTCGTCTAAGTACCCAAGATTGTTGAGATCCAATGATGTCATTCCGTATTTCTTGTCCACCTCAACCCCTCCTCCCGTCAGCTTGACCCATTTGCACCGAAACAAGGGGACCTTAAAAGTAGGTCCATAGTCAAGTTCCCATATCTCCTCTATGTAACCATAATATGTGGTCTTTGAGCCATTGTTGTCTGTTGCATCAAAGCGGACACCACTGTTTTGGTTGGTGCTCTTTTTATCTTGGGCTATCGTGTAAAATGTATACCCATTTATCTCGTACCCTTGGAAAGTCGATATAGTCGAAGATGGTGACCTAGACAACAAGTATAGCTGATCTCCAAGAGTGTTGTTTTTTATGAGATGTTCCAACCAACCGCCGAAACTCTTCATGTGTTCATCTTTAATCCAAGAGTCATGCTTTCCAGGGTTGTTGGAGCGTAAGATTTTCTTGTGTTCCTCGATATATGGGGTTGCCAAGATAGAATTCTGTAGAACGGTGTAATGTGCTTCGGTGTAAGAATGTTCGTCTCTACATATTATTGATTTCCTTCCTAGAGTACCCTTTCCACTCAGTCTCCCCTCATACCACGATTGAGGAAGACCAATCAGCTTAAGGTCAGGAACGAAGTCAACAAAAAATTCAATGACCTCCTCTGTTCCATAGCCCTTAGAGATGCTTCCTTCGGCCTATGCGATTCTGAACATATTTATTTAAGATTCCCATGAACCTCTCAAAGGGAAACATATTGTGTAGAAATACAGACCGAGAATAGAAATCTCTTCGACTAGGTGAACCAAAGAAAGTGCGTCATAATATTGAAGAAGGATGGTGGGAACACCAACTCAAAACTGACAAGACATTGGACCACATCATTCTGTAACCGTGGTAGATCTTCAGGATTGATTATCTTCTGAGAGATTGCATTGAGAAATGCACATAGCTTCACAATGGGTACTCGAACATTATCTGGTAGAAGCCCCCTCAATGCAATCGGAAGCATTTGCGTCATAATCACGTGGCAGTCATGAGACTTTAGGTTTTGGAACTTTTTTTCTGCCATATTTATTATCCCCTTTATATTCGACGAGAAGCCAGACGGGACCTTAATACTGCTTAGGCATTCAAAAAATATTTCCTTCTCTTGTTTGGTAAGAGCGTAGCTGGCATGACCTTGAAACCATTCTGGATGCAGGCCATCTGGGTCTTCCATACGTTGATGGTCCTTTCGTGCTTCCGGTGTATCTTTTGTCTGCCCATACACGCCCAAGAAGCCTAGCACGTTCACGCAAAGATTCTTTGTCACATGCATCACATCGATTGCAGAGCGGACCTCTAAGAATTTCCAATATGGTAGCTCCCAAAATATAGATTTCTTCTTCAACATGGGTGCGTGTCCTTCAGCGTCTTTCAGAACAGATTTTCCTCCAGGACCCTTTCCAAAGGTTACCAGTTGATCCAAATCTTTGACCATATCAAATATATCAAGACCAAGATGCGCTCCTTAGGCTTCGTCGGTGACATGCCGCACGTTGAAATGCTTGCCTTTCTTTCTTAAGGGATGCTTGGCCAAAATAAATAGACGATGCTCATTGTATACATTCTTCTTACAATGTTCCAAATATATACTTGCAGTCTCATCTAAACAGTGTGTGCATGCATTGTATCCCTTGTTTGACTGTCCTGAAAGGTTACTAAGAGCAGGCCAATCATTGATTGTTACGAAAAGCAATGCTCGGAGGTTAAATTCTTCCTGCTTGTGCTCATCCCACATGCGTATCCCGGGTTCGTGCCACAACTGTAAAAGTTCTTCCACTAATGGCCTTAGGTACACATCAATGTTGTTGCCGGGTTGCTTCGGACCTTGGATCAACACTGACATCATAATGAACTTCCGCTTCATGCACAACCAAGGAGGAGGGTTATAGATGCATAGAGTCACGGGCCAGGTGCTGTGAATGGAGCTCTGCTCGCCAAAGGGATTCATGCCATCTGTACTTAGACCAAACCTTAAACTCCTTGCGTCATCTGCAAAGTCCGGGTATTTTCTATCGATTTTTCTCCATTGCGACTCATCAACGGGGTGTCTCAACATCCCGTCTAACTTACGTTCCTCTTTATGCCATCGAAACAACTTGGCGTGCTCTTTGTTTCTGAATAAGCGTTTCAACCGTGGTATTATAGGAGCATACCACATCACCTTCGCAGGAACCCTCTTCCGGGGGGCTCGCCCTGAAGGGAATATGCCCGAGAGGCAATAATAAAGTGGTTATTATCGTATTCCTTATTTATGATAAATGTTTATTTTACATGCTATAATTGTATTAATACGGAAACGTTAATACATGTGTGTTTAATAAACAAAAAGGAAGTTCCTAGTTATGCCTCTCTTATAAACTAGCTCGTTGATTAACAAGATGATCAAGGTTTCCTGATCATAGACATTGGATGTTGTTAATAACGAGGTCACAACATTAGTGTAATGGTGTGATGAACATTCATCCGAAGTATAGCATTACGATCAAAGTCATTGAGTTTATATTGCTATAACAACTTACGAAGTGATCCTAATCCTTAGACCATGAGATCATGTCAATCACTAACACCGAAAGAGTTTCTTGATGACATCAAACGTCACACCGTATGAGGTGATTATAAAGATGGATTCAGAACTAATAAAGTGTTATGTTGAGGCCCATGGATCGAGAGTGGAATTTGTTCATCCCGATGACGGATAGATATGCTCGGGCCCTCTCGGTGATATCACATTGATTAGCTTGCAAGCAAGTGATTTGATCACTAGAATGTTATATCACGGACGAGAAAAGAGTGCATGTCGATCGAGATCAAACTAGGTATGGAGATACCGATGATCGAATCTCGGACATGTAATATATCGCGAAACAAAGGATTAAGATACTAGCGTAAAGGTTCCGACGATCACAAGAAAGTCATCGTTGAATGTGTGGAGTCGATGGGTCTCGGATCCGCTTCGATTATTGATCGAGAGGGTCTCGATCATGTCCGCATTATTCACGAACCGTAGGGTGACACACTTAATAGACACCGACATCCAATTGGAGCAAAAGTTTCATGCCGAAAGAATGAACAAGCGCGAATTTATTTCACTAGATACCAAACAGTTTTGGTGAAATTGCATAAAGTGGTTATGCATGTGAAATAGAATTCTAGCAAGGGTTATTTGTGAATGTTTGTCATTAAAGTAATTGAAAAATTCTGAATAAAATAAAAGAGTTTTATTTAATGAGAGTTTGCATTAAATTTGGTGGAAATTTAATGGGAATTTGAGTGGACTTTCAGTGGAGGAATTTAAAGGGAATTTTTGAGTGGAGTGTCCACCCACATGAATGAAGGAGGAGGGCAGCCCCATGGCGGCCACCCCTTGGGTGCCCCTCCTCCTATAAAAGGAGCCCCCTCCTCACTTGTCTCTCACACCTCCTCGTGAAGGATCTCTCTCCCCCTCTAGAATTTATCCCCCATGGTCTCGGACTAGCGAGATACATGTTCCCGGTGGCTATTCGGCAAGAAAGAGTTGTGCTTCCGCTGCATCGCTGGAGCGAGGAGGCAGAGGTTGCTCGGTGCCTCGAACGTGTGCGAGCACGGATGCACCGCTTTGCGGCGCTAGGACTTCCTCTCGATCTTGAGATCGGCAAGAGATCGTCTACATCAACCACGAGTTGAACTCGTTAAGCTTTGTCGGTCTTCAAGGGTATGTTCTCTACGGATATACATCCGCCCGTTGTTTGTATCTAGTAGATAGATCTTGGTATATAGTTCACATCGTAGGAAAATTTTTGTTTTCTATGCTGCGAACCCTACAGTGGTATCAGAGCCGGATCTATGCGTAGATACTTTGCACGGGTAGTACACATATGAGTATGTGGGTGATGATGATCATTTTATTGCTTCTTAGTTGTACTTTGGATATTGGTGGCATAGTGGGATGAAGCGGCCCGGACAAACTTTACATGTCCTCGCACATGAGACCTGTTCCACGCTTGACATGCAACTAGTTTTGCATAAGTGGCTAGCGGGTGTCTGTCTCTCCTACTATATTCAATATATAATTTGCAACGAGTTGTCAACAATTTGGTTATCCTCGTTGTGGTTCATGTTCGTAGGTAAGAACGGTTCTATCTTCGAAAGCCCTAAGCCACGTAAAACTTGCAATGGATAAATTAGAGGCGTCTAGTTTAGATTGTTCTTTGGGCTAGTGTTATGATATGGTGATGTTGTAAGTAGAAGTATGAGATGATACTCTTACAACACACATAGCGTGTAAGTTCCATAGACCTTGGCCTTACACATAAAGGTATGATAGTGATCATACCACGGTGCACATGATGGAGATCATATGCGGGAACCATATCATTTCACTTATAAACATGGGATGTTTTGATTGCATCTTATATTGCTTGTTTGGCGTTTAATTAGCATAATAAGATGATCCCTCATTTAAATATCAAGATAAGAATGTGTTCTTCCTTTAGTATGCACCGATTATATTCTCGTCGCTCCAAGACATCACGTGATGATCGGGTGTTTTTGGATCCACGACCATATTTCGGGTGTAAGACAGTTACACACGCGAATACTAAGGTTCTTACTTGGCGAGCCTAGCATGTACAGACATGACCTCGGAACACGGACCGAAAGGTTAAGCATGAGTCATATAGTAGATATGATGCCCATTTGATGCTCGCCTTTGAAGCTACGCCGACTCACGTGATGATCGGACTTGGTGTAGTGGATTTGGTTCATGTAATCACCAAAAAGGCACGAGGGATGTCGTTTTTGAGTGGGAGTTCATTTCTAATTTGGATTAGTAGAACTCAATTTATCATAAATTAAATCAAAGTGAATTTGCATAATTTTTTGTGTCATTGGCATTCGTTCACCACCTTATGCATAGTTGTAATTGAGATAATAGAACTATAGAATTCTGGATATATACTTTACGAACTGGTATCGTATTGTGTTGAGTGTCAATATAAGGTTTAAAGTCCTATTGCAAACTTTCAGCAAACTCTATTTACTCCGTGAAATTTAATAGTTGGTATTAAATCAAGAGTTACAATTCCAGTGTTAGTATCTTAAGTATCATGTTTGCCTCCATGATTCTTGATTGTTTTAATATCAAGTTTATCTAGGAGCTGAAAGAATTGTTTCAGAAACCATCATGTGTGACAGATATAACGATATCTGAAACAATGTTTTGGTTGCAATATGATAGAGTATAATATATGTTATCATATTGGATGAGAATTTGCGAAGGTTGGAGATGCTAGACATCCTAATCATCCAAAAGGGTTTTGGAAAGTAATGTTATACTCACGATTCACCTTTATAAGCTACAGTAGCTTGATCATGAAAGTCGCCATGATAAGGATGAATAGAAGATGTATGTAAAATGTTTACTACACTAAAAGATTACTAAAGAATGGATTTTAAAAGAATAACGATCATTTTGATGATGGTGATCTACTTCAAAGTGCAAGTCCAAAGGTATTATTATTTGAATATACACGCTTTGGACTATGTGTCATGTATATGGCGCCACTTTTGATGTTGATAGATTCTTTTAAAACGGAAAAGGAAATGCTGAAAGAGAATCTATAAAATATATTTGGCAGAAAAGAAAAGATTGGAAATATCCAATTTTGGTATATGGATGATATACATGTTATGGTTGTATTCTTTGCTTGTTAAACAATGTGGTTCTTGGGTATTGGATACCGAATTGGTTGGTATGAAATTTCATACGGAACGACGCAATTCATGAACCACAATGGCCTAAGTAACTAGCAAGAGAATATGTGATAATGTTCATCGAAAACAAACAAACCGTTGTTTGTATTTCGTTGACATCAAAGCTTGACTTCAAGATTTGTTTTAATAATTGTTATTTGAATCAGGTATTATGAGAACAAAGGTTGTTCAAATAATTACCGTATTCCATATAAGATGGATGATTTACAAATCTAGTTGGATAAATCACATCCATAAAACCTAATGCTAAAATGTCGCAAGACAAATGATTGAAAGATCACTTACGAAGTGACATCGCCGTTTAAATTATATTGGAAAGAAAACATGAAGAATCTCCATATTCATGGATTTTTGGAGTCTTTGATTTGATCAAGTGACGCTTGTGAGACTTTTCTCGGGATAATTAAAACTTCGTTCAAAGGACAAAGAAGAACGAACGACTAAAATATTGGAATTTATACATATCGATGTATGTAGTCCATTATGATGTATAGTCGTAAGCGATGGTTTCAACTTCATATACTTTCTCCGGAAATTTGAGTGAATATTCACTTAATGAGAAAGAAGTGTGAAATATTTGAAAATGTTCAAAGACTTTCAAGATGAAGTGAAAATCATTGTAACAAGAAAATAAATGATTTATGGTTTTATCATAAGGGATTTATTTGAGTTACAAGTGTAACAAGAAAAATAAATGAATTATGATTTATCATAAAGGGATTTATTTGAGTTGCAAGTTTAGCAAAACACCTAGATTTACATTTCCAGAAACACCATAGGAGTATCGAGTGTTTGAGATTTGTAATGAAACCTTGTTTGACAAGGTTGGATCAAAGGTGTTATTCATAAAACTTCCATTATGTTTTGAAAGATTAAAGCTTTAGAGACTACCACTTTTACACTGAAAAGAGCTCCATCTTGATCCGTTGAAATGACACCATGGAAGTTATGGTTTGGGGTAAAACCCAAGTTGTAATTTCTTAAATTTTGGTATGCTAAACATAAGTAAGATGTTTACAACCGAAGTTGGATGAGCATGTCTTTGTAGGTTATTTCGAATAACAATTGGTTATTCCTCCATAACACCAAGGACAAAAGGGTTTGTCGCTTGAAACGTGAAGTTTCTTGAAGAAGGAATTTTTCGTAAAAGTTAAGTGGGAGGACAATAGAACTTTGATAAGGTTAACGAACCTTAGCTAAATGTGCTGAGTTGCGCAGCGCCGGAAAATGTTCCGGAGGCAGCCATAATGCTCATAGCTTATGTGCCTCAAAGGTTGCGGTCACGGAGGTCTTAAGTTCCTATTGAACCAAGTAGGTCGGTTAAACAATCAAATGCTAAGATTTGAGAGTAAATCATTATTGTTTGACAATGATGAACCGAATACATACAAAGAAGCGATGATGGGCCCTGACTCCGTCAAATGGCTTGAAGCCATAAAATCCGTGATAAGTCCATACACGATAAATCAAGTTTTGAACTTGGAAGACCCTCTGGAAAGGTGTAAAAACCTATCGGTCGTATTTGGATCTATAAAGAAACAGACATGGATGTTTCACATCTATGAAATAGTCGACATGTCGTAAAGTATGTTACGACAATGTTCAAGGAGTTGACTATGACAAGATTTGATCTTTCATAGCGATATTTAGTCTGGACGGATTAAAGTAGCAACCACTACATATAATTTGGTATATCGTAGATGAATAAACAAAGCAAAATTTTTCTAATAGAATGGTTACCTAGGACGTGTACAAGACACAGTCCAAAGGGTTTTGTTAAATTCAAAGGATGCTAAAAGGGCATGCAAACTTCAATGGTTGAAGTAAGCATCGCGGAGTTGGAATCTTCACCGTGATGAAAAAGGAGTTTTCATCTGGAGACGATGAAGATGCTTGCATTTGCAAGAAATTAAGTGGGAGCGCTAAGACATATTTCTAATACATTATGTGAAGGACATCTTGTTGATTAGAAATGATGTATATTTTATTGACAAAGGTTAGGGATTTCATTTTGATGAAAAACTTAGGCAAAACACGAATATTTAGCATGAATGTCTATACTGGATAGACTGTGAAGCTAATATGGTTGTGCCAAACGTACATATATGAGATATTGAAGGAGTTCAATATAGAAACAACAAGAAACGGTTCTTGTCGCATGGAAAGGAATTGATTCAAGATTCAAGTGTATCGACACTTGATAAGTGAAACAAGATTCAAGTGCTTTGACACTTGATGAGTGAAATCACGAGAATGTTTTGATCAATCATACCATGATATGTACACATCCAGATATGTCCTATGCTCTAAGTGTTATGAGCATATACCAGAATGAATCATAAAATGATCATTGGACGATAGTGAGGATATTTTTATGATCTTTTTGAAAGAACTAAGAATATATTTGTGTAGAGGTGACAAACAATTACAAATAGTTCATTGTAGAGCGTTACATTGATACTAGTTTTGTCACACGATACAAATTAAGTTTATCTCAATTTAAACTATGGGTAGCACAATGTAATGGAAAGGACATTCCATGATGGATTTGGATGAATTCCAAAGTTAAGACATTATGACGGATACTACAACAAAAGGCTAAGTATATGACTGCTATAGTAGCAGCAAAGGAGGGAATTTGTGTCAAGTAGTTTGTTATCAAACTAAGGTATGGTTCGCAACGGGCTAACACTAAAGATATATTGTATGACAATAGTATCGACGTGTTTTAAGCCCAAGGAACTAAAGGTCTCACCGAAAGACCAAATTTATACAATGCCATCTCATTGGAGAATGAGTGATGCGTGAAGACGCAAAGACATGCAAATACACACGGACCTGAAAGCGTCAGATCCGTAGATTATGTTAACCACTTGCAATTGCGTATATGGAACACCAGAAAGCCATAGGTGTTCAATACGCAAAGTTCTCAAACTATATTATTTTCTCTAGTGCAAGTGGGAGATCAAGGAATATGCCGAGAGGCAATAATAAAGTGGTTATTATCGTATTCCTTATTTATGATAAATGTTTATTTTACATGCTATAATTGTATTAATACGGAAACGTTAATACATGTGTGTTTAATAAACAAAAAGGAAGTTCCTAGTTATGCCTCTCTTATAAACTAGCTCGTTGATTAACAACATGATCAAGGTTTCCTGATCATAGACATTGGATGTTGTTAATAACGAGGTCACAACATTAGTGTAATGGTGTGATGAACATTCATCTGAAGTATAGCATTACGATCAAAGTCATTGAGTTTATATTGCTATAACAACTTACGAAGTGATCCTAATCCTTAGACCATGAGATCATGTCAATCACTAACACCGGAAGAGTTTCTTGATGACATCAAACGTCACACCGTAACAGGGTGATTATAAAGATGGATTCAGAACTAATAAAGTGTTATGTTGAGGCCCATGGATTGAGAGTGGAATTTGTTCATCCCGATGACAGATAGATATGCTCTGGGCCCTCTCGGTGATATCACCTTGATTAGCTTGCAAGCAAGTGATTTGATCACTAGAATGTTATATCACGGGAACGAGAAAAGAGTGCATGTCGGTAACGAGATCAAACTATGTATGGAGATACCGATGATAGAATCTCGGACATGTAATATATCGCGAAACAAAAGGATTAAGATACTAGCGTAAAAGGTTCCGACGATCACAAGAAAGTCATCGTTGAATGTGTGGGAGTCAGTATGGGTCTCCAGATCCCGCTTCTGATTATTGATCCGAGAGGGGTCTCGATCATGTCCGCATTATTCACGAACCGTAGGGTGACACTATTAAGAGACACCGACATCCAATTGGAGCAAAAGTTTCATGCCGAAAGAATGAAAGCAGAATTTATTTCACTAGACACCGAAAAGGTTTTGGGTGAAATTGCATAAAGTGGTTATGCATGTGAAATAGAATTCTAGCAAGGTTATTGTGAATGTTTGTCATTAAAGTAATTGACAAAATTCTGAATAAAATAAAAGAGTTTTATTTAATGAGAGTTTGCATTAAATTTGGTGGAAATTTAATGGGAATTTGAGTGGACTTTGAGTGGAGGGAATTTAAAGGGCATTTTTGAGTGGAGTGTCCACCCACATGAATGAAGGAGGGAGGGGCAGCCCCATGGCAGCCACCGCTTGGGTGCCCCTCCTCCTATAAAGGCCCCTCGTCACTTGTCTCTCACACCTCCTCGTGAAGGATCTCTCCCCCACTCTAGAATTTATCCCCCATGGTATCGGACTAGCGAGATACATGTTCCCGGTGGGTATTCGGAAAGAAAGAGTTGTGCTTCCGCTGCATCGCTGGAGCGAGGAGGCGGAGGTTGCTCGGTGCCTCGAACGTGTGTGCGAGCACGGATGCGCTGCTGATTTGCGGCGCTAGGACTTCCTCTCGATCTTGAGATCGGCAAGAGATCGTCTACATCAACCACGAGTTGAACTCGTTAAGCTTTGTCGGTCTTCAAGGGTATGTTCTCTACGGATATACATCCGCCCTTTGTTTGTATCTAGTAGATAGATCTTGGTATATAGTTCACATCGTAGGAAATTTTTTGTTTTCTATGCTGCGAACCCTACACGCCCTCCACGTCACCAGGGTCATCTCGTCTAATCTTATACCGAAGTGAAGTGCATATCGGGCATGCATCTAAATTCTCATACTCCTCACCGCGGTAGAGGATGAAGTCATTAGAGCACGCATGTATCTTCTGAACCTCTAAACCTAGAGGGCAGACAACCTTTTTTGCTTCGTATGTACTGGCGGGCAATACATTATCTTTTGGAAGCATATTCTTCATCATTTTCAGCAACTTTTCAAATGAGGAGTCAGGTATAGCACACTCAGCCTTCCATCGCAGCAATTCCAGTCTTTTTCAGACCATTTTCGCAATTTGGGTACAACAACTTTTGTGATCCTCTAGCATGTGATTGAACTTCTCCTATCCTTTTCAGTTTCACAATCTCTTCGTGCATCGGCAATGGTCCCACCAAGATCATCGGGGTTCATCATGTGTCTCTTCTTCATCCTCCCTTGACATCCCCATGGAAGTATCTCCGCATTACTCGGAAACCATGATAGTTGTCATCCTACTCCTCTTCTTCATTGTCTTCCATTATAACCCCTCTCTCCGTGCTTGGTCCAACAATTATAATGGGCATGAAGCGGACTTCAACAGTATGTGAAGGGTTTTTGAGTCAGAGTAATCCTTCTGATTCCTACATCCATTACATGGACAGAATACAAAACAATTTTGCTTGTTTGCATCAGCATCACGGATGAATTCATGCACGCCATTAATGAACTCGCCAGAGCGTCGGTCAGTGCCGTACATCCATTCCCGGACCATCTGCATTATAGTAAAAGTATATCAAAAACCATTACACAACATGATAAAATTATTACAAGTTATATTGAGAGCTTCTAGAGCACTAATTTTGAATTTTGAAAAATTTACATGCACCAATTTGTGAATTGGAGAAAACAATCAACATGATAAATGTGGAGTTTTTTATTATTGTTCCATCAGTGAAAACCTCATTCCATTCTAAGGTCTGAAACTCTAAAATTACACATTTCAATTTTCAGTAACTATGTACCTAATCAAAATTTGTTACACATATATATCAAAATCCTTCTAGCTACTTCTAGAGCATGCATGCATTTGATCCATATCTCTATACTTCTAGAGAATTATATAGAGCTAAAGTAGCAATAAGAGATGAAAGAATGAAGTTCTAACCTTTTAAAGCTTTGGATTTAGGTGTTGCAAACTAAATCTTGATAAATCTTGAGAAAAAAATGGCATGAACTCTCTTGCTTTCTTTGAGAAAAATGGCCACCATATGCTTTAGGGCAGCTGGAGTCAGATATATAGTAATGAACAATTAGTCCCGGGCCGTGATACGACCCGGGACTAATAGTCCACGAAAAAGAGTTGCCCGCCCGGGTTATTAACCCGGCCAGACACGGCTGGGACTAATACTCTGGTCCGGCCCGGGACTAATGAGTATGTCCATTTCTAGCCGTTGGGGGCCTCACGGACCAGGAATAGTGCTAGCACTAGTCGCGGTTCGTGACGGGCCGGGACTGCTGGGCTTCCAGTGATCGAATGGAAGATGGTTTTTCCACTAGTGGATGTGCTATAGATCGGCAATGGAGTACATTTCCTATGATTGTGCAAAAGTTGTTTCTATGATCAAGAACATAATAGAAGAGAGATCCACTTATACCATTACGCTGAAGGAGGGTTTGCAACATCCTACTGATGACTCAGAGTTCAAGTTTGAGTAAATTAGGCAAGAACAAAACTCGGCGAGCCATGTTTTTAGCCAATAAGGGCCGATTTGTAACTAGTGGCTTCGATCGGAACCACTAGATATAATAGTTGGAATATTAGGTATCATTTCCACAATTAATTTCTGAATATAAATAATGATTATATTAACTATAATTATTTGAAACTCTAACATAATAGATGTACTAGTCAACATGAAGAGTAGTGAAGGGAATATGCCCGAGAGGCAATAATAAAGTGGTCATTATCGTATTCCTTATTTATGATAAATGTTTATTTTGCATGCTATAATTGTATTAATACGGAAACGTTAATACATGTGTGTTTAATAAAAAAAAGGAAGTTCCTAGTTATGCCTCTCTTATAAACTAGCTCATTGATTAAAAAGATGATCAAAGTTTCCTGATCATGGACATTGGATGTTGTTAATAACGAGGTCACAACATTAGTGTAATGTTGTGATGAACATTCATCCGAAGTATAGCATTACGATCAAAGTCATTGAGTTTATATTGCTATAACAACTTACGAAGTGATCCTAATCCTTAGACAATGAGATCATGTCAATCACTACCGGAAGAGTTTCTCGATGACATCAAACGTCACACCGTAACTGGGTGATTATAAAGATGGATTCAGAACTACTAAAGTGTTATGTTGAGGTTTATGGATCAAGAGTGGAATTTGTTCATCCTGATGACGGATAGATATGCTCTGGGCCCTCTCGGTGATATCACATTGATTAGCTTGGAAGCAAGTGTTTTGATCACTAGAATGTTATATCACGGGAACGATAAAAGAGTGCATGTCGGTAACGAGATCAAACTAGGTATGGAGATACCGATGATCGAATCTTGGACATGTAATATATCGTGAAAAAAAGGGATTAAGATACTAGCGTAAAAGGTTCACACGATGACATAAGTCATCGTTGAATGTGTGGGAGTCAGTATGGATCTCCAGGTCCCGCTACTGATTATTGATTAGAGAAGGGTCTCGATCATGTCCGCATTATTCGCGAACCGTAGGGTGAAACACTTAAGGGATACCGACACCATTCGGAGCAAATGATATGTCAGAAAAAGAAAAGGAAAGCGCAGGAATTTATTTCACTAGACACCGGAACTGTTTCGGTTGAAATTGCTGAAACTGGTTCTGCATGTGAAATGGAATACTAGCAAGGGGTTTTATGTGAATTTTTGTTAATTAAAGTAATTAACAAAATTCTGAATAAATAAATAAAAGAGTTTTATTTAAATGAGAGCTTGCATTAATTTTGGTGGAAAATTAATGCATGTGAGTGGAATTGTGAGTGGAGAGGTTTTTATGTGAGTGGAGCTTCCACCACATGAATGAGGGAGAGGTGGGGGCACCCTCCTTGGCCGGCGGACATGCCCCCTTGGGCTGCCCCCTCCCCTATAAAAGGACCCCCTAATCTCACTTGTCACTCACACCTCCTCGTGAAGGATCTCTCTCCCCCCTTTAGAATTCCCCCATGGTCTCGTATCAGCGAGATACATGTTCCCGGCGGCTTTTTATGGAAGGATTTGTTGCTTCCGCTGCTTCGCTGGAGCGAGGACGCGGATCTTGTCGGGGTACCCATACGTGTGTGCGATCACGGATGCACCACTGCTTTGAGGTGCTGGACTTGATCGTGCTGGACCGGCTGGACCAGACGGACTTCATCACGATCTTGAGATCGGCAAGCGTTCGTCTACATCATCCACGAGTATAACCTCGTTAACGCTATTCGGTCTTCGAGGGTATGTATTCGATGGATGTATATCCACGCGTTGCTTGTATCTAGTAGATAGATCTTGGTACTTAGATGTTCCCATCGTAGGAAATTTTTTGTTTTCTATGCTGCGAACCGTACAGTGGTATCAGAGCCGGATCTATGCGTAGATGCTTTGCACGGGTAGTACACATATGACTATGTGGGCGATGATGATCATTTTATTGTTTCTTAGTTGTACTTTGGATATTGGTGGCATAGTGGGATGAAGCGGCCCGGACAAACTTTACATGTCCTCGCACATGAGACTTGTTCTACGCTTGACATGCAACTAGTTTGCATAAGTGGCTAGCAGGTGTCTGTCTCTCCTACTATAGTCAATATCTAATTTGCAACGAGTTTTCAACAATTTGGTTATCCTCGTTGTGGTTCATGTTCGTAGATAAGAACGGTTCTATCTCGAAATCCTTAAGCCACGTAAAATTTGCAATGGATAAATTAGAGGCGTCTAGTTTAGATTGTTGCTGGGCTAGTGTTATGATATGGTGATGTTGTAAGTAGAAGTATGATATGATACTCTTACAACATACATAACGTGTAATCTCCATAAACCTTGGACGTACACATAAAGGTATGATAGTGATCATACCACGATGCACATGATAGAGATCATATGCGGGAACCATAACAATCCACTAATAAACATGTGATGTTTGATAGCATCTTATATTGCTTGTTTGGCGTTTTATTAGCATAATAAGATGATACCTCATTTAGATATCAAGATAAAAATGTGTTCTTCCTTAAGTATGCACCGACAATGTTTCGTCGCTTCAAGACATCACGTGATGATCGGGTGTACTTGAATCCACAAGCATATCTCGGGTGTAAGATAGTTACACACGCGAATACTAAGGTTCTTACTTGGCAAGCCTAGCATGTACAGACATGGCCTTGGAACACGGACCGAAATGTTAAGCATGAGTCATATGTTTTGATATGATGACCATATGGATGCTCGCCTTTGAAGCTACACCGACTCACGTGATGATCAGACTTGGTGTAGTGGATTTGGTTCATGTAATCACCAAAAATACACGAGGGATGTCATTTTTGAGTGGGAGTTCATTTATAATTTGGATTAGTAGAACTCAATTTATCATAAATTCAATCAAAGTGAATTTGCATAATTTGTTGTAGTCATTGGCATTCGTTCACCACCTTATGCATAGTTGTAATTGAGATAATAGAACTATAGAATTCTGGATATATACCTTACGAACTGGTATCGTATTGTGTTGAGTGTCAATCTAAAGTTTAAAGTATTGAAAACTTTCAGCAAACTCTATTTACTCCGTGAAATTTAATAATTGGTATTAAATCGAGAGCAACAATTCTAGTGTTAGTATCTTAAGTATCATGTTTGCCTCCATGATTCTTGATTGTTTTAATATCAAGTTTATCTAGGAGCTGAAAGAATTGTTTCAGAAACCATCATGTGTGGCAGATATAACGATATCTGAAACAATGTTTTTGTTGCAATATGATAGAGTATAATATATGTTCTCATATTGGATGAGAATTTACAAAGGTTGGAGATGCTAGACATCCTAATCATCCAAAAGGATTTTGGAAAGTAATATTATACTCATGGTTCGCCTTTATAAGCTACAGTAGCTCAATCATGAAAGTAGTCATAATAAGGGTGAATAGAAGATGTATGTAAAGTGTTTACTACACTAAAAGATTACTAAAGAATGGATTTTGAAAGAATACCGATCATGTTGATGATGGTGATCTACTTCAAAGTGCAGGTCCAAAGGTATTATTATTTGAATATACATGCTTCGGACTATGTGTCATGTATATGGCGCCACTGTTGATGTTGATAGATTATTTTAAAAAGGAAAAAGGAAATGCTGAAAGAGAATCTATAAAATATATTTGGCAGAAAAGAAAAGATTGGAAATATCCAATTTAGGTATATAGATGATATACATGTTATGGTTGTATTATTTGCTTGTTAAACAATGTGGTTCTTGTGTATTGGATACCAAATTGGTTGGTATGAAATTTCATACGGAACGATGCAATTCATGAACCACAATGGCCTAAGTAACTAGCAAGAGAATACGTGATGATGTTCATAAAAAACAAACAAACCGTTGTTTGTATTTCTCGTTGACATCAAAGCTTGACTTCAAGATTTGTTTTAATAATTGTTATTTAAATCAGGTATTATGAGAACAGATGTTGTTCAAATAATTACCGTATTCCATATAAGATGGATGATTTGCAAATCTAGTTGGAGAAATCACATCCATAAAACCTAATGCTAAAATGTCGCAAGACAAATGATTGGAAGATCACTTACGAAGTGACATCGCCGTTTAAATTATATTGGAAAGAAAACATGAAGAATATCCATTTTCATGGATTTTTGGAGTCTTTGATTTGATCAAGTGACGCTTGTGAGACTTTCCTCGGGATAATTAAAACTTCGTTCAAAGGCCAAAGAAGAACGAACGACTAAAATATTGGAATTTATACATATCGATGTATGTAGTCCATTATGTGTAGTCGTAAGCGATGGGTTTCAACTTCATATACTTTCTCCGGAAATTTGAGTGAATATTCACTTAATGAGAAAGAAGTGTGAAATATTTGAAAATGTTCAAAGACTTTCAAGATGAAGTGAAAATCATTGTAACAAGAAAATAAATGGTTTATGATTTTATCATAAGGGATTTATTTGAGTTACAAGTGTAACAAGAAAATAAATAAATTATGATTTTATCATAAAGGGATTTATTTGAGTTGCAAGTTTAGCAAAACACCTAGATTTACATCTCTCGAAACACCATAGGAGTATGGAGTGTTTGAGATTTGTAAGGAAACCTTGTTTGACATGGTTGGATCAAAGGTGTTATTTATAAAACTGCCATTATGTTTTAAAAGATTAAAGCTTTAGAGACTTCTGCTTTTACACTGAAAAGAGCTCCATCTTGATCCGTTGAAATGACACCATGGAAGTTATGGTTTGGGATAAAACCCAAGTTGTCATTTCTTAAATTTTGGTATGCTAAACATAAGTAAGATGTTTACAACCTAAGTTGGATGAGCATGTCTTTGTAGGTTATTTCGAATAACAATTGGTTATTCCTCCATAAAACCATGGACAAAAGGGTTTGTCACTTGAAACGTGAAGTTCCTTGAAGAAGAAATTTTTCATAAATGATAAGTGGGAGGATAATAGAACTTTGATAAGGTTAACGAACCTTAGCTAAATGTGCTGAGTTGCGCAGCGCCGGAAATCGTTCCGGAGGCTGCCATAATGCTCATAGATTATGTGCCTCAAAGTTTGTGGTCACGGAGATCTAAGTTCTTATTGAACCAAGTCGGTCGGATAAACAATCAAATGTTGAGATTTCAGAGTAAATCATTATTGTTTGACAATGATGAATCGACCACATACAAAGAAGCGATGATGGGCCCTGACTCCGTCAAATGGCTTGAAGCCATAAAATCCGTGATAGTTCCATACACGAGAAATCAAGTTTTGAACTTGGAAGACCCTTCGGAAAGGTGTAAAAACCTATTGGTCATATTTGGATCTATAAAGAAACTGACATGGATGTTTCACATCTATGAAATAGTCGACATGTCGTAAAGTATTTTATGACCATGTTCAAGTAGTTGACTATGAAAAGATTTGATCTTTCATAGCGATATTTAGTCTGGACGGATTAAAGTAGCAACCACTACATATAATTTGGTATATGGTAGATGAATAAACAAAACAAAGTTCTTCTAATAGAATGGTTACCTAGAACGTGTACATGACACGATCCAAAGGGTTTTGTTAATTCAAAGGATGGTAAAAGGGCATGCAAACTTCAATGGTTGAAGTAAGCATCGTGGAGTTGGAATCTTCACAGGGTGATGAAAAGGAGTTTTCATCAGGAGACAATGAAGATGCTTGCATTTGCAAGAAATTAAGTGGGAGCACTGAGACATATTTATAATACATTATGTGGAGGACATCTTGTTGATTAGAAATGATGTATATTTTATTGACAATGGTTAAGAATTTCATTTCCATGAAAGACTTAGACAAAACCCGAATATTTAGCATGAATGTCTATAGTGGATAGACTGTGATGCTAATATGGTTGTGCCAAACGTACATATATGAGATATTGATGGAGTTCAATATAGAAACAACAAGAAACGGTTCTTGTCGCATGGAAAAGAATTGAACCAAGATTCAAGTGTATCGACACTTGATAAGTGAAACAAGATTCAAGTGCTTTGATGTGGCATCCCGCAAAACCACTACTAGAAAATCGCGTTGAATTTGTGCATTGCATCGTCATCGTCATGCATTGTTTGCATAAAACTATGTTCGCAAAGCCCGTTTTGTTTTCTAAAACGCCCCATCTTCATTCAAACGCCAAAATCCGGGTCGCCGGAATATTTTGTTTTGGCCGCTATCGGTTTGCGAACGGCCCGTTTAAAACAAATAAATTATTTTAATTATTTTAGTGGGGCAGTCGAACGGGCCGAATGACCCGAACGACCACCCCAGAAAATAAATCGGCCCAACCTAAATCCTACAGCTACCAATCTACCTACCCAGCCCCCCTCTCCACCTCACCCCACCCAATGGGCTGCTGCCACCTCACTTTTCCTCTCTCCCTCACCCTATCCTACACAGCCACCTCACCCCGCTCATCTCTCCCTCCCGCAAGCCGCGTCCGACCGCCGCCCTCCCCCTTTTCTCGAGCCCTGCTCCACCTCGCCGTCCGCCTGCTCCACCTCTCCGCGCCCCCGGAGCGCCGCCCTCGCCTCCGCGCGCCGCTGCGCCCCTTCTCCCCAGCTCCGGCCGCCTCTCCCCTCACCTCTGCGCCCCGTCTCCTCCTCCCTAGCGCCGCGCCTCCCAGCTGGAGCCAGATCAAGGCCGCGCGCTCCGGCCCCGACTGCGTCCGCCTCGCGAGCTTCCTCTAGCGCCGCTTCTTCTCCTCTGCTGCCGCCTGGGTCTCCTCCCCGCTCGCCTGCCTCCACGCCCCGCCGGACCTCTCCTCTCCTCACCGCCTCTGGGCGCCCTCCCGAGCTACCAGGCCCCTGCCGCCGCCATCGCCGCACCGCTGCTCTCGCCGCCCGAGCTGTCCTCGGCCCCGCCAACATCCGGTCCTCGCTGCCAGCGCCGAGCCTCGCGCCCATCGCTGGCGTTGCCAGCCGTCGCCGGCCTCGACCTGCGAGCGCCTAGCCGCCGCCAAGCGACCGCCACCGCCGGACGTCCTCGCCGCCCGTTCTGCCGAGCGCGTAGTCTGGGAGCCTTCTAGCCCCGTGCCGTGGCCGGCCCTGACTCTCCGCAGCCAGGCCGCCAAGCCTCCCGGGCCCGCCGCTCCCGTCGCCCTCTGTTCCGGCATGAGGTGCAACGATGTGTGTTGGTCGAAGGTTCACAACGCCACCGGAGATGCAAGACCGAAAACACGCGACACATCAAGATCTTCTACATGGATGCGGACCCGATGCCCGTTCACGGACTTCGAAGACCGATCCCGGCACGCCCGGACCCCCCCGTCGAACAACAAGAACCTCGGGAACCAAGATCTCCCAGTGCCTGAAAACCGAGTCCGACACCGACAACTGAAACCGTGGAGTCGACAAGATCGACCGCACCGACGCCATGATCTCCCTCACGGAATCCGAAGACCATACCGATTCCTCAACCCCCCCCCCCTCCGAGCCGCCAAGATCGCCATGGAACGACAAGTACTACTTCCCGGTACGCGGACCGACAAGACCTTCACGACGCCAAGAACGGCATCGGCACGGAAGAATCCGATGCGACCGACACCGACCCAAGTCCTTCGTCCCGGAACGACAAGATCTACCCCCGATATCCGAGAACGATCCCAGAGCCCGAGAACGTTCCGTCGAACCCTGCCGAACCCTGAGACCGGACCCCGAACCCCGGAACCCCAAGATCTGCTGAACCCTAATGTGTGAACCCCTTATCCGAGCACCCTATTTTATAAATGTCACCTATATAACTGTTGCATATAAATTGTTCATGCATGCATCCTTGCCTGAGGTTTGGGGGCCTTATGCCGATTCACCTAATAATTAAATATGGGGCCCATATGCGGGCAAATCTAGTCTCGTATTGGCCTCATTTAAACTTGTGTAGCGATCCGGTGCTATCTTTTGCCTTGTTAAACAACATTTAATTGCGGGGGTTAGCTAAACAACATGAACCACCTAATTAATTGTCGGGACCCCGGTTCCGCTTAATATGACCTATTTGCATCGCATCTCTGCCATGCCATACATCATACATGCATCATGCCGATCTTCTGCCGTGTATTAAATATTGCATCCGGTGTTTCTTCTAGTGTTTTGCTTCTTCACGGATTAGGCCGTTGAGTTGATGTGAGCTTCGCCCCGATCTTCGGATGAATCTTCGGCAATGCTTTCAGGCGAGCATCTCCCCCTTTCTACCTATCTTACTTTTATAGTATTTATTCCCTCCTGTTGATCTATTGCTATCTGTGTTGCGATGCTTTAGTTTCCGCACCTGTGAAATACCGTGCAGCCCTATATTGCCTTGGACACATCCTATTACCTGTTGTTTGGTAGATAGTTGGACTTAGCGCCGTCGTGATGCTCGCTCAAGTCTTTGTCGCGTGTAAGGCCGACGCCATTGATGATGTATTGCCGCATGTTGTTGTTGGAGATGATCCTAGTTTTACTTATCGCTCACTTTAATTCCTGTTTAACAACTAAAATTGAAGTAAGCGGAGGCATCGGTGGGTGATAGAAAATATTTGGTTTCAATGCCCACTTGTGTCCCGTAGGACCCCGAGTACTTGATACTGCCTTGATTTATCGCTATCCACATCCGGGAGGTATATGGGACCCCCCTGAGCTAGAGCTTGATTCAGTCTTATTTCTTGGGGCCACAAACTAGTTTGAGGTTTTATTTACGATCCTGTACTTATGCCATGCTACTTATGTATTTACGATTGTGCGAGGAGCAAACTGTACTGTTTAGGTAAGCGGAGTGATTACGCGGTATCGACACCCCGAGTTTTCGGGTTCCCAGTCGCTTACAGCCATTGTCGCAAACCTTGAGTCCGTCTCGGAGCTTGCTTACTTCGTTGCGGGTAGACTCCAAGGGGTGGCCCCCTGAAATATTTCTGAATCCTGTGATTTTTTGTTCAGTCGTGAAAGCCTCGTTGGGTTTTGATTTGGTTTTTCCGAGGTTGATCGAGCGTGTGTTGCTATTGGTGCACCCCGGCCGGGTAAAACTTTCTGAAAGCCGTGTCCGCGGATATGGACGACTTGGAGCACAGTATCTCGACCATAGACAAGCATAACTAAAGTTTATTGCTATAAATTTGACTTTATAATGACTAGTAATCAGCTCCACTATAATGGAATGGCTAATAATACTGCCCACAACTGCTTGTTTGAAGTGTCGCTTGCGACCATTGTACCTGACTAGTAAGTACTGCAACTACAACGGAATGGCTGAATAAAAGTACCAACAACTGCTGGGTTTTTGGGTTATCTCACGCTAATTGTATCTGACTAGTAAGTGTTGCCACTATAACGGAATGGTTAACTAAAAGTGCCCACGGTTTACTTTATCAGGATGATTATCTAAACCTGACTAGTAAAGTGCCGCAACTATAACTGAACAAGTAAAACTGCCAACTGTGTGAGTTCCTCGGTTGACTTCCTCGTTTGGTCTCGAGGGGGAAACGCCAGGATGGGTTTGTTTGGTGTTAGCTTCAGGTTGGATCCGAATAGGTCTTTCTCACCCCTCTCTGATAGCCGCCAGTTGTATCGAGTCTTTATAGGTTGTTTAGTGCATGCCGCCGCTGCCGCTCAGTCCACCATACCTATGTAGGCGAGGACCGCCGAATTCTAGTCTCGCCTGCATCGGCCTCGATCTTGACGCCTCTTTTCCTTTGCCCTTTGTCGGCACCCCCTTTTGTTTAAGCAGGTTTTGAGATCGACGCCGTTAGCAGAGTTACCCTTCCGTCTTGGCCTGGGCAGGGTTATGGACGCCATTGGTTATTCCCCAGGGCTCTTAGCCCCATTTGCATCTTGTCCGTAGCTGGACGCTCTATCGTTTTCAAGGTGATTTGGATCTTTGTATATTATATCTGTATTCTTGACTCATGGAGTCGTGTTGTATATATATCTGTTCTGTGGGTCCCATCGAGAACTGTTGTGTAATGTTATTACTTCGTTTTCCACCCGCACGAAAGTGCCTGGTGGGCACCTTTGAATCGTTTCTATGCGGGTTTGGCGGGTTTCGCTAAAACTTGCATAGGGTCGATTCTGAGGGTGTTACATTTGACACTTGATTAGTGAAATCATGAGAATGTTTTGATCAATCATACCATGATATGTACACATCCAGATATGTCCTATGCTCTATGTGTTATGAGCATATACCAGAATGAATCATAAAATGATCATTGGACGATAGTAAGGATATTCTTATGATCTTTTGGAAGAACTAAGAATATATTTGTGTAAAGGTGAAAAATAATTACAAATGTTTCACGTAGTTTGTTATCAAAATAAGATGTGGTTTGCAGCGGGCTAACACTAAAGATATATTGTACGACAATAGTATCGACGTGTTTTAACCCCAAGGAACTAAAGGTTTCACCGAAAGACAAAATTTATACAATGACATCTCATTGGAGAATGAGTGATGCGTGAAGACGCAAAGACATGCAAATACACACGGACCTGAAAATGTCAGATCCGTAGGTTATGTTAACCACTTGCAATTGCGTATATGGAACACCAGAAAGCCATAGGTGTTTAATACGCAAAGTTTTCAAACTAGATTATTGTCTCTAGTGCAAGTGGGAGACTGAAGGGAATATGCCCGAGAGGCAATAATAAAGTGGTTATTATCGTATTCCTTATTTATGATAAATGTTTATTTTGCATGCTATAATTGTATTAATACGGAAACGTTAATACATGTGTGTTTAATAAACAAAAAGGAAGTTCCTAGTTATGCCTCTCTTATAAACTAGCTCGTTGATTAACAAGATGATTCAAAGTTTCTTTATCATGGACATTGGATGTTGTTAATAACGAGGTCACAACATTAGTGTAATGTTGTGATGAACATTCATCCGAAGTATAGCATTACGATCAAAGTCATTGAGTTTATATTGCTATAACAACTTACGAAGTGATCCTAATCCTTAGACCATGAGATCATGTCAATCACTAACACCAGAAGAGTTTCTCGATGACATCAAACGTCACACCGTAACTGGGTGATTATAAAGATGGCTTCAGAACTACTAAAGTGTTATGTTGAGTTTTATGGATCAAGAGTGGAATTTGTTCATCCCGATGAAGGATAGATATACTCTGGGCCCTCTCGGTGATATCACATTGATTAGCTTGGAAGCAAGTGATTTGATCACTAGAATGTTATATCACGGGAACGATAAAAGAGTGCATGTCGGTAACGAGATCAAACTAGGTATGGAGATACCGATGATCGAATCTCGGACATGTAATATATCGTGAAACAAAGGGATTAAGATACTAGCATAAAAGGTTCACACGATGACATAAGTCATCGTTGAATGTGTGGGAGTCAGTATGGATCTCCAGGTCCCGCTACTGATTATTGATCGGAGAAGGGTCTCGATCATGTCCGCATTATTCGCGAACCGTAGGGTGACACACTTAAGGGATACCGACACCATTCGGAGCAAATGATATGTCAGAAAAAGAAAAGGAAAGCGCAGGAATTTATTTCACTAGACACCGGAACTGTTTCGGTTGAAATTGCTGAAACTGGTTCTGCATGTGAAATGGAATACTAGCAAGGGGTTTTATGTGAATGTTTGTTAATTAAAGTAATTAACAAAATTCTGAATAAATAAATAAAAGAGTTTTATTTAAATGAGAGCTTGCATTAATTTTGGTGGAAAATTAATGCATGTGAGTGGAATTGTGAGTGGAGAGGTTTTTATGTGAGTGGAGCTTCCACCACATGAATGAGGGAGAGGTGGGGGCACCCTCCTTGGCCGGCGGACATGCCCCCTTGGGCTGCCCCCTCCCCTATAAAAGGACCCCCTCCTCTCACTTGTCACTCACACCTCCTCGCGAAGGATCTCTCTCCCCCCTTTAGAATTCCCCCATGGTCTCGGATCAGTGAGATACATGTTCCCGGTGGATTTTTCTGGAAGGATTTTTTGCTTCCGCTGCTTCGCTGGAGAGAGGGCGCAGAGGTTGTCGGGGTACCCGTACGTGTGTGCGATCACGGATGCACCACTGCTTTGAGGTGCTGGACTTGATCGTGCTGGACCGGCTGGACCAGACGGACTTCATCACGATCTTGAGACGGACAAGCGTTCGTCTACATCATCCACGAGTACAACCTCGTTAACGCTATTCGGTCTTCGAGGGTATGTATTCTATGGATGTATATCCACCTGTTGCTTGTATCTAGTAGATAGATCTTGGTACTTAGATGTTCCCATCGTAGGAAATTTTTTGTTTTCTATGCTGCGAACCCTACAAGTAGCAGTGCATACGAAATAACATACTATAACAACATACCAGATCACAATATATGTACTGATCGGTTGCCGATGAAGTCGCCATCTGTGAAGAGGTTGCCGAGACTTGTAAAATAAGACGGTGTTACAGATGATGCGCACGCGATCTGGCTAGACGACCAAGAATATGTATTGTGGTGACAAACTTATTCACACTCTCCCATATAGGATCACAAAGGAGAGTGGTTCTAGAGACATGCTCCCCCTTTTCTCTGTTCACGCCAGCTCGCAGGATGGAGTAGACTACGGTGGTGCGCAAGTAGAGAGGATGGAAAAATCCTAGTTTGGTTTCGGTGTACTGCATGGTGGAAGACGCACATGCTTATATTGAGTAGCTCGAAAAACAACGTCTATCAAACTGTTGACACGTTGCCTGAGGCCATGTTGAGCACAACTTCATGTCGGTTATAGTAGCCCACAATCCAGGAGCGAGCCAAACCGACTAATTGTTGACACATCTGCAAACCACAGCGCGTGCTTGTTACGTCTTGATGAGGCAAGCGGGCGAGCGACATCGTCAGAGGAGGATCACGTCTGTAGCACTTCTCTTTTCTATTACTTCCAAAGTGGTGAGACACTACACCTTATAAGGTGATGCAACTCGCCTCCAACTTTCCATGTGAGACTAAACTTTAGCTCCCACTCTTCTTGCAACACACATGTCTGATTCTGCCAAGTTGGGTTGGATCACATATGGGCTTCCTGAGATTTAGGGAAAATCTAAAATCTCACATGAGTCAAATCATTTAGCAAATTATTTCTAACAATCCCCTGCCATATCTCAAATTCCCATTTGAAGACCTATGAATCTTTGCTACTTATTTATATACTAGTGTTTCAACAGAGACTACTAAGTTGAACTTCCTCTTAGAGTCTTGAGCTACATCTATCAACAACTTGAACAATGGATAAACCTTGAATTTCAAGTTTGGTGCAAATAAATTTCACTCAAAATCATAAACAGTACCTAGCTGCCGGTAGCCTACCCCGTGGGTTGGACCATATGCGCTATACTCCCTGGTCTTACCATGAGTTTACAGAGACCACCCAAGTCTCGTAGACTACGACGTTTACAGTCGAGGTCATATAGGTGTGTTCTTTCAAGAATGCCATGTAGGATGACATCTTTGCTAGTTATGGCCAAAAGAAACACATTAAGGCATGTTGCTAACCTACCTTACGCTGTGTTTGGATGTCTGGAATTTGGGCTCGGAATTAGCTATTTGGAATTGTTGGGACGCTTTCTCTAGTTTGGAGAGGTCTGGAAACACCGCACGATTCCGAGCAGAATCCAGCGTGTGCACGCCAGCCTCCAAACTTTCTGATCTCGGACCCTCGGAAAGGCTGGGAATCGATCGATCCCCACCCTGCGCGTGTATCGCTTCGAGCGAGGCGAGGGAAACAGAGGCCGCTGCTCCCTCGGTCCTTCTCCACCCGTGCGACCTGGAGGCAGCCGACGGCGGCTCCGGCTCCGACGAACTCCCTACCCTTCTCCCTTCTCCGCTGTCCTCCCCTCTCACCGTCCTGATCCCCCTTGTCCTCTCCCTTCCCATCCCTCCTTCCGCTCTGTCCCCTCCACGACCTCGCGCCCCCAAACCCTAGAGAATCTGGGCGGGATGGGGAGCGGCGGCGGCCGGCGGCGGGAGGGGAAACAGCTGCGGGATGGGGGACGATGGCTGCTCCCCGGACATCCCCAAGCAGTCCTCTCCCAGTCCCTTCTCTTCCCCTTCTATACATCTTATTCCAGCATATTTCTCTAATATTTTTCTTGCCTACTAATGCTTGATCTGTTTGAACTGCAGATTTTTAGGAAAATAATTAGGATATGTGTCGAATTGAGGGAAAATATCATATTATCTACTCCTAGTATGTTAGGTTCATATGAATTTGTGATATATGCATGTGTTATTGCTTCATGTAAAACGTTAAATATGAATATGTAATATGAGAGTAATATGTGTAAAAATAATAATATAAACATCAAATATTCACAACTATTTTAATACATGTACACATGTTTATATTGTCAAAAGTCAACAAAATATTCAATTCTATGGTTTGGACATCCAAACCGAATTTGGAATTGGTGCTACCCTTTGATTCTAACAACAAATTCTATGCACATCCAAACAATGGAATTTGAAATAGAGATCATTTCCTTTCCATCTTGGATTTGGAAAGTTTAGTCTAATTCAATTCCAAGATAAAATTCAGACATCCAAACACAGTTTTATAGATTTTAAGAGTTATGCATCTTCACATAGAGATGGTTAAAAAGTACTCTACTCAGTCAAACCACTAGTTTGTTCTTTCTAGGTTCTAATTCACGGTATCTTCGATAACATAGGCTAGGTTACCACTATGGTGTGACTTTCAACGGTCTCAAATTCATCTCCTTCTATGCACTTTCTATCACATGTCGTGATATTCCATTTGTAAAGGGATCTACCAGGTTTTTGTCTATTTAAATACATAACCATTATTACTCCAGAGTTTTTCAACTTTCTAACATATTTCAAATGTCTCTTTACATGTGTTGATGGCTTTGCGTTATTCTTAGAATTGTTCACTTTAACAATAATAGTTTGGTTGTCACAATTCAAAAGGATTGCCGGCATAGGTTTTTAAACCACAGGCAAGTCCATCAAGAGCTCACCCAACCATTCTGACTCAAAAGTGCCTTTGTCTAAAGTAGTGAGTTATGCTTCCATGGTTGACCTCGTCAATATGGTCTGTCTACGAGACCTCCATGACACTGCACCACCTCCAAGGATAATCACATACCCACTTGTGGCATAGAGTGCATCAACATTAGATATCCTGTTTGAATCACTTTATCCTTCAAGCATAGCAGGGTTGCCTGAATAGTAAATCCCATAGCGCATTGTACCACATAGATAGTGCATGATACTTTCAAGTGCATGCCAATGATCAATACCCGGGTTATACATGATCGTATTCAAATTTCTCACTACAAAATAGATATCGAGTCTTTTAGCGCTTGCTAAGTACATGAGAGTACCAACAATTTGTGAATACTTCAACTGATCTGTTGGTACCTTCTTATTCATTTGTAATGTCACACTAGGATCATAAGGTCTTCGAGAAGTCTTAGTGCCATAAAACTAAATTGGCTCAAGACCTTCCCAACATAATAATACTGTTCTCAAGTAATCTCATTCTAGTTCTTACTAAGCTTGATATTCAGAATCACATCAACTTCTCCCGGATCTTTCATATCAAAACTCTTTGACATGAAATACTTGACTTCATTTATCAGTTTCATATTTGTACCAAAGATCAGAATATCATCCATGTACATATAACACTATCGTTCACACCATGGAGAATGTACACACCTATCATACTCATTAATCACAAAGCCATTAGAAAGTAGATTTCTCTCAAACTGCTCATGCCATTTCTTAGGTGCTTTATTTAGGCCATGTAAAGATTTTAACAACTTGCACACCTTTGTATCTTCACATTTTACCACAAACCCATCTGGTGATCCATATAGATATCCTTTTCCAACTCTGTAGTAAGTGCCATTTGGCTAGACATAATGTCATCCGCCGACCTAGTGCTTTCGTGGAAACAAGTGGTTAACAATATGGCCTGTTGTAAGCTGGAACAACCTGGTTGCCATTGATTAGGAGCGATGATGGAAAAACGGCACTTCGTAGTAATATATCGGTCGTCCCATGCTACATGTAAATTTTGCAATTCAACCGCCATTAAAAAAAATATCTATTAGGAACAAAATAATAGATAACTCAAAACACTAAGAATGCAACTTCAGTTGAATGAACATGATCATTCACATGCTATATAGAAAATTTTCAATTCCGCCCTCATTAAAAATCTAATATATATTAGAAACAGAATAATAGAGAACTCAAAACACAAAAAATGCAACTTTAGCTGGATGAACATGATCATTCAACCTCTCAACCCAACAAGTTCATGGATCACATAGCTAGCTACAAATCCAATTAATGTCAACAAGTTTAACCCACTACAAAAGATGTACCATCACAATCAGAGAGCCTGTACATCTCAACCCAATAAGTTCATGGATGACATAGCTAGATATAAATACAATTAATGTCAACAAGTTTAATCCACTACAATACGGAAGGAACAAACATCACCTTTATGGATATTGTGTTGGTGAACATATTCTCCCTAGTTTGATATGAAACTGACAGCACCTTTATGATCACACTTTGCTTTAACTTCAAAGTTGGATGAGAAGTACTACAAGGGGAAGATAGGAAATAGTTAAGTTTGTTATAGTACTAGATTAAGGATGGCATTCTAGGTATGGTTGTATTTCAAATAGAATTGCCATATTACTTTTCAAGTTTATGGTTTTTTTGAGGATGAAAGCATAGTAAGAAATTTTGATCCTATAACGTCTAACAATTTGCTTCAGATTATTCTTCCTTCTTTAGCTGGCGTGTAAACTTCATTGCCAAACTTATATTGAAGGGAGTACTTATCTAATGATAGAATATTGGGACATGAAACACCAAATGAAAAATATTGGTTATGTTAACTTCATTGACAAACCTATATCCAGGGGAGTACATTTTCTCAGTTATATGTGTCTTGTGTTGATAGAGCTGTAAAGTAAAAGCATGTTTACCTCGGCATGGTGACGGCCACGTGCTGTTGAGACCTTGGAACTTTTTTATTGTTGTTGTTCACCATGGAAATTGAAAAGAATTAGATGGGAAGATTAATATAGTGTGCATGTACGTCAACAATTTGGGCCACATAGAGATATTGTCTCGACAATGAAATGACCAAACTTCTGCTGTTCCCTATTATTGTTGTTCCCCATGGAAATTGTAAATATTTAGATGGGAAGATTAAGAAAGCTAGAGATCACTTCTTACTACCCATTAATGTTCATTTTTAGATCCCAAGTACACCTAACCATAAAACAATAATATATAAACAAATATCAATGTCGTGAAATATAAATTATATTGTTGAGGAATTGGAGATGTACGAATATGCAGTCGGAAGGCGCGGGCGAGTCAGTGGTGCCGGATAGGAAAGTTTGGTCTGACATGGCGAAGAGGTGTGCACTACTAGGAAAACAACTATAGTTAATCCACATACCCGTGGTGCACAGGGTAGGTAGTGCCCTACAGGTAAATAGCTATGGCGCACGGCTCGAAAGTACCCATGGGTAGGATGCGTACCCGTGGTTCACATGTCCGAGGTGCGCCACCACTACGTGTAGCCCAGAGCACATGTGGTCTCAGACCACTTTCCCTTAGGGCACCACATAATGGTGTGCCACAGGTATGTTTCCTACCTATGGTAAGTGTCACCAGCACCAACTCCATCCCACCCCCACCCCTCGTCCCGTGGATCGCCTTTTAGTTTTGTGAAAAATAAAAGAAAATGGAAATCGTTTTACAAATTAAAATCCATTCAGATATAGGGATCTAATGTGGTCTAGTTTATAGGAAAATTTACAAACACGAATATCGACCTTCTTTTGTAAAAAATGTACATGCTATGGTAGAACGGCCATAACTTTTGCATATGATGTCAGAAAAATGTTTAATATATAAAAATGAGAGCACTAAAATCTATATCCGCTCGCATCAATCAAAGGTCGTTTAGCAATTTTTTAGAATCTCAAAATTCAAAAAGAATAAAAAGTTATGAGTAAAAAATCATTTTTCTTGTAGACAAAAGTGAGACGAATTACCCATGGCGCATGGCATATAGGTGCGCTAGGGTAAGTTTGGGGCGGATTAGAAATTTGAATTCGGATGGCCACCTACCCCCTCTCCTTTCCCTCTCATTATCCTTCTTTTCCATGCTTCTTTCTCTCTTCCTCCTTCCTCCCTCTCTTCTCTTCTTCCTCCCTTCCTCCATTGCCGCTTCACCGACGTCCAACGCACCCGATCCAGGTCACGGCACCTGGCTTCCTTTCCCCACTTTCCCGTCCACAGCGCCGAATCCTTCAACGACTGCCCAAGAAATACTCCCGCGCCGGCGGAAACCACCCCTACCATACCATACCGGAACCATCGTGCAGTGCACCGATTTTTCCTCATCGATGCTCTCATCTGGCACATTCAAGCCGACATCGACCTCCCAATATCTGCTTCTCCAACGCAAACAGCCACTGCAACTGCAGCATCCTCGGTGACCTGGACGTCACCCGTGCATGTACGAATGGTGGTTAGAAGCCTCTACGACCATGGTAACCAAATCTCCCAAATCTTTTTTATTGTTTGGTCAGTAGCATAGCAGGTTCAAGCCTGTTGCAGTGAACTGCAATTTTCTAACCGTGCTACACACCAAGTCAGTGTGCACGCCTGTTCTTTGTGCTACATAAAGGTCACTAGACATGTTGGTTTGCATTTGCTGCTACAAATTTTGAAGTCATGCATATGTTCTTAGCTACTCCATACAATAGTAATTGCCTGCTATTGTGTAGTTCTAGCAAAATGTGAAGTCGGTGGAAAATATTAGTGTGGATTCCCTGCTCCAAAGGTGATTGAATTTATCTGGTTCTTCCTGAGCTATGTTTCTGCTATTATTTTCTCACTGACATCGTTCTGCTAAAACATAGTACGCGTTCAAACTATTCGTACTAATTCGATTATAATTTTGTTGTTGCCATCTGATTCTTCAAAAGCTGCATCACTGACTATTTTTTTTGTCCTTGCTTAGAGCTAAAAAAGGGAAATCTGAATATGTTGATTTTCACAGCCTCTTCTACGGGTTCACAAGGATGCCATTGTTTCCTTATCTATTGCTAGTTCGTCCTAAGCAACAACATAACTACCCTCTACCATATATATAGTTCATTTGTGGTTCGCATTCCCGCTCTACAAGTTCTCGCATGATGCTGTTATAATTTCTGTATGTTTCATTCTTAGGTATGACAGTAACTACATGCCATTTTTTAGCTCACAATAAATTGCAAGTCACCCAACGTCTCTTGCATTCCAGGATATACAGCTACTTCTATATATATTTGTTGAAATGACCTGACTAGTTTATATTTACTAAAATTCTACGAAACACACATTCTTATATTTCTCATTTCACGGTAGGCACACTTGTTTAATGCTTGCTTGTCATGTTTGTTTGACATGATGGTCAATATATTTGAACCATTGACCAGTAGTAAACTCCAGCTCATAGCTCCTGTCGTATTAGTTAAATGAGTAATTTTACTTGTTTGATGTATTAACTTATTATTACTTAGTTTCAGACTCCAATTATTGCTATTGCCACCAAAGGGGGGGCTGCAAGATCATGTCTTAAGGTTGTTTTCAAGTTGAGGACTCATCAAAAGGGAGATGAATATGATAGATGGAGAATGCAAATTGAGGAATCCTATCAACTCGTTTGTCAACTGAAATGCCAATTTTTCTTTCCCTTGAATTGATAATACGTAATAATATTAAGTAATTTGCATTTGATGTAATATCTAGATTAATCGCGTAGGCCGTGTAGACATTTAGTTGATGCCATCCACACATAGCGGTAGGCGGTACCATACCTCTGCGCTAGCTAGGTCGATTAGGGTACATGGGCTTTGTTATTTATCCGTCTTGTATTGGGCCGACGATGAACAGTAAATGATACTCACAAGTTGTACACCTTTTAGGAATGGGCTCTAGAAATGCTGAAATTGTAAAAGACCGTAAAAATAACAGCCCACCCATAGTCGTGATTAGTAACAGTAACATGACATCATAGTAACATGCCAAAACTGTAGCAGGACGAAACTGTAAAATGCCAAACAGTAGTAGGCCAAAAATAGCAACGATCCAGAACATTAATGGCCTAGAACAGTAACGGGCCAGAACCTTAAAAGGACAAAGGAAGTAACAAGCTAGAACAGTAGCAGACCCGACTAGAAATGGCCTGGATCATAGCAAGCCAGAACAGTAACAAGTCAAATTTGCACTAGTTCAGAACAGTAACAGGCTGATAAACTTACCATGCCAGAGTAGTAACATGCCAGAATATGACTAGAAAGTTTATGATCCTGAAGAGTAAAGGACCCGGAAGTATATGGGCCGCAACTGGTCACATAGATGGCCCCACATCAAACATTGCAGGACTATACAATAATGGGCCATAAAGTTCGTTGGCTTGCCAAACGGCCCATTTCAAACAGTACATGGCGAAAAAGTAACGGGCCTGATAGTTTGAGGGCCATACAAATGGGACCGTTTCAAACAAAGCGATAGGTCGAAGGTTACGAGCCACGATGGTAGCACCACCGGCCAATTTCAACGAAGGCATGAAGAAACAGTAAAGGGTCGTGATACTATTGGGCTCTCTTAATTGGCCGACCCACTTAATAATTACTAGGCCTTGACTAGGCTTGGCTTCTATCATGGTTTCATTGACAGTTAACAGTGCTAACTCACCGTTAACAGTGTTCGCCACGTGGCAGTTTGAATGACGTCAGCAGTCAATGCGGCTGGTGAAAAGATCTACGACGGAACGACTTTTCATGGCTAAAGGGTGCGATCTGGCATGGTAAAAAAAAACGTGGTAGGTTCATTTGTAACGGGGCTTCTACCACGAAGGACATCCGTCATAGAAGAATTTTCAACCACAAAAATCGTCCGTTGTAAAAGGACATTTTTCTTATATTGTCTTGAGCATCGGCATTGCTTGAACAAGTGCATTGGAGGGTGTTAGATTTTTCTTGAAAAAATTGTCGCTCCTATTTCTGGGTTCAATATTATCCTGTCCGCGTACCAACAGTGCTTTGACCTCTCGAGCCATCCATGTGTACCTGGAGTGATCCATATAGTCCTCATGTCAGCCTCCATAGTTTCCCACTTAGGCACAACACTCTTGTAGCCACCTGTCTCTATTTTAGGGTGGTATTTCTTTTTGACAGCATTTAACTAATTCTTTTCCAACCTTGCCTTGGATACAGAAGATTGCTTGTACTTTAAAAAATCGGGACACTATTATCTCAACTTCTCTCATACTCCCTTTAATTCTGGAGTTTTCTTTTTCACGAAATAATTCGCGTATAAATATTTCTTGTGGTTCCCAAATAGTTCAGCCATCTTCATTAAAGCCCACTCCTCTACTTTCGCTCTTCTTTCAGGCTCACCCGGAATTGGGATAGTACCATCTGCATTGAATTCTTCATACTCTAGAGCTAGTATGAAATGTTCTATGATCTTCTACCAAAGGTCATCTTTGGCATCATCGACGACATAACTTGTGAATTCTTCACCTGCTTTCTTTAGCTTATTCCATTCTTGAATCATGATCGGGATGTTGTCCCTAACAATCACTCTACATTGATTTACAAACGTCCTTGCGTGCTTTTCTAAAGCAATCGGTTCTCCATTATCATCTATTTCGTCGATGGTGAACCTTTGATTACCGATCAATGTTTTGTTTGGGCCTTGTTTTTGTTCTAGCTGTCGATTGCCTCGATTTGGAGGGCTAATAGAAGAAAGGGTGACTAATAAATATCTATACATATCAATTAATTCATCTATTCACAAAAGGCTTAATATCTATATATATCTTGCCGGTGGTTGTCCAGGGGCCATCATTGTTGTTTGTTTTCCCTTCATCCAGATGTTCTTGCTCATGTCCATCACCGGAAGCATTTAGATATGATGATATGACATCCTCGCCATCTTCTCTCTGATCATCTTCTCTAGCACAAGGTTCACCTCTAGCAACAACAAATTCACCTCTTATATATAATGCCCTCAATAAGATTTTCGGCCTTGGAGTTGGTCCGATCCATCACTAACTATTCCAGAAAGAAAGGTAAAAAAACAGTAAGCAATGTACTAAAAAAGTTCACCTTTATGTAGATATGACCAAATAGATGGTAAAAAAATATGAGTAAAAATAGGGAAAAATGCTATATTTAGTAAAAAAAATAGCGCATTAGTAAAAATATTACTGCTAATTAATAATATTACTACTAATAACAATATTAGTACTAATAAAAATATCACTACTAACAATATTACTAAAAAAATAAAAAATCTCCACCACCTTGATCTCGGGACGAGGTGGCGCCCAATCGGGTGTGGTCGGGGGAGGCACAGCGCGGTCGGGATGGCGTGATGGGGGGAGGGGTGGCCCGGCGCAGCCGGGGATGAGGCGTCGTGTTTAGCGGCAAGAGCGAGGAAAATAGGCAGCACAACGAGAGGACAAGGCGGCAGGAGAGGAGAGCGGCGTGTAACATCCCAAAAAATTGATCAAGGTTATCTAATTCCAATCACCAAAATGGGGGTTAACAAAAACTTTTGTTAAAATCATTATGAATGCATGTGTGTATGTGATGATTGTATGAATGCATGAATGGACTTGTGTGAATGATGTGATTAGCAAGGATTGGTTTAAATATGAAAACAACATCATCTAAATCAAATCCAAGCAGAAAATATCAAGAGAAATTCAAAAACAAACCAAATGAGCAAATGGTCATTTTTGCCAATCTTGCTCACTAGACCACTTTGAGTGTTTCTAGTCAAAGATTTCACACAAAAACAATTCCATTTATTTTCACCCATTGCTAGACCAAGTAAAAGTGAACCCAAGACCACCTTTCAAACTCATGGAAACTTTTGGCAACTTGATTCAAAGGGCAATTCAAAATTGAATCTAGTTCATATGTGAAGATCACCAATTCTTAAAAACCAACCAAACTAATTCACCTTGACAAAAATAAACTAACCATAGACTACCTAGTATGTGACTAGTACACCCACCAAGTTTGAACCAAAAATTCAAATTCAAATCTCTTTCGACCATTTCATAAAAGACGGTGCAAACAGGAAACAAAAAAAACACAAAACACTATATATAGTGAGCAATGATTTGGCCAACCTTGTTCCCTCTCTAGATCACATCACTCTCTTAGTGGATCATCTAGATCATTTAACAAACTTTAGCTCATTGTAAACTGGGCAAGGTCATCGATGGTGAGCATGTCCGAGCTCAACTTGCTACCCCATTGTCGACAGCAAGCTAGGAGTTTATCTAGCGTCGCCAACCTTGTCTCGGACATTGACCACCATCCACCTCCACCCCCTGTCCAACGCCAAAGCCCTGCCAGCCCCTGGACCACTCAGCCCGAGCATGCCCAACCTCTCTGCGCACATGCCCAGCCTCTCTACGAGCATGCCGAGAGCGCGCCAGAGCGCCGCACTCGACATGCAAGCACAGACCGCGTGCCGCCGTCACCGCTTGCATGTGTGATCACCACCATCCGAGCAACCCCGCAGACATGCCCGTTCGCCGCCGCGCACCCAGGAGAGCATGTGCGCCATTAAAATGCCCGTCGGACCCGCCCAGAGCACCGCAGCATTTCGACAATTTCGCACCGCCCTACGCCTCGCCACCATGCCGTTTAGCACCGCAAGGGAACATAGCACCACCCCTACCATTGCCCATCCCTTTAGCTCGCTTTGCAGCCGACCTCGACGAGCTCAACCCGCGCCCTTCGGTCCCCTCGCTGCACTATTAATAGAGGCCACCCCCGTTTGATTTCATCACACCAACACAGTCCCCTCTCTCTCAGAACCACCCCACCTCATCCCCGGAGCAAGGCGAGCAGCAGGTCGCCGGAATTTCACCGGAGTCTGCCGCAGAGGAGGAGAAGATAAGCGAGCGATTGGAGCTGCCCTAGGAGAAGCCACCGATACTAGGAGGTTCGCCGTCATCGACTTCGTCGTTCGCCCCATCGCCGACCGTCGCTTGAGCCCCGGTGAGCCTCACACGACCCCCACTAGCCACGCTAGGGTTCTTTCTCGCCGGCGTTGCCCGACGGAGATGATAAGTCACAGCCGTTCGATTAGATGTTGATCGTGTGGTTGAGATTGCCATGTACCGCTTCACACACCCTTGTCTCGCTGACTGGTGGGGACAGCCACTTAAACCCACCCGCGCACGCTGTGCGCCGTGGGCCGGCCTAGTTACACTCCCGCGCGATCCAGTAGTTTGAATTTAGGTTTTTCCATTTAGTTTCAAACTTTGTTATGTACCTACATTCAAAAATCAACCCAGGTAGATTCACTGAACCAAATTGCATGAAACCAATTTTATTAGAAAGGTACTGGAATTCTTAATCCAAGCCCGTTGGATTCAAGCCCTTTAGAATTGTAGAACACCTATAGTAAAAATAACAAGGAAGAAGCTTTTCTGCATTCAAACATTTTTCAAAATTCAACCACAAAATATTTTGAGTTGATTCCAACTCTAAAAAATCACATTTAACAAGACCTTTCTGAATATATAATAATATCTAGGTTTACTTCCAGAAATAGTGATCAAGCAATAAAAGAATGCCCCATAGGCCATTCTAGTCACTTTAATTAATTAAAATAAAAGGGTTAAATCTTATTAAATTGTGACACCATTTTAAATCACATTCCCAAGTACTGAAATATGTGGTGAGAACATGTGTTAACATGATCCCATGTTTTTGTTGGAGAATATTAAACCTTAAGTAGTTTTTCAATGAGTAGAAATTACTTTTCTAAAATAAAATAAATAATACAAGTTCTTTAATCTTTGTGATAATAGAGATGATGCTAGATCATCTAGTGTGAACCCTGGTGTGCTAAATAGAATTAGTTAAGTATTATTTGGTGATTGTGTACCTCGTATTTATTTATAGACGCTAGTACCAAACAAGGATACGAGGAGGAAGGATAATACTACGAGGAAGAAGCCGAGGAGAACATCAACCACTGCACTACTCAAGACAAGCCTAACACTACAAGTTGAATTAGCAAGCTATCCTACTTGCAATTATGCAAGCTCATACTTGGAACTTAGCAGGCTACTATCTTAGCAAGCTAAGCTAAACGATGCAAGTTTTACTTGCAAGATTACACCAGTTGATATCGAATCCTAGTTTTAATTGTAAGCTTAGTTATTTTATTTCTTTATCAAAGCTTTCCTTGGAGTCTACATAGTGATTTTTGGATTTTAGAAGGATATTTAAAGGTAGCATAAAGAGCATAAAACTTGACCTATGGTAGATAAATCTTGATGTCATCCTAAGGCATGAGATTGGACTTAGATTTCACACTTGTTTACCACCCTTCATTAGTGTGTACCCCCACTTGTAGATGCTAGTGCTAAACCTAAAACTTGATCACTTTAGATGGGAATACTTGGTGAAAGTGATTATGAAAACCTTAGAATGATGAGTCATTCTAATGAAATGTTTTGACATGCGTTCTCGAACACCAGATGATTTTGATGATGAAAATGTTAAGGCATGAGCCTTAGCCCTTTATAAAACTGATGGTTGTCTGGATGCGATACCATTCCAGTTTTACCGAACAACCACAATACTTGAAATTTGGGTAGGGCTTGACTGGAAGTTTATATACCTTAGTATGGGTTCCCTTGTGGCCAAGGTTTGAGCTGAGGCTACCTTGTGAAGATTGTCCACCTGTCCAGTTCCCAAGATGACAGTTGGTCATGGTTGGGAGGCAAAATTCACAGGAGAGGTGCCTATACTAGGGCATGTAATTGAATGGTTAGGATTGATTATCCACATACTGAGTATGGTGAATTCAGGATTGTTCCTGACAGATGTATTGAATATTGTGGTGAAAGTGTACCACCTCTGCAGAGTGTCAAACTATTCGAATAGCCGCGTCCGCGGTTATGGACAGTTGGAGTGGCCATACTGTTCCATCGTCAGATGTTTTCAAAATAACTTGTGAAATGAATCGTGACTTTGACTTGACCACAACAAGGTTGTTATATGAAATTCAAGTTCCCATTAAGCTAGACTTTCTTTGCTTCTGAACTTAGTTAAGATAAACCTGGGTTTTTGCAAAACAACATAGAGCTTAGTTTCCCTACTCAAAACCCCTTCACTTGTTAGTATTGGTTTGCGAGTACTTAAAGAGTACTCATGGCTTTGTCCCTGGCTATTCCCGTGGCCAGACTATGAAGATGACTATCATTACGATAAGTAGGATCATCTCCCATCGTCAGCATTTCCTGTAACCATTAGGATGGAGCTTCGCCTACACTACCATTATCATTACATTATTCCGCTGCTATGATTGTATTAAGACTGGATCATGAGAACCTCTATTTTTTGTAAGACCTTATGTATGGGTTATAATGGATGATGTACTGTGATATCCAATATGTTATGTCTCGATAAAATGGTAATCCTGTGATTGCGATGTATGGCATAACAGGCATCTAGGATTAAAACTCTGGGTGTTGACAAGTTGGTATCATAGCCAGGTTGACCATAGGAGACCCTAGATTAAAATGGACACTTAATCAAAAACTTAGTTTCAAAACAAAAGGAAGTGAGTATTTGTGAAAACCTATTCTCATTCTTATCACCAAGATTCTTTCAAAAACTTTCATGTCCTCAAAAATTCTTGCAAACTTACATAAAATTTGACACACTTGATCACTCTACTAACTTACTCATCCTATATTCTTATAGATGGACGTGAACTATAGCAAGTTCTATCAGTTGGGGAATGGAGGAGATATCATCTTTGAGCGTGACTTTGACCAACTTTCAGAACTTTTGGAGCGCCCGCACCCCAAGTTCTTCGGAGCTCAGCTCAACGATCAGGGAGGAGAGGAATTGCAATGGCTGATTGTTGCAAGTCTCCGAGGAAAGATTGAAGCCCCCACCTCAGAGGGAATTCCGTTCACCATTCGAGAGAACAATTGGCTAGATGGACTTGCCAGGGCCATGCAGGAAGCTCTTGCCCGTCTTTGTGGGCAAAGCATCAATCAGATCAAGGGTACCCGCTTTGAGTTCTATCCAAGGCGTGATGGTATGGGACAACCACTAGAGGCACCATATCACCCTGATCTTAAGAATCAAGTGGACCATCTCAACTTCATGATGTATGACCGGCAGAAGGAGTTAGACAATGCCTGCTCCTACGTCAACCACAAGAATGCCATCGCTGTCAAGAAGGACTAGACCATTGCCATGCTGGTAAAGGATCGCCAGTCTCGTCGCCGTCAGCTTGACACATTAGTGGAAACAGGGCCTCTAGTCCCGTGCCGTAAGGGCCTTTAGTCCTGGTATTTGAACCGGGACTAAACAAGCGGGACTAGAGCCCCAACACTAGTCTTGGCCCAGTTACCAGCCGGGACTAGTGGGTGTCCACGTGGTTGTTCCAGCGCGCTCAGGGTGCACCCCCACTAGTCCCGGTGGTGTTATGGACCGGGACTAGTGGGTCTCTGCCGCGACAGCATTTTGCGCCTTTTCTCTGCCGCGACAGAGCATTACCTAGGACTATTGATTTCTCTGCCACACAACATTTTGTGCCCTTTTTCTTTGTATTGTTTTATTTATTTATTTATTTTTCATTTCAAAATGGGTTTTTAATATTTGTACGCCACCACATATCGTACACGTTCATGCATATATATAAGATAACTTGTATTACGAAATCGAACATACAAATATATACAATTTACATAGTTACATAGAGATCACAAAATACCGGGACTAGAGCTTTGATTACATGGAGATCACACTAAATTCTCCGGCATCGTCTATGATCTCTTTGAAAATAAATCCCGCCAGCTCCTCCGCAATTGCTAGTACGCGTTGCTCTGGTAGTAGTGTCATGGTATTGCCGACGAGTATGCCATGGAGGGGTCCTCACAGTGCGTGTTTAGATACGTGGGCTAAGGCGGACGGTTGACGGGTACGAGGTAACACAGCTTACCCAGGTTCAGATCCCACAACGGTGGCGGAATCCTACTCCTGCTATAAATCACTATAAGGGCAATACACCGAGTTACAGAGATAAGTTCACTGTGCGAGGTTATCTGAATTGATTCCCTAAAGGCTCCCATAGGCCCGACTTATATAGTCGCCAGGTCCTAGGGTTACAGGGAAAATTCCTAGCCAAACAGGTTACAGAGTCCTACACCGTCTATTACTAGTCTTGTGTATCTTGCACTCCAAGGCTCCGGGTACGCTGGTGACTCCACCGTAGCCTTCCTTTATCCGGCATGGGACTCCCTTCTGGATCCACCTAACTGGGCCGCCCAGCAGGCCATAGGCCATGCTACCGACTATGGGCCACCCGGGTTAGTCAGATAAGAGACATGCTATTAGGATACCCATATAGCATATCCCCAACAGTAGCCCCCGGAGAACTCCGAGATCTTGCACCGTCTTGCCTCTTCACATGGAATGCTCCGTCTAGATGGATGTCGGCAGATCGTCAAGAAACATCTTGTAGTCATCCCAAATAACCCATGCAAGGTATTCTCCGTCTTCGACTGGTAAGCCGGAGAAAATGCTGAATCTTCCATCGTACTCTTCCGTAGTCGGATTATATCTGTGCATGCCGGAATCTTCGATGCGACGGCTCATCTACCCGTGTCAGCTAGGACGACATAGTCTTAGGTCAACGATACCTCGTAACTCACACATGCAGAGAACGCAATCATATCCGATTTTCCCCGCGAGCGATACGAACCGTTGGCGGCGGCGGTTGGAAACATGGCGAAATTACCGCGCACGTTCATGAACACGTCGTCTATGCGGCAACCGTCCGATTAGCTGCACGAATCTTGACGCAGAGTATGATAAATAGTAACCGTGGGACACTTTCCACTTTTTACCTCATTCCTCTCGCGTCATCGTCTTCTTCCTCCAGCCGCACGCCTCCTCGAGCTCTCTGCGAGAAACCTCGAAAACCCTAGCTTCCATCTGCGTCAGTCGCATCCTTCCAACACTCCATGGCCAGCAGCAGCTCCTCCCCATCGATGGCGGCGTGGAGCGAAGCCGTGGAGAAGCCGGCGAGCTCCATCGTCGTGCCCCCAGAGGGCCTGGTCATCCCCGCATCGGCGGTGATTGAAACCACCGGCGGCGACCATAATCTGGCGGCGCTAGAGCCACTATAAGAAGATCCAGACTCGCATACGGGCGACTGGCGTGGCTAGGACATCACTGACCGCGACATCCAAGAGATGGTCGCCGAAGGCTACCTCCCCGTGACGGAGGGGCTCTCCTGGCGGGCGGCGCCGACCGGCGAGGTGACACCTTCTCCCCAAGCCGGAGAAAAGGTGTACCTCAAGGCTCAGCTGGTACGCGGCGTTTCCCTGCCTATCTCCCACTTCTTCCTCTCCGTCTTGAACCACTACAAGGTCCAACCCCATAACCTCTCCCCCAATAGCATCTTAGTGCTTAGCAACTTCGTGGCACTTTGTGAGGGTTACCTAGGGATTAGGCCTAGGTTAGACTTGTTCGTGTACTTCTTCACCATCAAACATGAAGCCGGACATAGTAAGGAGGAGCTTAGGAACTGCGGCACCATAAGCTTCAAGATTCGACCTGGCCGGCGGTTCCCCGACATCGCCGGCCACGAGTCCTGCAAAATCGGCAGGACGTGCTTCACGGCCCGACATTCCTTTGGCGGGCCGAGAAGTAACGTACCCGGACTTCGCGGCTGGAGCCGCCGCTGAAGTTTCCACATAGAGATCCCATGCCTACCTTCCCTCTGACCTCGACGCTTCTCGCACAATAAGGCGGATCGAATGGTTCGTAGATACGGGTTTGACCGGCTTGGACCTAGCCATGTGCTGGTTCATCAGGCGAATCCAACCTCTGTAGCACCGCGCGAAGTTCATGCACGAGTATACCAATGATCAAAGGGATACCCTCCGGATCTCCGTGGATAACTTCTCGAGCGACTCCGTCAAGCTCCGCCTGAAGGACATCGTCAAGGTGAAGGATAAGAAGCGTGGCTTCACTATCACCTACGACATGTTCGTAGACGGCAAGTGCCCAAAGGTAGGTATTTATTTTCCGTGTACGACATATGCTCTAGTTTCTCCGTCTTGCCAACACCATCTTATATAACACAGTGACTTCTTAGTTAATAACTTAGAGATCTAGATGAGGACAACCTGGCTGCCCAAATCTACCATCCAAAGATGAAGGAAGTCACGGTCGTGTCCGACGACGATGTCCCGTTGGTGCGAAAGCGGAAGAGCTCCACCTCTGACGCTGCCGACGGAGGCAAGAAGAAGAAGACGGAGGGTGGAGCCTCCAAAAATACTACCGCCGCCCTAGAGGCTGAAAAGAGAAAGGACACCGGGATTTTTGCCAAAGCACCCCCCTAGTGTAATCTTCTCATTCTCCGACATTGTCTATCTGTCTGTTTTGTTCTGTTCCTGTACTTATGCATTTTGCACGTCTCAGGAAGAAAGCCACGGCCAGCCTCAAGAAGACCTCCAAAACTTTGGGGGCTTCTAGAAATATCAAGGATATGCTGCATCGCGACGCCTCCCCCGCCATCGCCCTGCTACTCCTGCCGTCAAGCCCTCGTCTGCCCCGACAAGCTCGGAGGCTAAGGAGGCACCAGGCCCTTCCGTCATGGAAGTGGATTCTGGCGCTTGTACCGAACTCGCTGTTGTCGGCGAGCAGGCGACGCAGGAGAGCACCTCTCTACAAATGGCTGAAGCTCCGGCTAAGGATGCCATCGGTAGCGACAAGGCGGTAGTGGGAGCTGGTACCTCTGCCGAAGGCGGCGCCCCCGCTCCCCAGAATCCCTTTGAGTTCCGGAAGATAGTTTACCCGGCGCTCACGCCGAGTAACACAACTCTAGTTCCTGGAGGAGTGCCGTCGTCTCCGACGTGCGGTATTGAGGAGCTTCTCCGACAAGCGGATATCTTGCAAGGAAATAGCATCTCCTTTGGCAAGCTGCTAGCCGAGAGCGCTACAAAACTCAAGATTATTGCACTTGTATGTTTTACTTTAGCTTTTGTATTTCATATGAGTATCCCACTGTAGCCCCCGAGGATGTAGACGGAAAACCATAGGTTTTGCATCTATATGCTCTAAGAGTGACTAAGTTAGAAAGAACTCTCACTGTAGCCCCCAAGCATTTAGATGGAAGAAACTATTCCGACTAGATGCTTTAAGAGTAGCATACGCAGTGTTTATAATTTTCAATACTATAGCCCCCAAGCCTCTAGTTGTAACTGAATTAGTTCCGACTAGATGCTTAAAGAAAATATAAGCATTTTCTGAGTTAAAACTTTATACTATAGCCCCCAAGCTTCTAATCGAGAACTGAAGTAGCTCCGACTAGATGATTAAAGAAAAGCTAAGCATATTGCTAAGTTAAAAAACTCTCGCTGTAGCCCCCGAGCGTCTAGGTGGAAAAATTCCGACTAGATTCTCCAAGTAGACTAAACAACGGTTTAACTTTTTTTACTTTTTCCCATAGAACGAGAATGCTCAGAGGGGCATGGCCAACGACAAGTACCAGAAGATGCGCGCAGATCTTGAAGCCGAAAAGGGTAAAACTGCCATCTTGAAGGAACAGATCATCAAAAACAAGAGTCTGTTTTCTTTTTTGCGCATTCCATCTTGGTTTTATGCCTTTATTCTCCGAGTACTCACTGTGTACTTTGTGTTCTCTGACTCTGCAGAACATGTCGCCAAGGCCAAGGATATTGTAGAGTAGTCCAAGCACATCCATCAGCTGGACAGCTAGAACAGAATCCTTAAGAAGGAGAGGGAAGAGATGCTGAAGATGCACGATGATTCCATGAAAGCCCTGCAGTATTCCGCCTCCACGGAAATGAATCGCTTGAAGGAGGATCTTGCGATCTTAAAAGATCAGAAGCAAGCTGCTAATGAGCAAAACCAACGCCACAGCGAGGCGTTTAAGCTCCTCCAACAAGAGAAGGAATCCTTGGCGGACACCCTCTGGCAGGCCAAGGACAACATCTTCAGTAAGTTTCCTCCTCCTTGTATTTCTGTAGTCTGGATACTCAGAGTTTATTGAACTCATGCACTCATTGTCGGAATTTTCAGCTCCTATGGGTTTAACCCGCTCGCCTCCTTCGGACAAGGAATGAATGGTTCTTGCCGGAAACTTCATCAACATTGCCATCACCCAAGCCAAGGAGATTTTCTAGCCCCTACAGATATACATCAAGCCCTCAGACTCCGTGACGAAGTACTCGGAGATTCTGCGCCGAGCCCTCGAGCGTGTTACGAGCTGGAAAGCTTCATGTGCACGAGCTGGCGCAAGGATGGCGCTCTCAATGGTGAAGGCACACTACGAAGGTGCCGACATCGACACGGTGACCTCTGGTATCCCCGACATTAATCATGACGGCAAAGAGATTGATCACGAAGCCATCTTGTCATCACTCGCGGGTTATGACACCATAGTTTCCGAGTTGGTGGACATCGATGTCTTCGTGCCCATGAACACCATCGACAACGTCAACCAAGATTCTTCCGAGTCTCATCATAGCGCCAACGTTGAGGGTGATTCTCCGGCTGGGGACGATGCTGCTTCCAAGTCTCATGCGCCCAAAGAGTGAAAACACTATGTAATATTTGTATCTCCTTTGGTGTATGCGCGAAAAAACTTGATGATGTAACTTAAGGCGGAAAACAATGGTTGTTATTTCCTGCCACTTAAGAACTTAGTTCCCAGCATGTATATATTTTTTAAGCAAGTGTTGGCTTATCCATTACTTTGGTTCTTATGCTTGATTTTTCGTGATTCGGAAGACTCGTTGTCGAAACCATGCGCTTAGGTGATGATGCCCAATGGCACCGTCAATAACCTGAGCACAAAATCGCCGACAATAAGTGCCGAAAGTCACTACTCCAGAATCTACATAAAAACGACAAAGAACGTGTAGACCAGAAAACTTAAGCTAACGCCCGTAGGTGGAATTTTCACAAGTGCAAACGCAAAACTTGTGCATAAAGGTTTTACATGATCCAAAAATGAACACCAAAGGAGGTAAAAGACTCAGAAATATGAGTGAACCAAAGAGCTTTATTTCATTGATCATATAAGAGATACACAATTAGATAAAATATGCTAAGTGTAAAAAGGACGTAGCTGTGCTATGTTCCATTGCCGATCAAGCTCCGGGTAGTCATCATCCAGGTCATGTCGCTTACGTTTATGATCCTCGTTGGGTCTATCCTTTAGTTCATGATTGTCAACAAGGTAGTAAGACCCATTGAGCAGCGCCTTGCTTATGATGAACGGTCCTTCCCATGGCGGGGATAATTTGTGTGACTTCTTATGCTTAAGTCGGAGCACCAAATCCCCCTCTTTAAACGAGCGATGCCAAACACGGATACTATGGTAGCTGCGTAGCTTCTGCTGGTAGATGGCGGATCTTTGGCATGCCAAAACGCGCTCCTCCTCGAGAAGGTCCACATCTAGGCGTCTGGATTCTTCAGCGTTATCCTCGTCGTAGGCGGCAACTCTTGGTGCATCATGGAGGATGTCAGAGGGCAGGATGGCTTCTACTCCATATACCATGAAGTAAGGGGTGTAGCCGGTAGATCTGTTGGGTGTAGTTCGTACACTCAACAGCACAGATGGCAATTCTTCCGCCCAGGCTCCAGCTGCTCTATGTATCGGTGCCTCGATACGTGGCTTGATTCCCTGCAGAATTAATGTAAGATCCCTCCTTTATAAAGGAAAAGGATCCCTCTGATTGCAATGCTAGTCCCTGGATCAATAGCTAGCATCCACAGTTAAGATGTAATATCAAGAAACATAGGTCATAATACAACTTTATAACCAGGAATAAAATAATTTATTACATCTTACATAGATCATTTGGCTATCTCATTACAATGCAGCAGAATATAACAATAGCATGGGGTCCTTCATCTTCAAAGTGCCACAGGAAGACATGTTGGTTGTAGACTTGTAATCCTAATCATTAAACTTCACTAATATCAAACAAAACCTGCAACATAACAAGTTACAGCCACAAGGGTCAATACATTTTAATTGTATTGGCAAGTGATACTATGGTAATATAGTGGAGTCTATCATCTATATGCATTTGGCTAAGTGGAGCTTAGGCTTGCTTTGCTCAAAATAGATTTTCCTTATCATTTGAAAACTCTAAGTTTTTGCTTTGACAAAAATCTTTCCCAAGGAATCTCCCAATAGAAATTGGTGATCCTTTCAACCCTTGTTCACCCACAAGATTTTTAACTTAGAAATTTGGATGATGAGATTCTTGATAGCTTCCATGTATTGATGCTCAAATTTTCCTTTACTAGGGACATGGCTAAGTACTTAGATTTTACACTCTGTAGAGGTGGTGCACTTTCCGCGCAAGACTTGGTTTCACCAAGACAAGATCTTTCAGAAGCCTTCCCTTAGACCAGAATGGACGCGTTCCAACCTATCATTCCCCTACCACCAACTGTCCATTTTCCTAAGTTCTTGCAACCTATATGATCCAGGCAGAGCCCATAATGCCAAGTGGCTGCACTTGAAGCTTCTCAACATTTGACATCTCAAATCTCTTTGTTCCTGGGTGGCCATCCACAAGTGAGATACACAACGTAAACCATAGAAATGGGCCTTGTGAACAACTCAACACAAACCATTCCTTCCATTCCACCCAGGTGATTCATTCACTTAGTTGTTTTATTAAACAAAACTCAACTCCTCAAACTTAGAAATTTTCCATAGCATGAATATATGTTCCACCCTTGTTTTCTATTAGCTAAGCTAAGCATGATAGTAGTAGGAATCTTAAATTAGGAAAATTCTTCTAAGGTTTCATCTACTAGGATTTCCCGTGGCATAGTTTATACTTAGCAAAATTCCATGCAAGTCCTACTTACAAAAATCACTAATGCATAGTGAAAATAATGGGACAAAGTATGGAGCACCACTTGCCTTTTTGGTAGAGAGTATAAGTTCACTCCTTGATCTTTGCAATGTTCACTCACTTCAAATCACTACAATTCAATCAAGCAAACAATATTTCAATCTACCATTCAAGCAATTCATCACATAAAATAATAATAACAAAACAATGCATGCAAGCATGCTAAAGATTGTTTTATTTGAAAAAGTGGTTTCTAATGGTTCATAAACATTTTAAAACACCTAATGGTCATTTTATAGAGTGGCAAAATCATTTGTATAAGATTTTACTTCATAAACCATTTTTTGATCAAGTCATTATTTTATGTGGTATAGAAATGCTTTTTAATAAGGCAAAATTCTATAGGTTTCACAAAATATGTTTTCAAACCATATAACCTTGTGTTTAGGGTCAGGGAGTTTATTTCCAAAACTTTTCTCAAAGGTTTTCTTCAAAAACCATTTTTAATAATTAAACCATATTTTTGTTTGACTAGAAATGGTTTAAATCCAAAGTTTATTCTTTTGATTCACCAAATACATTTTTGAAACCAAAATTTGTTTCCTATGGTCATTAGGTTCAAAAGACACCATTTGCCAAAGATTTTATCCTCAAAAACATTTTGGAATAAATTTTATAACCTAAACAAGCATACATAAGTTTCTGCAAAAACAAACATTTTACCAGAAGCTTTTTACTAAACAAAGTGCATGATTGGCTAGGGCTTGTTTTTCTCAATCCATTGATATAAAGTTTGCAAAATTTGGACGTGTGGCTTGAAAGTTATGCAATTTACAAAATCTAACAACTAATAGATCAAATCTGTTTTAAAACAAATCAACAGAGACACGTGTCCTATTCCTATTCGCTCATACCGCTTCAGTTGGATCAAGCACTGAGAGGCGTTGGATCTTAGTTAGATCGTGTGGCGCAGAGGCGAGCGCACTAGTTCGTTTAGTCAATCTATCGTGTACACATGATCGAAATCCAACGGCTCTGACCAACTAAACCAAAGACTGGCGGCGCTCAGTGGCTGCGCGCGGCGGCGGCTCTCTGGATATTCTAGGTGGCTAGAGGAAGGGAGGGTATGCTCACCGTGTTCGCCGTGGCATGCTAGAGCTCAACGTGCCCGTGGTTGGTGAAGGGTCGCACAGAGGTGGACGGAATCGCTCACCGGAGTTCTTGCTAGCGTCGGGTGCGCACGGTCGTGGTCGAGGACGAGCACCTGGGATGCAAGCAAGCGAGAAAAAGTATCAGGAGGATGCGCACGGTCTTTGTGGTTGTAGGGGTACTCACCATCACACGAGGGGCGCACGGGTTTGGCGTCAGTAGCTCGCCAGAGTTGCGGGGTCGTCGGTGGCGCACTAGTGAAGACGTTGCCGACGTTCTGGGAAGCACGCGAGCGAGCTGTTGCTACGGAAAGGTTCGCCAGGAGGTGGGGATCATGTGAGCAAGGTCGAGGAGGCAAGGGGCGGCAGGGTTCGGCCAGAATCGTCGCCAGAGCTTGTCGGGGATAGTGGCATAGTAGGGAAAAATTGGGCGGCCTGGGGGCGTGCTAAGGTGGGGCGACAGAGGGGAAAAGGAGAGGAGGCAGAGGCAATTAAATGGGCATGGTCACGGTGAGGAATAAATGCAGCGTTACGGCGAATTTAATCGGAGGAATCAACGGCAGGAACAGGGGAAGAACTGGTCGCGGGTTGACGACGAGGTGAGCTGGCGATGGGGTCCGCTTGGCAGCGTGAGAGATAGAGAGGGAATAGGGTCCACCAGTCAGCCTCTTTGCGGGCTTATAAATGGGTGCGAATCGTTTTTCTTCGGGAGAGAGAGGGAATGGCTGTTGGGCCTTGTTGGGCTGGCCGGCTGGGCTGAGTCCTTTATCATTTTTTCTTATGTTTTTTTTTATTTTTCTTTTCCTTTATTCTGTTTTTATTTTAAACAAACAATTCAAACACCTATTTGAATTCAAACCTTTGCCAAAACTTGGGTAGGTTTAAATACTAATTGGTAGCACATTCTGATGTTAATTTTGGGAATTTATTTTATTCCTTTTGGGGTCTTTTGAATTAATAAAAAGGGCCCTTGTTTTAAATCAAATAGGTTTTAATAATGTCTTTAATTTCCATTTGACTTCTCAATTCTTCCAAAACCTTTCAGTAAGTTTTGTTTACTTAAAAGGGTGTCAAATAATTCATCTTGAATTATTTGGGAAAGTTTTTGTTAAGATTTATCAATCATTTAAAATTTGGGTTTGTCTTTATTCCAATAGGATTTGGTTTATGCCATTATTTTATTTTGGAAATTCTTTATCATTTTATTTTATTTGGATTGGGATTACAATTCATTCCATTTGCTTATGGATTAGGCCAAGATTTGATTTGGTCTTTCAAATATTCTTTAATTAATATTTCTTTCCTTCTCTCATAAAATTCATATCTTTTTATTTAGAGGTCCAAACTTGGTGATTCCAATTTGTAAAATCTTGTTTATTATTATTTTTATCTTTTAAATGTCTTTAGGATTATTTTTTCACCATTTGGTATGGATTTTAGATAAGGGCTTGGTTAGCTTTGGGAATTTTAATTCCTTGTCTTAATTAAATTCATAAGGTTTTATCTATGGCTCCAAATTAGGTGAAACCAATTAATATGGTTTTAATATTTCTTTTTGTCTTTCTTGATCTCTTGTAAATGTTTGTTGTCAAGATTTTATATGGATCAAATCCATAGGCTTGGAGATAACTTGGAATTGATTTTTTATTCCATTAGGGTTTAGGGTTTGGATTTATTTTCCAAGTGTTTAAATTTCCACATACATTCATTGAGGAATGCATTTCTCTTGATTTGGATTTTGTTGAATTCAAACTTTAATTAAAGTTTTTTCAAGATGGGATTTTAAGTTTCCTTTTAAAAACAAAAGTTTCTTTTCACCCTGATTTTCAACAATAATTTATTTTATTTTATTTATTTTTCACATTACAAGATTTGGAAAATCTTGGGATGTGACAGGCAACCACCCTTAAAATAAATATCGTCCCGAGATTTGGGGAGGCTAGGGGTTACAAGTTGACTCAAAGCAACTAGGGTACTACCACCCTTAAAATTTTTCCAACTAGATTACATCTTGGCTTGCTTGGGGTCTTGTTGAAATATCTCTGGGCAATCATCTGCATAGTGTCCTTTGTTTCCACATTTGAAACATGTGACAAGGCTGAGATCCTTCATAGGCTTGTTTATCTTGTGCTTCATCTTCTCTGGACAATTGCTTACATAATGTCCTTGGTTACCACAATTGTAACATGTGATAAGATTGAGTTCATCACGTATCTTTTGTGGGCAGGTTGCTACATAATGTCCTAGCTCTTTGCAGTTGTTGCACCACACTTGGCTAATCTCCTTATACTTTTGCTTTTCTGGACATTCACTGGCATAGTGTCCCATTTCTTTGCAATGACCACATTGCACATGGCTTTTGTCCTTCTTTTTCTTGGGTTTCTCCAAAGCTAGTAGTGCTTCTAGTTCATGTTCTTCATATGTTATCTCAAAGGTAGGAATGTCTACTAGTCTCCTTGACATTCTATTACTCTTTGGATAATACATGTGTCTCCTTTTTGGTCCTTTAAATTGAGTCATGTTTTTGGGAGTTACAAGCTGAGATTTTCCTTTGTCTTCATCCTTCTTGGTAGACTTGGCTTGATAGTCTGCAATCAGTTGTTGCACTCCACCTTGTTTCCTTTGTTCAACTATGGAATAGATGGGGCATTGGATAGGGACATGATTGTTTCCTTCACATAGGTAACAAGTAGCTTGGAATGTGGGGCATTGGTCAATTGGATGTTTCTATTCACTATTGGGGCATTGATCTCCATGCTCCTTGGAAGTGTGGTACTTGTCTCCACAAATATTGCAAGCTTGGGTTCCTTCTGGATTAACATCTTTGTCATCCTTGTTGTCATTAGCTCCTTGGGAAGAGCTTTCTCCCATGTTGTTCATTTGAGTAGCCATCCCTTGCAACAATTGGGATTGAAGTTTCAAAATCCTTTGTATGGCTGGGTCTAATCCATTGTTGTTGGCTAAAAGCAGAGGTGTCACTTGGCTCAACTGGGTTTGGTTTGCTAGTAGTTGTTCTCTCATGTTGTTCTCTTGGTTGTTGTTGTTGTCATCCTTGATGTTGTAGTCTCTTGGGGAAGTCATCTGTTTGGGTTGGATTGGGATTAGAATAGGCAAAATATTTCTAAGGGAATAATTCTAATCACACACATCACAATTCACACAAGCAATGTGCAAGCAATCACAAACAAACATTCCACTCAAACAACAAGTTTCAAGCATATTTTTAGGCAACCAAAAATATTTTTGTTACACCACATAAGTTGGTGGGTTTGACTTAAACTAAATATGGTGGTCCATCTATATAGTTCACTTGAAATCTTTCCATCCTTCTTGGTTGATTCTTCATGCACAAAATCTTTGTATCCTTAGAAAATTTCTTGCATATTGGTCTCAAACTTCAAAAGTGATGATGGTTCCTTCTAAGTTGTGTTTCCTAAGTCTTGAGCAACATTTCTTGTCACACTTGTAGTCCTTAGTGATATCCAAGGTTGAAGTCCTTGTTGAAAATGCTGAAGATGTTGAAGTCATTAGAGTTGAAGATGTTGAAGTCATTAGAGTTGAAGATGTTGAAGTCATTAGAGTTGATGATGTCCTTTGCACATGGTGAAGTCTTTGGCCATGGGGTAGGCTTTATCCATCAAGTTGAAATAGAAGAGATGTAGAATCAAAACCAAAAATGGTTGAGGAAAGAGTTTAAAAGATTGTTTGTAAATAAGTTTTGGAACAAATACAGCTCCTATTTTTCTAAGGGGTTTTGTCCAATCCTAGGTTTACAAATCCTACAGGCAACACAATGCTCTGATACCATCTGTAAGATCCCTCCTTTATAAAGGAAAAGGATCCCTATGATTGCAATGCTAGTCCCTGGATCAATAGCTAGCATCCACAGTTAAGATGTAATATCAAGAAACATAGGTCATAATACAACTTTATAACCAGGAATAAAATAATTTATTACATCTTACATAGCTCATTTGGCTATCTCATTACAATGCAGCAGAATATAACAATAGCATGGGGTCCTTCATCTTCAAAGTGCCACAGGCAGACATGTTGGTTGTAGTTGTAATCCTAATCATTAAACTTCACTAATATCAAACAAAACCTGCAACATAACAAGTTACAGCCACAAGGGTCAATACATTTGAATTGTATTGGCAAGTGATACTATGGTAATATAGTGGAGTCTATCATCTATATGCATTTGGCTAAGTGGAGCTTAGGCTTGCTTTGCTCAAAATAGATTTTCCTTATCATTTGAAAACTCTAAGTTTTTGCTTTGACAAAAATCTTTCCCAAGGAATCTCCCATTAGAAATTGGTGATCCTTTCAACCCTTGTTCACCCACAAGATTTTTAACTTAGAAATTTGGATGATGAGATTCTTGATAGCTTCCATGTCTTGATGCTCAAATTGTCCTTTACCAGGGACATGGCTAAGTACTTAGATTTTACACTCTGCAGAGGTGGTGCACTTTCCCCACAAAATTTGGTTTCACCAAGACAAGATCTTTCAGAATCCTTCCCTTAGACCAGAATGGACGCGTTCCAACCTAGCATTCGCCTACCACCAACTGTCCATTTGGCTAAGTTCTTGCAACCTATATGATCCAGGCAGAGCCCATAATGCCAAGTGGCTGCACTTGAAGCTTCTCAACATTTGACATCTCAAATCTCTTTGTTCCTGGGTGGCCATCCACAAGGTAAACCATAGAAATGGGCCTTGTGAACCACTCAACACAAACCATTCCTTCCATTCCACCTAGGTGATTCATTCACTTAGTTATTTTATTAAACAAAACTCAAGTCCTTAGACTTAGAAATTTTCCATAGCATGAATATATGTTCCACCCCTGTTTTCTATTAGCTAAGATAAGCATGATAGTAGTAGGAATCTTAACATAGGAAAATTCTTCTAAGGTGTCATCTACTAGGATTTCCCATGGCATAGTTTATACTTAGCAAAATTCCATGCAAGTCCTACTTAGAAATATCACTAATGCATAGTGAAAATAATGGGACAAAGTATGGAGCATCACTTGCCTTTTTGGTAGAGAGTATAAGTTCACTCCTTGATCTTTGCAATGTTCACTCACTTCAAATCACTACAATTCAATCAAGCAAACAATATTTCAATCTACCATTCAAGAAATTCATCACATAAAATAGTAATAACAGAACAATGCATGCAAGCATGCTAAAGATTGTTTTATTTGAAAAAGTGGTTTATAATGGTTCATAAACATTTTAAAACACCTAATGGTCATTTATATAGTGGCAAAATCATTTGTATAAGATTTTACTTCATAAACCATTTTTTGATCAAGTCATTATTTTATGTGGTATAGAAATGCTTTTTAATAAGGCAAAATTCTATAGGTTTCACAAAATATGTTTTCAAACCATATAACCTTGTGTTTAGGGTCAGGGAGTTTATTTCCAAAACTTTTCTCAAAGGTTTTCTTCAAAAACCATTTTTAATAATTAAACCATATTTTTATTTGACTAGAAATGGTTTAAATCCAAAGTTAATTCTTTTGATTCACCAAATACATTTTTGAAACCACAATTTGTTTCCTATGGTCAGTAGGTTCAAAACACACCATTTGCCAAAGATTTTATCCTCAAAAACATTTTGGAATAAATTTTATAACCTAAACAAGCATACATAAGTTTCTGCAAAAATAAACATTTTACCAGAAGCTTTTTACTAAACAAAGTGCATGATTAGCTAGGGCTTGTTTTCCTGAATCCATTGATATAAAGTTTGCAAAATTTGGACGTGTGGTTTGAAAGTTATTCAATTTACAAAATCTAACAACTAATAGATCAAATCTGTTTTAAAACAAATCAACAGAGACACGTGTCCTATTCCTATTCGCTCATACCGCTTCGGTTGGATCAATCACTGAGAGGCGTTGGATCTTAGTTAGATCGTGCGGCGCAGAGGCGAGCGTACCGGTTCGTTTTAGTCAATCTATCGCGTACACACGATCGAAATCCAACGGCTCTGACCAACTAAACCAAAGACTGGCGGCGCTCAGTGGCTGCGCGCGGCGGCGACGCTCGGGCGGCGGCGCTCTGGCTATTCAAGGTGGCTAGAGGAAAGGAGGGTATGCTCACCGTGTTCGCCGTGGCGTGCTGGAGCTCAACGTGCCCGTGGTTGGTGAAGGGGCGCACAGAGGTGGACGGAATCCCTCACCGGAGTTGTTGCTGGCGTCGGGTGCGCACGGTCGTGGTCGAGGACGAGCACCTGGGATGCAAGCAAGCGAGAAAAAGTATCAGGAGGATGTGCACGGTCTCTATGGTTGTAGGGGTACTCACCAGCACACGAGGGGCGCACGGGTTTGGCGTCAGTAGCTCGCTGGAGTTGCGGGGTCGTCGGTGGCGCACTGGTGAAGACGTTGCCGACGTTCTGGCACGCACGTGAGCGAGTTGTTGCTACGGAAAGGTTTGCCAGGAGGTGGGGATCATGTGAGCAAGGTCGAGGAGGCAAGGGGCGGCAGGGTTCGGCCGGAATCGTCGCCGGAGCTTGTCGGGGACAGTGACGGAGTAGGGAAAAATTGGGCGGCCTGGGGGCGTGCTAAGGTGGGGCGATAGAGGGGCAAAGGAGAGGAGGCAGAGGCGATTAAATGGGCGTGGTCACGGCGAGGAATAAACGCAGCGTTACAGCGAATTTAATCGGAGGAATGAACGACAGGAACGGGGGAAGAACTGGTCGCGGGTTGACGACGAGGTGAGCTGGCGATCGGGTCCGCTTTGCAGCATGAGAGAGAGAGGGAATATGGTCCACCAGTCAGCGTCTTTGCGGGCTTATAAATGGGTGCGAATCGTTTTTCTTCGGGATAGAGAGGGAATGGCTGTTGGGCCTTGTTGGGCTGGCCGGCTGGGCTGAGTCCTTTAGCATTTTTTTTGTTCTGTTTGTTTTTCTTTTTCTTTTCCTTTATTCTGTTTTGATTTTAAACAACCAATTCAAACACCTATTTGAATTCAAACTTTTGCCAAAAGTTGGGTAGGTTTAAATACTGATTGATAGCACATTCTGATGTTAATTTTGGGAATTTATTTTATTCCTTTTGAGGTCCTTTTAATTAATAAAAAGGGCCCTTGTTTTAAATCAAATAGGTTTTAATAATGTCTTTAATTTCCATTTGACTTCTAAATTCTTCCAAAACCTTTCAGTAAGTTTTGTTTACTTAAAAGGGTGTCAAATAATTCATCTTGAATTATTTGGGGAAGTTTTTGTTAAGATTTATCAATCATTTAAAATTTGGGTTTGTCTTTATTCCAATAGGATTTGGTTTATGCAATTATTTTATTTTGGAAATACTTTATCATTTTATTTTATTTGGATTGGGATTACAATTCATTGCATTTTCTTATGGATTTGGCCAAGATTTGATTTGGTCTTTCAAATATTCTTCAATTAATATTTATTTCCTCATCTCATAAAATTCATATCTTTTTATTTAGAGGTCCAAACTTGGTGATTCCAATTTGTAAAATCTTGTTTATTATTTATTTATCTTTTAAATGTCTTTAGGATTATTTTTTCACCATTTGGTATGGATTTTAGATAAGGGCTTGGTTAGCTTTGGGAATTTAATTCCTTGTCTTAATTAAATTCATAAGATTTTATCTATGGCTCCAAATTAGGTGAAACCAATTAATATGGTTTTAATATTTCTTTTTGTCTTTCTTGATCTCTTGTAAATGTTTGTTGTCAAGATTTTATATGGATCAAATCCATAGGCTTGGAGATAACTTGGAATTGATTTTTATTCCATTAGGGTTTAGGGTTTGGATTTATTTTCCAAGTGTTTAAATTTCCACATACATTCATTGAGGAATGCATTTCTCTTGATTTGGATTTTGTTGAATTCAAACTTTAATTAAAGTGTGTTCAAGATGGGATTTTAAGTTTCCTTTTAAAAACAAAAGTTTCTTTTCACCCTGATTTTCAACAATAATTTATTTTATTTTATTTATTTTTCACATTACAAGATTTGGAAAATCTTGGGATGTGACAATTAATCCATTGGTTCGCTCAACCTGACCGTTGGATTGTGGGTGTGCCACAGATGCAAGGTCAAGTCGGATGCCTTTCTCCCAGCAATATGCCTCCACTTCTCCGAGTGATAAATTGCTGCCATTGTCGGTGATAATGCTATGTGGGAGACCAAATCTCACCACTAGATCTCGGACGAACCTGAGGGCAGTTGCCCCATCAAGATTTCTAATGGGTTTAGCTTCTATCCATTTAGTGAATTTGTCAACTGCTACAAGCAGATGCGTAAACCCACAAGGTGCCGTCTGCAACGGTCCCACCATGTCTAGCCCCCAGACTGCAAACGGCCAAGTTATTGGTATTGTTCGTAGTTCTTCAGCAGGAACATGTGGTTGTCGGGCATAATACTGGCATCCCATGCATGTCTCAACCAGCTTGTCGGCGTTTGCCTTCGCGGTCAGCCAGTAGAATCCTTGCTGGAAGGCTTTCACGACCAACGATCGAGGAGCGGCGTGGTGCCCGCAATCTCTGAGATGGATTTCGCGTAGGATTTCCATACCTTCTAGCTAGGAAACACACTTTAGGTATACACCAGTAGTGCTCCTTTTGTAGAGTTTCCCATTGATTATGGTATAACCCTTTGCTCGTCGTACTACTTGCCGTCTTTCGACTTCGTCATCGGGCAAAATTCCGTGTTCGAGATATTCCATGAACGGTTTTGTCCAAGCCGGAGGGACCTTTGTCACCATGTTGATGAAATAGTCCGCTCTATCCGGGTTGTCGATGTCAGCTCCCTTCACGGATGGTGTGCGCAGAAAACTCCTGGCGGAATTCGCTTGCGCTCTGATCCTATCTTAGATAGCAGATCAGCCGCCTCGTTTTGTTCCCTAGGCACATACTTAACTTCGTAGCCCAAGAAACTCATGGCTATCTCGTCCACTTCGTCTCGATATGCCGCCATCATAGGGTTTCGCGCATTCCAGGTGCCAGCCACCTGCTGGGCAACCAAGTCGGAATCTCCACAGCAAACTATGCACTTGATGCCAATATCCTTGGCTACACATAGTCCGTGAATGAGTGCTTCATACTCCACCATGTTGTTTGTAGCCTCGAAGTGGATCTACAGAAGGTAGTGTAGCTTGTCTCCTGTTGGTGACTATAGCAATACACCCGCCCCCGAGCCGTTGAGCAGCTTTGATCCGTCAAAGTCCATCACCCAGTACTCTGGTTCTGGCAACGGAGTAGCATCTGGCATCTCCGTCCAATCTGCAACAAAATCCGCCAAGGCTTGTGACTTGATAGCATCGTGTCTCTTGTAGGTGATCTCGAAGGCGGAAAGTTCAATGCCCCACTTCACGACCCTTCCTGTAACGTCGCTGTTATTGATGATGTCGGACAGTGGAGTCTTGCTCACCACTGTGATTCGGTCCTCCTAAAAGTAATGCCTCAGCTTCCGAGAAGCAAGGAATACTCCATAAGCTATCTTTTGGTAGTGCGGGTAACGCTGCTTAGACTCCGTCAAGACCTCGCTCACATAGTAAACTGGTCATTGAACTCCGTGCTCATAGCCTGGTTCCTTCCGCTCTACCACGACGACGATGCTGATAACCCGGTTGGTTTCCGCCATGTAAATTAACAGGGGCTCTCCAGGCTCGGGTGCTGCAAGGATGGGCGCTAAGGAAAGAATCTCCTTGAGCTGCTTCAATGCTGCATCTGCTTCGTCCGTCCATGTGAATTTGTCCGCCTTCTTCAGCAACTTGTACAGCGGCAGAGCCTTCTCTCCAAGTCGGCTGACGAACCGACTAATTGCTGCAACACAGCCTGTTAGTCGTTGAATGTCCTTTAGGCATGTCAGACGGTTTATGTTCAAGATGGCCTTGATTTTCTCCGGGTTGACATAGCAAAACGTGCCATACGGGGTAGTGAACGAAGTGGCCAGTTGGTCTGACTTCCTCATCTTGATTTGGTGGTATCCTGATTATGCATCGAGAAAACACAAAAGTTCCAATCCAGCCGTCGAGTCAATGACTTGGTCAATGCGAGGCAAAGCAAACGGATCTTTGGGACATGCTTTGTTCAAGCCGGTGTAATCAACGCACATTGTTAATTCATTGGTTCCCTTTTTGGGGACAAGTACAGGATTGGCCACCCATTGGGTGTGAAGGACTTCTCGGATAAATCTAGCCTTAAGTAACCTAGCTATCTCTTTGCAAATGGCGCGTCTCTTCTCATCTCCAAAGCGTCGTAGAGGTTGTTTCACTGGTTTGAATTTTGGAACAATGTTTAAGATGTGCTCGGCAAGTTCCCTAGGTACACCTTTCATGTCGGTAGGTTGCCAGGGAAAGATGTCCCTGTTCTCACGGAGGAACTCGACGAGCGCTCTTTCCTATTTGGGATCCAGGTTTGTCCCAATGGTGGTGACCTTGGAGGCATCGCCTACCACAAGTTCCACCGGCTTGGTCTCGATGGTGGCCTTGAACGCAGGAGAGGAGTCGGAGATCTGCTTCTTCGACGCGGGCATCTCTGACTCATCGACCTTGCTCTAGATCTCTTTGAATTCTTCGCCGTAGAGGACAGCTTCTGTAATGGCTGCTTCGTTGATCTCGCAGTCCCTTGCCTTGGTAAAGCTTCCGGATACGGTGATGATGCCGTTTGGTTCGGGTATCTTGAGCTTGTTGTAGACGAAGCATGGCTTGGCGATGAACGTGTGGAATATGTCGCGGCCGAATATGACGTGGTACACGCTCTTGAAGGGGACCACCTCGAAGGTCATGCGCTCTTGACGGTAATTATTAACATCGCCAAAGGCAACCTGAAGTGTAATGCACCCAAGGGACCAAGCCTCCCGACCAGGAACTACGTCGTGGAAGATGGTGTTGGTCCGCCTTAAGTTCGCCTCCGTCAAGTTCATCTTTTGCAGTGTATCCAGGTACATGATGTTGATGCTGCTTCCACTATCCACCATACACTTGGTGAACTCCACGCCGTCAATCAAGGGGTTGATAACCATGGCGTACTAGTTCTACATGGGTATAAGGTCTGGGTGTTCCGTCCTGTCCCAAGTTATTGGAACCTCCGACGCGCAGGTACTGGGGGACTGGGGGAGAGTAGCCATCAGGATCCTCAGAGAGGTCTTCTGTTGTCGGACGGTGGGGGTGCCAAGGAAAGTGTGGGATACTGGGGCCTTCTTTGTGAAGGGGTTCTTGCCTTTGTCGTCGCCCTTGGCGGCGTACTTGGGGTCAACATCCTCATCCATGTCACTTGAATCCTTGGATTCCTCCTCCTTCTTCTTCCCCTTGCCCTTGCCTCGCGGTCTGTTCTTCTGACTTCGCTTGTAGCCGGACTCCGGGTCTTCCTTGAGGTCGTTAACGAACTTGCAGTGTCGATTGGTATGGGTGGCTTTGCCGTTGACGTCGAGGTGTACGAGGCATGGCATATCGCGGTACTCCTCATAGGTTTGGGGAACGCGGAGCGGCGCTGAGGTGGTTTCACTTCCTCGTTGCTGCCCACGACCAGCTCCCCTTCCTTGCCACGTTGTCCACCCTCTCCTCGTCCTGCAAAAGTCATAGCGACCATGTCGGTAGATTGCTTTTCTTCTGGAGCGGTCTTCCGCTTTGTACTGATGTTCCTCCGAGCTTGAGTTGGCACGGCCGTTGCTGGCAAGGAGCCACGAGCATCATCGTCGGCAGCTGCGAACTCACTAGCCAACTGAATCATCTGGTTCAAGTCAAGCTGGTGATTGTCCTGCAAGCGCTTCAGCTTATGTCGGAGCAACGTGCCCCTTTCCAACCCATCGATGAAGGCGGCCATGGCGATCTGAGTGTGCACTCCTGTGCAGGAATTCTTCATGTCTAGCCAGCGGGAGAGGTAGGCGCGAGATGTCTCGTCTTTCTCTTGCACGCATCAGAGATCGCCCACGCGTGGACGCTTGTATGTACCCTCAAAGTTCTTGGTGAACGCTTCTTGCATGTCCAGCCAGTTGTAGATAGATTTCTCCGCAAGTCGTCGATCCATTGACGGGCCGTACCCTCCAACATTAATGGGAGGTACTTGACGGCGACGTTGGGGTTGCCTCGGGCAATCTCCACCGCGTTGCCGTAGTCCTGCAACCATGTGGCTGGCTTGGCGGTGCCGTCATAGGGCTTGATGGTCTTGTCAATCCGGAAGCCTTTGGGGTAAGTTGCGGACCGTATTGCAGGTCCAAAGCAACATGGTCCCAGGTATGGTCCTTCCCAGGCCTCGTGGATCTTATCGATCCGCGAACGCGCATCGTATGGCTCCGAGTTCTTCTTCTTCTTAACAACAGGGGATGGGCTGCGTGAACGACGCGGGCCTCCTCCGCCATGGTGATTGCTTGGTGGTGACAGAGGCGGAGGTGGCGGTGGGTTAGCCTTCTTGCTGTTACCCTCCTGCGACGCCTCACGCCTGTCATGGTTTCTTGTCGGACGTGGAGGGTCATGGCACGACCTGCTCTTATGTCCTTGGTTGCACTCTCCATCATGACGGGTCTGCTCCGCGTTGTCGCGGATGACGATGCCACACTGCTTTGGTGGGGGCATATCCGTACGATGGTGAGCTTTGTAATCTTCGCGATGTCGGGGAGATCGGGCCGGTGGCGATGGGCGACGAGGTCGGGCCTTTCCTCCGTGGTCGGAGGATATTGGGATAGCATCCTTTCTATTGCGTGCATCCCTCCGTCTTCGTTCTGATGAACCCGTCTGGGACCCGACATCAAGAGGAGATCTCTCCCTTGGCGGTTTGTATTGGCTAAACTGGCAGAGTGCTGGGTTAGACTCAAGCCTCTGAGAGGTGGCCTTTTCCTGCTGCTTCACCGCCTTGGCCACTAGGTCGTAGACCTGTTCCACTGCCTCAGGCGATCTATCATGCTCCAGAAGGGTCTTGGCGACGGCGAGGTTAAGTAGGTGGGTGGGCATCACCTGCTTGCCTTCACTGTCAATGTATGGCTTGGCCTGTGCCGGCTTAGAGGGAGCCCATCCTAGGTTGCGCCGTACGCCAGGATAGTTGATGACGCGAGCCAGAGGTTTCTTAGACTTCTGCTGCTGTAGCAGAGTCTTGTACTCGGCCTCCATTGGTCTAGCTTTTTCTATGGACTTCTGCGCGTTGACCAGATCTCGATCTAGCTTAGCACCTTGCTCCGTGATGGCTTGCGTCTCCTCTAGCAGATCCTGGCGCTTCTCATCAAGTTGGGTCACGTTCTGGATATGAGCAACGGTCAGTGGCTCGACGAGGAGATTGCCGTACATCACTCTATCAGCTGGAGTAATTTGGGCTGCTGCAGACGTGGATGCTGGAGGCGGCAAGTTTGCGGTGTTGTTGTTGCTCGGGCCGGTGCCGAGTTCCTGCGGATGCTACACTGGGTTAGGCGGAGGAGGCATGACTTTCGCGCGATCATCGTCAGCGGCAATAAGTGGCCCCTTCCCCTTTTCCAGCGCCGTAGGCGGAGCTTGTACGGGTTGATCTTCCATCGCCGTCCCAATGGTGATGAACACCCCTCGGGACGTGACGGCGTTGTTGGCTTGCTTGTCACGCGAGTACTCCTCCTCCATCTCCTGCATAGCGGAGTCTAGCTATTCTGGACTGAAGTTTATCTCCTCTGAATCTGCACTGAAGTCAGCATAAAGCCCGTCAATTACAGAGTCAGAGGGTGCCAGTACTTCCTTGATGACGGGCGGTGGAGGTGCAACGGGCTCGATGATGACTGGATGTGGTGGTGCTGCTGCGACAATGGCGGCAGGAGGCGGCTGCTGAACCGGAGGTTCTTCGTCTCTGAGCGGAAGCTCCATCTGGGCTGCCGCGTAGCTGTTGATGGTGCCCACCATCTCTTCGAGGGTAAGGAGTCCTGTTGCCTGCTGCCGTCTTAAAGAATGTCGAAGAAGCGTTCCACGGTCCAGTCCTTCCACGAAGTGATACAGAGCGTTATCATCGGGGTAGTGGGCTAGGTCGTCTCATATATGGAGCCACCTGGCCAGGTAATCGCGGGGGTTTTCGCCCTCTCTCTGAACGCAGCGTGCAAGATCGAAGATGGTAACCACGCCGACGAACTTGGATCTCTGTTGTCCAGACGCACGGACGAAGCCGGCAGATTTGCAGTGATCTTCCACCTTTATATCCTACACAGAGGCGGTTTGGGTGGGCCTTGAATTTTTCTGATCTTTGTCGGCAAACTCCGAAGAGAGATCCGACATTGATCCTTCCGCGACCGTATCACGTAGGCGGTCCGTGCGGGTCTTCATGCTTTCCGATCTTTGCCGAAAAACTCCAAAGAGAGATTCGACATCGATCCTTCCGCGAACGTATCTTGCCCGTAGGCGGTCCGTGCAGGTCTTGATGCTCCTCCGACTCCCAGGGAACTAGTGCCCGAGTCGGTTTCGCCGATGAAGAGGTGGATGTCTCCGATAGGAACGATCGAACACCGCGTAGGGTTCATCTTCGCCGGGATCCAGAACTCGTCGGGAGGGACGATCGGAACGTTGTTGGAGAAGAGAACGCGGCCGATGGCTACGGTTTCGCCGATTCCCGCGAAGATCTTGGTCCTCGCCCGCTGAAGAGCCTGAAGCGCCTCTTGCCCCACGGTGGGTGCCAACTTCATGGTATTGTCGACGAGTATGCCATGGAGGGGTCCTCACAGTGCGTGTTTAGAGACGTGAGGTAAGGCGGACGGTTGACGGGTACCAGGTAACACAGCTTACCCAGGTTCAGATCCCACAACGGTGGCAGAATCCTACTCCTTCTATAAATCAATATAAGGGCAATACGCCAAGTTACAGAGATAGGTTCGGTGTGGGAGGTTGTCTGAATTGATGCCCTAAAGGCTCCCATAGGCCCGACTTATATAGTCGCCCGGTCCTAGGGTTACAGGGAAAAGTCCTAGCCGGACAGGATAGAGAGTCCTACACCGTCTATTACTAGTCTTGTGTATCTTGCACTCCAAGGCTCCGGGTACGCTGGTGACTCCACCGTAGCCTTCCTTTATCTGGCATGGGCCTCCCTTATGGATCCATCTAACTGGGCCACCCAGCAGGCCATAGGCCGTGCTACCGACTATGGGCCACCCGGGTTAGTCGGATAAGAGACATGCTATTAGGATACCCATATAGCATATCCCCAACAAGTAGTTGATCCCGCATTCTCTCTAACTATATATAAGAAAAACGAGATCAATATGAATATTAATCATGATAACAAAAGGTGACAACAATAAAATGATGGTGTGAATGCATTGCTTACGTCGACTCTATAATCATTGTGTTCGGTGGTAAACGTGCGAATGAACTCGCATACATAGAATCCACATAGATTCGACCCCCGTGGTTGCCTCGCGCACTTTACAAAAGTAGAATTCAATCAAAATAATAATCTAGAGCATCATTATTGTAGTGAAACTAGAAGTAAAGAGATGCGTGGACATCTCACGTGCTACTTACCGAGACCGCCTTAAACGTCAGCTGCGCACTAAATACACCCGTAACCTCGCGCTTGAAGCGGATCCAAACCCTGCCGACAAAGAAAATGAATGAATGAGTTATTTATTACCTGATATCTCAGGAAATCAACGAAAGAGACCGATATAGCGCGAAACTTACTTCTGGAGAATGTCCTGCATGCTGCGGAAATCATCCAAGTTTCTCTTTGATGGGTCCATGACATCAACTCTTTCCTTATCATGTGGAATGTCTAGCAGAACCCAGTGGAAGATGGAAACATTTATATATACATCAGTAACTCATGAGTTACACTTATTAGAATCGACTAATCAAAAGTGAATGTGTACAACAGAGTAAGACCCTCACCTGAAATTGTAAGGAAACAGTATGTGGTCAGTGAAATTTTGCTCCAATAGAAACCTTAGAATGTTTTCCTCCGTCTCCTCGGGGGTTATCCCTTAGAGTGGCTATATGCACGTTATCTTGGTCAATGAACCCAATATTATAGATTCTTTTTCTTTTACATTCCAGCATCTTCATCCTGCATAATAAGGATAATTACATGTTCTAAACTGAACAACTGAAAAACCGAACATGTATACAATGAATTCAATAACTTACAGACAATAGCAGCTGAGGATGGATTTGCCTAGGGATTCGAGATGGTATAACTGGAACAGTTCTGGAAACTCAATATGGACCTCTTCGGGTCTGAAGAAGTACTCACGTGGGACATTGGCTACGATCATTATTCTCCCTTGCTTTATGACAGCCGAATACCATTGATGGAGATTCCGCATTTTTATTGGCAGTTCTTTCAGCCTCTCTTTACTGACCAAATCCTCACGTTCTACATATCTAGGGGCTATTGGCATCTTGGGTAGAAGTTTGAGTTGTGGGCCTAACAGTTCATCATGACTAATTTTCATACTGGCCGCCAACTCCACAGCTACTGTCATATCTAGTGGACGTTGTGCAAGAAAACGAATGTTTTCTGAAACAACCTTAAGGGGTGCGATCGTTTTTTTGGCCTGTTGTCCGAGAAGGGGAACGTCTGATTTTTTACTGATTCCAGTTTTGTCCCGCTTGCACCCGTGCTTGATGGTTTTTTTACCACTTGCACTTGATTTGCTTGATTTGCTCTTCGCCACTTCTTTCTGAAGTGTGTGTAGATAGTCATCTGGCTTATGGTGCAAATCATATTGCGATTTTGTGTTCAGAAAATCAAGTGCATATGACTTTTGCTTCTCGGTGTATACCGGAGCAGGCTTGGGTTTTTTCTTCTCAAAATGTGCCGCCACTTCGGCCTTTGCTATCGCTGCAGATTCCGCATCAGTACGATCGTAAGCTCTGATGGGAAGATTCTTATGAGGCACTATTGGGAGGGGTGACATTTTCTGTTTTGGGCTACCGCGTCCATTAGTACTCAATGATGGATCACGCTTCCGTTTATTGTCCTTAGCGGGCGGCGAAGGCTGCTGAGCCTGCGGCAGAGATCGAGATGGACTCGGGATGTGGTGGTCGTAGTCATCATGGGTGGGATTCTTGGAGGTGATGGAAGTGGATGTGGAGGTGAAGGAGACCTGCGACGACTTGGAGGCAGTAGTGTTATCCTTAGGGCCGAGCCTTGAAACCGTATGTTGTTATTTTCCCATAGAATGATCCCACCAAGTACTTCTCCGAGTGTGATCTCACCTTTAGGTCCAGGGATGTCAAGCTCCATTGACTCCCACTCCTTTACGATTTGATCCACCCCGACTTTATCATAGCCAGGTGGAATCTCACGGCCATGCCAACGTGCGTCAGGCGGACAAGGAAAAGCCGATCCGACCGCCACCTTCACAGATACGTTCTTCAATTTAATATGGAGCTTAGAAGGTATCTTCCCATTAATTCCATCCACGGGGTAGCCGGGACCGCCATCTGTATAGGATGCATCGTTAGACGGGACCTCCGATTCAGTGACGCTGCTACTCCGCTGAGATGGGTTGGCGGTAATATCGAGTGGAGGATCTTGCTGCAAGCACGCTATTCCTCTAAGTTTGTCGATCTGCTGCTGCTGCTTGTCAAGTCTTCCTAGAAGCTGGTTGAACTTGTCTGACTCCTCCTCCTCCCGTCGTTGCTTTGCTCTTGCTCGGATTCTATAGGTACCTTGGTCCTTAGGAAACCCAGTCCCCCACGTGAAACTTCCGTCAACGCCTCAGACTCGTCCTGTATGTTCCCGATTCCCGAGGACCAAGCTCAGCAAGTCTTTCTCTCTATCGGGATGAAACTGTTTTATTCCATCTTTAATATCTTTCACCACTTTTATCCATGCAGTCATGGGTACCTTTATCCCCTCACTGCAAACAAGGTCCCCTGTAAGTTCGTCATATGTACTCCCATGCCCAAGGAACCAATTTATTTCCCTCAAATCCCATTCTTCGTGAATCAGTTCTGGAATGATCCCTTTATCATGAACCTCTTTCTCTTTTGCATCCCACTTAGGCATGGCAACCGCGTAGCCCCCTGGCCCCATGTTATGGTGATATTTCTTCTTTGTAGCATTTATCATGTTTTTTTCTGACTTTTCCGTAGCAACTCCTGTTTTCCTATACTCCACAAATGCATCCCAGTAAGGCTGCTACTTCGCTAGATAGACTTCGAATAATGGAGTTTTCTTATCCTTCTGGTACTGTTGCCATAATGACTTCTTCCAGTTCTTGAATAGTTCAGCCATCTTCTTCAGTGCAAACTGCTTGACTTTCTTTCTCATTTCATCCGTCTCGTCATCTGTGTCACATTCTGGCAGCTTGAAATGTGCCATTAGGTCAGTAAATAGTTACTCTTTGAACCTATCGTCGATATACACATCACTCCATTCCTCCTCTTTGGGCTTATTCCACTCCCGAACAGTGATTGGGGTGCGATCTCTAGCAAGAACTCCGCATTGTTGTACAAATATTTGTTTTGTTTTCTTTGGTTCCAATGGTTCGCCGTCTCCTGAAACCTCTGTAATTTCGTAAACAGTACCCTGGGGCAACTTTTTGGCCGGGCCGCGCTTGGTTTTCTTGCTCGATGTAGAGTCCTAAGAGAAGAAACATTCGTCAACATCATATATATACAACTAGGTACATCTAGTGACGATCATCGGACATCATATATATATATATATACCTCGTTGGTCTGCATTATGCGTCCATTGGCTTCTTCCTCTTGTCTGTTGGTCTCCTCTTCCTCACCGGATGAGTTCAGATACCTCGAGGGAGATCCCTCATCGGCATCGTGAATCATATCCTCGAGCAAGTGTTCGAATCTAGGTCTCTGCGGACTGGACTAGGTGGGTCCATAGTACTTGCAAAATGCACACAATATTTATTTGAACTTAACAAATAAAACCTAAACCTAGAGGTGCGGTGGCGGTGGCCGGTGATGGTGGACGCGGAAGAGGCAGGCGACTAAGCAGCTTCCCGCGAGAACCACCACCCTAACCCTAACTCCGGTCACCACCCCTAAACCCTAAACCCGGAGGTGCGGTAGCGGAGTCCGGTGATGGTGGCTGCGGGAGAGGCGGGCGACTAATCAGCTTCCCGCGAGAACCACCACCCTAACGCTAACTCCGGTCACCACCCCTAAATCCTAAACCCAGAGGTGTGGTGGCGGTGGCCAGTGATCGTGGCCGCGGGAGAGGCGGGCGACTAAGCGGCTTCCCGCGAGAACCACCACCCTAAACCCTCACACTAAGCGGCTTCCCGCGAGAGCTAACACCCTAAACCCTACCACTAAGTGGCTTCCCGCGAGAACCACCAACCTAAACCCTATTATAAACATAACTTACAATATTATAAATCTCATACCCTAACAAATCTTAATTAATCCTCAATATATATACTATATAACAAAATCCTAAACTAAAAAAATTCTAAACTAAATATATACACTAATATAACAAAATCCTAAACTAAATATATACACTAATATAAATAAAAAAATCCTAAACTAATTAACAAATAATTAACAAAATCCTAAACTAATTAACAAATAACAAAATCCTAAACTAATTAACAAAATCCTCACCGGCGTTGGCGGCCGGTGGCGTGTGGCGCTGGGCACGAGCTTGGCGAGGCGCGGCGGTGGCGGCGGGAGGGGCGCTGGCGGTTGGCGGTGCGCGGCGGTGGCGGCTGCTGGCGCTAGAGAGGGAGGCGCGGCGGGACGGAAGAGGGAGGCGTGGGCCCTTCGTCGGAGAAATCGGCGGGGAGTCTGGCGGCGTCGTCGACGTCTGTTGGATCCACTTATCTCGGTGCATGGAATGCACCGGGGGAGAAGGCCTCGTTTTATACCCCCCTCTAGTGCCGGTCCGTGGCACCAGCCCGGACTAGAGACCCCCCTTTAGTCCCGGCTGGTGCCACGCACCGGGAATAAAGGGCGGGGGGCGTTTCGTTTTTGCACACTGGGGCCAGACCTTTAGTCCCGGCTGGTAAACTGGGCCGGGAATAAAGGTCCAAATTTGAAACATTTAAATTGGTCCGCTGTGTTTTTTTCAAATTTTCAAATATATCATTTCTTGAATTATATTTTTTTTGCATACTTTTGATTTTGACAAAACTTTCAACATAAAAAGTTCTTGAATTTGAATAATTAATCCAAATCCATTTTCTGTTTTATCAAATAATGATTTAAATAGTCAAATTACTAACCATTTTGCCATTATCAATTTAGAAATGCATTAACTAATATTGTTTGCATATTTTTGAATTTGACAAAACTTTCAACATGAAAAGTTCTTGAATTAAAATAATTAATCAAAATCCATTTTCTGTTTTATCAAATAATTATTTTAAATAGTCAAATTATTAACCTTTTGCCATTATCAATTTAAAAATGCATTAACTATTATTTTTTGCATATTTTTGAATTTGACAAAACTTTCAACATGGAAAGTTCTTGAGTTTGAATAATTAATCCAAATCCATTTTATGTTTTATCAAATAATTATTTTAAATAGTCAAATTATTAACCATTTTGCCATTATCAATTTAAAAATGCATTAACTATTATTGTTTGCATATTTTTTGCATTAACAGGGACTAAAGATATTTCCCGCCATTTCTCACCGCTTCCCGCCAATTTTTTCCGCCCTTTCCTCTGAACCGAGCTTTTAGTCCCGGTTGTAGCCACTAACACGGACTAAAGATATTTCCCGCCATTTCCCACCACTTCCCGCGATGATTTCCCACCCTTTCCATCTATATATAGGTCGACCGCGCCATGGTTATGCACACATCCACACCTTCCTCTCTCACAGAAATGGAAAACGCCTACTGGGCCATTCTGAACCTCGAGGAGACCGAGGCGCTGTCTGCCTCAAGCTACCCTTGCCCACCACGCTACCGGCTGCCCGCCGGCTAGATGCTGAGCACTGGAGGTGTTCCTGTCCCTCCTATGCCTCAAGACTCCGCCCGACAGGCGGCCATCACGAACCACTTCTACCACGAGCTCACGCCAGAGCAGCGGATGGATCCCCAGTGGGATCCCGACAACTACGACACCTGGAATGCCTTCTTCGCTAACCTGCGGGAAAGGGAGCTCGCCAGGTACGATGGTGATGGCCCGCCCCCGGTGAACCACAATGAAGTCGGCCGCCTTCTCTGGTGGGCAAACCGTACTATCATCGGCGTGATGCACTACATCACCGGGGGAAACCATCCTCGCTTGCGGTGCTCACAAGTCCACCCTCCTGCTGTGAATCCGAGGCCGGATTGGCAGGTTCCCCCGGTAGATGCCATGGCTGGGCTCAGGATCCCTGGAGTGGCAGGTGCCAATGACGATGATGATGACGATGACACAGAAGACCCTGAAGCTGTGTACTATAGGACTATGCATGATTATGACTAAAGCGGGCGGATTTAGTCCTGAGTGTTAGCTAGTCCCGGTTTTTCCCAGTTTTTAATATTAATAAATGTATTGAGTGTTAGTCACGGTTTATGGCTGGACCAGGACTAAAGGGGGCCTTTAGTCCCGATTCCGTAGTCTCAGTTTTTAAGTATTAATAAATGTCTTGAGTGTTAGTCCCGTTTTATGGTTGGACCGGAACTAAAGGGGGGCCTTTAGTTCCGATTCATAATACGACTTTCCCAAACTATGAAGATGTTGTCCTGTTTCATACTTACCAGGAAGATCTGATCTCCAAACACGTGCGGTGACATATTAGGGAGTGCCTCTATGACCAGTGTCTTGAAGATGCCGGAGGACTGGGCTCCGACGGCATCTCCCTGAAACTGGCCGTGGTGGTTTCCCTGCTCTTGACGACCATCTTGCAGCTTGTAACTTATCTGACTAGATCAATATGCCTAGGAGCTAACCTAATTTCACATATTAGGGAGTGCCTCTATGACCAGTTTCTTGGAGATGCCGGTGGACTGGGCTCCGGCGGCATCTCCCTGAAACTGGCCATAGTGGTGTCCCTGCTTTCGCAAACCATCGATCTTGGAGATGCCTCAAACTGGCTGCACGACTGGCCTATTTATAGTACAAGCATCTCGGCATAGTGTCGACACTCACAACATATTATCGACACTCACCCCTATTATTAGTGCTCACTCGTGTTTTCTCCTGGTTGGTTTCTCCAACCGGGACTAAAGGTTCATCCAACCGGGACTAAAGGTTCAACCCCTATTATTAGTGCTGCCTGGCCCAGCCTGCCGCAATCCCTTAAGTCGCGGTTGGTTTCTCCAACCGGGACTAAAGGTTCAACCCCTATTATTAGTGCTTTGCCCTTGACCTACATAATCCTTATCTCGGCTGGTTTCTCCAACCGGGACTAAAGATTTAACCCCTATTATTGGTGCTGCATGGCCCAGCCTACCCCGCCCTTTCCCTCTATTTATAGTGCGATCGTCATGGCCACCCACACATACACACATTCCTCGCCGCCTACTTTAGGATGCCCATCCCGCATCCTCGTATTCGACTCGGCGGCAATATGATTCATAATATGATTACATAAAAGGATTAATATACTACGCCAACATCCATATCTAGTGTTGTTGTTTTCTTCTGCGTCGTAGCCATGGATAATCTTCATCATATAACAGGAGGCTTGGGTCAGTTTTCACTTTGAAGGGCGGGATTTCATGAAACTTATTTATAATCTTCTGACATATCTGTCTTGTCATCCACTCCCACGATGTTTCCTTTCCCTGAAAGAACTATGTGGCGCTTTGGATCACACTACAAGGAATCTGGTTATATATGACCCTCCATTTTCGTCACAAAATCATCATAATAGTCCATTTATGACGATTCTATGACGATTTTGAGATCGTCGAAAGCTGGGCGTCGCAAATGAACTATAACGACATTTTTTGTAAAATCATCATAATCGTCTATGACGATATTGGATCGTCATCACATCTATGACGATCCAATATCGTCATGGCCCATCTAGCCAGGCCAGCTCACATCCTACGTGGTCGATCCTACGTGGCAAAATTGTGACGAAATAAAATCGCCGTAGTGTGAATTCAGCCTAATCCAGTTCAGTCACTTATATGGGCCAAGCCCAATAATTCATCCTTTACCTTTATACGATCCTTTTTTTATAATTTTCAGCCTTTTTATTCACAGTATTATTTGGGCCATGGCCTTTTTACAATCCTTTTATTATTTGGAACTACCATTTTCTTTTCAGATTTTAGCCTTTTTTATTATTCAATTTCCAACAAAATATCCTTCCGATCCAACACTAAGAATGGGCCATGGCCTTGTTACAGCATTTGATACAGAACATTGCAGATTCAGTCACCGAGTCATGCTCAATATTACTAAAAATATTCTTATCACAGCATACAAAATGAACCAAACTTTGGAATGGCGATACTATGTGCACTTATTTACATCAAAATAAAATTCAGTTCACAAAACAGGGTGCACAGGGCGCTTCTTCAATCTAAGCTTCAATGATATCATCCAGAACCTGCTGTCTTGATCATCTCAATAAAGGCCTCCCTATTAGCCTATGAAATTATTCACAAAAATAAAAAGGAGTAAGAAAGCATTAAAAAAAGGTTCAGTTTATGTTCAGCCTAAATTGACAAATACTATCTAGAATACATTCACGACCTATGTGCTCACAAGAATTTGGCAATACTGAATCTTTCACCAGAACGAGCAATTGTCCATTGAACATTTCATTGATATTTAATAGCATTTGATGTTCAGCAGGAATAGTAGTGGTCATTCATAAACAATTGAAAGAGCTAATCCAACGAAAATAATAGACAAACAGTTGATCTAACCAAGCACAACTACGAAGAGCCAGCCATTTTGGTCACACAACTAGCAGTTGGCAAAAGTAGGGAATGTCTCGAGGAATGCAGAGCCGAACTTACAATGGGAGAGACAGGCAGGTGGAGCCACTGAGGACTGATTCTTGTGTGACGGTGCAAATTGTTCCCTCGGTGTCGGCAAGACGTAGGCAATCCTGTTGTCCCAACACTGCCAACTGCAGTAACAACACTTCAGCTTGAGATACATCTGCATTTGAGCAACATAACACATATAGTGAGCTTGAGATGTATCTACATTCAAATCTGGACCTAGACTGGAGTATGTCAATTCTTGTAAAGACAACATATAAACCGAGATAATGCACTGGAACAAACTAAGTTGATCATGAAGGCACAACCAAGAGGCACATGTTACTCCCAAGAATAATTGCAACTTCCAAAACCATACTCAAACCACAAGCTATTGATATTCATTTTCCATTCGCTGGAGCTAAATATCATATCGCAACAAACAACAACAATTAAACACTGATAGAGCATAAACAAATCATGTCCTGACAACATAACAGTTCTTTACTAGCTAACAGAAGTATAAGTAACACGTGATGGAGAAGGTAAGAGGCCACTTGTGGATGTACCACTGAATGGCGAAGCCATACCATGTTTGCAAACCAGCTGAGCAATTTAAAAGTGTGTGTCAGCACAGTTCAACATGAGAAGTGAAAAACTGTCTGCTTTCTGTAACGGTGAACCAAAGTATTTTACACAACAACCCTTGCCTAGAACATATCACACGTGTCTGGATAGAACATCAGGTACTACCAGCAGGTGAGTCAGAATAATAAACCCATACTTTCTTTCCTTTTCTAGAATGGAGCACAGACGCAACACAGCGGCATGGATTACCAGGAACCAGTTGGATCAGGGCTAGGTCAGCGAAGGGAGATCCTAACAACAAGTGATTAGTATTCCTAGAAGATTCCCAATCTGAACAAGTCCTATTGCTTTCAACCTGAACTAATCGAGCAAGTTGAAAATTACCTGAGGAACGGCACAGGAAGCGATGCCGTGTCACAAGCGGCCAGATCATCAGTCAGAGACCAGTGGACGTGCCAAGCAACGGCCGGTCCGGATCCTCCTGTATGCGCAGCTGCACCGCCTTGGGAGGGAGAGGAAGGCGATGAGCTCCTCGTCTGTGCTGCCAATCTGCCATATTCTGTAGAAAACGTTTTAGTCAACAAGAGTATAGATCTGCAAGTACAAAATTAATTAATTAGAGAATCTCCTATTTTTCTAATCTATTAATGCTTAGAATTCTAATATGTAGCACGAATAGAATTATGTAGCATCAAATGCAAACAAGAGGCACATATCCCGATCAGACCTGCCTAGCTCCTGAGCGTAGCCTCATCCCGATCAGATCCCCTTCTCCAGTTTCTTCTCCCAAGGAAAAGAACCCAAAAATAACAGGAGAAATTTCCATCCAAACAAGAGGGACCTATCCAATCCCAGTTCAAAGGTGAATAGTGGTTACATCTCCAGGCTCTTAGGAGATACTATCCTATATAAGTTCCATCTCACCAACAACCGTTTTGAGGCCCCCGTTCTGAAACCTTGGCTTGTTCCAAAGTAGTTTCCTTGTTTTTTATCTTAATTTGTTACATTGTTTCATCAAAGAGATTTTTTATTGCATTAGAAGTAGAGAAAACTAATTGAGAAACAAAGTTACATGGTATGGATGGTGCTAAAAGGATGATGTTATCCAAAACTGAACAAGGAAAAAGTTTTCTACCTATGTTCCATCTACAGTTGTTTAGGATGGTACAAAAAAAAGTAGAAGCTTCTACCTTGCGCAGGATGGTACATGTTTCAGGATGTTACGATAGAGACCGAAACCCTGTTTATATCAGTAACAAAGGAAAAAAATCTTCTACTACTTTTTTTCCATCTATAGTTGCCCAGGATGGTGCTAAAAAATAGCAGGTTCTACCTTGCTGAGGATGGTACATGTTGAGGATGTAACAACAAAGATCATATTACTGTCTTAGTTGCACCTCCTTAGAGAAGAAAATCTACTCACAATAAGGAAACCACAAACATATAAATTAGAAACTGGGAAAATATAACAACATCTGTAGATACAAAACTTATGCAGGGGCATTGTATATTCCAAAAAGAATCAGTGTTAAAATTAATATAGTAAAAAAAATGCATCCCCATCATATATTACAACAGACTATGGTGTTAGAAGATCCCACTGAAGTTATTTGATTACATCTAACAAATCACCACCATTATATTTAGAATCAAAACATTCCCCATACACAATAGAAAAAGATAACTAACAGGAAGTACGCTTGGTGAGACACAACTCACCGTGCTCGTGCCACAAAACAAGCATCTCTACGGAAAAACCTGAGAGTCGGTGCTAACCATGCTGAACCATACTAGTTCTATCTCAAACAGTGAGCTTACTTATGGCAAATCTGAGAGTAACATCTATGCCTATCTACAAGTTTTTAGTTGCAGTTGAGTACATGCTCCAGTAGCATAGTTTCAGATACCTATAAGTACAACTGGTTCTACAAAACAAAGTTCAAGTTTATTTATTTTTCCTTCCATGTAGAACTAGAAACATAGAGCTAGCAGGTTACATCTAGCATTGAGCTAGCAGGATACATTACAGGGGAAAGTAAGCTACATCAAGGAAAATTGACATGAAGAAGCAAAAATAGGAAACGCCCGACCTTGCTGTAAGCGAGATTGAGGTCGACTACTTGATAGAAATTGCGATCATTAAACATGGACAATGGTGGAATAACGAGGTCATGACACATTGCACATGGGCTCAGGCAATAGCAAAGAACTCACCAACGAGAGCGGCGTATGGGGTTTCCGCATATGTGGGGGCGGAGACGGTGAAGTCGACGAGGACCCGCATGTGCTCGATCTCTAGGTCGCGCATGGCCTACAGGCGGTGCTCCTCCACCCGACCTGCTTCGGCACCGGCGGCAGGTCATGCTGCGAAGGAGACCCATCCTCCTCTGTCTTGGGCATGGCGGCTCGGTGGTGCGGGACGCTGAACGGAACAGAGGGGTCTTGGAGCCGGGGTGCAGATCGATCTGCAGCTAGATCTTATCGAAGGTCGACGCGTTCCTGTGACCCTCGAAAGAACCACCAAATTGGTCACGGGGCATGAAGGAGTAGATCGAATCGAATAGCAGAGGGCATGAATTGGGCACGCGTTTACCTGGATCACAGCGCTTTGGAGCCATCACGCGAAGGGGGGCAGGGGACGCCTGGTTCGATTTCGAAAGGAATGGGGAGACAGCGCAAAGGAATGTGTTTTAGGACATGGCCGAGAGTGGCAGAGAACTAGGGAGGGGCCGAGAATGGCGGAGAAGGGAGGAAGGGCGTGGCTGGCGGCGGATCTGGCTCGACGCACGCTAGGGTTCGGGCGCCACTAGGGTTTTGGGAGAGGGCGATGCGGCTGTGGGGGAGAACGGGGACTGCGGAGTTGGTGGGATGTGGTGAATGGTGATCCTACTAAATATTAACATATAAGCCAATATTAACACATGGATAATACACATAGTAAAAAACTGACACATAGACACGCCACATAGACGCAATTGCTGATGTGGCAAACTACTCATGTCAAGTTATGCTAATTTGGACAATATGACGATTTAAAATCGTCATAGTGAGCTACAAGTAACACCATAGGCTGCTTCCATCAGATTATGACGATTTAATCTAAAGTAAATATGACGATTTTTAGCAAAATCGTCGTAATTTTCCAGGGTATAGGCCCTCTTGAACTGCTTACGACTATCTCATGCAAAATCATGATAACTCTATGACGATTTAGTTCACGGTCACTATTATAAGGTCATAGAATAACACATTTCTTGTAGTGTCATCGGATGATGTATTCTTTTGCTGATTTATTTTTCTCGGTTTCGTAGACATGTCCTTCACATAGAAAACCTGAGCCACATCATTCGCTAGGATGAATGGTTCGTCCATGTACGCAAGATTGTTGATATCCACTGTTGTCGTGCCATACTTTTCGTCTACATGTACCCCTCCTCCTGTCATCTTGACCCATTTGCACCGAAACAAAGGTACCTTAAAAGTAGGTCCATACTCAAGTTCCCATATCTACTCTATATACCCATAATATGTGTCCTTCTGCCCATTTTCATATGTTGCATCAAAGCGGACACCACTGTTTTGGTTGGTGCTCTTTTTATGTTGGGCGATCGTGTAAAATGTATTACCATTTATGTTGTACCCTTGGGAAGTACATATAGTCGAAGATGATAACCATGCCAACAAGTACAGCTGATCTTCAACAGTGTTGTTATTCATGAGATGTTTCTGCAACCAACTGCCGAAATTGTCCTCGTGTTCCACTTTAATCGAGGAGTCAGGCATCCCTGAGTTTTCCGAGCGTACAATAATCTTGTGTTTCTCGATATACGGAGCCACCAAGGTGGAATTGTGTAGAACTGTGTAGTGTGCTTTATTGAAAGAATCTCTGGCCATACATACCATTGTTTTCCTTCCTAGTGTGCCTTTTCCAGACAGCCTCCCCTCATACTGAGATTCAGGAACACCAATCAACTTAAGGTCAGGAAGAAAGTCAACACAAAACTCAATGACCTCCTCTGTTCCATAGCCCTTGGAGATGCTTCCTTCTGGCCTAGCACGATTATGAACATATTTCTTTAAGACTCCCATGAACCTTTCGAAGGGGAACATATTGTGTAGAAACACAGGAACGAGAATTCTAATCTCTTCGACTAGGTGAACTAGGAGGTGCGTCATAATATTGAAGAAAGATGGAGGGTACAACAACTCGAAGCTGACCAGACATTGTACCACATCAATCTATAACCCTGATAGACTTTCTGGATCGATTACCTTCTGAGAAATTGCATTGAGGAATGCACATACCTTCACAATGGCCAGTCGAACATTTTCCGGTAGAATCCCTCTCAATGCAATCGGAAGCAATTGCATCATAAGCACGTGGCATTCATGGGACTTTAGGTTTTGGAATTTTTTCTCTTTCATATTTACTATTCCCTTTATGTTAGACGAGAATCCAGACGGGACCTTGAAACTGCCTTGGATGCTTGCGTCTCGTCCTTTATGACGTTGCTGGTCCTCCCGTGCTTCCGCTGTATCTTTTGACTTCCCATACAAGCCCAAGAAGCCTAGAATATTGACGCAAAGATTCTTCGTCAGGTGCATCACGTCGATTGTAGAGCGGACCTCATGGACTTCCCAATAGGGTATCTCCCAAAATATAGAGTTCTTCTTCCACATGGGTGCGCGTCCGTCAGCGTCTTTCGGAACAGGTTGTCCTCCGGGACCCTTTCCAAATATTACATTTAAATCCTTGACCATACCAAATACATCAGCACCAGTATGGGAGGCAGGCTTCTTCCGGTGATCTGCCTCGCCATCAAAATGCTTGGCTTTTTTCCTTAAGGGGTGTCTGCAGGAAGAAAGCAGCGATTGTATGCACACATTCTTCCTAGATTTTTCCTGATATATACTTTTAGTCTCATCTAAACAGTGTGTGCATGCATTATATCCCTTGTTCTTCTATCCTGAGATGTTACAAAGAGTAGGCCAATCATTGATGGTTACGAACAATAACGCTCGTAGGTCGAATGGCTCCTATTTGTGCTCATCCCACACACGTAAACCTGGTTCGGCCCACAACTATAAAAGTTCATCAACTAATGGCCTTAGGTACACATCAATGTTGTTGCTGGGTAGCTTCGGGCCTTGGATGAGCACTGGCATCATAATGAACTTTTGCTTCATGCACAACCTAGGAGGAAGGTTGTAGATACATAGAGTGATGGGCCAGGTGATGTTACTGCAGCTCTGCTCCCCAAAAGGATTCATGCAATTTGTACTTAGACCAAACCATAAGTTTCTTGCGTCACCAGCAAATTCTGGGAAGTCTCTCTCGATTTTTCTCCACTATGGACCATCAGCGGGGTGCCTCAACATCCCGTCTTTCTTACGTTCTTCCATGTGCCATTGCAACAACTTGGCATGCTCTTTGTTTCTAAACAAAAGTTTCAATTGTGGTATTATAGGATCATACCACATCACCTTGGCAGGAACTATCTTCATGGGTGGCTCGCCATCAACATCACTAGGGTCATCTTTTCTGATCTTATACCGCAATGCAGTGCATACCGGGAATTTATCCAAATTCTCGTACTTCACCGCATGATGAGGATGCGACATTAGGGCACGTATGTATCTTCTGCACATCTAATCCTAGAGGGCAGACGAGCTTCTTTGCTTCGTATGTACTAGCGGGAAATTCGTTATTTCTTGGAAGAAACCTATTCATGAGTACCAGCAACTTCTCAAATCCCGAATCAGTCACACCGGTCTCTGCCTTCCACTTCAGCAATTACAGTGTGCTACCCAGCTTCTTCTGGCCATCTTCACAAGTTGGGTACAACAATTTGTTGTGGTCCTGTAACATCTGCTTAAACTGCAACCTCTCATTTTCTGTGTCGCAGTCTCGCTTTGCATCAAAAATGACCTGACCAAGATCATTAGCGGGCCGGTCTGGTTCCCTTTATTCACCTCCTTCTTCTTCATTGTCTTCCATTGTGGTATCAGCGTATTCAGGGAACATAGATCGGTAGTTGTCATCATCGTTCTCTTCTTCATCGTCGTCTTCCTTCACAACCCCTCTTTCTACGTGTTTGGTCCAAACATTATAGCCAGACATAAAACCAGACCGAAGCAGGTGGCTCTGAATGAATCTTGCAGAAGTGTGAGCCTTCTCATTCCTACAGTCAACACATGGACAACACATAAAACCATCCCGTCGCTTGTTCTCCTCGGCCACAACTCGAAAAGAACGGATGCCTTCTCTAAAAGCGTCAGAGCACCTCATATCATGTCTGTCTTGTTTGACCTAAACTCGCATCGCTCTAATGGACATTTCACCGAACACCTCTAGTGCATATGTATGAACAAGAAAAAAATAGCACAACAACACTCTCTCCCACCACGAAAAAAACAGTTGAGAGGAGGAGGGGGTTGTGCGTATATATAGGGCCAGACCACTAGTCCCCGTCTGCGATACAAACCGGGACTAAAGGGGGTGCCCCTAGCGAGCGGCAGGGCCATGGCCCTTTAATCTTGCTTTTTTTCTCAGACCCAGATGGTTCTGGGCGGCTCGGGACGTCCGGCGAGGGCCAATAGTCCCGGCCCCAGCCATAGCCGGGACTAATGGCCTGGATGAAAGGATTTTTATCTACTAGTGACAAGAAGGAGTGCATCATTGCCCGTCTCTGTCACAGGATCACAGACTTGGAGGAGACCATCCACGAGAGGGAAAAGCATCTTGAGGAGAGGGAGAATACCAGAGTGGATCTTCGTGGAGACCCCTACTCTTACCTTTGTGATGATGATTACTTTCTGGAGGATCAAGCCATGGACTTCTTCACCGAAGAGGATGACTTCGCCTTCATTGATGATGATAATGAGGACACCGACTCCAAGGAGTAGTAGCACTTGAGCACTAGCGTTAGTGAGTTGTATCCAGTCCCATTGTATCGTAGTTTCACAAAATGTTTCTTAAAACCATCTGTTTTCCTTGTTGTGGTGTGTTTTTGTATTGTGTGCTATGAATGAATGAAAAGCAAGTTGCTAGAAAAATCTGAGTCAAACTTCAAAAACTTTTCCAACACAAACACTGAACCTTAGAAATTTCCCTCTTTTCTCATGATCTATCTCGTTCATCAAATTCCCCGTGGAGGAAGCAGCTCATCCCAAGACCCGATGTTGCAAATCTTGCAAATGTTGGTTTGGGACCGCAAAGTTGAAAGAGCCGAACGTCAATCCAACTTTGCCACCCTTCAACACATAGCTCAGATGGCCAACAACAACCAAGGCCATGGATCAAAGCTCAAGAACTTTCAGAACACCAACCCACTCATATTTACTAAGTCAGAAGAGCCTCTAGATGCAGACGATTTGGCTGCCAACCTGTCACATCCCAAGATTTTCCAAATCTTGTTATGTAAAAAATAAATGAATAAAATAGATTTTTGTTGAAAATCAGGGTGAAAAGAAACTTTTGTTTCTAAATGGAAACTTAAAACCCCATCTTGAACAAACTTTGGTAAAAGTTTGAATCCAACAAAAATCCAAATCAAGAGAAATGCTTTCCTCAATGAATGTATCTGGAAGTTTAAACACTTCGAAAATAAATCCAAATCCTAAAACCCTATTGGAATAAAATCATTTCCAAGTATCTCCAAATCCATGGATTTGATCCATATAAAAATTGTTCAACAATAATCACAACAGATCAAGAAAGACAAATAGAAATAATAGAAGACCGTAGAATTTGGTTTCACTTAATTTGGAACCAAAAATAAAATCCTATGAATTTAATAAACTAATTAACAAATAACAAAATCCTAAACTAATTAACAAAATCCTCACCGGCGTTAGCGGCCGGCGGTGGCGGTGGCGCTAGCGCGGGCACGGGCTTGGTCGGCAGGGGCTCGGCGGTGGCGGGAGGCGGCGTTTGGCGGTCTTGTGGCGGTGGCCATTCTTGGCGCTAGAGGGAGGCGAGACGGAAGAGGGAGGCGTGGGCCCTTCGTCGGAGAAATCGGCGGGGAGTCTGGCGGCGTCGTCGGCAAAGGTTTGATCCACTTCTCCCGGTGCGTGGAACGCACCGGGGGAGAAGGCCTCGTTTTATACCCCCCTCTAGTGCCGGTCCGTGGCACCAGCCCGGACTAGAGACCCCTTTAGTCCGGTGGTGCCACGACCGAATAAAGGCGGGGGCGTTTTGCACATCGGGCGGACCTTTAGTCCCTACTGTAAACGGGCGGGAATAAAGGTCCAAATTTTAAACATTTAAATTATAATTTTTTCAAATTATAACATTTAAATTGGTCCGCTGTGTTTTTTTCAAATTTTTCAAATATATCATTTAAAACATTTAAATTATAATTTTTTGCATACTTTTGATTCTGACAAAACTTTCAACATAAAAAGTTCTTGAATTTGAATAATTAATCCAAATCCATTTTCTGTTTTATCAAATAATGATTTAAATAGTCAAATTACTAACCATTTTGCCATTATCAATTTAAAAATGCATTAACTATTATTGTTTGCATATTTTTGAATTTGACAAAACTTTCAACATGAAAAGTTCTTGAATTATAATAATTAATCGAAATCCATTTTCTGTTTTATCAAATAATTATTTTAAATAGTCAAATTATTAACCATTTGCCATTATCAATTTAAAAATGCATTAACTATTATTTTTTGCATATTTTTGAATTTGACAAAACTTTCAACATGGAAAGTTCTTGAAATTGAATAATTAATCCAAATCCATTTTCTGTTTTATCAAATAATTATTTTAAATAGTCAAATTATTAACCATTTTGCCATTATCAATTTAAAAATGCATTAACTATTATTGTTTGCATATTTTTTGCATTAACAGGGACTAAAGATATTTCCCGCCATTTCTCACCGCTTCCCGCCAAGTTTTTCCGCCCTTTCCTCTGAACCGAGCTTTTAGTCCCGGTTGTAGCCACTAACACGGACTAAAGATATTTCCCGCCATTTCCCACCACTTCCCGCCATGATTTCCCGCCCTTTCCATCTATATATAGGTCGACCGCGCCATGGTTCTGCACACATCCACACCTTCCTCTCTCACAGAAATGGACAACGCCTACTAGGCCATTCCGAACCTCGAGGAGACCGAGGCGCTGTCTGCCTCAAGCTACCCTTGCCCACCACGCTACCGGCTGCCCGCCGGCTAGATGCTGAGCACTGGAGGTGTTCCTGTCCCTCCTATGCCTCAAGACTCCGCCCGACAGGCGGCCATCACGAACCACTTCTACCACGAGCTCACGCCAGAGCAGCGGATGGATCCCCAGTGGGATCCCGACAACTACGACACCTGGAATGCCTTCTTCGCTAACCTGCGGGAAAGGGAGCTCGCCAGGTACGTTGGTGATGGCCCGCCCCCGGTGAACCACAATGAAGTCGGCCGCCTTCTCTGGTGGGCAAACCGTACTATCATCAGCGTGATGCACTACATCGCCGGGGGAGACCATCCTCGCTTGCGGTGCTCACAAGTCCACCAGGCTGCTGTGAATCCGAGGCCGGATTGGCAGGTGCCCCCGGTATATGCCATGGCTGGGCTCAGGATCCCTGGAGTGGCAGGTGCCAATGACGATGATGATGACGATGACACAGAAGACCCTGAAGCTGTGTACTATAGGACTATGCATGATTATGACTAAAGGGGGCGGATTTAGTCCTGAGTGTTAGCTAGTCCCGGTTTGTCCCAGTTTTTAATATTAATAAATGTATTGAGTGTTAGTCACGGTTTATGGCTGGACCAGGACTAAAGGGGGCCTTTAGTCCCGATTCCGTAGTCTCAGTTTTTAAATATTAATAAATGTCTTGAGTGTTAGTCCCGTTTTATGGTTGGACCGGAACTAAAGGGGGCCTTTAGTTCCGATTCATACTACGACTTTCCCAAACTATGAAGATGTTGTCCTGATTCGTACTTACCATGAAGATCTGATCTCCAAACACGTGCGGTGACATATTAGGGAGTGCCTCTATGACCAGTTTCTTGAAGATGCCGGAGGACTGGGCTCCGACGGCATCTCCCTGAAACTGGTCGTGGTGGTTTCCCTGCTCTCGACGACCATCTTGCAGCTTGTAACTTATCTGACTAGATCAATATGCCTAGGAGCTAACCTAATTTCACATATTAGGGAGTGCCTCTATGACCAGTTTCTTGGAGATGCCGGTGGACTGGGCTCCGGCGGCATATCCCTAAAACTAGCCGTAGTGGTGTCCCTGCTTTCGCAAACCATCGATCTTAGAGATGCCTCAAACTGGCTGGAGGACTGGCCTATTTATAGTACAAGCATCTCGGCATAGTGTCGACACTCATGACATATTATCGACACTCACCCCTATTATTAGTGCTCACTCGTGTTTTGTCCTGGTTGGTTTCTCCAACCGGGACTAAAGGTTCATCCAACCGGGACTAAAGGTTCAACCCCTATTATTAGTGCTGCCTGGCCCAGCCTGCCGCAATCCCTTAAGTCGCGGTTGGTTTCTCCAACCGGGACTAAAGGTTCAACCCCTATTATTAGTGCTGCCTTGCCCAGCCTACCGCAATCCCTTCAGTCTCGGCTGGTTTCTCCAACTGGGACTAAAGGTTTAACCCCTATTATTGGTGCTGCCTGGCCCAGCCTACCCCGCCCTTTCCCTCTATTTATAGTGCGATCGTCATGGCCACCCACACATACACACATTCCTCTCTGCCTAATTTAGGATGCCCATCCCGCATCCTCGTATTCGACTCGGCGGCAATATGATTCATAATATGATTACATAAAAGGTTTAATATACTACACCAACATCCCTATCTAGTGTTGTTGTTTTCTTCTGCATCGTAGCCATGGAGAATCTTCATCATATAACAGGAGGCTTGGGTCAGTTTTCACTTTGAAGGGCGGGATTTCATGGAACTTATTTATAATCTTCTGACATATCTGTCTTGTCATCCACTCCCACGATGTTTCCTTTCCCTGAAAGAACTATGTGGCGCTTTGGCTCACACTACAAGGAATCTGGCTATATATGACCCTCCATTTTCGTCACAAAATCGTCATAATAGTCCATTTATGACGATTCTATGACGATTTTGAGATCGTCGAAAGCTGGGCATCGCAAATGAACTATAACGACGTTTTTGGTAAAATCAACATAATCGTCTATGACGATATTGGATCGTCATCACATCTATGACGATCCAATATCGTCATGGCCCATCTAGCCAGGCCAGCTCACATCCTACGTGGTCGATCCTACGTGGAAAAATTGTGACGAAATAAAATCGCCGTAGTGTGAATTCAGCCCAATCCAGTTCAGTCATTTATATGGGCCAAGCCCAATAATTCATCCTTTACCTTTATATGATCCTTTTTTTATAATTTTTATCCTTTTTATTCACAGTATTATTTGGGCCATGGCCTTTTTACAATCCTTTTATTATTTGGAACTACCATTTTCTTTTCAGATTTTAGCCTTTTTATTATTCAATTTCCAACAAAATATCCTTCCGATCCAACACTAAGAATGGGCCATGGCCTTGTTACACCAATTGATACAGAACATTGCAGATTCAGTCACCGAGTCATGCTCAATATTACTAAAAATATTCTTATCACAGCATACAAAATGAACCAAACTTTGGAATGGCGATACTATGTGCACTTATTTACATCAAAATAAAATTCAGTTCACAAAACAGGGTTGCACAGGGCGCTTCTTCAATCTAAGCTTCAATGATATCATCCAGAACCTGCTTTCTTGATCATCTCAATAAAGGCCTCCCTAGTAGCCTATGAAATTATTCACAAAAATAAAAAGGAGTAAGAAAGCATTAAAAAAAGGTTCAGTTTATGTTCAGCCTAAATTGACAAATACTATCTAGAATACATTCACGACCTATGTGCTCACAAGAATTTGGCAATACTGAATCTTTCACCAGAATGAGCAATTGTCCATTGAACATTTCATTGATATTTAATAGCATTGGATGTTCAGCAGGAATAGTAGTGGTCATTCATAAACAATTGACATAGCTAATCCAACGAAAATAATAGACAAACAGTTGATCTAACCAAGCACAACTACGAAGAGCCATCCATTTTGGTCACACAACTAGCAGTTGGCAAAAGTAGGGAATGTCTCGAGGAATGGAGAGCTGAACTTAAAATGGGAGAGACAGGTAGGTGGAGCCACTGAGGACTGATTCTTGTGTGACGGTGCAAATTGTTCCCTCGATGTCGGCAAGACGTAGGCAATCCTATTGTCCCAACACTGCCAACTGCAGTAACAACACTTCAGCTTGAGATACATCTGCATTTGAGCAACATAACACATATAGTGAGCTTGAGATGTATCTACATTCAAATCTGGAACTAGACTGGAGTATGTCAATTCTTGTAAACACAACATATGAACCGAGATAATGCACTGGAACAAACTAAGTTGATCATGAAGGCACAAGCAAGAGGCACATGTTACTCCCAAGAATAATTGCAACTTCCAAAACCATACTCAAACCACAAGCTATTGATATTCATTTTCCATTCGCTGGAGCTAAATATCATATCGCAACAAACAACAACAATTAAACACTAATAGAGCATAAAAAATCATGCCCTGACAACATAACAGTTCTTTACTAGCTAACAGAAGTATAAGTAACACGTGATGGAGAAGGTAAGAGGCCACTTGTGGATGTACCACTGAATGGCGAAGCCATACCATGTTTGCAAACCAGCTGAGCAATTTAAAAGTGTGTGTCAGCACAGTTCAACATGAGAAGTGAAAAACTGTCTGCTTTCTGTAACGGTGAACCAAAGTATTTTACACAACAACCGTTGCCTAGAACATATCACACGTGACTGGATACAACATCATGTACTACCAGCAGGTGAGTCAGAATAATAAAGCCATACTTCCTTTCCTTTTCTAGAATGGAGCACAGACGCAACACAGCGGCATGGATTACCAGGAACCAGTTGGATCAGGGATAGGTCAGCGAAGGGAGATCCTAACAACAAGTGATTAGTATTCCTAGAAGATTCCCAATCCGAACAAGTCCTACTGCTTTCAACCTTAACTAATCGAGCAAGTTGAAAATTACCTGAGGAACGGCACAGGAAGCGATGCCGTGTCTGGCGACAGATCATCGGTCGAGACCGATGGACGTGCCAAGCAACGGCGGTCCGGCTCCTCAGATCTGCAATGCACCGCCTTGGGAGGGAGAGGAAGGCGATGAGCTCCTCGTCTGTGCTGCCAATCTGCCATATTCTGTAGAAAACGTTTTAGTCAAGAAGAGTATAGATCTGCAAGTACAAAATTAATTAATTAGTGAATCTCCTATTTTTCTATTCTATTAATGCTCAGAATTCTAATATGTAGCACGAATAGAAATATGTAGCATCAAATGCAAACAAGAGGCACCTATCCCGATCAGACCTGCCTAGCCCCTGAGCGTAGCCTCATCCCGATCAGATCCCCTTCTCCAGTTTCTTCTCCCAGGGAAAAGAACCCAAAAATCACAGGAGAAATTTCCATCCAAACAAGAGGGACCTATCCAATCCCAGTTCAAAGGTGAATAGCGGTTACATCTCCAGGCACTTAGGAGATACTATCCTATATAAGTTCCATCTCACCAACAACCGTTTTGAGGCCCCCGTTCTGAAACCTTGGCTTGTTCCAAGTAGTTTCCTTGTTTTTTATCTTAATTTGTTACATTGTTTCATCAAAGAGATTTTTTATTGCATTAGAAGTAGAGAAAACTAATTGAGAAACAAAGTTACATGGTATGGATGGTGCTAAAAGGATGATGTTATCCAAAACTGAACAAGGAAAAAGTTTTCTACCTATGTTCCATCTACAGTTGTTTAGGATGGTACAAAAAAAAGTAGAAGCTTCTACCTTGCGCAGGATGGTACATGTTTCAGGATGTTACGATAGAGACCGAAACCCTGTTTATATCAGTAACAAAGGAAAAAAATCTTCTACTACTTTTGTTCCATCTATAGTTTCCCAGGATGGTGCTAAAAAATAGCAGGTTCTACCTTGCTGAGGATGGTACATGTTGAGGATGTAACAACAAAGATCATATTACTGTCTTAGTTGCACCTCCTTAGAGAAGAAAATCTACTCATAATAAGGAAACCACAAACATATAAATTAGAAACTGGGAAAATATAACAACATCTGTAGATACAAAACTTATGCAAGGGAATTGTATATTCCAAAAAGAATCAGTGTTAAAATTAATATAGTAAAAAAATGCATCCCCATCATATATTACAGCAGACTATGGTGTTAGAAGATCCCACTGAAGTTATTTGATTACATCTAACAAATCACCACCATTATATTTAGAATCAAAACATGCCCCATATACAATAGAAAAAGATAACTAACAGGAAGTACGCTTGGTGAGACACAACTCACCGTGCTCGTGCCACAAAACAAGCATCTCTACGGAAAAACCTGAGAGTCGGTGCTAACCATGCTGAACCATACTAGTTCTATCTCAAACAGTGAGCTTACTTATGGCAAATCTGAGAGTAACATCTATACCTATCTACAAGTTTTTAGTTGCAGTTGAGTACATACTCCAGTAGCATAGTTTCAGATACCTGTAAGTACAACTGGTTCTAGAAAACAAAGTTCAAGTTTACTTATTTTTCCTTCCATGTAGAACTAGCAACATAGAGCTAGCAGGTTACATCTAGCATTGAGCTAGCAGGATACATTACAGGGGAAAATAAGCTACATCAAGGAAAATTGACATGAAGCAGCAAAAATAGGAAACGCCCGACCTTGCTGTCAGCGAGATTGAGGTCGACTACTTGATAGAAATTGCGATCATTAAACATGGACAATGGTGGCATAACGAGGTCATGACACATTGCACATGGGCTCAGGAAATAGCAAAGAACTCACCAAAGAGAGCGGCGTATGGGGTTTCCGCATATGTGGGGGCGGAGACGGTGAAGTCGACGAGGACCCGCATGTGCTCGATCTCTAGGTCGCGCATGGCCTACAGGCGGTGCTCCTCCACCCGACCTGCTTCGGCACCGGCGGAAGGTCATGCTGCGATGGAGACCCGTCCTCCTCTGTCTTGGGCATGGCGGCTCGGTGGTGCGGGATGCTGAACGGAACCGAGGGGGCTTGGAGCCGGGGTGCAGATCGATCTGCAGCTAGATCTCATCGAAGGTCGACGCGTTCCTGCGATCCTCGAAAGAACCACCGAATTGGTCACGGGGCATGAAGGAGTAGATCGAATCGAATAGCAGAGGGCATGAATTGGGCACGCGTTTACCTGGATCACAGCGCTTTGGATCCATCACGCGAAGGAGGGCAGGGGACGCCTGGTTCGATTTCGAAAGGGATGGGGAGGCAGCGCAAAGGAATGTGTTTCAGGACATGGCCGAGAGTGGCAGAGAACTAGAGAGGGGCCGAGAATGGAGGAGAAGGGAGGAAGGGCGTGGCTGGCGGCGGATCTGGCTCGGCGTACGCTAGGGTTCGGGCGCCGCTAGGGTTTCGGGAGAGGGCGATGCGGCTGTGGGAGAGAACGGGGACTGCGGAGTTGGTGGGATGTGGTGAATGGTGATCCTACTAAATATTAACATATAAGCCAATATTAACACATGGATAATACACATAGTAAAAAACTGACACATAGACACGCCACATAGACGCAATTGCTGATGTGGCAAACTACTCATGTCAAGTTAAGCTAATTTGGACAATATGACGATTTAAAATCGTCATAGTGAGCTACAAGTAACACCATAGGCTGCTTCCATCAGATTATGACGATTTCATCTAAAGTAAATATGACGATTTTTAGCAAAATCGTCGTAATTTTCCAGGGTATAGGCCCTCTTGAACTGCTTACGACCATCTCATGCAAAATCGTGATAACTCTATGACGATTTAGTTCACGGTCACTATTAGAAGGTCATAGAATAACACATTTCTTGTAGTGTCATCGGATGATGTATTCTTTTGCTGATTTATTTTTCTCGGTTTCATAGACATGTCCTTCACATAGAAAACCTGAGCCACATCATTGGCTAGGATGAATGGTTCGTCCATGTACGCAAGATTGTTGAGATCCACTGTTGTCGCGCCATACTTTTCGTCTACATGTACCACTCCTCCTGTCATCTCGACCCATTTGCACCGAAACAAAGGTACCTTAAAAGTAGGTCCATACTCAAGTTCCCATATCTACTCTATATACCCATAAGATGTGTCCTTCTGCCCATTGTCATATGTTGCATCAAAGCGGACACCACTGTTTTGGTTGGTGCTCTTTTTATGTTGGGCGATCGTGTAAAATGTATTACCATTTATGTTGTACCCTTGGGAAGTACATATAGTCGAAGATGATAACCATGCCAACAAGTACAGCTGATCTTCAACAGTGTTGTTATTCATGAGATGTTTCTGCAACCAACTGCCGAAATTGTTCTCGTGTTCCACTTTAATCGAGGAGTCAGGCATCCCTGAGTTTTCCGAGCGTACAATAATCTTGTGTTTCTCGATATACGGAGCCACCAAGGTGGAATTGTGTAGAACTGTGTAGTGTGCTTTATTGAAAGAATCCCTGTCCATACATACCATTGCTTTCCTTCCTAGTGTGCCTTTTCCAGTCAGCCTCCCCTCATACTGAGATTCAGGAACACCAATCGACTTAAGGTCAGGAAGAAAGTCAACACAAAACTCAATGACCTCCTCTGTTCCATAGCCCTTGGAGATGCTTCCTTCTGGCCTAGCACGATTATGAACATATTTCTTTAAGACTCCCATGAACCTTTCGAAGGGGAACATATTGTGCAGAAACACAGGAACGAGAATTCTAATCTCTTCGACTAGGTGAACTAGGAGGTGCGTCATAATATTGAAGAAAGATGGAGGGTACAACAACTCGAAGCTGACCAGACATTGTACCACATCAATCTATAACCCTGATAGACTTTCTGATCGATTACCTTCTGAGAAATTGCATTGAGGAATGCACATACCTTCACAATGGCCAGTCGAACATTTTCCGGTAGAATCCCTCTCAATGCAACCGGAAGCAATTGCATCATAAGCACGTGGCATTCATGGGACTTTAGGTTTTGGAATTTTTTCTCTTTCATATTTACAATTCCCTTTATGTTAGACGAGAATCCAGACGGGACCTTGAAACTGCCTTGGATGCTTGCGTCTCGTCCTTTATGACGTTGCTGGTCCTCCCGTGCTTCCGCTGTATCTTTTGACTTCCCATACAAGCCCAAGAAGCCTAGAATATTGACGCAAAGATTCTTCGTCAGGTGCATCACGTCGATTGTAGAGCGGACCTCATGGACTTCCCAATAGGGTAGCTCCCAAAATATAGATTTCTTCTTCCACATGGGTGCGCGTCCGTCAGCGTCTTTCGGAACAGGTTGTCCTCCGGGACCCTTTCAAAATATTACATTTAAATCCTTGACCATACCAAATACATCAGCACCAGTATGGGAGGCAGGCTTCTTCCGGTGATCTGCCTCGCCATCAAAATGCTTGCCTTTTTTCCTTAAGGGGTGTCTGGGCGGAAGAAAACGACGATTGTACGGGTACACATTCTTCCTAGATTTTTCCAGATATATACTTTTAGTCTCATCTAAATAGTGTGTGCATGCATTATATCCCTTGTTCGTCTATCCTGAGATGTTACTAAGAGTAGGCCAATCATTGATGGTTACGAACAATAACGCTCGTAGGTCGAATGGCTCCTGTTTGTGCTCATCCCACACACGTAAACCTGGTTCGGCCCACAACTATAAAAGTTCATCAACTAATGGCCTTAGGTACACATCAATGTTGTTGCCGGGTAGCTTCGGGCCTTGGATGAGCACTGGCATCATAATGAACTTTCGCTTCATGCACAACCAAGGAGGAAGGTTGTAGATACATAGAGTGATGGGCCAGGTGCCGTTACTGCAGCTCTGCTCCCCAAAAGGATTCATGCAATTTGTACTTAGACCAAACCATAAGTTTCTTGCGTCACCAGCAAATTCTGGGAAGTCTCTCTCGATTTTTCTCCACTATCGACCATCAGCGGTGTGCCTCAACATCCCGTCTTTCTTACGTTCTTCCATGTGCCATTGCAACAACTTGGCATGCTCTTTGTTTCTAAACAAAAGTTTCAATTGTGGTATTATAGGATCATACCACATCACCTTGGCAGGAACTCTCTTCCTGGGTGGCTCGCCATCAACATCACCAGGGTCATCTTTTCTGATCTTATACCGCAATGCAGTGCATACCGGGAATTTATCCAAATTCTCGTACTTCTCACCGCGGTAGAGGATGCAGTCATTAGGGCACGTATGTATCTTCTGCACATCTAATCCTAGAGGGAAGACGAGCTTCTTTGCTTCGTATGTACTAGCGGGAAATTCGTTATTTCTTGGAAGAAACCTATTCATGAGTACCAGCAACTTCTCAAATCCCGAATCAGTCACACCGGTCTCTGCCTTCCACTTCAGCAATTACAGTGTGCTACCCAGCTTCTTCTGGCCATCTTCACAAGTTGGGTACAATAATTTGTTGTGGTCCTGTAACATCTGCTCAAACTGCAACCTCTCATTTTCTGTATCGCAGTCTCGCTTTGCATCAAAAATGACCCGACCAAGATCATTAGCGGGCCGGTCTGGTTCCCTGTCTTCACCTCCTTCTTCTTCATTGTCTTCCATTGCGGTATCAGCGTAATCAGGGAACATAGATCGGTAGTTGTCATCATCGTTCTCTTCTTCATCGTCGTCTTCCATCACAACCCCTCTTTCTACGTGTTTGGTCCAAACATTATAGCCAGACATAAAACAAGGTTTTACGCAGGTGGCTCTGAATGAATCTTGCAGAAGTGCGAGCCTTCTCATTCCTACATTCAACACATGGACAACACATAAAACCATCAGGTCGCTTGTTCTCCTCGGCCACAACTCGAAAAGAACGGATGCCTTCTCTAAAAGCGTCAGAGCACCTCATATCATGTCTGTCTTGTTTGACCAAAACTCGCATCGCTCTAATGGACATTTCACCGAACACCTCAAGTGCATATGTATGAACAAGAAAAAAATAGCACAACAACACTCTCTCCTACCAGGAAAAAACAGTTGAGAGGAGGAGGGGGTTGTGCGTATATATATAGGGCCAGACCACTAGTCCCCGTCTGCGATACAAACCGGGACTAAAGGGGGTGCCCCCAGCGAGCGGCTGGGCCATGGCCCTTTAATCCTGCTTTTTTTCTTATACCGGGACTAATGGGGTCTAACGGGCCGGGACCTATGGTTCTGGGTGGCTCGGGACGTCCGGCGAGGGCCAATAGTCCCTGCCCCAGCCATAGCCGGGACTAATGGCCTGGATGAAAGGATTTTTATCTACTAGTGACAAGAAGGAGTGCATCATTGCCCGTCTCTGTCACAGGATCATCGACTTGGAGGAGACCATCCACGAGAGGGAAAAGCATCTTGAGGAGAGGGATAATACCAGAGAGGATATTCGTGGAGACCCCTACTCTTACCTTAGTGATGATGATTACTTTCTGGAGGATCAAGCCATGGACTTCGTCACCGAAGAGGATGAGTTCGCCTTCATTGATGATGATGATGATGAGGACACCGACTCCAAGGAGTAGTAGCACTTGAGCACTAGCGTTATTGAGTTGTATCCAGTCCCATTGTATCGTAGTTTCACAGAATGTTTCTTAAAACCATCTGTTTTCCTTGTTGTGGTGTGTGTTTGTATTGTGTGCTATGAATGAATGAAAAGCAAGTTGGTAGAAAAATCTGAGTCAAACTTCAAAAACTTTTCCAACACAAACGCGGAACCTTAGAAATTTCCCTCTTTTCTCATGATCTATCTCGATCATCAAATTCCCCGTGGAGGAAGCAGCTCATCCCAGGACCCGATGTTGCAAATCTTGCAAATGTTGGTTTGGGACCGCAAAGTTGAAAGAGCCGAACGTCAAGCCAAATTTGCCACCCTTCAACACATAGCTCAGATGGCCAACAACAACCAAGGCCATGGAAACTAGGACAACCATGGATCAAAGCTCAAGAACTTTCAGAACACCAACTCACTCATATTTACTAAGTCAGAAGAGCCTCTAGATGCAGACGATTGGCTGCCAACCTGTCACATCCCAAGATTTTCCAAATCTTGTTATGTGAAAAATAAATGAATAAAATAGATTTTTGTTGAAAATCAGGGTGAAAAGAAACTTTTTTTTCTAAATGGAAACTTAAAACCCCATCTTGAACAAACTTTGGTCCAAAAATCCAAATCAAGAGAAATGCTTTCCTCAATGAATGTATCTGAAAGTTTAAACACTTGGAAAATACATCCAAATCCTAAAACCCTATTCGAATAAAATCATTTCCAAGTATCTCCAAATCCATGGATTTGATTCATATAAAAATTGTTCAACAATAATCACAAAGGATCAAGAAAGACAAATAGAAATAATATAAGACCATAGAATTTGGTTTCACTTAATTTGGAACCATAAATAAAATCCTATGAATTTAATAAAATTGAATTCCCAAAGCTATAAAAGCCCTTATCTAAACCCATACCAATTGGTGAGCAATTAATCCTAAAAGGATTTAAAAGGATAAACAAATAATAAATAAGATTTCACAAGTTGGAATCACCAAGTTTGGATCTCAAAATAAAAAGATATGGATTTTATAAGTTGAAGAAAGAAATATTAAATAAAGAATATTTAAAAACCAAATCAAATCTTGGCCTAATCCATTAAGCAAATGGAATGATTATAATCCCAATCCAAATAAAATAAAAGGATAATGAATATTCCAAATAAAAATAAAATGGCAATAATCATTCTATCCCTATCCTAATAAAGACAAATCTCTAATAAAAACAATAATTTAAATCATGAGAAATTGATAGTTGGAATTTACCCAAGTGAAATAAGAGTTGTTTAATCAACTTAAATAAAATAAATCTTCCAAGTAAAATTTAGGGAATTAAAACCATATCAAAATTCCATTGAAATCAAAACAAATACCCAATCTTAAATGATTAATAAATCATATTAAAATACTTTCCAAATAATTCAAAATGAATTATTTGACACCCTTTTAAGTAAACAAAACCTACTGAAAAGATTTGGGTGGTTTTGGAAAATCAAATGGTGTTTAGAAATATTAATAAATCTTATATGATTTAAAACTAAGCCTATTTTGAATAAATAAAAGACCCAAAAAGAATAAAGTTTTTATTCAAAAAGTGACATCAGAATACAATACTAAACAATATTTAAACCCACACAAATTTGGACATGGTTTTGAATTCAAATGGGTGTTTGAAATGATTAAACAAAAACCAAACAGAATAAAGGAAAAAGATAAAAGAAAAACAAGCAGAACAGAAAAAAATAAGAAAAGGACCTAGCCCGGCTCGGCAGCCCAGCAGCCCATTTCCCTCTCTCCCCCGAAGCGTTTTCTTTCACTCACGAATTAACCCGCACAGCGAATGACAACTGGACCCCACCCCACACTCCCTCACTCGCTGACTAACCAGGCCCACGGCCACGTCGTCATCGTCCTCACCCGCCGCTGACCGCGCCCCCTCTCTGGCCATTACTACCGATTGGAAGCTGGCGTGAATTCTCGTTAACTACGCCATGAAACAGCCCCGCGACCTCACCCTCTTAAGCGCCTATCCCTCCTCTCTCGTTCCCCTCTGTCGCCCCACCTTAGCGCGCCCCTAGGCTGCCAAATTTTCACCTGCACCACAATCTGTTCCGACGCTCTCCGGCAGCGATTCCGGCAACCCCGCACCACCCCTTGCCTCCTCGAGCACACAGCCGTGATCCCAATCACCTGGCGGACCTTCCCGTATCGCCAGCTCGCTCGCGCGCGCCCTGAGCCTCGACAACGACGACTCCAAGCGCTGCCACCGTCTGTTTCAACTCTGGCGAGTGCCCCAGGTAGCTTTCGTCTGCCCCTTCCCCTCTCGTTGACACACGTAGGTTCTACTCTCCCTCGCGCGTCTAACGGACCCCCTATCTCGCTCTCCTGTGCCTTGTAGCCCCGCCCCCAACGTCGACCAGAGCGTGCCCGACGCTGTGCAGACTCCGGTGAGCGATTGACAGCAGCTCCGTGCGCCCCTTCAGCTACGGCGACCACCTCAAGCTTCAGCACGATGTTGCGAACACGGTGAGCATCTCCTTTCCCTCTCCCGTTTCCTGCATCGCCGGCAACGTCACCGTCAGGCCTCTCCGCCGCCAGACGCCGCCGCCAGACGCCACCGCCAGCGCCGCTAGCTTTTGGTCACATGCTAGGGACCGTAGGATCTTGATATGATGCTCGCGATAGAATCTTAGCCGAAGGGGTATTGATCGATCTGCGCCGTGCGATATTAGTTTAATCCTACGGTCTGAATTGCTGATCCAACCGAATCGGTACCAGCGAATTAAATCACGCCACGTGTCTCTGTTGTTTTGTTTAAAAACAGATTTGAATCTATTAGATATGTGATTTTGTAAATTCCATAACTTTTAATCTACACGTCCAAATTTTGCAAACTTTATATCAATGGATTCATAAAAGCAAGCCCTAGCCAACCATGCCATTTGTTTAGTAAAAATCTTCTGGTAAAATGGTTGTTTTTGCAGAAACTTATGTATGCTTGTTTAGGTTATAAAAATTATTCTAAAATAATTTTGGGGATAAAATCTTTGGCAAATGGATTGTTTTGAACCTACTGACCATTGGAATCACTTTGTGGTTTCAAAAATGTATTTGGTGAAACAAAAGAATGAATCTTGGATTTAAAACCAATTCTAGTCAAATAAAAATATGGGTTAATTATTAAAAATGGTTTTGGAAGAAAACCTTTGAGAAAATGTTTTGGAAATAAACTCTCTGACCCTAAACACAAGATTTCATGGTGTGAAAACTTATTTTGTGAACCCTATAGATTAATGCCTTAGTAAAAACATTTTTACACCACATAAAATGATACCTTGTTTTGAAAATTGTTTATGAACTGAAATCTTTTGCAAATGACTTTGCCACTTTATAAAATGACCATTAGGTGTTTTCAAATGTTTATGACCCATTAGGAGCCACTTTTTCAAATAAAACAAATCTTGGCATGCTTGCATGCATTACTTTGACTTTATCATTTTATGTGATGATTTGCTTGATTGGTAGATTGAGATTGTCCCTTGCTCGATTGAATTGTAGTGACTTTAAGAGTGTGATTGTTGCAAGGACAAGGAGTGAACTTATACCCTACCAAAAAGGCAAGTGATGCTTCATACTTTGTCCCATTATTTTCACTATGCATTAGTGATATTTCTAAGTAAGACTTGCATGGAATTTTTGCTAAGTATAAACCATGCTATGGGAAATCCTAGTACATGAAACCTTAGTAGAATTTTCCTAAGTTAAGATTCCTACTACTATCATGCTTAGATTAGCTAATAGAAAACAAGGGTGGAATATATATTCAAGCTATGGAAAAATTTCTAAGTCTGAGGACTTGTGTTTTGTTTAATAAAACAACTAAGTGAATGAATCACCTGGGTGGAAAGGGACTTGCTTGGCGGTTTTTGGTTGAGTGGTTACACAAGGACCATTTTTATGGTTTGCCTTGTGTATCACACTTGTGGATTGCCACCCAGGAACAAAGAGATTTGAGATGTCAAATGTTGAGAAGCTTCTAGTGTAGCCACTTGGCAATATGGGCTCTGCCTGGACCACATAGGTTGCTAGAACTTAGCCATTTGGACAGTTGGTGGTAGTGGGAATGTTAGGTTGGAGCGCGTCCATTTGGTCTAAGGGAAGGCTTCTGAAAGGTCCTGTCTTGGTGAAACCAAGTCTTGTGGGGAAAGTGCACAACCTCTTCAGAGTGTAAACTCTAAGTACTTAGCCATGTCCCTGGTAAAGGACAATTTGAGAATCAAGACATGGAAGCTATCAATAATCTCCTCATCCCAATTTCTAAGTTAAAAACATGTGGATGAACAAGGGTTAAAGGATCTTCAATCTTTGATTGGTAGATGCCTTGGGTGATTTTTGTCAAGCAAAAACTTAGTGTTTTCAAATGATAAGGAAAATCTATTTTTGAGCAATGCAAGCCTCAACTCCACTTAGCCAAAAGCATATAGATGATAGACTCCACTATACTACCATAGTATCACTTGCCAATACAATTCAAATGTATTGACCCTCGTGGCTATAACTTGTTATGTTGCAGGTTTGATTGATTTAGTGAAGTGTGTTGATTAGGATTACAAAGTCTACAACCAACATGTCTGCCTATGGCACTTTGACGATGAAGGACCCCATGCTTATAGTTATTCTGCTGCAATGTAATGTAATAGCCAAATGAGCTATGTAAGATGTAATAAATTATGTTATTCCTGGTTATAAAGTTGTATATGACCTTTGTTTCTTTATATTACATCTTAACTGTGGATGCTAGCTACTGATCCAGGGACTAGCATTGCAATCACAGGGATCCTCTACCTTATTATAGGTTGGGAATCTTACAGATGGTATCAGAGCATTGTGTTGCCTGTAGGATTTGTAAACCTAGGATTGGACAAAACCCCTTAGAAAAATAGGAGTTGTATTTGTACCAAAACTTATTTACAAACAATCTTGTAAACTCTTTCCTCAACCATTTTGGTTTTGATTCTACATCTCTTCTATTTCAAACTTGATGGACAAAACCTACCCCATGTCCAAAGACTTCACCATGTGCAAAGGACTTCATCAACTCTAATGACTTCAACATCTTCAACTCTAATGACTTCAACATCTTCAACATTTTCACAAAGGACTTCAACCTTGGATATCACTAAGGACTACAAGTGAGACAAGAAATATTGCCCAAGACTTGAAGAATAAGGAAACACAATTAGAAGGAACCATCATCACCTTCGAAGTTTTTGTGACCAAGGATTTTCCCAAGGAAACCATGATCTCATGCAAGAAGAACCAACCAAGAAGGATGGAAAGATCACAAGTGAACCATATAGATGGACCACCATATTTTGTTTAAGTCAAACCCACCAACTTATGTGGTGTAACAAAAATATTTTTGGTTGCCTAAAAATATGCTTGAAACTTGTTGGTTGAGTGGAATGTTTGTGATTGCTTGCACATTGCTTGTGTGAATTGTGATGTGTGTGATTAGAATTATTTCCTTAGAAATCTTTTGCCTATACTAAACCCAATCCAACCCAACCAGATGACCTCTCCAAGAGACTCCAACATCAAGGATGGTGACAACAACAACAACCAAGAGGTTCACATGAGACAACAACTACTAGCAAACCAAACCCAGTTGAGCCAAGTGACAACTCATCTTTTATCCAACAACAATGCTATACAAAGGATTTTGAAACTTCAATCCCAATTGTTGCAAGGGATGGCTACTCAAATGATCAACATGGGAGAAAACTTTTCCCAAGGAGCTAATGACAACAAGGATGACAAAGATGTTATTTTAGAAGGAACCAAATCTTGCAATAATTGTGGAGACAAGGATCATACATCCAAGGAGCATGAAGATCAATGCCCCAAGAAGAGAGAAAGATTTCCCACCTTTGAGGTGAGGTATGAAGATCATGAAGTAGAAGAAATCCTAGCTTTGGAGAGACCCAAAAAGAAGAAGAAAGACAAAAGCCAGTTGCAATGTTACAATTGCAAAGAGATGGGACACTCTGACAGTGAATGTCCAGAGAAGAAGAAGAGCCAAGAAGACAAACAAAAGCTAGTGAAACCCAAGATGAGGAAGGATATTAGCCAAGTGATGTGCAACCACTGCAAAAAGTTAGGACATTATGCATCATATTGTCCAGAGAAGCCACCTCAAGACCTTAACCTTATCACATGTTTCAAATGCAAGGAGCTAGGCCACTATGCAAACCTCTGTCCAGGAAAGTTACACCAAGATCCCAAGTAAGAAAAGATGTAATCTAGTTGGAATTTTTTTTAAGGGTGGTAGTACCCTAGATGCTTTTGAGCCAACTTGTAACCCTTAGCCTTCCCAAATCTCGGGACAAGATTTATTTTAAGGGTGGTAGCCTTTCACATCCCAAGATTTTCCAAATCTTGTTATGTGAAAAAGAAATGAATAAAATAGACTTTTGTTGAAAATCAGGGTGAAAAGAAACTTTTGTTTCTAAATGGAAACTTAAAACCCCATCTTGAACAAACTTTGGTAAAAGTTTGAATCCAACAAAAATCCAAATCAAGAGAAATGCTTTCCTAAATGAATGTATCTGGAAGTTTAAACACTTGGAAAATAAATCCAAATCCTAAAACCCGATTGGAATAAAATCATTTCCAAGTATCTCCAAATCCATGGATTTGATCCATATAAAAATTGTTCAACAATAATCACAAAGGATCAAGAAAGACAAATAGAAATAATATAAGACCATAGAATTTTGTTTCACTTAATTTGGAACCATAAATAAAATCCTATGAATTTAATAAAATTGAATTCCCAAAGGTATTAAAGCCCTTATCTAAACCCATACCAATTGGTGAGAAATTAATCCTAAAAGGATTTAAATGGATAAACAAATAATAAATAATATTTCACAAGTTGGAATCACCAAGTTTGGATCTCAAAATAAAAAGATATGGATTTTATAAGTTGAAGAAAGAAATATTAAATAAAGAATATTTAAAGACCAAATCAAATCTTGGCCTAATCCATTAAGCAAATGGAATGATTATAATCCCAATCCAAATAAAATAAAAGGATAATGAATATTCCAAATAAAAATAAAATGGCAATAATCATTCTATCCCTATCTTAATAAAGACAAATCTCTAATAAAAACAATAATTTAAATCATGAGAAATTGATAGTTGGAATTTACCCAAGTGAAATAAGAGTTGTTTAATCAACTTAAATAAAATAAATCTTCCAAGTAAAATTTAGGGAATTAAAACCATATCAAAATTCCATTGAAATCAAAACAAATACCCAATCTTAAATGATTAATAAATCATATTAAAATACTTTCCTAATAATTCAAGATGAATTATTCGACACCCTTTTAAGTAAACAAAACCTACTGAAAAGATTTGGGTCGTTTTGGAAAATCAAATGGTGTTTAGAAATATTAATAAATCTTATATGATTTAAAACTAAGCCTATTTTGAATAAATAAAAGACCCAAAAAGAATAAAGTTTTTATTCAAAAATTGACATCAGAATACAATACTAAACAATATTTAAACCCACACAAATTTGGACAAGGTTTTGAATTCAAATGGGTGTTTGAAATGATTAAATAAAAATCAAACAGAATAAAGGAAAAAGATAAAAGAAAAACAAGCAGAATAGAAAAAATAAGAAAAGGACCCAGCCCAGCTCGGCAGCCTAGCAGCCCATTTCCCTCTCTCCCCCGAAGCGTTTTCTTTCACTCACGAATTAACCCGCATAGCGAATTACAACTAGACCCCACCCCACACTCCCTCACTCGCTGACTAACCAGGCCCACGGCCACGTCGTCATCGTCCTCACCCGCCGCTGACCGCGCCCCCTCTCTGGCCATTAAGGCCGATTGAAAGATGGCGTGAATTCGCGTTAACTACGCCATGAAACAGCCCCGCGACCTCGCCCTCTTAAGCGCCTCTCCCTCCTCTCTCGTTCCCCTCTGTCGCCCCACCTTAGCGCGCCCCCAGGCTGCCGAATTTTCTCCTGCACCACCCTCTGTTCCGACGCTCTCCGGCAGCGATTCCGGCAACCCCGCACCACCCCTTGCCTCCTCGAGCACACAGTCGTGATCCCCATCACCTGGCAGACCTTCCCGTACCGCCAGCTCGCTCGCGTGCGCCTAGAGCCTCGACAACGACGACTCCAAGCGCCGCCACCGTCTGTTTCAACTCCGGCGAGTGCCCCAGGTAGCTTCCGCCCGCCCCTTCCCCTCTCGTTGACACATGCAGGTTCTACTCTCCCTCGCGCGTCTAACGGATCCCTTATCTCGCTCTCCTATGCCTTGTAGCCCCGCCCCCAACATCGACCAGAGCGTGCCCGACCCTGTGCAGACTCCGGTGAGCGATTGACAGCAGCTCCGTGCGCCCCTTCAGCTACGACGACCACCTCAAGCTTCAGCACGACGTTGCGAACACAGGGAGCATCTCCTTTCCCTCTCTCGTTTCCTGCATCGCCGGCAACGTCACCGCCAGGCCGCTCCGCCGCCAGACGCCGCCGCCAGCGCCGCTAGCTTTTGGTCACATGCTAGGGACCGTAGGATCTTGATCTGACGCTCGCGATAGAATCTTAGCCGAAGGGGTATCGATCTGCGTCGTGCGATATTAGTTTAATCCTACGGTCTGAATTGCTGATCCAACCGAATCGGTACCGGCGAATTAAATCACGCCACGTGTCTCTGTTGTTTTGTTTAAAAACAGATTTGAATCTATTAGATATGTGATTTTGTAAATTCCATAACTTTTAATCTACACGTCCAAATCACTTTATATCAATGGATTCAGAAAAGCATCCCTAGCCAACCATGCCATTTGTTTAGTAAAAATCTTCTGGTAAAATGGTTGTTTTTGCAGAAACTTATGTATGCTTGTTTAGGTTATAAAAATTATTCTAAAATGATTTTGGGGATAAAATCTTTGGCAAATGGATTGTTTTGAACCTACTGACCATTGGAATCACTTTGTGGTTTCAAAAATGTATTTGGTGAAACAAAATAATGAATCTTGGATTTAAAACCAATTCTAGTCAAATAAAAATACGGGTTAATTATTAAAAATGGTTTTGGAAGAAAACCTTTGAGAAAATGTTTTGGAAATAAACTCTCTGACCCTAAACACAAGATTTTATGGTGTGAAAACATATTTTGTGAACCCTATAGATTAATGCCTTAGTAAAAACATTTTTACACCACATAAAATGATACCTTGTTTTGAAAATTGTTTATGAACTGAAATCTTTTACAAATGACTTTGCCACTTTATAAAATGACCATTAGGTGTTTTCAAATGTTTATGACCCATTAGGAACCACTTTTTCAAATAAAACAAAGCTTGGCATGCTTGCATGCATTACTTTGACTTTATCATTTTATGTGATGATTTTCCTGATTGGTAGATTGAGATTGTGCCTTGCTTGATTGAATTATAGTGACTTGAAGAGTGTGATTGTTGCAAGGACAAGGAGTGAACTTATACCCTACCAAAAAGGCAAGTGATGCTTCATACTTTGTCCCATTATTTTCACTATGCATTAGTGATATTTCTAAGTAAGACTTGCATGGAATTTTTGCTAAGTATAAACCATGCTATGGGAAATCCTAGTAGATGAATCCTTAGTAGAATTTTCCTAAGTTAAGATTCATACTACTATCATGCTTAGATTAGCTAATAGAAAACAAGGGTGGAATATATATTCAAGCTATGGAAAATTTTCTAAGTCTGAGGACTTGTGTTTTGTTTAATAAAACAACTAAGTGAATGAATCACCTGGGTGGAAAGGGACTTGCTTGGTGGTTTTTGGTTGAGTAGTTACACAAGGCCCATTTTTATGGTTTACCTTGTGTATCACACTTGTGGATTGCCACCCAGGAACAAAGAGATTTGAGATTTCAAATGTTGAGAAGCTTCTAGTGCAGCCACTTGGCAATATGGGCTCTGCCTGGACCACATAGGTTGCTAGAACTTAGCCATTTGGACAGTTGGTGGTAGTGGGAATGTTAGGTTGGAGCGCGTCCATTTGGTCTAAGGGAAGGCTTCTGAAAGGTCCTGTCTTGATGAAACCAAGTCTTGTGAGGAAAGTGCACAACCTCTGCAGGGTGTAAAATCTAAGTACTTAGCCATGTACCTGGTAAAGGACAATTTGAGCATCAAGACATGGAAGCTATCAAGAATCTCCTCATACCAATTTCTAAGTTAAAAACTTGTGGTTGAACAAGGGTTAAAGGATCTTCAATCTTTGATTGGTAGATGCCTTGGGTGATTTTTTTCAAGCAAAAACTTAGTGTTTTCAAATGATAAGGAAAATCTATTTTTGAGCAATGCAAGCCTCAACTCCACTTAGCCAAAAGCATATAGATGATAGAATCCACTATACTACCATAGTATCACTTGTCAATACAATTCAAATGTATTGACCCTTGTGGATGTAACTTGTTATGTTGCAGGTTTTATTGATTTAGTGAAGTGTGTTGATTAGGATTACAAAGTCTACAACCAACATGTTTGCCTGTGGCACTTTGAAGATGAAGTACCCCATGCTTATAGTTATTCTGCTGCAATGTAATGTAATAGCCAAATGATCTATGTAAGATGTAATAAATTATGTTATTCCTGGTTATAAAGTTGTATATGACCTTTGTTTCTTGATATTACATCTTAACTGTGGATGCTAGCTATTGATCCAGGGACTAGCATTGCAATCACAGGGATCCTCTACCTTATTAAAGGTTGGGAATCTTACACAACCATGGATAACAACCTAGAAGTAGCCAGAGTGGAAGCCAACGAGAAGGTACTGTTTGCCACCCACTATCTGGCCGGAGATGCAAGAGCATGGTGGAACAACGTTCGTGCCATGAATGGAGGACAAATGATGACTTGGGAGGAGTTCAAAATCAAGTTTAGCAGAAACCATGTGCCACCGGGTTTGATCAAGAGGATGAGAGATGAATTCAGAGAACTTAAGCAAGAGCGGATGACGGTAGTTGAGTACCATGACAAATGTTTTTCATTGGCTAGGTATGCACCGGACGAGATTGACACTGAAGCTAAGAATAAGGAGATATTCCTGAATTGGTCTACATGATGAGATGCAGACGGTGTTAGTCAACATTCCTTTTGCTGACATTGAAACCCTAGTGGACTCTGCCATCCAGATGGAAGGCAAGATCAACCAAGCCAATGAGAACCGCAAGCATCGCATGATGCATCAACCAGGAACCCATCATACCCCAAAGTATCTCCCCAACTCATCTCCAGGATTTGCCCCAAGAACCAATAGACCCCCGATCAACCGTCCAACTTATCCCAACCATGGAAACCCATGGCTCGGAGGAAACAAAAACCCTAGCAACCCCAGCAATTTCAATCGTGCACCGCCCAAATTCAACAACAACAATGTCACCCCCAGCACCAAAACTGCCCCGAGGACTGGAAGCAATGAGGTGCCTGTTGGAGAAAAGGACAAGTCCCAAGTGACTTGTTATGAATGTGGAACCAAGGGTCACTATTCCAATGAGTGCACCAAGAAGATTGCCGCAGCCCCCAATGCAAATTCCCCAGCTCAGCAGCATCGTCGTGTTCAACCTGGAAGAAGGTTTGCCCCAGGGAATTCGCTCAACCGCAACGGCCGCCTGTTTCTCATGAATGCTAAAGAAGCCCAAGAAGCGCCTGATGTCGTGCTGGCTATGTTTTCTGTTAACTCAGTACCTGCAAGAGTGTTGTTTGATTCTGGGGCATCGCACTCATTTGTTACCGAATAATTTGCATGCACTAGTAAGATTCAACAAACCAAATTGAAGCTTGTTATGATAGTTCAAATACCTGGTTCAACCACCAAAGCTAGACAAATTTGCAAAGTTGTACCTATCCGAATCCATGGCATAGATTTTTATGCTAATCTAATAGTACTTGGAACAAAAGGTTTGGAAGTAGTACTAGGAATGGATTGGATGTCGAAACATAAAGGATTAATCGACTGTGCCAAGAAAGCCATAACCATGACCAGTACAGCCGGAATATTAGTAGAGCATGTATTTGAGACCTTGCCTCGTCAATTCAATTGCAACAAGAGTCTAGCCCAACCAACCATTGATCAAGTTAGAGTATTCTATGAATACCCCGATGTATTTCCAGATGTTTTGCCCGCTATGCCCCCAGATCGGGATATAGATTTTATCATTGAACTAATCCCTTGAATCGGACCCATAGCATAGAGACCATATAGTATGAACCCATCCGAATTAGTGGAGCCGAAAAAGAAACTGGATGCTATGCTAGAGATAGGATTGATCCAACCAAGTGCGTCTCCATGGAGATCACCTGTCTTGTTTGTGGACAAGAAAGATGGAGGTAACCGTTTGTGTACGGATTATCGGGAATTGAATGATGTCACCATAAAAAACAAGTACCCACTGCTGAAGATAGAATACCCGTTTGACCAGTTGACCGGTGCCAAAGTGTTTTCTAAGATTGATCTTAGAACTAGTTATCATCAACTCAAGATTCACGTAGAGGATATTCCTAAGACTTCCTTTACCACCAGATATGGACTGTATGAGTACACTATAATGTCTTTTGGATTAACCAATGCCCCTGCTTATTTCATGAACCTCATGAATAAGATTTTTATGGACTTCCTGGATAAGTTTGTCGTTGTTTTCATTGACGACATTCTGATCTATTCCAAATCAGAAGAAGAACATGAGCTACACCTGAGGACCATTCTTGGAACCCTTAGAGAGCATCAGCTGTATGCCAAGTTTAGCAAATATGAATTCTGGTTATAGGAAGTAGGATTCCTCGGACATATTGTATCAGCCGGAGGAATTGCCGTTGACCCCGCCAAAGTTAAGGATGTTGAAGAATGGCAAGCCCCAACCACTCAAACCCAAGTTCGTGCATTTCTCGGATTAGCGGGATATTACCGCAAGTTTGTAGAAGGATTCTCGAGTATCGCAAGACAACATGACCCAATGGTTGAAGAAGTTTAAGAAGTTTGAATGGACGAAAAAATGTGAAGCGAGTTTTCAAGAACTCAAGAAGAGATAGATTTCAGCCCCAATCTTGATTATGCGAGATATTACGAAGCCTTTTGATGTGTATTGTGACGCATCCAAGATCTGTATCGCTGAAGGGAATATGCCCTGAGAGGCAATAATAAAGTGTTTATTATGTGTATTCCAAGTGTATGATAGTTGTTTATTTTGCATGCTATAATTGTATTAAAACGGAAACGTTAATACATGTGTGTTTAATAAACAAACAGAAAGTTCCTAGTTATGCCTCTCGCATAAACTAGCTCGTTGATTAACAAGATGATCACAGTTTCCTAATCATAGACATTGGATGTTGTTAATAACGAGATCACAACATTAGTGTAATGATGTGATGAACATTCATCCGAAGTATAGCATTATGATCAAAGTCATTGAGTTTATATTGCTATAACAACTTACGAAGTGATCCTAATCCTTGGACCATGAGATCATGTCAATCACTAACACCAGAAGAGTTTCTTGATGACATCAAACGTCACACCGTATCTGGGTGATTATAAAGATGGCTTCAGAACTACTAAAGTGTTATGTTGAGGATCATGGATCAAGAGTGGAATTTGTTCATCCCGATGACAGATAGATATACTCTAGGCCCTCTCGGTGATATCACATTTGTTAGCTTGCAAGCAAGTGATTTTATCACTAGAATGTTATATCACGAGAACGAGAAAAGAGTGCATGTTGGTAACGAGATCAAACTAGGTATGGAGATACCGATGATCGAATCTCGGATATGTAATATATCATTAAACAAAGGGATTAAGATACTAGCGTAAAAGGTTCTGACGATCACAGGAAAGTCATCGTTGAATGTGTGGGAGTCAGTATGGATCTCTAGGTCCCGTTTATGATTATTGATCGGAGAAGGGTATCGATCATGTCCGCATTATTCACGAACCGTAAGGTGGCACACTTAAAGGACACTGACATCCAATTGGAGCAAAAGTTTCATGCCGGAAAGAATAACAAGCGCAGGAATTTATTTCACTAGATACCGAAACAGATTTTTGGGTGAAATTGCAGAAAGTGTTTTTGCATGTGAAATGAAATACTAACAATGGGTTATATGTGAATGTTTGTCATTAAAGTAATTGACAAAATTCTGAATAAATAAAAGGAGTTTTATTTAATGAGAGTTTGCATTAAATTTGGTGGAAATTTAATAGCAATTTTGAGGGGGATTTTGAGTGGAGGGAATTGAAGAGATTTTTGTGAGTGGAGTGTCCACCCACATGAACGAGGGGAGGGCAAGGGGGCATCCCCCATGTGCTGGCCACCCCCTTGGGGTTCCCCCCTTCCTATAAAAGGCACCACCCTTCGGGCTGGCTCATCTTCGAAAGCCCCCTTTTTGGGCAGACTAAAACCTTGATGAGTTCCCGAAGACTCTATGACCTAGTGATGACCGGAATAGTACCATTTACATGGACTATATCACTAAACACCATTCATAGATAATCTAGACACCAAAAGTGTGGGGCGTAAGTGTGCCCACCCATATGTTGGATCCACACAAGGAATCACAACGTCACGTTAAGGTCGTCTTGTCTCCATACAAGAGGAAAAGGATACAGCTGACTTCTCCATCCCATTCCAAATCTCATGGTTAACGCGTAATATACGGCGCAAGAATCACTGACGACATTGGTTGTTAAGTCCTAGATATTATGGTCCTTTACCACTAGAACTTTTATAGTAACTTATAATCACATTATTATGAAAATAGTGTTTTGGGACCTTTTTCAAATGGAGGTGATGTCCACATTGGATTTGTAAAATACTTTACAGAAAATAACCAAAGGACATGAGCAAGTGTGAACTTGCATTTTGTGATTGCAAGATTATGCACTCACGGTCTTCGAGTCATTATAAGATCCAAAATCTGAAATCAGCATCATTTGTTCGCTAAGGACTAATGTTTAAAGAAGCAATATGCTTTTATGCATAAGTAATGTGACGCACGTTATAAACGCAAATCCCGGGGATAACGTTGTTCTAGGGTTTAGATTCTGGAAATGGTTACTTTAGAATGTGTTGTTATTTTAGATAAGTTTCACACCTATGCTTCTTATTAGGGCTTGTGAGTGTGTGTGAACAGCACATATTTATGCAGCAATAAAATATATATCTATGAAATGCTATTCATAATTGTTTACACTTTAATAGTTTATCTCCAAACTTTACTTTATAGGTAGAGTCACTTATAAATAGCTTAAGTGTTATTGCTCCTAGGTATACAAGTGAAGTGTGAAGTAATGTGATCTTGTTTATTTGTCATATATTGTTTGAAGTGGCAAAACGAATAACGTTTGAAGAAAAGATTCCTTTGCTAAGGTTTAAACAATCTTTGTGGTTAGTTAGTGGTGGTCGATGTTATTTGTGCTTGCTTGAATAGTTTGGCTTGATATGCTTTATAACTTAACTATTTCAGACCAAAGTTAACTATAAAACATCTAACAATGTTTATAGTGTTATATTTAGATTCTTGTAGACTAAAGTTAACTTTAAAATAAAGATAGTTTGAAATTATAATGCTTATAACATTTGTATTTTGGTGTACTTGGTAATGTTGCCTTAAGGTTACTTAAGGATAGTTATATTTTTCTTTGATGTGGTGGTCTTCTTGATTTTATAATGGAATAAGATTTCTTTTTTCCTTATAAAGGTATGATTATGGTTTGTGGATAAATAAATAGTACTAGTGACTACTTATGAATTATCTTTGGATTTAGTCCATTATAATGTTGTGTTTGATTGATATATCATTTTTTGAAGATTTTATAAATATTAAGGATCTTAAAATAAAATTTATTCATATAGTAGAAGGATACTTCAATATAATGATATTTCTAATGTTTTGAATCATTATGACTTAATATTAGTATTTATTTAATACTTATTTATTAGGCTTGATTGACTAATTTTAGAAATATTAACAAATTTTATTTACCCTGATATGAATTTTAAACTAAGTAAATAAGTTTAAATTTGAGTTATTAAAATATTTGAATTTTTTATTTAACTCAAAAGTGGAATATTGTACTTTTTAACATGTAGATATTATTTTTGTGATCATTTTGGTATATTGTATTTATTTTTATGATTTATAAATAATAAGATATGACTTTTATAAGATTTAACACTTTAAAAATACTTAATAAATAATAAATATTTAAGTAAGTGAAATAATAATGCATGATTATAGTTTTAAATTATAGTATTTATTTTTCTAATATTTTTGGTATTTTATTCATATTTTCAATATTTACTATTATTGGAATATGAATTATCAAAGTTTTATTACTTATAAAACCTTTATTAAATAATATTTATTCAAATAATTATCATAATAATAGTTGATTATAATTTTAAGTTGTAGATTTTATTTTTATACAATTTTTCATATATTATACACATTTTTGTGAATTATAAATTAAAAGTTATTAATTAAACAAGATTTAATCATTTTATTTAATTTCTGGAATATGTATATTTGGATTTATACTTTTTCTTTTATCTTAAACAGGAAATACCTTTTACACCGCACCCACACCTAGCCTAAGTCATTAACTAGTGGGCCTATGTCCACCTCAGCACTCAGGTTAGTAAATGTATTTTGTTACCGACCTTGTCTCCACTCCGAGTCAATGACATATGGGCCCTTGGCCATGTCATCAGCCACGTGAGACAAAGACTGGTCAAACTAGCTGGCGTGGCTAGAACTCGACATAGGCATGACATCACTCGAGTTGATCCTCAATGGTTGAGGATCGATCGATCTGGTGCACGCGCAGGGCTGTTGCTAGGTGCGTTGGACAGAGGAGATCAAGGCGAACCTATTGGTGGTGGCGCCGCTATCTAATGGTCACCGGAAATGCATCAGCGACAAGCTTCTGCGGTGGCCGATGGCAGTGCTCAACGAAACTAGGCTTAAGGTGAGAATTAGCAAGTGAAAATGGGGTCCAGAGATGCGTAAGCTTACCCTGATAACGATAGGGCGGTCGAGGAGGCTTGGAGAGGCGTGACGATGGCGAACCGACGATAATGGACACGTCGGAAGAGGAAAAGGAATGCTCGATTTCACATGATTCCTGGCGAGCGGGCTTCTGTGCTTGGTCCTTGGTGAATCAGACCACGAAGGCGCGTCCAACGGTGGCTACCACGCGGCGAGGGATGGTCGGAGTTGACCGGAACGACGAACTCCAATGAACTAGGGTTTCGGGTGAGGAAGGAAAGTGGCAATGTATATATTCTATTATGATAAACAGAGAAGTTTAGGGTTTGAATTGTGGATATTTATCCTAGGGTTTAGGGTTTTTAACATATTTATATTCCTTTATGGATGTGAGTAAAGATTTAATAACTAAACATATTGTTTTCTGTGTGGGATATTGGATGACATCACCACTAGGACTAGAAAGTTATATTTAGAATGTTTTATAGAAAGGGATTCATAAAGATACTCTTTAGCACATATAGTTATGATATTTAGAATTGACAGAGATGTGCTTATGTGATTTGTTATAGGAAAATATTCCTATAAAATGATATTAACATAAGATGATGAATTAATAACCTAAAATGGATATTATACTTGGTTTAATATTTAGAGTTAGTTGTTTAACAAGAATGTCTCTTTTCCATTCTTCACCATCCTTGACCTTTAATTAAGGAATTCCTTTCCTAGATATAATACTTCTTCCTATCCATCAACATGGTTAGTATAATGAGCTTTATTCAAAAAATGTTCTAATTCACCTTTTATTCTTCTAAACTCATGGATGAATCCAATGAGTTTGATACTAAAGCATTTCATAACTTCCTCATATCCTGAAGGGAATATGCCCTGAGAGGCAATAATAAAGTGTTTATTATGTGTATTCCAAGTATATGATAGATGTTTATTTTACATGCTATAATTGTATTAATACGGAAACATTAATACATGTGGGTTTAATAAACAAACAGAAAGTTCCTAGTTATGCCTCTCTCATAAACTAGCTCGTTGATTAACAAGATGATCAAGGTTTCCTGATCATGGACATTGGATGTTGTTAATAACGGGATCACAACATTAGTGTAATGGTGTGATGAACATTCATCCGAAGTATAGCATTACGATCAAAGTCATTGAGTTTATATTGCTATAACAACTTACGAAGTGATCCTAATCCTTAGACCATGAGATCATGTCAATCACTAACACCGGAAGAGTTTCTTGATAACATCAAACGTCACACCGTAACAGGGTGATTATAAAGATGGATTCAGAACTAATAAAGTGTTATGTTGAGGCTCATGGATCGAGAGTAGAATTTGTTCATCCCGATGACGGATAGATATACTCTGGGCCCTCTCGGTGATATCACAATGTTTAGCTTGCAAGCAAGTGATTTGATCACTAGAATGTTATATCACGGGAACGAGAAAAGAGTGCATGTCGGTAACGAGATCAAACTAGGTATGGAGATACCGATGATCGAATCTTGGACATGTAATATATCATGAAACAAAGGGATTAAGATACTAGCGTAAAAGGTTCTGACGATCACAAGAAAGTCATCGTTGAATGTGTGGGTGTCAGTATGGGTCTCCAGATCCCTCTTCTGATTATTGATCCGAGAGGGGTCTCGATCATGTCCGCATTATTCACGAACCATAGGGTGACACACTTAAGAGACACCGACATCCAATTGGAGCAAAAGTTTCATGCCGAAATAATGAACAAGCGCAGGAATTTATTTCACTAGATACCGAAACAGGTTTTCGGGTGAAATTGCATAAAGTGGTTATGCATGTGAAATGGAATTCTAGCAAGGGGTTATTTGTGAATGTCTGTCATTAAAGTAATTGATAAAATTCTGAATAAAATAAAAGAGTTTTATTTAATGAGAGTTTGCATTAAATTTGGTGGAAATTTAATGGAATTTGAGTGGACTTTTGAGTGGAGGGAATTTAAAGGAGATTTGTGAGTGGAGTGTCCACCCACATGAAGAGGGGAGGGCAAGGGGCAGCCCCCATGCGCCGGCCACCCCCTTGGGGTTCCCCCCCTCCTCCTATAAAAGGAGCCCCTCCTCTCACTTGTCTCTCACACCTCCTCGTGAAGGATCTCTCCCCGCCTCTAGAATTTATCCCCCATGGTCTCGGACTAGCGAGATACATGTTTCCGGTGGCTATTCGGCAAGAAAGAGTTGTGCTTCCGCTGCATCGCTGGAGCGAGGAGGCGGAGGTTTCTCGGTGCCTCGAACGTGTGTGCGAGCACGGATGCGCTGCTGATTTGCGGCGCTAGGACTTTCTCTCGATCTTGAGATCGGCAAGAGATCGTCTACATCAACCACGAGTTGAACTCGTTAAGCTTTGTCGGTCTTCAAGGGTATGTTCTCTACGGATATACATCCGCCCGTTGTTTGTATCTAGTAGATAGATCTTGGTACATAGTTCCCATCGTAGGAATTTTTTTGTTTTCTATGCTGCGAACCCTACATATCCTTGCTTGGTTGTATCTACTACTCTACTGTTGATAGCCTTCCATCCAACAAGTAGTTCCTTCAAACTCTATTCCCTAATCATTCATCACTAATATATATCTAATAGTTGTATGCATCCAACTACCTTTCTCTAAATTTTACTATCCTTTAAGATGAATAATACTACTTCCATAACTCTATGCTACACTAGCTTTAATTGAATCATGCTTTCTTACATTTACTCTAATAACTTATACTCCAACCTCACATTATATTAATGTCACTAGTCATGGCTAACCTAGGATAATATATTTAGACTAGGGTTTAATCATGTTCTACCCACCAATGTCACTTATACTAAATATAAGCATTCAATATTGGTGATCAATCCATATTGGTGATCAATGCATGTTCTACCCACCGGGCAGGTGATCAATCCACCTGCGCATGCTCCCGCTCCGGCCATGCCGCCACCCAACCTCTGGACGCCGCCGGAGTACATCGACCTCAACCCATAGATGGACGAGGCGGCGCCGACGCGCAAAGACCAGTAGATAGGGCTAGTAGTTTAGATTATGTTTTTTATATTTTGATGTAAATTAAGTATGAACTTTGCCAGTTTTTCGCGCGAGTTATTTATGTTTGAATCTAAAAAAAAGTTGTCTCGTCCAACACAGACAAATGAGACATGCTGCTGGGCGCGGCTGGATGGAAAGGCCGGACCCCCTATCTATATCGACCGTGGTCCGACGCAAATGGACACAAATGGACTGTTTGGAGTGACCGTATGGGTCGATCCGGTGAAGATGCCCTTACTTATTACCAAAACAAGTTGAACGCGAGGGCGGATGATTGGGTCCCGAGCTACATGGAGCTCATTTTTTTCTAAACCATTCAAAATTTATAATTTGAAGTTCCAAAAATTTGCAATAAAAAGTTTTAGATGTAAAAAATAATATGCTCTACTACTGTGAAAAAGTCTCAACTGACAGATTTTTTCAATTTTGTTGAGACCAAAATATAAGGTATTTTGTGTTGAAACTTTGTGTGTTTGATATAGTACATTATCTATGTGAATATATAATACTTTTTCGGATTCTTTTGATACTTTAAAATCAAGTTTTCAATTTCAAAAAATAAAATACAAACATTATAACTCGGTTTAGTCGCCATCTTTTCTGGTGAGTGCTTGCAGTGCCGACCGTGGGATCTTTAACTGTCTACACGCGGAGCTACAATGATATGTAGTTCGTCGTACGTGGAGCCAAATAAGCAGGTCCACTGGCTCGATCGTAGGTAGTACTATCAAAACAAGAGAAAATTTGGCGGCCGGCCTCGACAATTTCTTCGACTTGCAGGTCCACTTGCATCGCCGGCCCGCCATTCTTGATTCTTGAGCAGCACATGTCTATGGTGCTATTCTTCATTATTAGCACTTAATCATGTGCACATCTAGGATTTCCTGTTCAAACTTGCTCGGCCAAGCGCACTTGCATCGCCGGCCGCCAACTTCAGTTTACTATAGACTGCACTTTCACTAAAAGTAGCATAGACAAAAATAGCTGATAAAGAAAACACTTCAGTTTTTCTTTTCAAAATGTGGAGCGAAGTGGCGGGCTCAGGAATTTCACAATCGGCCGGAAATAGCACTTGATCTTGTGATCAATTGGTTTGTAAGCATTCCTCCTAACCAAATAATCCTGTGCCTAATTGTGATTGGATTTCAATCAGTTTTAAACAGACTAAAATATAAGACACTATATAATTTAAAAGTTTTGACAAAACTTTTTGGTATTCAGCTGAATACCTTGATACAAGCTAAGCCTATACCCCTGCCAGCCTCTGCATCAAGCGATGCACATAGTTTTTATTCATTATTAGAACCACATTATTTGACAAATGTCCATATACGTTCATACGCGATTACTTCTCGTTAGTCGACCTTGAGATAACGAATTTCAAATATATAGACTAGCAATTTTTGAAGCAACTAAAATTGTACTCCTCTTATAGAGGTTAATGACATTGAGTCAACTAACATATCCATGTAAAACTTGACAGTTTAATTCTGCTGACATGACCTGAAGACAAGACATCAATCCTAAACCTCAACCCATCTAAATCATACCGATATTTTTCTCAGCCAAAAGAGTCCAAGAGCATGATTAGCTAACCTAGAAAGAAGCCTTTGCACAAGCTGAAGAGCACCATTTCAGGCTATCCTGCCATCCAAAACGACCACTACTAGGACCTGTGGTAACCACCACTAACTGTTGACACACTAGTGGAAAGAAATGTGGCCACTTTTCGTTGGGACTCCAAGTGCAGAGTGTTGTAGAAAGCTTCTTTTTCAGATAAGGGTGACTCGAGGGTTTATATCAAACTCTCGAGGAATTGGCTATAGAAGGGTATTTGTCTTCATCTCTTCAAGCAACATGTAAAGTAAATTAATTTATCTGGTGTCACCAACTCCACGAAGTGGTTGCCAAGCACTAGGTTTTGTATTAGTAATATGAAATAAAATATAAAGTACAATAAACTAAAGTAATGCAAACTAGATGGCGTGGAAGATAGTACAGTTGCTTTTGGGTTTTTATCAGTGATTGCAAGTAAGGAAAGAATTTTTGTATTTTTGAAATAATAAATTATATAAAATATAAAAGATGTAACAGAAAGGTATTTCTTATGGTAAAAATCGGATCGAGGTTTATGGGTTCACTTGTCTACTCTCTTTTTAGGTTGTAGTGATCATAAAACAATTTATCAATGGTAAAGATTCATTGAACTTCTACATGTTCTTGATAAAGGAATCAATATGGACATCACGTTCTAACATAGGGATGGAATACATATCTCTTATACTACTCAAGAAAGGGAAACTCTATGAAATCTTGAATTAAAAACAAATCAGAGTATAGCTTTAGGCAACAAGATTATCACACTGTCATATGATAACTATAGCACATGATTTCACTTTATCCCTAGTGAGGCAGCAAAATAAAGGTAAAACCCAAAGTAGATCTTGAATATTGTTTGTCACAGTTCAATCCCTACCACCTGCTTCTCTATCTAACACACACTTCTCCCCATACAAGTTATCGTATAAAAGTTGGATCAAAACAATCAATTAAGAACTGGGTGCATGATATGCATCTACCAAAACATCTTACACAAAATAGGTTCCAATCTCAAATATCAAATCATAGAACAAAGATCCACCACATAGGAATTAAAAATATGACCATAATCATGTAGGGCAGCTCATATGGTACTAGATCTATGAAGAGAGAGGGATAGATCAAGCTACTGCCACAAACCCATAGCCCAGAGGTGGACTACTCCTTCTTCATCATGGTGATGATGCTGGAGATGTTGGAGAGGGTGGAGATCTCCCCAAGGTGGCTCTGGCCAAGTTTCCCCCTCCAATCTTCGCTAGATCTGACTCTGTTTGGTGGTGTTTTCGTTTCTGGTGTGCTCTCTCTCGAGGACTCCCAGGGAGGGGTCCTTATATAGGGATTTTTAGGTCAAGAAAACTCTGTGGGCGAAAGAATCAAGACGACCGGATGATTGAGGAGGGAGATAGCATAGGTGGCGCGCCCACCTGGGCTGGGCGTGCCCCCTAGGCTATCTTGGGACTCTTGTCCCTCCTGGGGGGATTCTTGTTCTCCAAATGCTTCTTGTGCATAAATATTGACATTCCCATAAGTGCAGGTCCATTTGACTTCGTATAGGTCTTGAAACGTCGAAAACATTAAAACAGGGTTTTTCTGCCATGTCGGGTTATAGCCAAAATAAAGAGGATCACTTGTAAATTCCCAAAAATCAATATAAAACATGGATATAATATTATATATGATGCAAATATGTGGAAGAACATGTTAAAAAACTACAAAGTTTATGTATGAATTTTACATGCATCAGCCACCGATCGGCTGGACCAAGTTGAATGTAGATGGCTACTACAAATAGGATACACAGACATGAGGAGCAGGTATGGTTACACAAGATGATAAAGGGCGATCATATTCTCATCATGAATATCTCTATCAACCTTTTCATCATCGTTGGAGGAGGCATTAACGACGTGTGTGGAAGGATGTGCTCTAGATCGGCAATGGAGTACATTTCCTATGATTGTGCAAAAGTTGTTTCTATGATCACGAACATAATAGAAGAGAGATCCACTTATACCATTATGCTGAAGGAGGTTTTGCAACGTCCTACTGATGACTCAGAGTTCAAGTTTGAGTAAATTAGGCAAGAACAAAACTCGGCGAGCCATTTTTTAGCCAATAAGGGCCGATTTGTAACTAGTAGCTTCGATCGGAACCACTAGATATAACCGTTGGAATATTAGGTATCATTTCCACAATTAATTTCTGAATATAAATAATGATTATATTAACTATAATTATTTGAAACTCTAACATACTAGATGTACTAGTCAACATGAAGAGTAGTGAAGGGAATATGCCCAAGAGGCAATAATAAAGTGGTTATTATCGTATTCCTTATTTATGATAAATATTTATTTTGCATGCTATAATTGTGTTAATACGGAAACGTTAATACATGTGTGTTTAATAAACAAAAAGGAAGTTCCTAGTTATGCCTCTCTTATAAACTAGCTCATTGATTAACAAGACGATCAAAGTTTCCTAATCATGGACATTGGATGTTGTTAATAACGAGGTCAAAACATTAGTGTAATGTTGTGATGAACATTCATCCGAAGTATAGCATTACGATCAAATTCATTGAGTTTATATTGCTATAACAACTTACGAAGTGATTCTAATCCTTAGACCATGAGATCATGTCAATCACTAACACCGGAAGAGTTTCTCGATGACATCAAACGTCACACCGTAATTGGGTGATTATAAAGATGGCTTCAGAACTAATAAAGTGTTATATTGAGGTTCATGGATCAAGAGTGGAATTTGTTCATCCCGATGACAGATAGATATACTATGGGACCTCTCGGTGATATCACATTGACTAGCTTGCAAGCAAGTGATTTGATCACTAGAATGTTATATCACGGGAACGAGAAAAGAGTGCATGTCGGTAACGAGATCAAACTAGGTATGGAGATACCGATGATCGAATCTCGGACATGTAATATATCGTGAAACAAAGGGATTAAGATACTAGCGTAAAAGGTTCACACGATCACAGAAGTCATCGTTGAATGTGTGGGAGGCAGTATGGATCTCCAGGTCCCGCTACTGATTATTGATTAGAGAAGGGACTCGATCATGTCCGCATTATTCGTGAACCGTAGGGTGACACACTTAAGGGATACCAACACAATTCGGAGCAAATGATATGTCAGAAAAAAGAAAAGGAAAGCGCAGGAATTTATTTCACTAGACACCGGAACTGTTTCGGTTGAAATTGCTAAAACTGGTTCTGCATGTGAAATGGAATACTAGCAAGGGGTTTTATGTGAATGTTTGTTAATTAAAGTAATTAAAAAAATTATGAATAAATAAATAAAAGAGTTTTATTTAAATGAGAGCTTGCATTAATTTTGGTGGAAAATTAATGCATGTGAGTGGAATTGTGAGTGGAGAGGTTTTTATGTGAGTGGAGCTTCCACCACGTGAATGAAGGAGAGGTGGGGGCACCCTCCTTGGCCGGCGGCCATGCCCCCTTGGGATTCCCCCCTCCCCTATAAAAGGACCCCCTCCTCTCACTTTTCACTCACACCTCCTCGTGAAGGATCTCTCTCCCCCTTTAGAATTCCCCCATGGTCTCGGATCAGCGAGATACATGTTCCCGGTGGCTTTTTCTAGAAGGATTTGTTGCTTCCGCTGCTTCGCTGGAGCGAGGACGCGGAGGTTGTCGGGGTACCCGTACGTGTGTGCGATCACGGATGCACCACTGCTCTGAGGTGCTGGACTTGATCGTGCTGGACCAGCTGGACCAGACGGACTTCATCACAATCTTGAGATCGGCAAGCGTTCGTCTACATCATCCACGAGTACAACCTCGTTAACGCTATTCGGTCTTCGAGGGTATGTATTCTATGGATGTATATCCACCCGTTTCTTGTATCTAGTAGATAGATCTTGGTACTTAGATGTTCCCATCGTAGGAAAATTTTTGTTTTCTATGCTGCGAACCCTACAGTGGTATCAGAGCCGGATCTATGCGTAGATGCTTTGCACGGGTAGTACACATATGAGTATGTGGGCGATGATGATCATTTTATTGTTTCTTAGTTGTACTTTGGATATTGGTGGCATAGTGGGATGAAGCGGCCCGGACAAACTCTACATGTCCTCGCACATGAGATCTGTTCCACGCTTGACATGCAACTAGTTTGCATAAGTGGCTAGCGGGTGTCTATCTCTCCTACTATAGTCAATATCTAATTTGCAATGAGTTTTCAACAATTTGGTTATCCTCGTTGTGGTTCATGTTTGTAGATAAGAACGGTTCTATCTCGAAATCCCTAAGCCACGTAAAATTTGCAATGGATAAATTAGAGGCGTCTAGTTTAGATTGTTGCTGGGCTAGTGTTATGATATGGTGATGTTGTAAGTAGAAGTATGAGATGATACTCTTACAACATACATAACGTGTAATCTCCATAAACCTTGGACTTACACATAAAGGTATGATAGTGATCATACCACGATGCACATGATAGAGATCATATGCGGGAACCATATCATTCCACTAATAAACATGTGATGTTTGATAGCATCTTATATTGCTTGTTTGGCGTTTTATTAGCATAATAAGATGATCCCTCATTTAGATATCAAGATAAAAATGTGTTCTTCCTTAAGTATGCACCGACAATGTTTCGTCGCTTCAAGACATCACGTGATGATCGGTTGTACTTGAATCCACGAGCATATCTCGGGTGTAAGAAAGTTACACACGCGAATACTAAGGTTCTTACTTGGCAAGCCTAGCATGTACAGACATGGCCTTGGAACACGGACCAAAAGTTTAAGCATGAGTCATATGTTTTGATATGATGACCATATGGATGCTCGCCTTTGAAGCTACACCGACTCACCTGATGATCGGACTTGGTGTAGTGGATTTGGTTCATGTAATCACCAAAAATACACGAGGGATGTCGTTTTTGAGTGGGAGTTCATTTATAATTTGGATTAGTAGAACTCAATTTATCATAAATTAAATCAAAGTGAATTTGCATAATTTGTTGTAGTCATTGGCATTCGTTCACCACCTTATGCATAGTTGTAATTGAGATAATATAACTATAGAATTCTGGATATATACCTTACGAACTGGTATCGTATTGTGTTGAGTGTCAATCTAAAGTTTAAAGTATTGCAAACTTTCAGCAAACTCTATTTACTCCGTGAAATTTAATAATTGGTATTAAATCGAGAGCAACAATTCCAGTGTTAGTATCTTAAGTATCATGTTTGCCTCCATGATTCTTGATTGTTTTAATATCAAGTTTATCTAGGAGCTGAAAGAATTGTTTCAGAAACCATCATGTGTGGCAGATATAACGATATCTGAAACAATGTTTTGGTTGCAATATGATAGAGTATAATATATGTTCTCATATTGGATGAGAATTTACAAAGGTTGGAGATGCTAGACATCCTAATCATCCAAAAGGATTTTGGAAAGTAATATTATACTCATGGTTCGCCTTTATAAGCTACAGTAGCTTAATCATGAAAGTCTTCATGATAAGGGTGAATAGAAGATGTATGTAAAGTTTTTACTACACTAAAAGATTACTAAAGAATGGATTTTGAAAGAATACCGATCATGTTGATGATGGTGATCTACTTCAAAGTGCAGGTCCAAAGGTATTATTATTTGAATATACATGTTTTGGACTATGTGTCATGTATATGGCGCCACTGTTGATGTTGATAGATTCTTTTAAAAAGGAAAAAAGGAAATGCTGAAAGAGAATCTATAAAATATATTTGGCAAAAAAGAAAAGATTGGAAATATCCAATTTAGGTATATAGATGATATACATGTTATGGTTGTATTCTTTGCTTGTTAAACAATGTGGTTCTTGGGTATTGGATACCGAATTGGTTGGTATGAAATTTCATACGGAACGATGAAATTCATGAACCACAATGGCCTAAGTAACTAGCAAGAGAATATGTGATGATGTTCATCGAAAACAAACAAACCGTTGTTTGTATTTCTCGTTGACATCAAAGCTTGACATCAAGATTTGTTTTAATAATTGTTATTTAAATCAGGTATTATGAGAAGAGATGTTGTTCAAATAATTACCGTATTCCATATAAGATGGATGATTTACAAATCTAGTTGGAGAAATCACATCCATAAAACCTAATGCTAAAATGTCGCAAAACAAATGATTGGAAGATCGCTTACGAAGTGATATCGCCATTTAAATTATATTGGAAATAAAACATGAAGAATCTCCATTTTCATGGATTTTTGGAGTCTTTGATTTGATCAAGTGACGCTTGTGAGACTTTCCTCGAGATAATTAAAACTTCGTTCAAAGGCCAAAGAAGAACGAACGACTAAAATATTGGAATTTATACATATCGATGTATGTAGTCCATTATGTGTAGTCGTAAGCGATGGGTTTCAACTTCATATACTTTCTCCGGAAATTTTAGTGAATATTCACTTAATGAGAAAGAAGTGTGAAATATTTGAAAATGTTCAAAGACTTTCAAGATTAAGTGAAAATCATTGTAACAAGAAAATAAATGGTTTATGATTTTATCATAAGGGATTTATTTGAGTTACAAGTGTAACAAGAAAATAAATGAATTATGATTTTATCATAAAGGGATTTATTTGAGTTGCAAGTTGTTGCCTGTCAAAACCCACCGGCGAGCAGCGACGAGCAACACGAAGAGCCGGGAGGCTCCCAGGACTGCTGGTGGGCCCTGGTCCCTCGGGCAACGGCCCGCAAAACTCCGGCACACGTCCTGGCTAGTGCAAGGGCGTGCCACCTGACCTATACTTGGCCAGGAAGGTGATGGATTGCTTCGATTAGTTTCCTGCATGGCGAACAAGCATACGTAAAATTCGAGCCACGACCGGCTCCCAGGTTTCCCTGTGAATCGGCTCCTGGAGCCGATTATCCCATGGTTCTGCATTAGATCTACGATAACATGGGGTTTTGCTTCATCAATGCAAGTTAAATCGATCTACGACAGTTTAACGTTTTCACCACATAATTGGAACATCCTACACGTAATTGAGCCTGGTAGACATAAAAGATGATAGAAAACTAACCCTAGAGAAGGCCTAACAACCGACGTAAAGTCAATTCCCGGAACAACTCCTCTCGAATTGGCAAACCATATCCTTACATACTACTAGATCATTCAATCCGTTTGCAAGGCCTGACCATGTGGATATCAAACTAAACCTTGGAAAACAAGGCATAACTATAACAGATCAAATAGACTGAATAAAGATCAAGCAAGGTGCTACCCTTACACCCAAAAAAGGTGCAAAGGCAGCGAGATAAATAAAGGCAGCATAACTAAGTAATCATAACAAAAAGGTACCGATGCTAGCCTAAACAAATCTATGATAACAGTATTACTCGCCATCAACAAGGCTTCAGCACGAGTAACACTAAATAACGCATAAGCAGATACTGCCTAGATCGCAAGATGCGATCTAGGCAACATATTTACCGAAAAACCCTAGAAACAAGGGGTGGCGATGCTTGAGATTGTGTTTGTTGTGAACGTGATCGTCCTCCTTTCTCAATAACCTTAGGTACATATTTATAGTCCGGAGACTTTCTATCTTTGGAATAACCCTAACAACTCTATCTCTTACTTAAACCGAAACGTAACCTACCATAATATACAGATACACGGGCAATTTAGCCCAAATCCACGCACAAGGCTGATCCAGCAATACGTTGCCTATATGTATCCTCCAAGCCCATCTTGATTACGGCCCATCTCCTCCTTTGGCCAAAATGTGGCGATAACACATGCCCCCCTGGTTTTGGCAATAATAATTCCAAAACCACTCTGTTTTTCCCCCCTTTTTTTTATCGGGTTACGCGTTGCAGAGCAGAATCGTTACGCCGCCCCCTCATCATGATGCCTTGTCTTCTCAACTTCTCCGCAGTGCATGATTTGACCGTTTTGGCACCACATTATGGAAAACTGCTATGGCATTGAACCACCTCCCACTATTCCCCTTATTTAAATTCATCTGAGCAGTTTGCAACCCCATCCTCTTCCATTAGCCAAAAAACCCTCTTTCTCCGCCATGGCCTCCTCTTCTTCCTCCAAATCATCCGGCCTTTCCTTCCAATCTTCCAACACAATGAGCGACCGGGAGCCGACGCCGGAGCACCCGCCAATGGCGGCGTACGAGGCTCTCGCCCCACAATCACTACTAGGAAAATGGCCTTTAGTGGCGCACCATGAAACATCATCTGTGGCGCACTAGCAGTGCGCCATGTGCCTTGCGCTACAGAAGTTTAAACTGCCTAGTGCGCCACAGAAGTTTAGAGACAGGCGTGGCGCACATGCCAGTGCGCCAGAGAAGTTTGGGCAGGTGCGCCACGCGTATGAAACGATAACCGTGGCGCACTAGGTGCTGTGCGCCACGGATGTAAATTTCAAAATTCAAAAAAAAAAGCAGCAGATCTGGATCTCGTCAGTCTTGCGCGGCGTCGGTGCAGGTCGCCATCGCGTCGATGACGGCGCGTCGGTGTCGTCGTCGGAACTGCAAGGAGGAGGAAGAGGAGAATAGGAGGAAGAGGAGGAGAAGAAGAAGATGAGGCAGAGGAGGAGAAGAAGAGGAGGAGGAGGAGAAGAGGAGGAAGAGGAGGAGAATAAGAAGAGGAGGCAGAGGAGGAAGAGGAGGAGAAGAACAGGAGGCAGAGGAGGAAGAGGAGGAGAAGGAGGCCGCCGTTGCACCGCCGTCGCCCGTTTTCACTGCGAGGAGGAGGAGAAGGAGGTCGACGTCATGCCATCACTGCAAGCAGAGGAGAAGGGGAAGGAGGAGAAGGGAGAAGGAAGAAGGAAGAAGGAAGAAGGAAGAAGGAAGAAGGAAGAAGGAAGAAGGAGAAGGGAAAGGGAAAGGGAGAGGAAGAGGGAAAAGGGGAAGGGAAAAGTGGAAAGGGAAAGGGAGAGGAAGAGGGAAAAGGGGAAAGGGAGGAGGAGGGCGGGGTGGGGATTCAAATTTGAATCCCGCCCAAGCTTATCCGTGGCGCACTAGGTGTAGGTGCGCTACGGATAAGTCGCCCTGTATTTTTTTTTCTGCAGGAAAAAACGGTTTTTTGACCGTAACTTTTTACTCTTTTCGAATTTTGAAAATCTAAAAAATCGCTAAACGACCATAGGTCGTTGCGAGCAGATGCGAAATCTCGTTCTCGTCATTTTGGTATATTATACGATTTTTTTCGATATCGTATGCAAAAGTTACGGCCTTTTTACCGTGGCATAACTTTTTTTTGCAAATAAAGTCGAAACTCATTTTTGTTAATTTTACTAGAAGCTATACCACATTACCTACCTAAATATCATTTTCGAAGTGGATATAATTTTACTAGAAGCTATACCCTAAAAAGCTAAACCTAGTGCGCCACATTACCTACCTAAATATCATTTTCGAAGTGGATATAATTTTACTAGAAGCTATACCACATTACCTACCTAAATATAATTTTACTAGAAGCTATACCGTGGATTTAATTTTTTGAAGTGTTTATCATTTTCGTTTATTTTTTGCAAACCCTAAAAAGGCGATCCACGGGGGGGGGGGGGGTGGAGTTGGTGCATGCCACTACATCTGTGGCGCACATGCCATAGTGCGCCACAGAGAGTACAAACTTCTGTGGCGCACTATGCCATGTGCGCCACAGATGCTTGCGGATGGTTCACACCAGAGAGGGACGTGCGCTTAGGCGTAGCGCACCCCCCCCCATGTGCGCCACAGATGACACTAACAACCGTGGCGCACATGACTATAGTGCGCCATGATGTTTGTTTGGCGCGGCCAGGGCCTGGCCCACACATCTGTGGCGCACTATAGTCATGTGCGCCACGGTTGTTCTAGTTACTAGTAGGGCACTGCCCACAGGTGAGCCACGCCTGTTTTAGCCGTGGGGCACTTCAACCATGTGAGCCACGGATGTGCTGATTACCTATAGCCGTTTTCCTAGTAGTGAATGGTGGGACGAGAGGGACTGGGACTTCGTACATCGATGACGTGGTGGTCAAGTCTGCTTCAGTACAAGGACACTTGGGCGACCTGCAATGCGTCCTGGAGCGAACAAGAAAATTCGGGCTACGGATGAATCCAAAAAAGTGTGCCTTTGGGGTGACGGCCGGTCAGTTCTTGGGGTTCTTGGTCCATGAACGCGGAATTGAGATCGGCCTGAAAAGTCAGGAGGCAGTGCGAACAATGAAGCCACCTACCACGAAGAAAGAACTGCAGTCTCTCATCGGCAAGATCAACTTCGTCAGAAGATTCATCTCCAATCTGTCAGGAAGAATAGAGCCGTTCATGGGACTGGTGAAGATTAAATCTGACGAGGAATTCAGCTGGGGGGCAGAACAACAACGAGCCTTCGACGAGATCAAAGAATATCTGACGAAGCCGCCAGTATTGGTTCCGCCCCAGCCGGATAGGCCATTCTACATCTACTTATCAGTAGCTGACACGTCCATCGCCTTAGTGGTGGTGCAAGTTTATGATGGGCTGGAGCGAGTTGTATTTTACATCAGCAGAAGGATGCTGGATGCAGATACAAGGTATCCTGAGATCGACAAGTTGTGCCTCTGCCTGTTTTTCACCTGCACCAAGCTGCGCCACATTTTGCTATCAGCGGAGATTGTCATCATATGAAAATCAGATGTCATAAAGCACATGCTGTCGCCTCCTATGTTGAAAGGCCGACTGGGCAAATGGATGTTTGCATTATCAGAGTTTGACATCTGGTATCAACCCGCGAAAGAAGTTAAGGGACAGGCATTGGCCGACCTTATCGCTGAAAGGATCAACACTAATATAGCAGCACTGTCTATACGAGCGTGGGCTATGTTTTTCGATGTTCGGTTTGTGACGATGGGTGCGGCATCGGCATGCTACTCGTGTCGCCCCGGGGGGCAACATTTTCCTTCTCCATCAGGTTATCTGCCCCTCGCACCAACAACGTCGCTGAGTATGAGGCGATACGCAAGGGAATGGAGTTGCTCATCGAAGCTGGAGCAGAAGCAGTGGAAATTTTTGGAGACTCCAAGTTGGTGATTTCTCAACTCACGGAGGAATACAAGTGTGAGAGCGAGTCGCTCTTCCCATTATGGCTGCAATGCCGTGAGCTGATGGCACAGTTCCGGTACATAAACTTCACCTGGATCCCGCGATCGCAGAATACCGAGGCGAATGATCTTGCACAAATGGCTTCAGGCTACAAGGACGTAGCAGAGGGAGCCGATGTTCAGGTACAATTCCTGGACGCAGACGACTGGAGAGCCGATATCTTCAATTACTTGAAGGATTCGGCTCGGGGGGCACCTAAACGGATAAGGTACAAGGCCATGAAGTATGTGCTCATTGGGGACGACATGTTTTACAGGACTCTGGAGGGGTTATTGCTCAAATTTCTGGGGACAGCCGAGGCCAATCGGCTCCTGCATGAGGTACACGAAGGCGCCTGTGGAACTCACCAATCGGCTCACAAGATGAAGTGGTTGATCAGGCGATCAGGGTTTTATTGGCCTACCATGCCTGAGGACTGTTTTAAGTACTACAAAGGGTGTCAAGCATGTCAGAAATTTGGAAAAATTCAGATGGTACCCGCGTCAGCGATGAACCCCATCATCAAGCCTTGGCCATTCCGAGGTTGGGGCATGGATATGATTGGCAAGATCAATCCTCCATCAAGCAAAGGCCACATGTGGATTTTGGCCATTACGGATTATTTCACTAAATGGGTGGAAGCCGTCCCTATGAAGTCAGTAAGCTCGAAGGATGTTATCGATTTTGTGAAAGAACACGTCATTCATAGATTCGGGATTCCCCAGACTATCACGACCGATGGAGGTTCGGTCTTCACTTCTCACGAGTTTAGAGGGTTCTGTGAGGACACAGGGATTAAGCTGATTCGATCATCTCCATACTATGCTCAAGCAAATGGGCAAGCTGAAGCGTCCAACCAGAGCCTTATCAAGCTGATCAAAAGGAAGATCGACGAGCACCCCAGGCGTTGGCACGAGGTTTTGTCAGAGGCTTTATGGGCTTACCGCATGTCATGTCATGGAGCGATAAAAACCTCGCCATACCATCTAGTCTATGGACAAGAAGCCGTATTGCCCTGGGAAATTACGGCTGGATCGATACGTGTCACTTTTCAGAACGATCTAACAGCTGAAGAATATGCGGCCCTGATGAGTGACAGTGTTGAGGATTTGACTGAGCTTAGGCTGTGGTCGCTTGAGAAGATCAAAGAAAACAAGGCCAAGGTAGCTCGTGCATATAATAAGAAAGTGAGACCAAAGGAGTTCCACGTTGGCGATCTCGTATGGGAAGATGTATTGCCGTTAGGAACCAAGGATGCAGCATACGGTAAATGGTCTCCAAATTGGCACGGGCCATACAGGGTCGATCAGGTCTTAAGGGGGAACGCGTACATGCTGGAGGAGCTGGATGGCGTGAAATTCCCAGTGGCTGTCAACGGTCAGCATCTCAAGAAATATTTCCCAAGCATGTGGGATGATGGACAGTGATATATGGGGGCCGATACATGAAATCGGCCAATAAAAAAAAATATATGTTTCCCAAAGCATGTGGGATGATGGACAGTGAGATATGGGGGCCGATACATGAAATCGGCCAATAAACAAAATATACAGCCGATGCACGGCCATCGACTCTAGAGGTTCAAACTGTTACAAGCAGGTACCAGTTTACATGAACGAGCTACTCAAGGAATGCCTCAAAGGCATGGAGGGCGTCAGCACGGACACGATCCACCTCGGCGATCTCGGCTTCGTCATCTTCGTCCTTGCCCGTCACTAGCTGCTTGTTCAGGGCACGTATCTCTGCCAGATCAGTCTTCAGTTGAGCTCTGAGGCCTTCTGCTTCGTCTTGGGAGCGGGCGATGGATGCTTCCTTGTCACGAATGAGCTGTTTAGTCGCCCGGACCTTTTCTTCAAGATCTTCCAACTCCCTTTTTAAGGAGGCGAGCTCGGCGGTACTGACAGAGGTGTCAGTTTTGGCATCCAGAGACGCCTTTTTCTCGTTGAGCTGCTGACATCTGTCTGCAATATTGGCCTTCAGCGGAAGTTGGGCACGACGCAGGTTGATCCTTTCACGAGCTAGCTTCACCCTTGACCCGTAGAAAGACAGAGTTACAACGGGCCAAAGCTTCACCTGCAATGCTACTGGGAGTTGGTCCTTGATTTCGGCAAGAACGTTCTTCACCTCCTCAGAACCCTCGATCAACTCCTCGATCGGGGAGGACAGCAAGGCTCTAAGACGCTGGAATTGAGGTAGAACAGCCCTGGCTTGTGGTTCATCGGTGGCGACAGAGGGAGTTGGTTCGATGGATTCAGGGTCGAACGTCAACAAGCCTGAAATATCACAACCCTGGCAGCCCAAAAAAGCGTCAGTATGCGTCCAACGGGTAAGGATAAGCCGAAAGAAGCTAACATACCTCTCCTAAGATCGAGGGGACAGCAGATGAGGAGACGATCTGTTTGTGTGTGGTTGCTGGGGGCTTGGCCAAAGTGGTAGCCGTTTCATCTGCACCTTCGGGGATTGCTGAATCCGGCTTGGCTAAAGGCATCGGCACTGCCCCAGCTTTCCCACTAGAAACGTCAGTCGTCTGCATGGAAGGTGTTTAGCCGATGTAAATGTTGATAAATCGGCAGATAAAAAGAAGTAAGTGGTAAGAGCATGAAGGGTGATGATTTTCGAAACCTCCTGGCTCGACGTAGAAGCTTGCGGTCCTTTGCGAGCTCTCTTGGGACCCACAGCTGGCCCCGCCTCGACTGATGCTCGGGGGGCAGCAGGTTCAGGAACTGGCCTTTTCCTGGGAGCCGATGGTGGCACATCTGGCTGGTTTGGCGTGGCAGTCCTCTCAGAGTCTGTTGGGCTCAACTCTCCTTGATCGGGTTGTGTGTCCTCGTGGGAGGTGTCTTCGACGGAAGCCTGCAAGAGAAGGAAAGCTATTAGACACGAGCATGTCTGCAAGAATGAAAGAATGAGAGAGATCAACCAAGGCATGGATCAGCCTACATGCGAGCTTTCTGGAGAAGGGCTCCGGCGCCTCAAGGTCTTCCTGGCAGCCACCTTCTTCACCGTCGTTCTTGTCTTAGTTGGAACTCGAGGGGCAGCTGATTTAGGAGTTGCTTGGTTCTTGGAAGCCGATTGTGGTGTGATCGGCTAGTTCTGCATCATGACCTTTTTCAGAGGTGGCGAGTTTTTACAGAAAAGAACCACAGGAGCTGGCGGAAAGAACTCAAAGGGGGAGCCATCACTGTGCGTAGGTTCAGGGCCATCTTGTTGCTACAAAGAGAAAGAGTGGGTTAGTAGAAGAGTCATTTGTGAGCTGCATCAAGAAAATTTACAAGTAGTGGTACCTGTTCCACGGGGATGTCATAGTCAGCATCGAGCTGTTTCAGCAACGGTCCTAGATCTCTCCTGAAGGCGTGAGTCTTCCACATCGACCACCAGTATTCAAAGCCATCGGTTGATGAGGCGAAGGTGAGGTCGTTGGGAATTGGGATGGTCAGAGCATCAAAGAAGGAGTAACACCTTTGACTGGTGAGAGGATCAGGCAGGTCGGCTCTGCTCTCCGTAAGATGGTGGAGAAAGAGATGGGGAGGTACTTGTCCAAGGCCAAATTGCCGAGCCACTACGACCGGCTGGTAGAACTCATACCCAGGCTTGATTATTCTGTTGGATGTACTCATGGAAACTGGAAGCAAACAGGGACGGATCACGATGGAAAAGAGCTGCCGAGTGCTAGTGTCATCGGCAAAATTGTCTAGCCTGAAGGACAGTGGATTTTCAAAATGTTCCGATTCTTCCGTGTAAGGAAAGAAGATAGGATTATCCAGGCCTTGGAAGAAAATACTGAACCATTTAGATGCCTCCTGAGGGGTCAGTTTACTACCTGGCAGTCTATACAAAGCTTGGCCATAGCTGGTGCATCGGATCTGCTTCCCTTTTACATCTGGAAAGGTGCAACTCGCCAAAAGGAGGAAGTTTGGGATGTGGTTTTGAAAATACAGCTGAGCCCATAGCTGAATGAACCACCAAGGACCACCTGTTTTGACTGCTATGCCGGAGAACAGCTTGACAGACATCAATTGGAGATATCGATAGACCTCTCCAAGGAACAGTTTGTCGATGCCAAGTTGAGTGCCTTTGGCCAGTTCGTGGGCTAAGGAGAGATAATTCTTGGTTGGAGCAAGGGAAGGGCCACAGAATATGAAGTGTTCTAGCCAGAAGTTGAGAAAGGCTGTGTATTCTTTCTCTGTGACAGGGCCCTTTGTTTTCATATGGCGTTGGAGGTAGGCACCCCAGTTCGTGCAGTCTGTTTTAGAAGACAGTTTGTAGGGGACTTTGGTCAGTTTAAAAGCAAAGGGGCTGGGTGATGTAACATCCAGACCAGTAATCATCACCACGTCTAACAGAGTTGGTGACATAGGGCCATGGCCGAACATGAAGCAGTTCAGAGCGTCAGACCAGAAGTAGCCGATGGTTTTTAGAAGATTCTCATGTTTCTCAAGAGGATACAATGACGAATGCAAGGCATCGGCTATTCCCGTGGTTTCCCATTGGGATTGGTAAGCTCTAGCTACCCTACTAAACCAAGAGACCCAATGTTCAGGAGGATTAGGCCAGGCTCGCAAGCAGTCGGCCCAAGAGTTTAAATCTAGGTCTTGGCTTACGAAGGGGATTCTGTTTGCTTCGCAAGAAATCAGATGGGCAGGACTAGATTCTGTACGAGGGCCAAGACAGAGAGAATTTGGGAGAGAAGGATGCGGCAGCAGAATGTCTGAAACCTAGAAAATTTAATGGTGGAATAAGGCATTAATTCAGGTGTTCGCCATTAATTCTAGCATCGCGTTCAGACTGCGGGGAATAGGCGTACCTTCAGACCGGAGACCTCTGGGTTGGTGTTGGACGATTCCGCCATCTAGTTTGCCGGCGGAGATGGATCTGTGCAATTGGGGATCGAGGGTTCTTGTCGCTGTGAGCTCGATTTGGTTGATGAGCAATTGGAGATCTGGGTCGCCCTTTTTGAAGAGGGTCGCAGGTTACCGTTTGAAACTGGGAAGTGGCCGCTCAGATTTGTCTAAGTATGCGACCAAACTTGACCTTGTCAACGTTTTTGGGAAAGCCGATGTTTTATCATCGGCTCTTTGGGCTGTGACTTGGTTGACTGTATGAGCGTAGCAGGGTGAAAGCCGATACGTTGCTATCGGCTTCTGGAACATCGACCTATATGACTATCGGCAAAATTGAGTTGGAAAAGCAATCTTCGAGTTGACAAAAGCCATCCTTGTTCATTCAAAAGACGATTATTTACAGTGGAGCTGATTGCTTACAAAAGGAGACTTACTACTACTACTACTACTAGTTCCTAATCTAGAGGCCGAGGTCGTCGCCGCTGTCCTCGCCGTCGTCTTGTTCATTTGTCATCGCCGCCGCCGGGCGTCTGCCTTCGCCGCCGCTGAAGATGCCAGCGGGGGCCTCCTCGTCCTCGTCGTCGTCTTCGGTATCCTCGCTGGACCCGGCGCGGAAGCGCTTCACTAGTGGATACTCCTCGGAGGAGGTGTCCTCCTCCGACTCCTCCTCCTCGTCGGAGGATTCGACGCCGTCCCAGGACCAGGCGTCGTCGCTGCTCTTCGCCTCCAGTTCCCCGTCAACGAGGAACTGCAGGCCCTCCTCGCCGTCAGTCAGGGATGCGTCGTCCTCCGACCAGGTGGCGAAATCCCAATCCCTCTCGTCCCACCATTGTTGGGCGAGAGCGTTCTACGCCGCCGTCGGCGGGTGCTCTGGCGTCGGCTCCCGGTCGCTCATGGTGTTGGAGGCTTGGGAGGACAGGCCAGATGAAGAAGAGGAGGCCATGGCGGAGGAAGAGGGTTTTTTCGGCGGAGAAAGAGGGTTTTTTGGCTGATGGAAGAAGATGGGGGTACAAACTGTTCAGATGAAGTTAAATAAGGGGAATAGTGGGAGGAGGTTCAATGCTATAGCGGTTTCCCAGAATGTGCTGCCGAAATTGTCAAATCATGCACTGCGGAGAAGTGGAGAAGACAGGGCATCATGATGAGGGGGTGGCGTGACGATTCTGTTCTGCAACGCATTCTGGCAACGCGTAACCCGATACAGAAAAAAAGAGGAGAAGAAAAAAAAACATAGTGGTTTTGGAATTATTATTGCCAAAACCAGGGGGGCATGTGTTATCGCCATATTTTGGCCAAAGGAGGAGTTGGGCCGTAATCAAGATGGGCTTAGAAGATACGTATATGCAACGTGTTGTTGAATCGGCCTCGTGCGTTGATTTGGGCTAAATTGCCCGTGTATCTTATATTGTAATAGGTTCCGTTTCGATTTAGGTAAGAGATAGAGTTGTAGAGTTATTCCAAAGATATAAAGTCTCCGGACTATAAATATGTACCTAAGGTTATCGAGAAAGGAGGACAATCACGTTCACAACAAACACAATATCGGCGCATCGCCACCCCTTGTTTCTAGGGTTTTTCTCGGGTAAGTTCCATGCTGCCTAGATCGCATCTTGCAATCTAGGCAGTATCTACTTATGCGTTATTTGGTGTTACTCGTACTGAAGCCTTGTTGATGGCGAGTAACACTAGTATCATAGATTGTTTAGGCTAGCATCGGTATTTTTTTGCCATGATCGTTTAGTTATGCTACCTCTAGTTATCTCGCCGCCTTTGCACCTTTTCCCGGGTGTAAGGGTGGCATCTTGCTTGATCTTTACTTAAGTTGTTTGATCTGTTATAGTTGTGACTTGTTCTCCAAGGTTTAGTTTGATATCTACATGATCAGGCCTTGCAAACGGGTTGAACGATCCAGTAGTATGGAAGATATGGTTTACCAATCCGAGAGGAGTTGTTCCGGGAATTGACGTTACGTTGGTTTTTAGGCCTTCTCTAGGATTAGTTTTCTATTATCTTTTGTATCTACCAGGCTCAATTACGTGTAGGACGTTCCAATTATGTAGTGAAAACGTTAAACTGTCGTAGATCAACTTAACTTGTAATGATGAAGCAAAACCCCATGTTATCGTAGATCTAAAGCAGAACCATGGGATAATCGGCTCTAGGAGCCGATTCACAGGGAAACCTGGGAGCCGGTCACAGATCGAATTTTACGTATACTTGTTTACCATGCAGGAAACCAATCGAAACAATCCTTCACCTTCCTGACCAGGTATAGGTCAGGTGGCACGCCCTCGAACCAAGCCAGGACGTGTGCCGGAGTTTTGCGGGCCGTTGCCCGAGGGACCAGGGCCCACCAGCAGTTCTGGGAGCCTCCCGGCTCTCCGTGTTGCCCGTCGCTGCTCGCCGGTGGGTTTTGGCAGGCAACACAAACTACACAGTTCATGTATGCATTTTACATGCATCAGCCAACCGATCGGCTAGACCAAGTTGAATGTAGATCGCTACTACAACTTGGACACACAGACAGGAGGAGCAGGTATGGTTACATAGGATGATAAAGGGCAATCGTATACTCATCATGAATATCTCTATCAAACTTTTCATCATCTTTGGAGGAGGCATTAACGACGTGTGTGGAAGGATGTGCTCTAGATCGGCAATGGAGTACATTTCCTATGATTGTGCAAAAGTTGTTTCTATGATCAAGAGTATAATAGAAGAGAGATCCACCTATACCATTCCGCTAAAGGAGGTTTTGCAACATCCTACTGATGAATCAGAGTTCAAGAGTGAGTAAATTAGGCAAGAACAAAACTCGACGAGCCATGTTTTAGCCAATAAGGGCCGATTTGTAACTAGTGGCTTCGATCCGAATCACTAGATATAACTGTTGTGATATTAGGCATCATTTCCACAATTTGAAACTCTAACATACTAGATTTACTAGTCAACATGAAGAGTAGCAGTGCATACGAAAGAACATACTATAACAACATACCGGATCACAATATATGTACTGATCGGTACCCAATGAAGTCGCCATCGGTGAAGAGGTTGCCAAGACTTGTAAAAGAAGACGGTGTTGAAGATGATGCGCATGCGATCTGGGTAGACGACCAGGAATACATATTGTGGTGACAAACTTATTCACACTCTCCCATATAGGATCTCAAAGAAGAGTGGTTCTGGAGACATGCTCCCTCTTTTCTCTATTCACGCCAGCTCGCAGGATGGAGTAGACTACGGTGGTGCGCAAGTAGAGAGGATGGAAAAATCCTAGTTTGGTCTCGGTGTACTGCATGGTGGAAGACGCGCATGCTTATATTGAGTATCACGAAAAACAACGTCTATCAAACTGTTGACACGTTGCCTGAGGCTATGTTGAGCACGGCTTCATGTCGGTTATAGTAGCCCACGATCCAGGAGCGACCCAAACCGACTAATTGTTGACACATCTGCAAACCACAGCGCGTGCTTGTTGCGTCTTGATGAGGCAAGAGGGCGAGCGACATCATCGGAGGGGGATCATGTCTGTAGCACTTCTCTTTTCTATTACTTCCAAAGTGGTGATACACTACACCTTATAAGGTGGGTGCAACTCACCTCCAAATTTCCATGTGGGACTAAACTTTAGCTCCCACTCTTCTTGCAACACATATGTCTGATTCCGCCAACTTGTGTTGGATCACATATGGGCTTCCTGAGATTTAGGGAAAATCTGAAATCTCACATGAGTCTAATCATTTAGCCCATTATTTCTAACAATCCCCCACCATATCTCAAATGCCCATTTGAAGACCTATGAATCTATGCCACTTATTTATATACTAATGTTTCAGCAGAGACTACTAAGTTGAACTTCCTCTTAGAGTCTTGAGGTACATCTATCAACAACTTGAACAATGGATAAACCTTGAATTTCAAGTTTGTTGCAAATAAATTTCACTCAAAATCATAACCAGTACCAATCTGTCGGTAGCCTACCCCGTGGGTTGAGCATATGCGCTATACTCCCTGGTCTTAGCATGAGTTTACTAGAGACCACCCAAGTCTCGTAGACTACGACGTTTACAATCGAGGTCATATAGGTGTGTTCTTTCAAGAATGCCCTGTAGGACGACATCTTTGCTAGTTATGGCCAAAAGAAACACATTAAGGCATGTTTCTAACCTACCTTATGGATTTTAAGAGTTATGCATCTTCACATAGAGATGGTTAAAAAGTACTCTACTCAGTCAAACCACTAGTTTGTTCTTTCTAGGTTCTAATTCACGATATCTCCGATAACATAGGTTGGGTTACCACTATGGTGTGACTTTCAGCGGTCTCAACTTCATCTCCCTCGATGCACTTTCTATCACATGTCGTGATATTCCATTTGTAAAGGGATCTACCATGTTTTTGTCTATTTAAATACATAACCATTATTACTCCAGAGTTTCTCAACTTTCTAACATATTTCAAATGTCTCTTTACATGTGTTGATGACTTTGTGTTATCCTTAGAATTGTTCACTTTAACAATAATAGTTTGGTTGTCACAATTCAAAAGGATTGCCGGCATAGGTTTTTAAACCACAGGCAAGTCCATCAAGAGCTCACCCAACCATTCTGACTCAAAAGTGCCTTTGTCTAAAGTAGTGAGTTCTGCTTCGATGGTTGACCTCGTCAATTTGGTATGTCTACGAGACGTCCATGACACTGCACCACCTCCAAGGATAATCACATACCCGCTTGTGGCATAGATTTCAAGAACATTAGATATCCAGTTTGAATCACTTTATCCTTCAAGCATAGCAAAGTTGCCTGAATAGTGAATCCCATAGCACATTGTACCACATAGATAGTGCATGATACTTTCAAGTGCATGCCAATGATCAAAACCTGGGTTATACATGATCGTATTCAAATTTCTCACTACAAAATAGATATCGGGTATTGTTGCGCTTGCTAAGTACACGAGAGAACCAACAATTTGTGAATACTTCAACTGATCTGTTGGTTCCTTATGTTGGTTCCTTCTTATTCATTTGTAATGTCACACTAGGATCATAAGGTCTTTGAGAAGTCTTACTTTCCACAAAACTAAATCGGCTCAAGACCTTCCCAACATAATAATATTGTGTTAAAGTAATCTCATTCTAGTTCTTAGTAAGCTTGATATTCAGAATCACATCAACTTCTCCCAGATCTTTCATATCAAAACTCTTTGACATGAAATACTTGACTTCATTTATCAGTTTCATGTTTGTACCAAAGATCAGAATATCATCCATGTACATATAACACTACCGTTCACACCATGGAGAATGTACACACCTATCATACTTATTAATCACAAAGCCATTAGAAAGTAGAGTTTTCACAAACTGCTCATGCCATTTCTTAGGTGCTTTATTTAGGCAATGTAAAGATTTTAACAACTTGCACACCTTTGTCTCTTCATATTTTACCACAAACCCATCTGGTGATCCATATAGATATCCTTTTCCAACTCTGTAGTAAGTGCAATTTGGCTAGGCATAATGTCATCCGCCGACCTAGAGCTTTCGTGGAAACAAGGGGTTAACACTGTGGCCTGTTGTAAGCTGGCACAACCTGGTTGCCATTGATTAGAAGCGATGATGGAAAAGCGGCACTTCATGGTAATATATCGGTCGTCGCATGCTATATGGAAATTGTGCAATTCAACCGCCATTAAAAAAATATCTATTAGGAACAAAATAATAGAGAACTCAAAACACGAAGAATGCAACTTCAGTTGAATGAACATGATCATTCACATGCTATATAGAAATTTTTCATTTCAGCCCTCATTAAAAATCTAATATATATTAGAAACAGAATAATAGAGAACTAAAAACACAAAAAATGCAACTTTAGTTGGATTAACATGATCATTCAACCTCTCAACCCAACAAGTTCATGGATCACCTAGCTAGCTACAAATCCAATTAATGTCAACAAGTTTAAACAACTACAAAAGATGTACCATCACAATCAGAGAGCCTGTACATATCAACCCAACAATTCATGGATGACATAGCTAGATACAAATCCAATTAATGTCCACAAGTTTAATCCACTACAATACAGAAGGAACAAACATCACCTTTATGGAGTTCGTGTTGGTGAACATATTCTCCCTAGTTTTATGTGAAACTCACGGTACCTTTATGATCACACTTCGCTTTAACTTCAAATATGCAGGGCATATTATACTTTCTAGCAAAATTGGATGAGAAGTATTACACGGGGAATATAGGAAATAGTTAAGTTTGTTATAGTACTAGAGTAAGGATGGCATTCTAGGCATGGTTGTATTTCAAAGAGAATTACCATATTACTTTTCAAGTTTATGGTTTTCTTGAGGATGAAAGCATAGTAAATTTTTTGATCCTATAACGTCTAACAATTTGCTTCAGATTCTTCCTTCTTTAGCTGGCGTGTAAACTTCATTGCCAAACTTATATTGAAGGGAGTACTTATCTAATGATAGAATATTGGGACATGAAACACCAAATGAAAGAATATTGGTTATGTTAACTTTATTGCCAAACCTATATCCACAGGAGTACGTTTTCTCAGTTATATGTGTCTGGTGTTGATAGAGCTGTAAACTAAAAGCATGTTTACCTCGCATGGTGGCAGCCACATGCTGTTGAGACCTTGAAACTTTGTTATTGTTCACCATAGAAATTGTAAAGAATTAGATGGGAAGATTAATATAGTGTGCATGTACGTCAACAGTTTGGGCCACATAGAGATACTGTCTCGACAATGAAATGACCAAACTTCTGTTGTTCGCTATTATTGTTGTTCCCCATGGAAATTGTAAATATTTAGATGGGAAGATTAAGAAAGTTAGAGATCACTTCTTACTACCCATTAATGTTCATTTTTAGATCCCAAGTACACCTAACCATAAAACAATAATATATAAACAAATATCAATGTCGTGAAATATAAATTATATTGTTGAGGAATTGGAGATGTACGAATATGCAGTCGGAAGGCGCGGGCGAGTCAATGGTGCAGGATAGGAAAGTTTGGTTTGGCATCGCGAGGAGGTGTGTACTACTAGAAAAACAACTATAGGTAATCCACTACCCGTGGTGCACAGGGTAGATAGTGCCCCACAGGTAAATAGCTATGGCACACGGCTGGAAAGTAACCCATGGGTAGGACACATACCCGTGGTTCACATGTCCGAGGTGCGCTACCACTACGTGTGGCCCAGGGCACATGTGGTCTCAAACCACTTTCCCTTAGGGCACCACATAATGGTGTCCCATGGGTATCGCCGTCGCCGTCACTACAAGGAGGAGGAGGAGGAGGAGAAGGAGCCCGTTGTCATCATCGTCACTGCAAGGAGGAGGAGGAGAAGGAGGAGGCCGCTGTCACCATCTTCACTGCAAGAAGTAGGAGGAGAAGGAGGAGAAGGAGAAGGAGGAGGAGTTTTTTTTGCCCCCACCAGGCATAGAGAGCGCGCTACCTGCGCAAAAACAAGAACGACAATTCCATACATTCAACAAGATCAAACAAACACCAAAAAATTAACAATAAATTGTCTACAAAATTTATTACAACTAGTTTTGCATCACGAATGGCACAAATTGTTTTGCAACACACCAACAAATAGTTTTACAAAAATACAACGATGCCGTTCATCAACAAATACAACAAATTGTTTCACAACAATACAACAAACATACAAATGAACTACCGGCCTCCAAACCATTTCCACCACTCCTCGATGAGATCATTTTGAAGCTCATCATGTGCGTCATTGGACCGGATTGCATGATAAAAGGCCATGAACCGTGCAATCCTATGTTCTGAGCGTTAAACATGTATGGGCACACTCATCAAGTCATAGTAGGTGGTTTTTTCTACATCTTCCGCACGGTTATCCTCTATGATCATGTTATGCATGATGACACAATCATCCATGATATACCAAAGGCACTCTTGGCGCCAAGCTTCGGGAAATCCGACTGCACCGCACGGTGGCCGGGGCGGTGGGCGGGGGCGGTAGCCGGGGTAGGTGAGCGCGGAGCGTGACCGGCGAGTAGGGGTGGCGCCGGGAGGTGAGCGGAGCGCCGACGAGTGGGTTGGAGGTGGCGCCGACGTGGTTGGTGGGCGGCGCTGAAGTGGGTGGGGGGAAGAAGAGAGTGCGCGCACGGGAGGGAAAAGTCCGGCGGTTGGTTCTTCCCGGGCGTCGCCAGTGATAGCGTGCGTTGTAGCCGAAGCCCAATACTCTGTGCTCCAAATAGCGCAAAATGCAGCGCCGCGTTAAATATTTGCCGCGCGTCTCATTTTAGCGTATCTGCTGGGGGCGTTTACAGCCACGTGCACGGAGTAAAAAAGCAGTTATTTTAGCGCTGCGTTATTTTGACGTCTCTGCCGGAGATGCTCTTAATTTTTTTCTCATGCAATTAATTCTTATGAGATCTTGTAAGTCTGGCATTTTAGTGGAGTCTAGCAGCTTCAGGTGTGTACATTTGGATTTTGTGTGCTTGATTATTTATCCATTCCTCGAAACAGGCTTTCGCCCAGCTATATTAATATAGCAACCGTTTGAGACCGCTGCAGGGCCAGACAGCACAACGCCCAAAAGACAAAGACAAAAGAAAAGGAAAAGGAAAAATAAGAGAAAATAAGGCCGATAACAGCGGCTCGACGAAAACAAGGATGACCCGCAACCGCTGCGCCCTCCGGAGAGACCCACCACGCTCCAAGCGCTCCGAAGCGTCGCGTACCAAGCAGCACCTCCAAGAAGGGAAGCGACGACAACGACGCTGCTACCCGGACTAGACCTAGGGTTTCCCCCGGTACGCTACGGGAAGTGGGGAAAGAGATACTCCCGACGCCCTTCAGGAAGGCCGGCGACACCCACGGGCGTCACCGCGTCGGTGTCTAGACGACAAGGATTTCTCCCGATCTCTCAAAAAAAACCACGCTCCCGGACGCTCTGGATAGCTCCACCCAGCTCACCGCCCACCTGCCCACGCCACCACGGTCTTGCAGCCACCCCCGCCGTCTCACCGTGAACCACGTTGCGAGGCTGGTACGACCCAGAAGGAGAAACTTCGGCAGGGTCAGCAGTACAGTAACACGCGGGAGGGAACTACCTCCACCGCCAGAGGGCGATAGCCGACCGGATGCAGCAACATGGGCAAACCAGACCCTTCCTGGCCCGGCCGAGCCCAAATGGACCCGTAAAGCCCCGTCGCCACACTGCAGCAAGGGTGTCACTGACGCCGCCAACCCTAGCGCTAGTCTCTACTCCTCCGTCCACCAGCGGATCCGCCGCCACCGCAGATCCCCGCCGCCAAGGGGCAGCGCCGCCGACACCGTGCTCACCCAGGCTAGCCGGACCGCCACCGGTCCGAGAACGCCCCCAGGCCACCAACCGTAGTCCCCCTTCGACGAGCATGACACAGACAAAAGGGGGGCCGGTACACGTCAGCAAAGAGGAGCGGAAGGCGGACCCCACGGCAAACACGACACCTCCGTGCCGCCAGCGAGTCGCTCCCTACATACCCCGCTAAGGTCTGACCGACGACAACCAGCGCTAGGCCCACCTAGCCCAGTACTGGCCCCAGCCACACACGGGCCAAGGGAGTGGGCCTGGCCTCCCTGAGAGAGCCAAGGCATGGCCGCCGACCACGGCCCTTCAGGTCCAGATTGGGCCCGCCCTGGCCCATATCTGGCCAACAGGGCCGGCCGCCGCCAACCACCCCGCCGCCCACCGCTGCCTCGATCCACCGCCCCGGACCCCCGAGCGCCCTCGTCGTGCCCCGTCTCCGCAAGAACGGCAGCCCCCAGGTCGCCCAGCCGCCACCGCTGCCCAAAGCCCACAGGAGCCCCTCACCGCCCGCCGCAGGGCTGCAAGCACCCTCCGCCGCCGCCTCTAGCTGCCGAGGCGCCCCAACGCCGCTCGCCCGGCCACAGCTGCCACGCCGCCTCCGCCCGAAGGACCTCAAGGCCAAGCTCCCGCCTCCCCGTCCGGGTTCCCCTAGCGCCGGGTGGAGAACAGCCGCCCGCCCGCCCGGCTGCGAGGGCTTTGGCGGCTCACGCCGGGCGGAGGGGTGGGCGAGGGTGCGCTAGGGTTTGGGCCGTCGCCGCTTCGGTCGCCCACGGGGGGAGCGACGCGAAGCGGTCCGATTATTTTTCCATTGTATCTATAGATTATTTTGTACGAGGAGATCTACTGTACTGTTGGCTTATACATGATAATGATTCGAATCCCGATCCTCATAATTAATGATCTAATCACGTAAGTGGGGACGGGGAAGTGCATGCGGTGAACACACCATTGGCACACAACATCGACTCTTTTAATACTCTCTCCACCCCAAAATAGATGTATTAGATTTGTCAAAATTTAGATGAACCTATATACTAAATAGTGTCTAGATTCATTCAAATTTTGACAAATGTAAGACATCTATTTTAGAACAGAAGGAATAGTAAATGCTTAATCTCGTATTAAAAATCCTATAGTAATAATTAACCATGGGTACATATTAAGGGAGATTCATGACACTGAATCGGCATTACAATACATAAGACTGCGGACATATATATTTCCACATACATGGGTGGCCTCCAGCTCCATCTGAGTGTACACCGGTAAGTAAAGACAAGAGAATAACAAGTAGCTAGTGGAACAAAAGCTAGAGTTCCAGGTTATTTAACGCTAAATAAAACACGAGCGAGGTACAGGCATAGAACATGACCTATGTTGGCGAATCAAGGAAGAACAACTTGACACTTAACAGTAGGAGGCCGAGCGAGTGGGCAGGGATGCAGAGGTGGGACAATCGAGACAAGTGAGATACCACATTTAGACTATTAGACTAACTCTACTTTAGGTGGGATAAATGGGATAAGCGAGATGTGTCAAATCTAACTTATCTCACTTGTCCTACTTAGTTTTGATTTAGTCTAGTAGTCTAAAAATGATATCCCACTTGTCCCACTTCTGCATCCGTACGAGCGCGGCGGCGGTCGTGCATTCAGAGAATACGGCAGCGGTTGCCACCTCCTTCCTGCGGGTCTGTCACCGGAGCCGAGCCGTATACAACAGACCCTGCGCCTCTTGTGCTAACGCGCCCAAGTATGGTTTTTTTGCTAATAACGGCCCCTGCGTCGGTGGTGTCGACACTCTCTGCACCGAGTATCATCAATCTTCCTGCGCCATCCGTGGTCACGTTCCTGGCTTCGAGCGGGTCACCTGCACTGCAGGCTTGTTAGTGGCATTGGCATTTGCCCCTACAACTCTCTTGGAGGAGGAGAAGGAGGAAGGTTTTGGAACATTAATGTCCTCTTCCTCCACGGGCACTTCACGATTGGGATTGGCCATGGCCCCTACACTACACTAGCAGCTTCGAGGGCAAAGGAAGGAGGAAAGCAGGTTGGAAGCAGATTTATAAGGGCGAGATAAGAGATGAGATTGGGAGCATGAATATATATATAGCCGGAGGCTGGGGAAGGGTGGCATTGCGTCCAGATCGGGAGGGCAGGTCTAGCGACCCGGCTGTGTGCTTGTGGATGAGAGATTAGAGCCGAGCGTGTGTTTTCTTCATGACCCCTACGTCATGTGTTGCTTGTAATAACCAGCATTATCAGAGCGCATCTCGAGTCTGCTTCGCGGTGAGCTTTCGGCTTGGCTCGGCCTGAGCTGGGCTCGATGGGTAATTGGGTATTCACCTAGTCCAGCCCAAGTCACTACAACGCGGTATTCATTTTTGGACACTTCAAAGTGCCCTATACGTGATCAAAATGCCTCTAAAGAGAGTTTTAAAATCACTTTAAAATATGACACTAATACTTATGTCGGTAAAAGTTTTAGAGCCATTTTGATCAAAAGACACATAAAACACTTTTACGAGGCACTAGTGACGAGCTCGTGGCCCTTCCGTTGCCAAGGGAAATCTGAACGCTGAGAATTGCTATTCACATACATGTTGACAATTTCCAAGCAATGCAGTGACTAATAGCTTGATTTATGCAGCACCACGTGACTTTTTTTTAGGCATACAGGTGAAGCCCAAAAGAACTATGCGGCTGCAGGGTCGCTCATTTCCACCGAGAAGCAAAACTCTCACGCAATTTCAGAATCTAGTCGGAGGCAGTTTCCCGAGCTGAACTGTTTGTTCCTTTCACATGGAGCCCTATTTTGGAACGTACACCAACAAGCATCGAGCCGAACTGCCTCTTTCTTTCACATGGAGGCCTAGTTTGGAACGTACTGAATTATATTACTAGGACACCATGTTTTAATTATTATCTGACTTTCTATTTTTCCAATCGTTTATAGCTCATTTTCATCAAAAATTAGCATACGTATGGTGTTAGAAATAATGGGCTAAATTATTAGACCCATGTGTGATTTCAGATTTTTCCTAAATCTTAAAGCCCATGTATGTGAAATCCCAAATGTGACATGGCCCAACTTAGTTGCAGCTCACGTATGTGTGGTAAGAGCAGTGAAAACTAAAGTTTAGTCACACATGGAAAATTGAATAAGAGTTGCACCACCTTATAAGATGGAGTGTTGCACCACTTAACTGAGTGACAATAAACGAGCTACACACACGCTCCTCCTCCGAAGATGCCGCCGCACGCACGCATGCTCGTCACGACGCACGCGCGCCGCAGGTCGCGAGAATCTCGCCGAGCTAAGCTTTATTTTGCTGCTCAGAAAAATATGTGCGGTTAGACAGACGTGTCAACGGTTAGTGGATTCGGGTCGCTCCCGGATCGTGGGCTATCTGTAACCGGACCGAACATGTGCAACGTGGGCTTGGTCCACACCATGTCCTGTACGGGATTTCCGAGCCGCTCTATATAAACGCTTGTGCGGCTTCCACAACGCACAACACCAAACCAATCTAGGCTTTTTCCATTCTCTCTGCTTGCGCCGCCACCGTAGTCTACTCCACCCTGCTTGCCGGCATGCACCGGCGGTCGGGAGAGCAGGTCTCCGGAACCACTCGCCTTTGTGGTCCCGTACGGGAGAGGGCGAATAAGGTGTTTGGGAAGCACTCTACGCGACTGCTCAAGTTCGTCATCACGACGCGTCTTCCTGGTCGTCAAGCCGGACCTACTGTACGCCGACTTCTTCGACATGCTATTACACCAACGATGACTTCATCGGCAACCAATCAGTATGTATACTGTCATCAGATCTGTTGCTTTATATGGTTGTTAGTGTGTATACTCTGCTACTGTTCATGTTAATCAATACATCTAGTATGTTAGAGGTTCACGTGATTGTAGTTGTTGCTGTCATAATTTATATTCTAAATTAATCGTAAAAATTATGCCTAATAATCCAAAAACCTTGTTATATGCAATTTCTTGAATTAAACATGGGATACTTGGTCGATGATATGAAGCCGGAAAAGTTTACCGGTGTTCATTTTAAGAGGTGGCGGTATAAGACCACTTTCTAGCTGCAAGATCTGAAAGTATTCAAGGCTAGTGAGGGTTTACCTGAAGGAACTACATCTGACGAGGTTCAGAACAAGTTCAAGGAAACATATCTTGCCTTTGTGGGATGCTTTCTGAGTGTTCTTGACAATAAGCTGTTTGATGTGTACATGCACATCAAAGATGGAAAAGTGCTCTAGGAGGCACTGAACGCTAAGTTCGGTGTAGCAGATGCTGGCATTGAACTATACATTATGGAGAACATTCATGATTACAGGATGGTTAACAATCATTCTGTAGTTGAACAGGCTGATGAGATACATTACTTTGCCAAGGATCTTGAAATCCTCAAGTGCATCTTACCCGACAAGTTTGTGGCTGGGTTCATTATTGAAAAATTGCCTTATTCATGGAGGAACTTTGCCACAACTCTCAAACACAAGAGACAGGAGATATCGTTTCAAAACCTGATAGCGTCTCTTGATGTTGAGGAGAAGGCTCGGGCTAAGGACACTGCTGAGAGAGGAGGCGAGGTCCAGTCTAGCGCCAACTTGGTGCAGAAGAGAACCTTCGGCAAGAACAAAGGGAACTATAAGCCATCGCTCAACAAGCCTGAAAAGACTACAACCTTCAGGAAGAATAAGAAGCCGAACAAGGCCAAACTATGTTGCTATTCATGCGGAGAGCTCGAACACTTTTCCAAGGACTGCCCTGAACATGCAGATCGCAGAGGGAACGGTGGGAAGACTATCAACATCGTGACCTCTAGCAACACTGATGGGTATGGTAATTTATTTAATGACCTTTCAGTATTTCAATCACCATGTTGGTGGATTGATACGGGTGCTAATGTTCATGTGTGTGCTGCCATCTCTATGTTCACTTCTTATCAGGTCGCTCGGTATTCATCCGTCCTAATAGGGAATGGATAACATGCTTCTGTTCATGGTGTTGGCACGGTGGATCTGAAGTTTACTTCCGGAAAGATCATGCAGCTGAGGAACATGCAACATGTCCCTACTATAAACAAGAATCTCATGAGTGGCTACCTTCTATGCAGAGATGGGTTTAAGGTTGTCTTAGAGTCGAACAAAGTCATTGTTTCGAAACATGGAAAATTTATTGGTAAGGTTATGAGTTCGGAGGCTTTTTCCGTTTTTCACTTTCAAAGTTTTGTAATAAATCCGTGAATCATATTTGTGGTGGTGTTAATGATAATACCAATGTTTGGCATTCTTGTTTATGTCACATTAATTTTGGTTTGATGTCTCGGATGTCTAGTATGAGTTCAATTTCAAATCTCACTATTGCCAAAGGTTCTAAGTGCCATACTTGTGTGCAATCAAAGCAACCTCGAAAGCCTCACAAGGCTGCCGAGGAGACAAACTTGGCACCTCTAGAGCTCATACATTCTGATCTATGCGAGATGAATGGTGTGTTGACAAAGGGTGAAAAGAGATATTTCATGACATTGATAGATGATGCTACTAAATTCTACTATGTTTACTTGTTGCAAACTAAAGATGAGGCTTTAGACTACTTTAAAATCTATAAGGCCGAAGTTGAAACTCAACTAGAGAGAAAGATCAAGCGTCTTAGGTCGGATCGTGGTGGTGAGTATTTTCCCAAAATATTTGACGAATTCTGAGAGGAACACGAAATTATTCATGAGAGGACGCCTCCCTACTCGCCCCAATCAAACGGGGTTGCCAAGAGGAAAAACCGCACGCCGACTGACTTGGTGAATTCCATGTTAGCCACTACTGGTTTATCAAAGGCATGGTGGGAGGAGGCTTTGTTGACTTCATGTCATGTCCTAAATAGAGTTCCTAACAAGAATAAAGAAAAGACCCCTTATGAGGAGTGGGCCGGGAGAAAACCATCACTTTTGTATTTGCGCACTTGGGGGTGTTTGGCAAAGGTCAACATACTAATTCCCAAGAAACGCAAGCTCGGACCTAAGACAGTGGATTGCATCTTTTTAGAATATGCTCCACGGAGTGTAGGCTTTAATTTTCTAGTGGTTAAATCTGTGGTACCTGATATGCATGTGGATGCTATAATGGAATCTCGTGATGCAACATTCTTTGAGAATATTTTTCCTATGAAAGATATCCATAGCATTGGTAGAATTTCTTCTGAAGTACTTCCTGAATCTAGTGCATTTATTGAGAATTCTGAGCAACCACATGAGTAAGTCCTTGAGAAGGATGACGATGAACCTCTCACGAGGAGTAAGAGACAGAGGATTGCAAAATCCTTTGGTAATGACTTCATCGTGTACCTTGTGGACGATACTCCTAGATCCATTGCAGAGGCATATGCATCATCTGATGCAGATGATTAGAAAGAAGCTATCCAAAATGAGATGGACTCGATTCTTTCTAATGGAACTTGGGAATTATCAGAACGACCCTATGGTTGTAAACCCGTGGGATGTAAGTGGGTGTTCTAGAAGAAGCTAGGGCCTGATGGTACTATTGAGAAGTACAAGGCGTGGCTTATAGCTAAGGGCTACACACAGAAAGAAGGCGAAGATTATTTTGACACATATTCACCTGACGCTAGACTGACCACCATTTGACTACTATCCCTGGCTGCCTCTTATGGTCTTCTCGTTCATCAAATGGACGTGAAGACAGCTTTCCTTAATGGAGAGTTGGAAGAGGAGATCTACATGGATCAACCGAATGGGTTTGTGGTAAAAGGTGAAGAGACAAAGGTGTGCAAGTTATTAAAATCTTTATATGGCCTGAAACAAGCACCTAAGAAATGGTATGAGAAGTTTGACAGGACTCTACTTTCTGTTGGGTTATTCATTAATGAGGCTGATAGGTGTGTTTACTATCGCCATGGTGGGGGTGATAGCGTTATATTATGTTTGTACGTGGATGACATTCTGATATTTGGTACAAACATGAAAGTGATAAATGAAGTCAAGTCTTTCCTGTCAAAGAGTTTTGATATGAAAGATCTAGGAGAGGCTAATGTGATTCTAAACATCAAGCTTATTAAGAACGAGAATGGGATTACTTTAACGCAATCTCATTATGTTGAGAAGGGCTTGAGCCGATTTGGCTTTGTTGATGGAAACACTTCTCCGACACCTTATGATCCCATTTTGACATTATGAAAGAATAAGAAGGAACCAACATATCAGCTAAATATTCATAAGTTGTTGGTTCTCTCATGTACTTAGCAAGCGCTACACGACCTGATATCTCTTTTGCTGTGAGAAAGTTGAGTAGGTTCATGTATAACCCGGGTATTGGTCATTGGCATGCACTTGAAAGGGTCATGCGCTATCTATGTGGTACAATGAGCTTGAAGGATATAGTGATTCGAACTGGATCTCTGGCGTTGATGAACTCTACGCCACGAGCGGGTATGTGTTTACCCTTGGAGGTGGTGTGGTTTCACGAAGATACCGTAGACAGACCCTATATTGACGAGGTTAACTATGGAAGCAGAGCTTACTGCTTTAGACACAGCCACTGTTGAGTTAGAATGGCTGCGTGAGCTCTTGATGGACTTGCCTGTGGTTGAGAAACCTGTGCCGACAATCCTTTTGAATTGTGACAACCAAACTGTTATTGTCAAAGTGAAAAATTCTAAGGATAACGCGAAGTCATCAAGACACGTGAAGAGACGTTTGAAGTCTGTCAGGAAATTGAGAAACTCTGGAGTAATAAGCATACGTATATTCAAACAAACAAAACCGGCGATTCCTTTACAAAGGGACTATCACGAAATGTGATAGAAAGTGCATCGAGGGAGATGGGGTTGAGACCCATGGATGTCACACCTAGTGGTAATCCAACCTATGTGATCGGAGATTCCGTGAATTAGGACCTAGGAAGAACAAGCTAGTGGGTGGACTGAGGAGAGTATTCTGTAACCCTCTCTATGTGAAGATGCATAACTCTCATAATCTGTAAGGCAGGTTGGCAACACACCTTAATGCGTTTCTGTTGGCTTTAACTAGAAAAGATGCCGTCCTACAAGGCATTCTTGAAAGAGCACACCTATATGAGCTTGACTATAAACATCGCGGTCTATGAGACTTGGGTGATCTCTAGTAAACTCATGAAGAGACCAGGGAGTATGACACATATGCTCCAACCCGCGGGTTAGGCTACTGGCAGCCAGATACTAGTTATGATTTTGAGTGAAGTCTATTGGCACCAAACTTGCAATTCAAGGTTCGTCCATTGTTCAAGTTGTTGATAGACCTAGTTCAAGATTCTAGGCGGAAGTTTGTAGAGGGAGTGTCCCAACCTTTATACAATATAAGGTGGAGTCCCCTGTGTTTACAATGCTAGTCCCTGGATCAATAGCTAGCATCCACAGTTAAGATGTAATATCAAGATACAAAGGTTATATTACAACTTTATAACCAGGAATAACATAATTTTATTACATCTTACATAGCTCATTAGGCTATTACATTACATTGTAGCAGAATATCTATAGCATGGGGTCCTTCATCTTCAAAGTGCAACAGGCAGATGTTGGTTGTAGACTTTGTAATCCTAATAAATCAATCTTCACTAAAATCAATCAAACCTGCAACATTACAAGTTACAGCCACAAGGTTCAATACATTTGAATTGTATTGGCAAGTTTCACTACTATGTGGAATATAAGTGGATCCTATCATTACATGCATATTTGGCTAAGTAGAGTTTTAGGCTCATTTGCATAAAGCAATACTTTATCCTATCTTTTCAAAATGGTTTTGGTCCTTTGTCAAATCTCCTTTTCAAAAATCCTTTGAACTCCGTGGTAACCCCAAGTGTTCAAGTCTTTGTCAAAAATCCCTTGAGCTACTTGGTAACCCCAAGTGCATCAAGTCTTATAAAAATCTCATGAGTTCCTTGGTAACCCCAAGTGCTCATGTTTTCAACAAAATCTCTTGAATTCCTTGGTACCCCCAAGTTCATCAAGTTTTGTCAAAGTCCCTTGAGCCCCTTGGTAACCCCAAGTGCATCAAGTCTTTAAAAGTTTTCTTTTAGAAATTAGAATGTCGAGATCTCCCATAGCTTCAAACTTTAGTTGCTCAGTATTGTCCATAACCGGGGACACGGCTAAGTACTTAGATTTTTATTATCTTCTGCAGAAGGAGTACACTTTACCCACATGTCACAATCCCATCCTTTTTCCACCAGTGGCCACTGGATTAGTGCTCACCAAGATGGAGTACCGACAGATTGAGAATGTGACGAAGTCTTTCCAAAGAGTCCTCCCATGCACCATTGCTAGCTTGTCTTCAAGTACCCATGTAGGATTCCAGGTCCTCATGTCCAGTAGCCTGAAGACAACGCATGGGTCTTCCCAATGTAGTTGACTAAGCCAGAGCCATAATAGCATGTGGTTGCACACGAAAGTCACAATTGGAGAAACATGTTCAATCTCTAAGTTTCCTGGGTGGTTTCCTTTGGAGCACAACACAAAGAGATTGCCATATACATGGTTCCTTTTGTTGCCAACTTCTCCAATACTCAAAGTATCCTTGGCCACCCAGGTGGTTCATTGAGTCCTTGTTTTATTATATAAAAAAACACAAGTCCTTTTCTCAACTTCATAAAATCTCAACATGTATCTCTTTTCAAAATATAGCATGGCTAAGCATGTATCAACTACAATGTTTTCACTAAGGAATGTATAGGGTATCCTATTAGGATTTAGCATAGCATAAGTATAGAAATTCTTTTCATGCATGTTTCAAAATCCACTAAGTATAATGAAAATAGTAGGACTTTGAATGATAGTGTCACTTGCCTTTTGGTAGGGAATGTTGGTTCACTCCTTGATCTTGCTAGTCTCACACTTTTCTAACTTCACTACAATCAATCAAGCAAACACAATATCAACAAGCATTCCAAACCAATAATCAATCAAACAATTCACACACACATAAAACAATGGAATCTAAGTTATGCAAGATATGGTTCTATTTTCCAAGGATGGTCTTCACTAGGCTTCTAAACTTGGTAAGGTTCAAAGTGGTCATTTTCCAAAGTGGCAAAGTCATTAGCAAAAGGGTTTTGTCCATAAACTAATTTTAAATCCTTTCATTATTTTATGTGGTGGAAAACATTTTTGTCAAAGCAACAACTTTAAGTTGTTCACCAAATAAGTTGTTGTTTTCTCAAAACTTGGTGTTTAGGGTCAGTAGGTTTGATCCAAATATTTTCCCAAAGTTTTCTTTATAAAAACATTTTCATAACCAAAATCTTTATTTTCATTTGGCTAGAAATGGGATAAATCAATTAGTCCATCCTAAACTTTACCAAATTCATTTTCAAAACCATGGGTTGGTTCCTAGGGTCAGTAGGTTCACAACAAACCAATTTGCAAAGGTTTTAACCTCAAAAACATTTTTGAACAATTTTTCTAGTCTTAACAAGCATTCAAATGTTTCTGCAAAAACAACTAATATAACAGATACTATTTGCTAAACAAAATCCATTGTTGTCTAGGTCTTGTTCTACTGATTCCAACGGTATAAAGTTTGCAAAAATCCTTTGAACTCCGTGGTAACCCCAAGTGTTCAAGTCTTTGTCAAAAATCCCTTGAGCTACTTGGTAACGCCAAGTGCATCAAGTCTTATAAAAATCTCATGAGTTCCTTGGTAACCCCAAGTGTTCATGTTTTCAACAAAATCTCTTGAATTCCTTGGTACCCCCAAGTTCATCAAGTTTTGTCAAAGTCCCTTGAGCCCCTTGGTAACCCCAAGTGCATCAAGTCTTTAAAAGTTTTCTTTTAGAAATTAGAATGTCGAGATCTCCCATAGCTTCAAACTTTAGTTGCTCAGTATTGTCCATAACCGGGGACACGGCTAAGTACTTAGATTTTTATTATCTTCTGCAGAAGGAGTACACTTTACCCACATGTCACAATCCCATCCTTTTTCCACCAGTGGCCACTGGATTAGTGCTCACCAAGATGGAGTACCGACAGATTGAGAATGTGACGAAGTCTTTCCAAAGAGTCCTCCCATGCACAATTTTTGGACGTGTGGATCAAAAGTTATAGGGTTTTCAAATTGTAACTCAAATCTGGTTTCAATCTGTTTTTAAACCAAAAACTGGCCACGCGTCACAAGTTACTGGCTGGTACCGGTTCGGCCGGATCGGCTCTGCGGTGCGTTGGATCTGAATAGATCGTGCGGTCCTGATCGCGTACCCCTTTGGTGATTAAGTGGATCTGTTTCGTTCGCTCGATCTAGATCCTACGGTTGCTAGCATGCTTGCCAAAGATCGGCGGCGCTGGCGGCGGCTAGCGGCGGCGCTACGGCGGTTACAGGAAGCGGAGAGGGGAGGGAAGGTGCTCACCTGAATCGCGAGGAAGTGGTGATGCTCGACGTGTGCTTGTCGTGGCAAGGGGTGCTCTGGTACAGCTGCGATTGCTCGCCGGAGTAGAGAACAACGTCGGGTGGTCCTGGTCGTGGTCGGAGGCGAAGCTGTCGATCACGAGGAGGAAAACAGAGGGCGTGGTCAGATGCAGGAGGTCACGGAGATGACGCGAGTGTGAAGGACAAGGCTCGGGGCGGTCTGGACTTACCGGAGGAGCTCGACGGAGACGAGACAGACGGCGGCGAGGTCAGAGCTTGTCGAAGGTGATGCTCTGGGGCGCCCGCGGTAGAACGGAGGGTACTTGGAGATGCGCCAGGGAGTGGTGAGTGTGCTCGTGTGCTTGTGGAGGAAGGAGGTGGTGTGGCTCGGCCGGAATCGAGGGAGGAAGGTGGTCGGAGCTACGGCGGTGCGAGCTCAAATTGAGGCAGCCTCGGGGCAGAGAGTTAGTGGCGTGTGAGGGGAAAGGAGGAGGAGACGCTGGCGTTTAATAGCGTGCAATCACGGCGAGGTTAAGGCGCGGCATTATGGCGAATTGAAGCCGCGACATCAACGACAGAAACGGCCGGCGTGGTCGTCGCGAGGAAGAGGATGAGCTGGAAAAGTGGGGTCTGCTGGTCAGTGGGAAAAGGGAGTGAGGGATGTTGGAGATATGCCCTAGAGGCAATAATAAATATAGTTATTATTATATCTTTGTGTTTATGATAAATGTTTACATTCATGCTATAATAGTATTAACAAGGAAACATTGATACTTGTGTGATTTGTAAACTTAATTTGAAGTCCCTAGTAGAGCCTCTATACATCAATAGCTTGTTGGTTGATAAATGATTGTGGTTTCCCTATCATGAACATTGAGATGTTATCAACAACGAGATCATATCGTTAGGAGAATGATATGATGGACATACTCCTATAGATAAGCGTAGCATAAAGATCAAGTCATTTGAATAGTTCAATTGCTATATGCTTTCTGATACATAGTAACCTAATTCCTTCGACCATGAGATCATGCATATCACCTTTACCGGATGGATGCTTTGATGACATCAAACACCACACCGTAACTGGGTGGATATAAAGGTGGCATTGAGTGTTCGGAAAGTATTGGTTGAGACACATGGATCAAGAGTGGAATTTGTCCATCCATATGACGGATAGATATACTCTGGGCCCTCTCGGTGGAATGTCATCCAATTATCTTGCAAGCATGTGACTGGCTCACAAGGGATCACATATCACGGGAACGAGAAAAGAGTATTTATCGGTAACAAGGTTGAACTAGGTATGCAGAGATACCGACGATCATAACCTCGGATAAGTAAACTATCGTGAGACAAAGGGAAATTGGTATCGTATGTAAGTGGTTCATTCGATCGCAAAGTTATCGTAGAAATACGTGGGAGCCATATGAATTTCCAGATTCCTCTATTGGTTATTGTTCGGAGAAGTGTCTCGATCATGTCCGCATAATTCACGAACCGTAGGGAGACACACTTAAGGATTCGACGTTGTTTGAGTAGTTATGGTAGTATGAGAAAGAGACCGAATGTTGTTCGGAGTCTCGGATGGGATCCGGGATATCACGAGGTGATCCGGAATGGTCCGGAGAATAAGATTCATATAAGGAAAGTTCCGTTTCGGAGTTCGGGAATGATTCCGGTGTTTTCATCGAGAATGTTCTAGAAGGTTCCAGAATGTCCGACACTCCGGAGGGGAAGGGTTACATGAATGTGTCATTGCAAGATGGAATGATTGCATCATGTACTAAGTGTATTCGATGTCCAAAATAAAGGGTTTATTCAAATCCTAAATTGAAAAGTCAAACGGCAAGTTTTCGAAAGTGGAAAAGAGGAGGGAGTGTGAAACCGAGTTGGGGAGGGAGTCCTCCTCCCCAAGCCGGCGCACCACCCAAGCCGAGTTGGGGAGGGACTCCCCTCCCTCCCCTTGGCCGCCGGCCCCTCCACCTATATAAGGAGGGGCAGGGCTCCCTCCTCTAGACACACAAGTCCCTCACCTCAAACCCTAGAAGCTGCAGCCCTCCATAGCCGCCGCCACCTAGGGTTTTGCCTAAGCCGACTTGGGGTCCCCGGAACCCTAGCCGCCGGCTCTAGCCCCTCCTCCTTGGTGTGTCTAAACCCTAGATCGCCGAGGAGCTCTCTCATACTCCACCATACTCGCTCCGGCTTAAGGCGAAGCCCTGCAGGATCTCATCTCTACTTCCGGTACCACGCCGTTGTGCTGCTGGAATCTCGAGGAGAGTGCTACAACATCCGCTGCCTGATGGAACAAGGGAGAGGAAGGTCTTCGTCAAGTACCGAACGTGTGACCGACTGCGGGAGCGCTGCCGGAACGCAGCGCCGGAAGGATCGTCTACGCGATCTTGAGATCGGGAAGAGTATGACTACATCACCCACGAGAATCCGCTCTCGTTAAACACTTTGGAATCTTCGAGGGTAAGTTATTCCATCGACTCGTTGCTACAATCTAGTAGATAGATCTTGGCTTGTTTGTTTGTATGCGATAGAAATTTTTTGTTTTCCATGCTACGAAACCCTACAGTGGTATCAGAGCCGTGTCTATATGTAGATCTGTTGCACGAGTAGAACACAATGGTCATTGTGGGCGTTGATGCTTTTATTGTCGATTGCTTCTTGTGTACTTTGCATCTTGCGGTATGTTAGGATGAAGCGGCCCGGGCTAACCTTACATGACATCGTTCATGAGACTTGCTCCACGCTTGACATGCAACTTGTATTGCATAAGTGGCTTTATGGTGCTGTTTCTCCTAGCATAGTTAAGATCCAATTTACAACAGGTGATTAACAATACTAGTATCAACGTTGTGGTTCTTGTTCGTAAGTTAGAACGACACTTACTGAAATCCCCAAACCACGTAAAATATGCAAAGAAAGTAGAGGCGTCTAACTTTGTTTTGCAGGGGTGTGCAGTGATGTGATATGGCCATGATTGTGATTATATTTGATGTATGCAATGTTCCTTATTGTAAGTTGGCAACCCGAGAATATATGGTTGTCTTTAATTTATGTTAAGACCCGCGTGTCTATTCAAAGTAGTTGTAATAGTTGAAGCTGGTGGACGACAACCATGGAGAAGCGTCATTAACCTTGATGCAATGCCGGTGATGATGGAGATCATGTTCGTGCTTGAAGATGGAGATCGGAAGCACAAAGAAGAAAGGCCATATCATATCACATATATATTGAATTGCATGTGATGTTAATCCTTTATGCATCTTGTATTGCTTAGTAGACGATGGTAGCATTATAAGATGATCCCTCATGCACATGAATTTCAAGTCATAAAGTGTTCACCCTTAGTTAGCACCGTTGCTAAAGCTTGTTGTTTCGAAGCACCACGTGATGATCGGGTGTGTTAGATTCCGCAAGTGTATACAACGTGAGCAAGCCAGATTTGCTCATGCGGAAACTAAGGTTTGATCTTGACGAGCCTAGCATGTACAGACATGGTCTTGGAACACGGATCACCGAAAGGTAAAGGATGAATCATATAGTAGATATGATGAACATGTCGATTGTTCGCCATTGAAACTATATCAACTCTCGTGATGATCGGTGTTGATGTAGTGGATTTGGTTCGTGTGATCACTAAAACAATGTGAGGGATATTGTTTTGAGTGGTAGTTCACCTAGATTAACTTTATTAATTAATTTGAACTCAATTTGTCATAAACTTAGTCTAAACTATTGCAAATATGTTGTAGATCAATGGCAGCCCCTACCATCAATTTTAATGCGTTCCTAGAGAAAGAAAAGTTGAAAAACAATGGAAGCAACTTCGCGGATTGGTTCCGCAATGTGAGGATTGTCCTCACAGCTGGTAATTTGACCTATGTCTTTGGATGCACCATTGGGTGACCTAAGCTGCGGTGATGCTTCCGATGAAGTAAAGAATGTTTACCTCGCTCGGAAGAATCAGTACTCCATAGTTCAGTGTGCTATCTTGTATGGTTTGGAATCGGAGCTTCAGAAAAGGTTTGAAGATTCAGACCCATATGATATTGTCGAGGATCTCAAATTGATTTTTGAGACTCATGCGGCAATTGAAAGCTATGAGGCTTCTGAAAAGTTCTTTAACTGCAAGATGGAAGAGGGCAGCTCCGTAAGTGAGCATGTGCTTAAGATGTCTGGGCTGTTATCGCCATATTTTGGCCAAAGAAGGAGATGGGCCGTGATCAAGATGGGCTTGGAAGATGCGTATATTCAACGTGTTGTTGGATCGGCCTAGTGCGTGGATTTGGGCTAAATTGCCCGTGTATCTTGTATCATAGTAGGTTTCGTTTCAGTTTAGGTTCCATTTCAGTTTAGGTAAAGATAGAGTTGTAGAGTTATTCCAAAAGTAGAGAGTCTCCGGACTATAAATATGTACCTAAGGTTATCAAAGAAAAGAGGACAATCACGTTCACAACTAACACAATCTCGGCGCATCGCCACCCCTTGTTTCTAGGGTTTTTCTCGGGTAAGTGCCATGCTGCCTAGATCGCATCTTGCGATCTAGGCAGTATCTACTTATGCGATTATTTGGTGTTACTCGTACTGAAGCCTTGTTGATGGCGAGTAATACTATTATCATAGATTTGTTTAGGCTAGCATCGGTACCTTTTTGCTATGATCGTTTAGTTATCGCCTATAGCTATCTACGCCTTTGCACCTTTTCCCGGTGTAAGGGTGGCATCTTATGATCTTTATTTAAGTCAATTTGATCATTATAGTTGTGCCTTGTTCTCCAAGGTCTAGTTTGATATCTACATGATCAGGCCTTGCAAGCGGGTTGAACGATCGAGAATATGTAAGATATGGTTTGCCAATCCAAGGAGTTGTTAGAATTGACTTTATGTTGGTTTTTAGGCCTTCTCTAGGGTTAGTTTTCTATCATCTTTTGTATCTACCAGGCTCAACTACGTGTAGGATGTTCCAATTATGTGGTGAAAACATTAAACTGTCGTAGATCGTTTTAACTTGTATTGATGAAGCAAGACCCCATGTTATCATAGATCTAATGCAGAACCATGGGATAATCGGCTCTAGGAGCCGATTCACAGGGAAACCTGGGAGCCGGTCACGGCTCGAATTTTACGTATACTTGTTTACCATGCAGGAAATCAATCGAAGCAATCCTTCACCTTCCTGACCAGGTATAGGTCGGTGGCATCTCGAACCAAGCCGGGGCGTGTCTGGGAGTTTTGCGGGCCGTTGCCCGAGGGACCAGGGCCCACCAGCAGTTCTGGGAGCCTCCCGGCTCTTCGTGTTGCTCGTCGCTGCTCGCCGGTGGGTTTTGACAGGCAACACATTCTGGCACGCCCGGTGGGACCTTCAACAACATCTGCATCAAGATCCGACGCTGAGATGGGGGACAGAACAGTCACTTACGACGAGCTACCTGACAAGCACAAGGCCAAGTATGACGAGATCAAAGCTCTCTTCGAAGAAGACCTCATCGGCTCTTTCGAGAGGACCCGTAAGCATGGCATCAAGTGGAAGGGATTCTCGCCCGAGGGTGCTCTTGATGAGGTGGATCTGTCTGTTCCTTCAGAGGAGCGCACCAGAGCTCTGCGACAGGAAGTCAACTACATGGTGGCTCATTCTCTTCACTGCCATTCTGAGATCCTGGTGAACTCTTTTGAGCGGATCGCAGTTCGCGTAGTTCAGGAGATCATGAAACATCAGTATTCTCCGACGGGGCCTGCTCTGGGGACTCACCAGGGAGAAAGACCGCTCCAGGACAGGCCACCACTGCCATTCGCACTTGCAGCTCCGGAGCCGCCAGGGGCAGCCGCGTATGTCGTCTACAAGGTTGGAGGCGACCCAGGCGATTGCCAGTTCCTGTTTGAACCACCTAAAGAGATCCCACACGGATATGTGTGCACTTATGTGCCGGACTGCAATAACCTGACACGCGCACCAGATTGCGCGAGATTTCCGCGGGGAGTTCTGAGCTGGGTTTTGATGGCGTTCACAGGGCAGCGATGCGGGGTGGGCCCGACAAGCGAGCATGGCTAGCCAAGTATGCCCTCGAACGAGTCATGAGACTCTAGCCCCTGACTCACACAATGAGCAAATCCGTACCATCTGAGAGACCAGTTAAACCGTGCCAAAGAGAAGGACAATCGGCTATTCAAAGCCGTATCCCAATGAGTTTGATCGATCCGCTGCCTCCCAAGTATCGGCTCCGAGTTCTCAAGGTTCGGCGGATCGGAAGGATCGAGCTCGATCGAGCACGTGAGCCGATACAGCGCGATTGGGCGTGGTTTTGACATCGGATCAGGCTGCGTAAGGTTCTTCGCGCAATCGACAGACCAGCTTTTGGATGGTACACCTCGCTACCACCGATTCAATTCAGACTGAAACAAGCTGGAAGACCGGTTCCACACTCGATATCACTCGAGGCTACCGGCTGGCATTGCGGACACTGGCGCAGTGCGGCAGAAGCGGGGAGAAACCGTAGCCGAGTATATCCAGCGCTTCAGGACCGTCAAGAACCGATGTTACTCAGCTCGTTTAACTGAGAAAGAAGCAGTCGAGCTAGCAGTGTTGGGTCTCTTAGCACCCATCAAGGACCTGGCTTTCCAGGTAGAGTACAACTCGCTGGCGCACATGGCCCAGAAGATGACAATGTATGAACAGCGCCACCCTGAGTTGTACCAAGACAAATTCAAACGTCCGATAGGCCTGGTCGATGCAGAAGAAGATGATCCTACACAAGACCAGGAAGTGGCCGTAGCCGAGTGGGCTCGAGGGGCAGATCTTGTATCCTGCAAATGGGTGAAACAGCAAGGGCCTGCAAAAGGGTTCGACTTCGATGTGAGCAAAGCCGAGCAGATATTCGATTCTTGCTAAAAGAAGCGGTGAGGTTACCCGAAGGCCACAAAATCCCTACGGCTCGTGAAATGCACGGAGACCATCGCAAGTGGCATCATTCGTTCACCCACACCACCAATGATTGCAAAGAGCTACGTCGCCAAATCAAACGGCGATAGAACAAGGCCGTCGATCCTTGGGCGATTCGCCATGAAAGTGGACACAAACCCATTTCCGGCGTCAACATGGTAGAACTCGATCGCTCCATGGCGTCGGTGGATTTCTCGTTCGGCGTTAATATGGCGAGGTCTGGTACCACCATGACACGCATACAAGCGGAAGGTGGTCGCTCTCGGGGCAAAGAAAGAGAGGAGGCTAGTCCACGCGACCGGCCCAGCCACAATGACAGGCGGTACTTAACAGAGGAACAAGTGAGGAGAGTGCGATATCAGAAGCCACATTCCACGCATCTCCTTAACAAGTATGAACGCCAGTATGACCAACGTCGCCGGCGCGACAGAGACGATGAAAGATATGAGCACCTTGCGAGGGGACCGTCAAAAGAAAAGGACGGCACAGACAAACATTGGGATTGTCCTTTCTTCAAGTATTGCTGGGACGCGGGAATGAGCCGATTGCCTACAGTCGACAACTTCCCGGAATGTGGTCAGCCGAGGGAGGACGCGGAGCCAGTTTCGGTGTTCCAACGACTAGGGCCTCTCCCACCTCAGAGCCGTTACAAAGAGTCCACTCGAGCAAACGTCCTCGCGAAGCCAAGGGATGACAAATAAGAAGACAGATATCACCGTCCAAGGTGGTGTCCCGACGGACTCAGACACACCCAAAAGCGCAGAGTGCAGCGGCTACGTAACTTGGAGGAAGCCGAAGCTCAGTATCTCCGCGCTTTAAAGAAAGCACGGCCTGATCTGGCCGTCAAAGTGAGGCAGACTCTGGAAACGGAAGATCGCCCGGGAAGGAAGGAGTGGCGCCCCAAACCGGTAAAAGCCGATGCAAAGGCGTGGCTGGCACAAACATGGTGTTCATACTTCCGTCGAACTGCGCCAAGAACAAATGAGCTACGGTGGCACGGTTCATTGCGGCCACCGGTTATCTTTGAGAAGCCACGTGAGAAGGGTTACAAACATCTGAAAGCCACAGCCTCACGGGTTACATCAATGGGCAACCTGTCAGCAAGATGTTGGTGGACACCGGAGCGGCAGTCAATATCATGCCATACTCCATGCTACGGCGTTTGGGACGCTCCACTGCAGATTTGATCAGAACCAACGTCACGTTAAGCGACTTCAACGGTCAGACTTCGGAAACGCAAGGCGTACTGAACGTAGATCTGACCGTGGGCAGAAAAACCATCCCCACGTCATTCTTCGTCGTGGACAGCAAAAGCACTTACACTGTCTTGCTAGGAAGGGATTGGATTCACGCTAATTGCTGCATTCCGTCCACAATGCACTAGTGCCTGATCCAGTGGGACGGAGATGAAGTGGAGGTCATCCACGCAGATGATTCTATCGAGATCTCCATAGCTGGCATGAACGTCTGGGAAGCAGAAGACCAAGAGCCGATCACTGGAATCAGTCTGACGGCTGTGGCGATTGAAGCTACAAAAAGCGGGTGAGGCTGGTCTTATCCACCGGCCTTACAGAGTAGAAAAGCCCACGATCATCCAGGGTACGGCCGATCCTGCGATCGGCCACAAAAATAAAAGCAGCGATCGTATCGACAAGCTCATGTAGTCGTCGCAGAGAGATGCTCTGCCACTGTAAAACAATAAGGTGTAAACCGTCCTTGACTAATGCAAGCAAAAAGGGGGCCGATTCAAGCAATCGGCCCAAATTATTTTTGTTATCCTCACCTACCGCTTGCCCTGTGTTTAGCATCGATTTGACAGGTGACGGAAGCTAGGGTACGGGTTCACATCCGCTGATGAACTAGAAGAAATCGACATTGGTCCTGGGGATAAGCCACGACCAACATTTATCAGCAAGAAGTTAGATCCGAGTATGTGGGGCCCTATGATAGCCCTGTTGAAAAAATATCCGCATCGCTTCACGGGACTACAGAAATGCACAGGTTAGACAGAGCATCATTGAGCATCGACTCCGCTTAAAAAGGATTTCGCCATTTCAGCGAGCACGACGGATGAAGGCGAAATTGGAAGAAGTCAAGAAGGAGGTCGAGAAAATGTTGACGACCAAGTTGATCGGCCATGCGGTATCTTTGAGTGGATTTCTAGTATCGTGCACAGAGAAAAAGGATGGCCGGTGGCGTGTTGCCATAGATTTTCGGGATCTCAACAGAGCTACCCCAAAGGATGAGTATCCGATGCCGGTGGCAGAAACATTAATCAATGCAGCAGCTGGTCATAAGATTTTGAGCTTCATGGACGGCAATGCCGGTTACAACCAGATCTTTATGGCCCCAGAAGACATACACAAGACCGCATTCAGAGTCCCAGGGTCAGTGGGGTTATTTGAATATGTAGTCATGACGTTTGGACTGAAAAATGCCGGCGCCACGTACCAAAGGGCCATGAATTATATTTTCCATGATCTGATCGGCAAACTGGTGGAGATTTACATCGACGACGTGGTGGTCAAGTCTGCTTCAGTGCACGGACACCTGGACGATCTGCAACGCGTCCTGGACCGAACAAGAAAATTCGGGCTACGGATGAATCCAAAGAAGTGTGCCTTCGGGGTGACGGCCGGTCAGTTCTTGGGTTTTTTGGTCCATGAACGCGGAATTGAAATCGGCCTGAAAAGTCAGGAGGCAGTGCGAACAATGAAGCCACCCACGAAGAAAGAACTGCAGTCCCTCATCGGCAAGATCAACTTCGTCAGAAGATTCATCTCTAATCTGTCAGGAAGGATAGAGCCGTTCATGGGACTAGTAAAAATCAAATCTGACGAGGAATTCCGCTGGGGGGCAGAACAACAACGAGCCTTCGACGAGATCAAAGAATATCTGACGAAGCCGCCAGTGTTAGTTCCACCGCACTGACGTGCCGTTTCTACATTTACTTGTCGAGAGTCGACACGTCCATCGCCTCGGTGGTGGTGCAAGTTTATGATGGGCTGGGCGAGTCGTCTTTTACATAAGCGTAGGATGCCGGACGCAGACAAGGTACCCGATATCGATAAGTTGTGCCTCCGCTGCTTTTCACCGCACAAAGCTGCGCATATTTTGCTATCGCAGATTGTCATCATATGCAAGTCAGACGTCATAAAGCACATGCTGTCGGCTCCTATGTTGAAAGGCCGACTGGGCAAATGGATGTTTGCATTATCGGAGTTTGACATCCGGTATCAACCCGCGAAAGCAGTTAAGGGACAAGCGTTAGCCGATCTTATCGCTGAAAGGATCAACACTAATATAGCAGCACTGCAGATCCGAGCGTGGGCTATGTTTTTCGATGGATCGGTTTGTGACAATGGGAGCGGCATCGGCATGCTACTCGTATCGCCCCGGGGGGCAACATTCTATTTCTCCATCAGGTTATCTGCCCCTCGCACCAACAACGTCGCTGAGTATGAGGCGATACGCAAGGGAATGGTGTTGCTCATCGAAGATGGAGCAGAAGCAGTGGAAATTTTTGGGGACTCCAAGTTGGAGATTTCCCAGCTCACGGAGGACTACAAGTGCGAGAGCGAGTCACTCTTCCCATTATGGCTGCACTGCCGCGAGCTGATGACGCAATTCCGGTACATAAACTTCACTTGGATCCCACGATCGCAGAATACCGAGGCGAACGATCTTGCGCAGATGGCTTCAGGCTACAAGGACGTTGCAGAAGGAGCCGATGTTCAGGTACAGTTCCTGGAAGTAGACGATTGGAGAGCCGATATCTTCAATTACTTGAAGGATTCGGCTCGGGGGGCACCTAAATGGATAAGATACAAGGCCATGAAGTACGTGCTTATTGGGGATGACATGTTTTACAGGACTCTGGAAGGGCTATTGCTCAAATGCCTGGGGACAGCCGAGGCCAATCGGCTCCTACACGAGGTACACGAAGGCGCCTATGGAACCCACCAATCAGCTCATAAGATGAAATGGTTGATCAGGCGATCAGGGTTTTATTGGCCCACCATGCTTGAGGACTGTTTCAAGTACTACAAAGGGTGTCAAGCATGCCAGAAATTTGGGAAAATTCAGATGGTACCACAAGAATGAACCCCATCATCAAGCCTTGGCCATTCCGAGGTTGGGGCATGGACATGATCGGCAAAATCAATCCTCCATCAATCAAAGGCCACATGTGGATTTTGGCCATCACTGACTACTTGACTAAATGGGTGGAGGCTGTCCCGATGTCAAGAACTCAAGGATGTTATCAATTTTGTGAAAGAACATGTCATCCATAGATTCGGATTCCCAAACTATCACGACCGATGGAGGTTCGGTCTTCATTTCTCACGAGTTTAGAAAGTTCTGTGAGGACACGGGATCAAGTCGATTAGATCATCTCCATACTATGCTCAAGCAAATGGGCAAGTGAAGCATCCAACCGAGCCTCATCAAACCGATCAAGAGAAAAGTCGATGAGCACCCTAGGCGTTGCACGAGGTTTTGTCGAGGCGTTATGGGCTTATCGCATGTCATGCCATGGAGCAATAAAACCTCGCCATACCATCTAGTATATGGACAAGAAGCCGTACTACCCTGGGAAATTACGGCTGGATCGAGACGCGTCACTTTTCAGGACGATCTAACAACCGAAGAATACGCAGCCCTGATGAGTGACAGTGTGGAGGATTTAACCGAGCTCAGGCTATGGTCACTGGAGAAAATCAAAGAGAACAAGGCCAAGGTAGCTCGTGCATATAACAAGAAAGTGAGGCCAAAGGAGTTCCACGTTGGTGATCTAGTATGGGAAGCTGTGTTGCCATTGGGGACTAAGGATGCAACATATGGTAAATGGTCTCCAAATTGGCACGGGCCGTACAGGGTCGATCAAGTTTTAAGAGGAAACGCATACATGCTCGAGCAACTGGATGGCGTAAAATTCCCAGTGGCGGTCAACGGTCAACATCTCAAGAAATATTTCCCAAGCATGTGGGATGATGGACAGTAAAATGTGTAGGCCGATACATGGAATCGGCCGAACAAAAAGAAAAAAAAGATATAGCCGATGCACAGTCATCGACTCTAGAGGTTCACACACGTTACAAACAGATGCCAGTTTACACATACGAGCTACTGAAGAAATGCCTCGAAGGCGTGGAGGGCGTCAGCACGAACACGATCCACCTCGGCGATCTCGGCTTCGTCATCTTCATCCTTACCCATCACTAGCTGCTCAGGGCACGCGTATACGCCAGATCGGTCTTCGCTGAGCTTTGAGGCCTTCCTCGTCTTGGGAATGGGCGATGGATTCTTCCTTGTCGCGGATGAGCTGTTTAGTCGACCTTCTCCTCAAGATCTTCCAGCTCCTTTTTCAAGGATGCGAGCTCGGTGATCGACGGAGGTGTCGGTTTAGCATCGAGACGCCTTTTCTCGTTAAGCTGCGACATCCGCGCAATATCGGCCAGGAAGTTGGGCGTGGCAGATTGATCCTTTCACGAGCTAACTTCACCGTGGCGAAGAAGGACAGATTTGCAACCCAAAGCTTCACTTGCAATGCTACCGAAGATGGTCCTGAATTTCGGCAAGAACGCTCTTCACTTCCTCAGAACCCTCGATCAACTCCTCGATCGGGGAGGACAGCAAGGTTTTAAGACGCTGGAATTGAGGTAGAGCAACCCTGGCTTGTGGTTCAGCGTGGGAAACAGAGGGAGTTGGTTCGATGGATTCAGGGTCGAACGACAGCAAACCTGAAAGATCACAACTCTGGCAGCCAGAAAAGCGTCAGTATGCATCCAAACGTGTAAGGATGAGCCGAAAGAACCTAAACGTACCTCTCCTAAGATCGAGGGGATAGGCGAGGAGACCATCGGTTTGTGTGTGGTTGCTGGAGGCTTGGCCAGAGTAGTAGCCGTTTCATCTGCACCTTCGGGGATTCCCAGATCCGCGGCCAAGATCGCCGGCTTTCCCAGGAAATGTCAGGCGTCTGCATGAAAGGTGTTCTTAGCCGGTGTAAATAACGATAAATCGGCAGACAAAAAAGGGTGGTGATTTTCGAAACCTCCTGACTCGACGAAGAAGCTTGTAGTCCTTTGCAAGTTCTCTTGGGACCCGCAGTTGGCCCCGCCTCGATTGACGCTCGGGGGGCAGCAGGTTCAGGAGCCGACCTTTTCCTAGAAGCCGATGGTGGTGAATCTGGCTGGTTCGGTGTGATGGTCCTCTCAGAATCCGTTGGGCCTAGTTCTCCTCGATTGATCTGGACATCCTCACTGGAGGTGTCTTCGACGGAAGCCTGTAAAGGAGGAGAATCAGTAATCGCGAGCATGTTTGCAAGAATGGAAGAATGATCAGGATCGACCAAGGCCTGAATTAGCTTACATGCGAGCTGTCTGGAGAAGGGCTCCGGCGCCTCAAAGTCTTCCTAGCAGCTACCTTCCTCACCATCGTTCTGGTTTTGGTCGGAACTCGAGGGCATGACTTAGAGCTGCTGGTTTCTTGGAAGCCGATTGTGGGGTTATCGGTGTTTGCATTATGACCTTTTTCGGAGGTGGCGAGTCTTTGCGTAAAAGAACCACAGGAGCTGGCGGGAAGAACTCAAGGGGAGCCATCATTTGCGTAGGCTCAGGCCATCTTGTTGCTGCAAAGAGAAAGAGTGGATTAATAAAAGGATCAATTGCGTCTACATCAAGAAAATTTGCAAGTAGTGGTACCGGTCCACGGGATGTCATAGTCGACATCGAGCTGTTTCAAAGAACGGTCCTGTGGCTCTCTCAAGACGTGAGTCTTCCACATCGACCACCAGTCTTCAAAGCCATCGGTTGATGAGGCAAAGGTGAGGTCGTTGGGAATTGGGATGGTCAGAGCATCAAAGAAGGAATAACACCTTTGGCTGGTGAGAGGATCAGGCAGATCGGCTCTGCTCTCCGTAAGGTGATGGAGAAAGAAGTGGGGAGCTACTTGTCCAAGGCCGAATTGGCGAGCCACTACGACTGGCTGGTAGAATTCATACCCAGGCTTGATTATTCTGTTGGACGTACTCATGCCAACTGGAAGGAAACAGGGACGAATCACGGTGGAAAAGAGCTGAAGGAGAGTGGATTTTCAAAGTGTTCTGATTCCTCCATGTAAGGGAAGAAGGTAGGGTTGTCCAGGCCTTGGAAGAAAGTGCTGAACCACTTAGATGCCTCCTGAGAGGTCAGTTATCGCTGGCAATCGATACAAAGCTTGGCCATAACGGTGCATCGGATCTGCTTCCTTTTACATCTGGAAAGGTGCTCGCCAAAAGGGGGAAGTTTGGGATGTGATTTTGGAAATACAAATGAGCCCATAGCTGAATAAACCACCAAGGACCACTGTTTAACGCTATGCCGAGAACAGCTTGATGACATCAATTGGAGGTATCGATAGACTTCTCCAAGAAACAATTTGCCGAGGCCAAGTTGAGTACCTTTGGCCGTTCATGGGCTAAGGAGAGATAGTTTTTGGTTGGAGCAGGAAGGGCCACAGAAGATGAAATGCTCTAGCAAGTTGAGAAAGGCATGTTCTTTCTCCGAAACAGGCCCTTTGTTTTCATATGGCGTTGGAGATAAGCACCCCAACTTGTACATCTGTTTTGGAAGACAGTTTTAGGGACCGTGGTCATTTGAAAGCGAGGGCTGGGTGATGTAACATCCGGACCAGGATCATCACCACGCCTAGCAAGGTTGGTGACATAGGGCCATGGCCGAACATAAAGCGATTCGAGCGTCGGACGAAGTAGCCGATGGTTTTGAGAAGATTCTCGTGTTTCTCAAGAGGAGACAACGATAGATGCAAGGCATCGGCTATTCCCAAAGTTTCCCATTGGGATTGGTAAGCTCTAGCTACCCTACTGAACCAAGAAACCCAATGTTCAGGGGTATTAGGCCAGGCTCGCAAGCAGTCGGCCCAAGAGTTCAGATCTAGGTCTTGGCTTACGAAGGGGATTCTATTTGCTTCGCAAGAAATCAGATGGGCAGGACTAGAATCTGTACGAGGGCCAAGACATAGAGAATTTGGGAGAGAAGGATGCGGCGTAATGTCTGAAACCTAGAAAGTTTAATGGTGGAATAAAGGCATTAATTCAGGTGTTCGCCATTAAGTTCTAACATTGCGTTCAGACTGCGAGGGGTAGGCGTACCTTCAGACCGGAGACCTCTGGATTGGTGTTGGACGATTCTGCCATCTGGTTTGCCGGCGGAGATGGATCTATGCAGATTGAGGATTGAGAGTTCTTGTTGCTGTGAGCTCGATCTGGTCGGTGGGCAGTTGGGGATCTAGGTCGCCCTTTTTGAAGAGAGTCGCAGGTTACCATTTGAAACTAAGAAGTGGCCGTTTAGGTTTGCCTAAGTATGCGACTGAGTTGACCTTGTCAACGATTTCGGGAAAGCCGATGTGCATCGGCTCTTTGAGTTATAGCTTGGTTGACTGTGAGAACGTAACAAGGTAAAAGCCGATACGTTGCTATCGGCTCCTGGAGCATCGATTTATTTGTGTTATCGACAAAATTGGGGCGGAAAGACAATCTGCGAGAAACGGATTTTTCATTCATTCATTCAAAAGCAGATTGCTTACAAGCGACTGATGGATTACAAAAGGGAGCCTACTACTACTACGGCTACTACTACTGGTTCCTAATCTAGGCCGAGGTCGTCGTCGCTGCCGTCGCCGCCGTCTTGTTCGCTATCCTCATCGCTGCTGCCAGCGTCGTCTTCGCTGCTGCTGCTGAAGAAGCCAGCAGGGGCCCCCTCGTCCTCATCGTCGTCCTCGGTGTCTTCATCGGACCCGGCACGGAAGCGCTTCGTCGGCGGATACTCACCGGAGGAGGTGTCCTCCTCCGATTCCTCCTCCTCGTCGGAGGACTCGACGCCGTCCCAAGACCAGGCGTTGTCGCTGCTCTTCGCCTCCAGTTCCCCGTTAACGAGGAACTGTAGGCTCTCCTCGCCGTCAGTCAGGGACGCATCGTCCATCGACCAGACGGCGAAATCCCAGTCCCTTTCATCCCACCATTGTGGGGCGAAAGTACTGTACGCCGCCGTGGGCATGTGCTCTGGCGTTGGCTCTCGATCACTGATGCTGTTGGAGGCGTGGGAGGACAGGCCAGAGGAAGCAGAGGAGGCCATGGCGGAGAAAGAGGGTTTTTCGGCGGAGGAAGAAGGGTTTTTTGGCTACTAGAGGAAGATGGGGACTGCGAACTGCTCAGACGAATTTAAATAAGGGGAATAGTGGAGAGACGGTTCAATGCCATAGCGGTTTCCCAGATTGTGCTTCCAAAATCGTCAAATCATGCACTGCGGAGGAGTTGAGAAGACAGGGCATCATGATGAAGGGGTAGCGTGACGATCCTGTTCTGCCACGCATTCTGTCAACACGCAACCCAATACAAAAAAAACAGAGTGGTTTTGGAATTATTATTGCCAAAACCAGGGGGCATGTGTTATCGCCATATTTTGGCCAAAGAAGGAGATGGGCCGTGATCAAGATGGGCTTGGAAGATGCGTATATTCAACGTGTTGTTGGATCGGCCTAGTGCGTGGATTTGGGCTAAATTGCCCGTGTATCTTGTATCATAGTAGGTTTCGTTTCAGTTTAGGTTTCGTTTCAGTTTAGGTAAAGATAGAGTTGTAGAGTTATTCCAAAAGTAGAGAGTCTCCGGACTATAAATATGTACCTAAGGTTATCAAAGAAAAGAGGACAATCACGTTCACAACAAACACAATCTCGGCGCATCGCCACCCCTTGTTTCTAGGGTTTTTCTCGGGTAAGTGCCATGCTGCCTAGATCGCATCTTGCGATCTAGGCAGTATCTACTTATGCGATTATTTGGTGTTACTCGTACTGAAGCCTTGTTGATGGCGAGTAATACTATTATCATAGATTTGTTTAGGCTAGCATCGGTACCTTTTTGCTATGATCGTTTAGTTATGCTGCCTATAGCTATCTCGCCGCCTTTGCACCTTTTCCCGGGTGTAAGGGTGGCATCTTGCTTGATCTTTATTTAAGTCAATTTGATCTGTTATAGTTGTGCCTTGTTCTCCAAGGTCTAGTTTGATATCTACATGATCAGGCCTTGCAAACGGGTTGAACGATCCAGTAATATGTAAGATATGGTTTGCCAATCCAAGGGGAGTTGTTCCGGGAATTGACTTTATGTTGGTTTTTAGGACTTCTCTAGGGTTAGTTTTCTATCATCTTTTGTATCTACCAGGATCAACTACGTGTAGGATGTTCCAATTATGTGGTGAAAACATTAAACTGTCGTAGATCGTTTTAACTTGTATTGATGAAGCAAGACCCCATGTTATCGTAGATCTAATGCAGAACCATGGGATAATCCGCTCTAGGAGCCGATTCACAGGGAAACCTGGGAGCCGGTCACGGCTCGAATTTTACGTATACTTGTTTACCATGCAGGAAATCAATCGAAGCAATCCTTCACCTTCCTGACCAGTTATAGGTCAGGTGGCACGCCCTCGAACCAAGCCAGGACGTGTGCCGGAGTTTTGCGGGCCGTTGCCCGAGGGACCAGGGCCCACCAGCAGTTCTGGGAGCCTCCCGGCTCTTCGTGTTGCTCGTCGCTGCTCGCCGGTGGGTTTTGACAGGCAACTGAAGAAATGCCTCGAAGGCGTGGAGGGCGTCAGCACAGACACGATCCACCTCGGCGATCTCGGCTTCGTCATCTTCATCCTTACCCATCACTAGCTGCTTGCTCAGGGCACGTATGTCTGCCAGATCGGTCTTCAGTTGAGCTTTGAGGCCTTCCGCCTCGTCTTGGGAATGGGCGATGGATTCTTCCTTGTCGCGGATGAGCTGTTTAGTCGACCTTCTCCTCAAGATCTTCCAGCTCCTTTTTCAAGGATGCGAGCTCGGCGGTACTGACGGAGGTGTCAGTTTTAGCATCCAGAGACGCCTTTTTCTCGTTAAGCTGCTGACATCTGTCTGCAATATCGGCTTTCAGCGGAAGTTGGGCGTGGCGCAGATTGATCCTTTCACGAGCTAACTTCACCCGTGGCCCGAAGAAGGACAGATTTGCAACTGACCAAAGCTTCACTTGCAATGCTACTGGAAGATGGTCCTGAATTTCGGCAAGAACGCTCTTCACTTCCTCAGAACCCTCGATCAACTCCTCGATCGGGGAGGACAGCAAGGTTTTAAGATGTCTGGGCACGCAAACAAACTTCAAAGCTTGGGTATAGTGATTCCTAATGCTTTGGGGATTTACCGTGTCCTCCAATCACTACCACCAAGTTACAAGAACTTTGTGATGAACTACAACATGCAGAACATGAACAAGACGTTTCAGAACTCTTTGCCATGTTGAAATCTGCAGAAGTGGAGATCAAGAAAGAGCACCAAGTGTTGTTGGTCAATAAGACCACCAAATTCAAGTAAGGCAAGCCTAAGCAGAAGGGACACTTCAAGAAGGGTGGTAAGAAAGTTACCACGCCGACGAGGAAGACCAAGGCTGGACCTAAGCCTGATACTGAGTGCTTTTACTACAAGGGAGAAGGTCACTGGAAGCGGAATTTCCCAAAGTACTTGGCGGATTTGAAGAACGGCAACATCAAGAAGAAAGGTATATCTGATATACATGTTATTGATGTGTATCTCACTAGTAGTGCCTGGGTATTTGATACTGGTTCGGTTGCTCATATTTGTAACTCGAAACAGGTGCTGCAGAATAAACGGAAGCTAGCGAAGAACGAGGTGACGATGCGCGTGGGAAACGGATCAAAGGTTGATGTGATCGCGGTCGGCACGCTACCCCTTCATCTACCATAGGGATTAGTTTTATACTTAAATAATTGTTATTTGGTGCCTGCGTTGAGCATGAACATTATATCGGGATCTTATTTATTGCGAGACGGTTACTTGTTTAAATCCGAGAATAATGGTTGTTCGATTTATATGAGTAATATGTTTTATGCACATGCACCTTTGATAGATGGTCTATTCTTATTGAATCTCGATAGTGGAAATACACATATCAACAACATTGAGGCTAAACGTTTGAAATCAAGCGATAATTCGACCTATATGTGGCATTGCCTTGGTCACATTGGAGTGAAACGTATGAAGAAACTCCATTCCGATGGACTTCTTGAATCACTTGATTTTGAATCACTTGAAAGATGCGAAGCATGTCTGATGGGAAAAATGACTAAGACTCCATTTTCTGGTATGATGGAGCGAGCTACGGACTTATTGGAAATCATACATACCGATGTATGTGGTCCAATGAGTGTAGCATCGCGGGGTGGTTATCGTTATGTTCTTACCTTCACGGATGACTTGAGTAGATATGGGTATATCTATTTCATGAAACATAAGTCCGAAACTTTCGAGAAGTTTAAGGAATTTCAAAGTGAGGTAGAGAATCAACGTAACAAGAAGATTAAATATCTACGTTCTGATCGTGGAGGTGAATATCTAAGTTATGAGTTTGGCGAGCATTTGAAGAAATGCGGAATACTTTCACAATTGACACCACCGGGAAAACCACAGCGTAATGGTGTGTCCGAACATCGTAATAGAACTCTCTTAGATATGGTTTGTTCTATGATGTCACTTACAGATTTACCGCTATCGTTTTGGGGTTATGCATTAGAAACAGCCGCATTCACTTTAAATAGGGCACCATCTAAATCCGTTGAAATGACACCGTATGAATTATGGTTTGGGAAGAAACCTTAATTGTCGTTCCTTAAAGTTTGGGGATGCGAAGCCTATGTAAAGAAGTTACAGCCGGACAAGCTTGAACCCAAAGCGGAAAAATGCGTCTTCATAGGATACCCGAAGGAAACTATTGGGTATACCTTCTATCATAGATCCGAAGGAAAAATCTTCGTTGCCAAGAATGGATCCTTTCTAGAGAAGGAATTTCTCTCGAAAGAAGTGACTGGAAGGAAAGTAGAACTCGACGAGGTTGTCGAACCTTCTCTCGAAATTGCGAGTAGCGCAGCACCGGAAGAAGTTCCTGTGGTGCCTGCACCAATAAGAGAGGAAGCTAATGATGGTGATCATGAAACTTCGGTTGAAGTTGCTACAGAGCCTCGGAGGTCAACGAGAACTCGTACCACTCCAGATTGGTATGATTCCGTTATGAATGTCATGTTGGTGGACAACACCGATGACCCCGAGACATATGAGGAAGCATGATGAGCCCAGATTCCAATAAATGGCAAGAAGCCATGAAATCCGAGATTGGATCCATGTACGAAAACCAAGTATGGACTTTGGTGGACTTAGGATGGCGAAAGGTCATCGAGAACAAATGGATTTTCAAGAAGAAAACAGATCTTGATGGTAATGTTATCGTTTATAAAGCTCGACTTGTCGCAAAAGGGTTTCGACAAATTCAAGGAGTTGACTAAGATGAGACTTTCTCACCGTAGCAAGCTAAAGTCTGAGGATTATGTTAGCAATCTGCATATTATGATTATGAGATATGGCGATGGATGTCAAAACAGCATTCCTCAATGGAGACATTGATGAAGAGTTGTATATGATGCAACCCAAAGGTTTTGTCGATCCTAAAGATGCTAACAAGGTATGCAAACTTCAACGATCCATCTATGGATTGAAGCAAGCATCCGGTTGGAATCAATGTTTTGATAAGGTGATCAAAGTTTTGGTTTTATACAAACTTATGGATAAGCTTGTATTTACAAGAAAGTGAGTGGGAGCTCAGAGCATTCTTAATACTATATGTGCATGACATATTGTTGATTGGGAATGATGTAGACCTTCTTAATAGTGTCAAGGAATATTTGAATAATAGTTTTTCAATGAAGGATCTTGGCGAAAGCTTACATATTAGGCATAAAGATTTACAGATAGATCGAAACGCCTAATATCATTGTCAGAGTACATATTTGGACAAAGTTCTAAAGAGGTTTGGAATGGAAGATAGCAAGAAAGGGTTCTTGCCCATGTTGCTAATACGACCTTGAGTAAAACTCAAAGTCCGACATCGCGAAGATAGAGAAAGGATGAGTAAGACTCCTATGCCTCACCGTAGGATCTCTAATGTATGCCATGCTATGTACTAGACCCGACATTGCATATGCTGTTAGTTTGACTAGCAGATATCAAAGTGATCCAGGAGTGGATCATTGGACAACGGTCAAAAACATCCTTAAATACTTGAGAAGAACTAAGGATATGGTTCTTTCTTATGGAGGTGATGAACAACTCGTTGTTAATGGTTACACCGATGCTAGTCAACACCGATCCGGATGATTCTAAATCACAATCGTGGATACGTATTTATTTTGAATGGTGCAGCAGCTTAATGGAGGAGTGCAAAGCAAAGCATTGTGGCGAGATCTTCAACAATCGAATACATGGTTGCTTGAGGCTTCACAAGAAGCGATATGGATGAAAGAGTTCATTACAGAGCTGGGTGTGGTTCCTAGTGCGCTGGACCCAATGTCTATCTACTGTGATAACATGGGCGCCATAGCCAATGCGCAAGAACCAAGGTCACACAAGAAGCTGAAGCACATCAAGCTACGTTTTCACGCTATTCGAGAACATATCCAAGATGGGGATATAAAGATTTGCAAAGTACACACAGATATGAATGTGGCGGATCCATTGACTAAACCTCTCCCGAGGGCAAAACATGACCAACACCAAACTGCCATGGGTGTTCGGTATATTACCATGTAATCTAGATTAGATGTCGTGGTGGTTGCACGGCAGATGCCATGGGTAGGCTAAAGTACGGGGCCAATGGATGCTAGTGGGATCTGGGGAGGGAAGATGCAACTGTCTTTACACTCAAGCTGCCAAAGTGATGAACTTTATTTTTCTCTTGATGGGTTACAAGTGCTCCTTGAGCTGTATACAGGGGGACAATGTGAATCTCCCCAGCCTAACGGTGCTCAGAGAATCGATCCTCCCCTCAGGGTCCAAACCTCCCCTTATAAAGGGGTGCCTTGGGTGCCCTTAGGGCTGACGAGGCAAGCATATTCGTGGAATATGCTTGTCCCAAAATAGTAGTTCGGCGGCCTCCTTTCCCTGTCGCCCTTCTAATGACGCAAGGCTCCAAAGGCCCCTCCTGCGTGCCTCGGGCTTCAGGACTGCCACCCCCGTGACCTCCTTCTGCCCCTCTGACGTTGTGCATCCTTGTCTCTTGTGCTTGGCCCTGTTCTGATTCCTTCTAGCCTGCAGCTATAGTTTGACCACAGGCTTCTCCTTCTCGCAAGCTTCAGACACTCGGCCTTACCTTGTGTTACTCGTTCCTCACCGCATGAAGATCATTTGGGTAACCGCCGATTCTCTCATTAACTCGGCCGAGTAACCACTTGATACCTATACATGGGCTTCTTGCCTCCGTTCATCGGCCGACATATCCATGATTCGGCCGACTTAGGCCGTAGCTCGGAAACCAGACGGGGACAGTACCTCTGTCTTTCCCCGTCTCTGACCTACCCGAGGTTAACCCCCCGACATTAGTCCCCGAAGCTGGTGTGGCCCTGTCAATAGCTTTGGCCGGGTTATATCAGCTTCATCACTTTCTTCAGTCTTGTTTCCGAGCTATGGCCTCGTCCGAGGTTTCCTCGTTCCTTCCCTCGTACGCCACGTCCTACGTGTCACCCCATCATTGCTCTTCTAGTTTTTAGGTCCTTCTACAGTGCTTACTGACAAGCTACAGTGAACCCTGTACCTGCTGCGCCGCCGCCGCGACGCCTCGTGTGCCGCTCCCCTTGGGATTGTAACAACTTTTCTTCGTCTGTGGCCGTTGGTGTGGCTCCACTCACCGTCGTGCGTTCGTGCTGTTCCCACGATCTACACGGGTAACTGCCACACCCACGATCCCACTCCCCTGTTCATGGCTTGACTATAAAGAGGGGAAACGCGCCCGCAGGGTTCATCTTTCCCCTTATCGCTCGCCTCCGCTCTCCTTCTTCCTTTCGCCTGCGTGTTCTCTTGCCGCTCCGCCGCCGCTCGTCAGCCAGAGCCTCCGCCGGCAAGGATTCCGCCGCTGTTCGGCCTTTCGCCCGCTCTGCGGCTGTGGCTCGCCACGGTGAGTCCTCTCGACCATCTTGCCTGATCTTGCCCTAGATCGATCTGCCTGCTGCGTTTCAGCGACGGTTCCTCCGCTCTTCGCCATTGTTTTCGTGCTAAGTTCCGACGGGGCCTTGTAGCTCTAAGCTCCCCTCCGCCGCCAGTTTTTCCTCCGGCGATCTCTCCGGCTCACCCATGTCTAGTTCGTTTAGCGGCGCTCTTGTTGAGGACGATGACGCTGGCTCCGGGCCCAAGCGTGGATCGTGGTAGGGCTCTTCAGTCACGCGCCGTGAGATTGAATGGCTCATCCGAACTCGACGGATTCCTGCCGAGGTTTCCTGTCGTTTACCCGGCAGCGAATCCTCTCCAGTTATCAGAGAGGGCGAGTATGTGGTTTTCATGTCTCTCTTCGCCCGCGGCTTCGGTCTTCCTCTTAGCGATTTCGCTAGAGAATTCCTCGATTACTTCGGCGTTCAGCCGCATCATCTTCCTGCGAACGCCATAGCTTCTCTTTCTGCTTTCATTTCCGCTTCGGAGGGTTACTTCGGCCTGTGGCCGTCAGTACATGTCTGGTCGAAGTTCTTCCAGATCCGCTCTAACATTGTCCCTGACAAATCTCTGCACCCTTCCGAGAAGTTACTCACCCAATGTGGGGCGGCGTCCATAACACCTCGGAGGAAATCCGTGTTCCCTCGTGTCACTGGGTTGGAGTCGTGCAAGAAGTGGCACAAGTCATTTTTCTACGTCAAGAACAGAGGGGCGGAACACAGGATTCGGCTCCCTCCATTCTCAATTGGCCCACCTTCTAAAGTGAACTGGCTCTATAATCCGAGGAAAACTCACGCCTTGGCCGAGGCCTTTGAGATTCGGCTTAAAGAGTTGATCCGGGCCGGGTTATGCGGCGAAGACCTGATGGCAACTTTCATTAGTAGCCGGATCTGCCCCTTCCAGCAGCGGACCCACAAGCTGTGCTACATGAGTGGTCCCCTTGACCCTAACCGAGTCTTGACCGTGGAGCTGGATAACTACCTTATTCATAAGCGCGTCCGAGCTATCTTCAAGACTGAGATGCCCGAGGATTGGTCTTGGGGATTAAAACCATTCACTCGCGATCATCCGCCTCCCGAGGTAAGCTTAATCTGTATTGCTCTGTTACTCTCCTGTCTTTAGAAACTGGTTTATCTAATTCTATTTTTCCTCGTCTTGCAGAGGTTCGCAGAGCAGAAAAACGAGGACGCCGAAGTTCTGCAGCTCCCTTGGCTCATGGACAGAGTACCCCGGATCTTCGGGCGGGACTCTGAGGAGTTCGTCCCTAAATCAGATCCTGCTCCGACTCGAGCTCGCGGCAGAACTTCTGCGCATGACAAGGAAGGTGATTCGGACGAGGTCCAAATTCTTGAGGTAGTTGCCGCCACGCCTATTTCTTATGCATTTCCGGCTTCTACTTTCCCAGCTAATCCGGCCGGTCAGGTCCACGACGCCGAGCCTATTGCTTCCCGGCCTCCCGTTACCTCGGGGAAACGCGGGGCTCCTGCTGGTGCCTCGGAGGCGGTTCCTAAGAAGCGAATAAAGAGATCTGCTCCGAACCCTCCTAGGCGCAAAACTATGCCTGGGGTCGCCGGGTAAGTTCTTTTGCTTATATTTCTTGTTTTTCTCTTTTTGTTTCTCATACTGATGAATCTTCTTTCTTACTTTTGCAGTGCTCCTCTTTCTGTTAAACCCGGCGGTCCTAGTATGACTGACCGTCCGACTCAGCCGCCATCTCCTCCTCCCGCTGATGATACCAGAGTTCTAGTCCTATTCGTCCTGCTTCTCCTCTAGCTCCGAATACTTCGCCTGTCCGTCACGAAGTCCCTGAGACCCCTTCCATTGCCTTGGATTCGACCCGGCCCTCCGAGGTTTTCGTCGAGCCCGCCGCCCCTTCTATGGGCCCCAGCGCTGCTACTGAGCCTCCATCTACTTCGGCAGTTTCCACGGCCATCCCGACCTCGGCCGAACAGGTTGTTATCCCGGCGCCCTCTGCGACCTTATCCTCGGCTGTTCCCACGGACTCCGTCCCTACTTCCGAGGCGCCACTTCCTGCTGATGCCCCTTCTAAGGCAGAGAAAGCTGTTGCCGTCAAGACCTCTTCTTCTCAGAAAGGTCTTGCCGGCTCTTCTCAACCGAGTATCGCTTACGTGCTGCGAAGGGAGCTGCACCTAAAGTCCTCGTTACCTCGGCCTCCGGCAGCCAGCTTGCTCTTCATAAGAGCCCTGCGACCGCCGTGATCGGACAGCCTACCTGGGGTAAAGTTTTAACTCGGACAGCTAGTGGGAACAACCTTGGAGCGCTGGTTGAATATGCCAACAACTGGAATGCTGCTGATCAGTTTGAGGGTAACCCGGCTAACCAGTCCTTTCAACTTTCTGATATCAGCGGCCGTTTTGACCACGCTGCCCAGTTCATCATTGATACCAACAAAATGAATGAGGTAATTATTTTTTCCTCTGAGTCTTGAATTATTCTTCAGATGTTACCATATGCTCTAGTCCCCGAAACTTGCAAGGAAATAACTTGTTCTATACTTGGAAGTTTGATTTAATTTTATTTCTAAGGTTTGTTAATCCGGCCGTTTAGATCCGAGTTTAATTGTGTTTTATTCGGACCTAGCCTAGCCTTGAATATCCAGCTATCTAGATCCGAGTTTAGTTCTGCTTGACTCGGATCTGGTTTAGCTTTGAATATCCAGCCACCTGTAGCCGAATTAAGCTTTGCTTGATTTGGATCTGATTTAGCTTTGAATATCCAGCCACCTAGGTCTGAGCTAAGTCATGCTTGACTCGGATCTGGTTTAGCTTTGAATATCCAGCCACCTAGAGCCGAATTAATCTTTGCTTGATTTGGTTCTGATTTAGCTTTGAATACCTAGCCACCTAGATCTGAGCCAAGTCCTGCTTGACTCGGATCTGGTTTAGCTTTGAATACCCAGCCACCTAGAGCCGAATTAAACTTTGCTTGATTTGGATCTAATTTAGCTTTGAATATCCAGCCACCCAGATCTGAGTTAAGTTCTGCTTAACTCAGATCTGGTTTAGTTTTGAATATCCAGCCACCTAGATCTGAGTTAAGTTCTGCTTAACTCGGATCTGGTTTAGTTTTGAATATCCAGCCACCTAGATCTGAGTTAAGTTCTGCTTAACTCGGATCTGGTTTAACTTTTACTCGTTGATTTATCATTGTGCCTCATTACTCAGGTTGCACATGACCGGCGAACTGCCGAGTTCCAGAGGTTGCTTTTTTCACATCGCAAACTGGAAGAGAAGTACGAGAAAGTTCTGCCTGTGGCGAAGAAGACTGGTATGTTGATAGTTCCTTTTCCTTATTCCGAACTTTCTCATGTATTCGTCCATGGACTGCCGGCTTACTTCTTGTTGAACTGGTAATATTAATAACCTCAATATTCGCCTTCAAAAGAAAATCAAGGACCTGGAAGGTTAGTTTCCTTTCTATGTTACTCCTTCTCCTTTTAATATCTATGCTAAGTTTCCTTATTGCGTTTGGCTGTGGTAAAGCCGAGTTGCAAGACTTTGCAGTGTCGCAACAAGATTGTGTGCCCATGCCTGACGTGATGCTGCATTTTTTAGAACAAAACGCAGTTCATTCGGCGCAATTACAAGAAAAAGATGATGAGATAGCTCGCCTGCGATCCGAGGTGAATACCATCAAGCTCTCTCAGAAGTCCGAGCTAGAAAAGGTCGACCAAGAATTTTCCGAGGAAAAGAATCGGCTGACTCTGGATCTGCAGAAGAACAAAGAACTCCTCGAAGCTGCCGAACTTAAAACCCGCGGTTTGAGCGAGGAAATTGCTCGTTTCGAGAAGAGTAAAGCTGCTTGGGCCAAAGACCTTCAGATAATGATGAGCTACATTCATCGTAAGTTATTTGGCATGGCCGAACTATTATTTTTCTTTGTCGTTCCTGCTACCCTTTGACATGTCCATGTTTTGCGCAGGTCACTTCCCCGAGGCCAAACCCGTGAGTTCTAAAGTTGTTCTTGCAGCTCGCGCACGCCGAGGTGAACAGGTTGCTGTTGACTTCGAATATTCGATGGAGGATTTCTTGGTTGCTGTTGGTGCTGCAGTTGGTCCGATGAAAACTATGGGCCGGGACTTGGTGCAGGCCGCTATCCGAGCTTACCATGTACTCTGGCCGAATACCTATCATGTCATGGTATGAAGACATCTCTCTTGACATTCTGAGGAATTTGCGCACTGGTTCCCGCTGGGTTGAAGATCCCACCTTTGTTGCTCTTCGGCAAGCTCGGGCTTTCCAGCTCGTCGAGTACGCCGACGTGCACACTTGGAATGAAGGGCCGAGTTTTCTCCCAGATCCGGATCAAGAGGTCGTGGCTGAGGGTGCTTCGGGTGATGATTCAGCTGAGCATGGGGAAGGTGAAGATGATTCGGCCACATCCGATAGCTCCAGCTCAAACTCGGATATCAACGGTGATGCGCGGTCCTCCTCCAAAGGCACCGGGCATTCTACCGCACGCATCGACGCCTCTGAACAACCCGGATACCGAAGTTGCACTGGTGGCGGAGGGCGAGGCGACCTCCAAGTTCCTCCTACTGAGTGCCCGACCTGAGCAAGTAGCTGCCCCTCCAACGAACAACGCCTAAGTTATTTGCGATCCCTGGTATGCCGGGCGTATAATGTAGACGAAAAATTTGTTAGCTCGTTGTATGATTTGAATTTCTTTTGCTATGTATTGTTGAGACTCTTGGTTAAGTGGATGCTCATCCGAATTCTTGCCTTACTGGCCTGTAACTTCTTGATCTTTTAGGGCTTAACTTTGCCGTTATTTTGATGATCTTATCCAGGCATTAGCGCTGAATATCCATGTTATTGCCCTGTTTTGAACATAAGTTAATTATTCCGTTGTGGAAGCAAACAACAATCGCTGGATCGTTGTCTATTGTCCGAAATTCCCTTATATAAATCAAGTTTCGGAGGTAGTATAAAACTGATATGATTGCATTCAGCATAAGTTTGAGGTATCAGACGGTAGTCCCCGAGTCGCTGCTTTATACGCCGAAGTTTAGGTGTCAATACGAAATTGACATATCATATGATAGTTCCCGAGTTATTGCTCTTGGCACCGAGGTCATATTCGTAACATGAAAGGAATACAACATACGGCAGTCCCCGAGTCACTGCTCTGGTCGCCAATGTTCAAGTATGTAACGCGAAAGAAATAAATATACCATATGGCAGTCCCCGAGTCATTGCTCTGGGTGACGAGGTTCAAACATATAATACGAAATAATCATTACATATGGCAGTCCCCGAGTAACTGCTCTGGGTGCCGAGGTTCAAACATCTAACATGAATTAACATAACATATGGCAGTCCCCGAGTAACTGCTCTGGGTGCCGAGGTTTGAATACATGATATGAAATAAATATATATCCTACGGCAGTCCCCGAGTCACTGCTCTGGGTGCCGAGATTCAAATACATCATTGGATTTCGACCTTGAGATGTAATGCTACGAGTAAAATGGCCGAAGTAAAGCCACATTCCAAGGGCGCTTCGCTTCTTCACCAGCTTTGTCTGCCTTGTTCTCTTCAGGGGACTGAGCATCGATCAGATAATATGCATCGTTGTGCAATGCTTTGCTTACAATAAATGGTCCTTCCCATGGGGGTGACAATTTGTGCATGCCGGCCGTGCGTTGCACTAGTCGGAGGACCAAATCTCCTTCTTTGAATACTCTTGGATTCACTTTCTTGCTGTGATACCGCCGTAAGTTCTGTTGATAAATAGCCGATCGTGACAATGTCAACTCTCTGGCTTCTTCCAACAGGTCTACGGCATCTTGCCGAGCTATTTCGTTTGTCTCTGAGGTTGTGTACTGAGCAACTCTTGGCGAGTCATATATTATGTCGGCTGGGAGTACAGCCTCTGCCCCGTACACCAGAAAGAATGGAGTATAACCTGTTGATCTATTCGGAGTAGTCCGAAGGCTCCATAACACGGCTGGGATTTCTTCGATCCAACATCCTGCCGACCTTTGCAAAGGTTCAACAAGTCGTGGTTTTATTCCTGATAGCACCAATCCATTAGACCTTTACACTTGTCCATTGGATGCTGGGTGAGCTACTGAGGCAATATCTAGTCTTATGTGCTTCTCTTGGCAAAATCTAGCGAAGGCTCCTTCTGCAAAGTTTGTGCCATTATCCATAATAATGCTATGTGGGTACCCGTATCTCAAGATGATATCCTTGAGAAATTTCACTGCTGTGTGCCCATCACACTTTATGATTGGTTTTACTTCAATCCACTTGGTGAATTTGTCTACCATAACCAACATGTGGGTCATTCCTCCTCTCGCCGGCTTGAATGGTCCCACCATGTCTAAACCCCATACAGAAAATGGCCAAGTGATGGGTATTGTTTTTAACTCGGCTGACGTCATATGTATTCTGGTTGCGTATCTCTGACACCCATTGCACTTCTTAACTAATTCTTCTGCCTCTTTTAACGTTGTGATAAAATCCATGCCTAAATGCCTTGGCTACTAAAGCGCGAGATGAGGCATGGTGCCCACATTCTCCTTGGTGTATGTCTAGAAGGATTTCCTGACCTTCTGTGGAACTCACGCACTTCTGCAATATGTTTGTTACGCTTCTCTTATATAACTCATTGTTTATGATTGTATAGGCTTTTGCTCTTCTTATGGTTTGTCTAGCTAATACCTCATTACTCGGCAATATCGCGTCTTTTAGGTAAGAAAATATGGGTTGCGCCCATACCGGTGTTACTCTTTCTACAATGATCTCACTGTTTATCTCCATGTTTTCTGCCGACGTACATACCTCGGCTCTCTCCATGATTGTTATTACCTCGGCTGTCCCCCTCTTTAGGGGTTCCGAATCTTTCTGCGGATCTACCTCCATTGGCGTGTGATTTTCTGCAGAACTTGCTGGGATGAAGATTGACTGATTCTTGATGGGTTTATTGATGGTTTCTGAGGTGCTCCAGGCAATACCGCGGAATTGATCCGCGTTGATCCTAATTTTGACAATGTGTCACAGCGTCATTTTTCGCTCGTGGTATGTGGTGGAATTCACATCCTTCAAAATATCCACGATCTTTTGCACATGGAATCAGATAAAGCCATATTAGCATCTAATGCATCCCAACCGCCCGATACTTGTCAGACTACTAGATCCGAGTCACCATAGCATAGGATTCGCATATACCAATTTCTTTGCCGCTTTTAATCCATGGACTAGTGCTTCATATTCAGCTACATTGTTGGACGCAAAATGTATTTCAAGACATATTTCAATTGATCTTTTTAGGCGAGGTTAGCACTATTCCTGCTCCCAAACCGTTCCTTAGTTTGGAACCATCAAAATGCATTGTCCAAGAATTTGGATCCGCAATGGTGGCTCATATTGCACCTCGGCCCAGTCTACGAGAAAGTCGGCGACAGCCTGAGATTTGATTGCATCTCTTCTATCAAATTGTGGAGCATACGGTGATAACTCGATCGCCCATTTTGCTATTCGGCCACTTGCATCTTTGTTGTTCAATATGTCGGCTATGGGTGCCTCACAGATTACTTTGATGGGGTTCTCTTCAAAGTAATGCTTAAGCTTTTTTGCCGACATATATACTCCATAAGACATCTTCTGATAGTGCGGATAATTCTGCTTTGAAGTGGATAACACTTCACTTAGATAATATACTGGCCTCTGAACTGACTTATCCTCTTCAAGTCGTTCCACTACAAACACAGTACTAACTACTCGATTGGTAGCCGCTACATAGAGTAGCATAGGTTCTTTCGATAATGGAGAAGCTAAAATGGGTGCCGTAACTAGCATCTTTTTCAACTCATGAAATGCAAGGTCCGCCTGGGGAGTCCAGCTGAATTTGTCTGACTTTCTCATCAGCTGATAAAGTGGCAATGTCTTTTCTCCTAGCCGACATACAAATCGACTAAGCGAGGCCAGGCAGCCCGTGAATTTTTGTACATCGTTCAAACATCTCGGCAATTCCATTCTTTCTATTGCTCTTATCTTCGTTGGATTAGTCTCGATACCTCGGCTGGACACAAGGAAACCGAGTAGTTTTCCTGCCGGCACGCCAAATGTGCATTTCTCTGGATTAAGTTTCATTCGGAACCTTCTCAGGTTCGCGAAAGTTTGCCGTATATCTTCTAGCAAGGTTTTGCTCTCCTTAGTTTTGATGACTACGTCATCCACATATACTTGTACATTTTTTCCTATCTGATCATGTAGGCATTTTTGCATGCACCTTTGATACGTTGCTCCTGCATTTCGCAGGCTGAATGGCATTGTGCGATAACAATAAGCCCCGTACGGGGTAATAAATGTAGTCTTTATTTGATCGGCCGGATTTAACGGTATCTGGTGGAAACCAGAATACGCGTCTACAAATGATAACAGCTCACAGCCAGCGGTCGAGTCAATGACTTGGTCTATTCTAGGCAATGGAAAAGGATCTTTCAGACACGCCTTGTTCAGGTTAGTGTAGTCGATACATATTCGCCACACAATGGCTACATTGGGGTCATCTTTTTTCTTTTCTACTAGCACTGGATTTGATAACCAATCCGGATATAGCACCTCCATGATGAACCCGGCTGCGAGAAGCCGAGCTATTTCATCCCCTATTACTTTTCTCCTGTCTTCGGCGAAGCGGCGGAGAGGTTGCTTCACCGGCCTTGCTCCTGGCCTGACGTTTAAAGAGTGCTCAGCCAACTCCCTCGGCACACCTTGCAGATCTTGAGTTGACCATGAAAATATGTCCCGATTCTCACGGAGGAAGTTGGTGAGCTCGCCTTCCTATTTAGCGTCAAGGCCTGCACCAATAGTAACAGTGCGCTCTGGGAATTGCTCATCAATCTGAAATTTCTTCGTCTCTTTGGTCGGCTGAAAAGAAACACTGCCATGAGGGTTGGCTGGCCGCATGCTTAATCAGGCCGATCGAGCGAGGGCTGCTACCTCCTGAATCCTTTCTTTTCTCTTGCTATAACCAATGACTCGCCAAATTTGACCCGGCCAAGCACACTCCATTGACTTCTTGTAATCCTGCAATCGTTATCACCCCTTGTGGTCCGGTAACTTCATCTTTAGATAACCTATATGACACCTGCTCATGAATTTGGCGGTCAAGGGCGTCCGAGTAGAGCATGATAACAACTTTCCAGATCGACCACCTCAAATTCTAAATTTTCTGCTCTGCAGTTATCTCTTGTACCGAATAACACGTCCACTCGGACTTTACCGATGGGCTCACATGAAAGCCCTGGCACTATCCCATGGAAAGTTGTCCTCATGGACTGCAGCATATTCTGTGATATTCCGAGCTTATGCATGGTATCTTTGTACATGATGTTGATACTGCTTCCATTATCGATGAGTACTTTTGAGAATTTCACATTGATGCTTGGTCCCACAAACGTCGGATCCAACACAAGTGCATATGATCCTAGACTCGGCATTATTCTGGGGTGGTCTTTCATGCTCTAGGTCACCTCCTGATCAGACCATGGCTGGTATCTTGGCACTGCCGGTACAACTGCATTCACTTCCATATGCCGGCGGTGCACACTCTGCTTGTCTCATTGCTCCGTGAACACACAATAAGACCGGTGATGTTCCTCGTAATCATTACGTCCAGCATTTGCCGGATTTATCATACATCTGCCCTCGGTTCATTACTTGATGCACTGCATCCCTCCGATCCGAGTTATCGTACCTCAAGGGAGGGGGCGGTAGCATCAGTTGCTGTGTATTTGCTCCAGTTAATTGCGGCTGATGCTGCTGTTGCACCTGATGGGGAGCCTGAACTCCTGCCGGGTTCCCCATCGCATTTTTCATCCAGGCGCATTTCCGGGTTGTATGATTGGCCGGTCTAGATGGGTTTGATGTGTGAAATTTACACGGCTGATCTAACATAGATTCGAACGTATACTTCGGCCTCTCTTGCCATTGCTTCTTTTGCTCTGGGGTCCATTGCCTCTTTCCCTCATTCCTTGATGTCCACTGTTGAGGTCCATTTTTCGGTCGTTGAGTTGCTCCGTGACTCGGCTGATCTTGTGCTACAGCCGCCACCTGGGCTGAATTATATCTATAATCCGTCCTCTCTTCTCTTCTTCTTCCTCTGAAATCACGCCTGGATGACCCGGCCAATTCTCTCGTGTACTGGTCCTGTTGCTCATGATGATCTGCCGACATTAACTCCGGTTGGGTTGGGTCACCCAATGCATAGGAGTCCGCTATTCTGATAGTTTCTGCCAGTGTGGTTGGCATATCTCTCAGCGTTGCCACACAACACGCGGCATAACGGCAGCCTTTGCGCGAACCAAGCGATTGCTTGCGATTCGATAACTCCTCACATGAGTTTCTCAGTTACACCATCGAGTTAAAAACTCTCTATCTGTTCATTCGCCTCGCTTGCACATGGCTAGTTCTTGTGGTCTATTTGGTCTCTTGTATGTGCCGGTAAAGTTGCTACGAACATTTCTTCAAATCTAACCAGATTGATCTTGCCACTGGTTGATTATTCAACCATACCTGGCTGGTCCTTCCAACATCTGTGGGACATACCGCAGCCATCTTAGGTTGCCACCGCTATCTTCACAAATGTGGCATAATTAATCAACCGTCTTGTGGCTTGGTACTTCCATTGTATGCGTTTTGTGCCTCTTGCCAATTGAAAATTCGGCACTGGTGGTTCGCCCATGATCCGTGGTCCAAAACATGTCGGACCTGGTGGACCTTGCTCTTCCAATAGCTCGGACCGGTATAGCCGATCCAACTTTACTCTTGCATCATTTGCTGGCAAATCTCTGTACAGGATTCTATCCTGCATCCCATAGTGATTGTTTCCACCCTGGTTTGCGTATCTACCTCGAAATATCCATCATTATACCTTTCATTCATCTGATTGTAGCGAGCTGGCCTCACTTCTCTTTCCTGCCGAGGCTCATGTCTTGGTTGCGGGTTGAGCGTCACTTCTCTCCTTACCTTGGCCGGGGTTTGGTTTTCATGATTGTCTCTTGCAGGTTCTTTCCTGCCGTGCTCCCCATTACCTCGGCCGCCTCCGTCCTTTTCCATACGGCCGTGGTTTCTCTCCCCACTATTACCTCGGCTTGCATTGCCTCTGTTCTCATTTGCCTTTCCAGCTATTGCCGGGTCATATGGAACAATTTGTTTGTTCCTCTTCCCTGAGGTTACTTCTTTTTCTTTTCTAGCGTTGTTTCCGGGTGAAGATGTCCGCAGATAAAGCAGTGTTGCCCTGCCGAATGAACCATCCGTGAAGCCCCTGGTCTTGCCGGGTTAGCTCTGAGCATTTCCTCATTTTGCTGGTTCGCGATGCGCACCAGCTCATTCACTCTTTCTTGTTGTTTCAGCCGAGCTTCCCCTGTTAACCCCTCTAATTCCAATGCTGCGGCATTTGCCGCTCTCAGCAAACCCAAATCGCCTGATTCGGCTCTGTGAGCTTCATGCTCTTTGTTAATATCATTCATGAGGTTCTTACCTCTTAATCTTAGTTCGTCCACCCGCTCGGGTGCGATATCAAGCTTATTAGCTTTTGCATATTCTCTCAGGGTCTGTTCAGGATTCCCTAGGTCGATACTTTTTGGCCTCTACCAGCACCTTTTGCCTGGTTTCCTCTAACTCTGCCTGAGCATTTGCCGGATCAAGTATCGGCGCTACAGGTGTGGTTAAGTTCTCTATAGTTGCCTGAAGAATGTTCTCTGGTCCTCCGAGGTGGTCCTCTCACTCTTGGTGCCTTTGGGGTGGTGTCATGCAGCTCGGCGGGTTTGTCATCGCTTGGAATTACTTGGCGGTTTGCAGTGTGACCTGCTTGGCGGACCACATGCTGGCGGTTCTCTGCTTGACCCGGCTAATCTGCTCCCGCTTGAGTCCTGCTGCGACCATCACCTCGACGCTGCCGCCAGATGCTCTCTCTGATGGACAGCTCGAGGTGGTTCCCGCAACAACAACCTGGTGAGGATAAATGTCGGTGATGTCGACGCCGACGAGACCTGTGCTCGCCAGCCGATGAAGATCCTGCGCTGGGGGTTTTCCGAAGCTCCTCGCATTGTCTCGACATAGTCGTGAGGCCAAATCTCCGGACCAAGCCGAAACAACGCTACCGGTGTTGATGAAGTTTCCCTGGATCACAACTCCAGCTAGCACCGCTGGCCCCACTGGGCGCCAACTGCGTGGTGGTTGCACGCAGATGCCATGGGTAGGCTAAAGCACGGGCCAATGGATGCTAGTGGGATCCTGGGAGGGAAGATTCAACTGCCTTTACACTCAAGCCGCCAAAGTGATGAACTTTATTTTTCTCTTGATGGGTTACAAGTGCTCCTTGAGCTGTACAGAGGGACAATGTGAATCTCCCACCCTAACGGCTCGGAGAATCGATCCTCCCTCGTGGTCCAAACCTCCCTTATAAAGGGGTGCCTTGGGTGCCCTTAGGTCGACGAGGCAAGCATATTCGTGGAATATGCTTGTCCCAAAATAGTAGTTCGGCCTCCTTTCCTGTCGCCCTTCTAATGACGGCAAGGCTCCAGTGGCCCCTCCTGCGTGCCTCGGGCTCCGGGACTGCCACCGTGACCTCCTTCGCCCTCCCGACTGTGCATCCTTGTCTCTTGTGCTTGGCCCTATTCTGATTCCTTCTAGCCTGCAGCTATAGTTTGACCCTGGGCTTCTCCTTCTCCTGCAAACTTCGTATTACTCGGCCTTACCTTGTGTTACTCGGCTCGTTCCTCACCTGCATGAAGATCATTTGGGTAACCCGGCCGATTCTCTCATTAACTCGGCCGGGTAACCACTTGATACCTATACATGGGCTTCTTGCCTCCGTTCATCGGCCGACATATCCATGATTCGGCCGACTTAGGACATAGCTCGGAAACCAGACGGGGACAGTACCTCTGTCTTTCCCCGTCTCTGACCTACCCGAGGTTAACCCCCCGACATTAGATGACTCTAGTGCAAGTGGGAGACTGTTGGAGATATGCCCTAGAGGCAATAATAAATATAGTTATTATTATATCTTTGTGTTTATGATAAATGTTTACATTCATGCTATAATAGTATTAACAAGGAAACATTGATACTTGTGTGATTTGTAAACTTAATTTGAAGTCCCTAGTATAGCCTCTATACATCACTAGCTTGTTGTTTGATAAATGATTGTGGTTTCCCTATCATGAACATTGAGATGTTATCAACAACGAGATCATATCGTTAGGAGAATGATATGATGGACATACTCCTATAGATAAGCATAGCATAAAGATCAAGTCATTTCAATAGTTCAATTGCTATATGCTTTCTGATACATAGTAACCTAATTCCTTCGACCATGAGATCATGCATATCACCTTTACCGGATGGATGCTTTGATGACATCAAACACCACACCGTAACTGGGTGGCTATAAAGGTGGCATTGAGTGTTCGGAAAGTATTGGTTGAGACACATGGATCAAGAGTGGAATTTGTCCATCCATATGACGGATAGATATACTCTGGGCCCTCTCGGTGGAATGTCATCCAATTAGCTTGCAAGCATGTGACTGGCTCACAAGGGATCACATATCACGGGAACGAGAAAAGAGTACTTATCGGTAACAAGGTTGAACTAGGTATGCAGAGATACCGACGATCATAACCTCGGATAAGTAAACTATCGTGAGACAAATGGAAATTGGTATCGTATGTAAGTGGTTCATTCGATCACAAAGTAATCGTAGAAATATGTGGGAGCCATATGAATTTCCAGATTCCTCTATTGGTTATTGTTCGGAGAAGTGTCTCGATCATGTCCGCATAATTCACGAACCGTAGGGAGACACACTTAAGGATTCGACGTTGTTTGAGTAGTTATGGTATTATGAGAAAGAGACCGAATGTTGTTCGGAGTCTCGGATGGGATCCGGGATATCACGAGGTGATCCAGAATGGTCCGGAGAATAAGATTCATATAAGGAAAGTTCCGTTTCGGAGTTCGGGAATGATTTCGGTGTTTTCATCGGGAATGTTCTAGAAGGTTCCGGAATGTCCGGCACTCCGGAGGGGAAGGGGTACATGAATTTGTCATTGCAAGATGGAATGATTGCATCATGTACTAAGTGTATTCGCTGTCCAAAATAAAGGGTTTATTCAAATCCTAAATTGAAAAATCAAACGGCTAGTTTGAAAGTCAAACGGCAAGTTTTGGAAAGTGGAAAAGAGGAGGGAGTGTGAAACCGAGTTGGGGAGGGAGTCCTCCTCCCCAAGCCGGCGCACCACCCAAGCCGAGTTGGGGAGGGACTCCCCTCCCTCCCCTTGGCCGCCGGCCCCTCCACCTATATAAGGAGGGGCAGGGCTCCCTCCTCTAGACACACAAGTCCCTCACCTCAAACCCTAGAAGCCGCAGCCCTCCATAGCCGCCGCCACCACCTAGGGTTTTGCCCTAGCCGCCGACTTGGGGTCCCCGGAACCCTAGCCGCCGGCTCTAGCCCCTCCTCCTTGGTGTGTCTAAACCCTAGATCGCCGAGGAGCTCTCTCATACTCCACCATACTCGCTCCGGCTTAAGGCGAAGCCCTGCGGGATCTCATCTCTACTTCCGGTACCACGCCGTTGTGCTGCCGGAATCTCGAGGAGAGTGCTAAACCTCCGCTGCCTGCTGGAACAAGGGAGAGGAAGGTCTTCGTCGAGTACCGAACGTGTGACCCGGCAAGGGAGCGCCGAACGCAGCCTTGGGAAGGATCGCTCACGCGATCTTGAGATCGGGAAGAGTACGACTACATCACCCACGAGAATCCGCTCTCGTTAAACACTTTGGAATCTTCGAGGGTAAGTTATTCCATCGACTCGTTGCTACAATCTAGTAGATAGATCTTGGCTTGTTTGTTTGTATGCGATAGAAAATTTTTGTTTTCCATGCTTCGAAACCCTACAAGGGAAGGGTCCACCAGTCAGCGTCTGTTTGAGTTAGAATCTGAGTGCGAATCGTTTTTCTTCGGGGAGGGAAGCTGGGTTGTTTGCTGGGCTCGTGGGCTTGGCCGGCTGGGCTGGGTCCAAATCCATTTTTTTTCTATTCTGAAACCTTTTTTTTCTAAAACTAATTACTGTTTTGAAATTCAAACAAACAATCAACATTCAAATTAATTCAAACAATCACCAAACTTTGTAACTTTGAAATTGGTTTTGTTCAGTAACATAAACCAATTTCCAAAAATAAATAATATTTTTATTTTAGGGTCCATTATTAATTAAATAAATAGACCATTGTTATTAAATCAAATAGGATTTGTTTTATTTGAAATACGCCTTTTGAAATCTAAATATTTTCATAACCAAATCAGTAGGTTTTCTTTGGGAATATAAAATACTTGGAAAACTTATTTTAAATAATTAAATAAGCTTTCATGTTTTGGAAATAGTAAAACCTTTATTAATAAAACTTGGATATTAAATCCTTATTAATTTATTTAAATAAACCTTTACTATTTTTAATAAACAAAATGTTTTATTTCAAAAGCTTGGCCAAGGTTTAATTTGGCTCTTATAAAAATAATCCTTATTTATAAAACTTCTATTTCTTTTGAAAACGAAATCCTTTTATTTAAAAGATCCAAAATAGTAATTCAAAATATTTTATTTTTCTTTATCAAATGTTTACCTTTTAAATCTCTTTAGGATTTTATTTGATCCAAATTAGTTTGAAAGTTTCCAATTGGATTCAAAAAGTTTCTTCTCACTCTGAAAATCAAACAATGTTTGATTTTATTCATTTATTTTTCACATTACAAGATTTGGAAAATCTTGGGATGTGACAAAGTTCAACTTAACAGTCTCTGCTGAAATACTGGTATATAAACAAGTAGTGAGGATTGTCAAATCTTCAAATGGGCATTTGAGATCTGGTGGGGGGTTGTTAGAAATAATGGGCTAAATTATTAGACCCATGTGTGATTTCAGATTTTCCCTAAATCTCAAAGCTCATGTATGTGGAAGTCCATATGTGATTTGGCCCAACTTGGTGGCAGCTCACATGTGTGTGGCAAGAGCTGTGGGAGCTAAAGTTTAGTCCCACATGGAAAGTTGAAGGAGAGTTGCACCACCTTATAAGGTGGAGTGTTGCACCACTTTGTAAATGAGTGACAATAAGAGAGCTACACGCGCTCTCCTCCTCCGATGACGCCGCCGCTCGCACGCACGCTCGCCTCAAGTCTATCCCAAGTGACGAGCTCGTGGATGGGCTAGCCGTTTGCGAGGGACGATGAATTGTATACTCAATAGTAGGAGTTCCTGAATATAAGCCGACACAACAACGAGAAGCATCATGACTTTGTGAAGCATTTTAGGACAAAGGTGAACTGCATACCCGACTTGGGAGGACACAACCACCATTGGGATGCAAAATCTAGCATGCTTAGCGGCCACGAGCAACCCCAATCCAAGAACCTTTGATCATCTTATGGTAGTCCTCAACAAGGCGATCATCCAGGATAAACCCATGATTTGATAGCAGGAGGAACATAAAGGTGTCCCATAAGGCACAAAGGAGAAACCTATAATGTGTCAGAGAGATGAGGGTGGTCAAGATCTAAGATGCTTGAGGACCTACCCTAGTTCCATATATAACCTTGGAGATAGCCTTAACTAGGCAGTAGAGATGGAAGGAATACAACATCCCTCTCAAGGGGAGCCTAGCCCTATGAGTGAAATGGCAAGATTCCTTTTTACAGGGAACTCGATCCCCCTCCTCTCCCCTTGAAGGAGCACAACAGTCATAGCTGGTGAGACATACATCAGACGGCTTCACATGGTCGCATGAGTTGTCTACTACTGATAGCCCGGATGGATGAGGAAGCATGGTGTAACATCCAAGGTTTAGAAATTGGGATTATAAAGAAATTGCATTTTCATTCCATTGTTTAATCATGCAATAGTGTCGTGTGTTACCACATATGATGAATGGAAAAATAAATAATTTGTCTGGACAATCTCATTATGGACAAAAATATTGAGCCAGATATCACAACCGATAGTTTTTTCATGAAACCTATGGACAATATATCTTTATATATAGCAGTAGACCACCACTAGTTTGATCTTACTAACTATACACAAACATGATGAACAAGAAATTATTATTTACATATAAACATATAAAATATATCAAAATAGGTGGGTATAATCTGAGTCTTAACCTTGCACTGAAGTAACATCAAGTAAAACTACAACATGCCTTGCAACATAAATTTTATTATATATCCTTATCCAATAACAACATGTGAGAAACCCGTATATAGTCATTTATATGTTCTTTTCTATGGCAACATTAACTATTGCCCCACATTTTTTTTGGTTAAAAATATCTCCCACGCAAGTGATATTATTGTATTTACCATGACTATAAAAGTATCTTAATTATTGTTATGTGATATAAGTTTCTACTGAAATGTAAAATATTTTTCATAGACATGTTCAGACATGGCCCTCGCATAAATGCGAGGGCCACCTTGCTAGTTGCCAAAATGGTCTAAAAAAGCTGGGTAGCACTGAAATTGCTGCGATGGGAGGCAGAGTGTGGTCTATCTAACTCCGGATTTGAAAAGTTGCTAAAAATGATGAAGATTATGCTTTGAAAGAATAATGTATTGCCCTCTAGTACATACAAAGCAAAGAAGATTGTACGACCTCTAGGTTTAGAGGTTCAAAAGATACATGCATGCCCTAATGAGTACATCCTCTACCGCGGTGAGGATTACGAGAACTTGGATACATGTCCGGTATGCACTTCATTGTGGTATAAAATCAGACGAGATGACGCCCGTGATGTTGAGGGCGAGCCCCCAGGAAGAGGGTTCCTTCTAAGGTGATGTGGTATGCTCCTATAATACCACGATTGAAAATTTTGTTCAGAAAGAAAAAGCATGACAAGTTTTTGCAATGGCACAAAGAGGAACCAACAATCCGCGTCCTTCACCACCGCCACCCTTTTGTGGCTTTGTGGCGGTTGTGGATACCACATGCGAGGATGATCTCCCTCGATGTAGCGCATCACGCAGGTGATAGTACGTTTTTCCCACCACAGGCGGCGGCCAGCTTCATTGTGGTTCACCGGGGGAGGGTCATCACCCTCGTACCTAGCGAGATCCCTTTTGCGTCGGTAAGCAAAGAAAGCATTCCAGGTGTCGTAGTTGCCAGGATCCCAATGGGGGATCCATCCGCTGCTCCGTCGTGAGCTCTAGGTAGAAGTGGTTCGTGATGGCCGCCTGGCGTGCGGAACCTTGAGGCACAAGAGGGACAGGATCCCCTCCAGCACTCAGCATCTAGTCGTCGGGCAGCCGGTAGCCCGACGGGCATGGGTAGCTGGAGGTGCACAACGCCTCGGTCTTCTCGAGGGTCAGAATGGCCCAGTATGCGGTGTCCGTTGTTGTGAGTGGGGAAGGTGTGGATGGCCATGGCGGTCGGCCTAGATGTAGAGGAAAAAAGGTGGAAAAATGGCGGGAATCGGAGAGAAATGGCATATGGCTTGACAACTTTGAGAATAGCGGGAAATATCTTTAGTCCCGATTAGTGGCTACAACCGGGACTAACGGCCCCCGAAATATCTTTAGTCCCAGTTACTAGTTTTAATAGTTAGACTAACTATTTTAGAAAACAGAAAATGTTTTTCGGTTTGTTATTCAAATTCAAACACTTTTGATGTTGAAAGTTTTGTTAGATTCAAAAATATGCAAAAAAATAGTGAATGAATTTTGAATTGAAAATGGCATAATTGATACATGATGCAAAAAGATGTATGGATGATATATTTAGATTCCTTACAGTTTTATGATAATAATAATAGACATATTATTTGGATTTATAAAATAGGAGCTATGAATTTCTAAATTTTTCTAATTGATTTGAATTATATAAATTAAAAATAAGAAAAGTTACAAAAGCCCATCTAGTCCCGGGTTGGGGATGCACCAGGGTCTAATGGGGTGCCTCACGTGCAAAATACCATCCGGCCAAAAAAAGCCTCTAGTCCCGGGTAGTGGCTGCACCTGGGACTAAAGGGGGGCCCTCTAGTGCCGGGTCGTGGTACCACCCGGGACTAGAAGACCTTTAGTCACGGGTGGTACCACGACCCGGGACTAGAGGCTCATATGTATATAATTGCCTGCCCCGCACCCGCCCAGAACTTAGCGAAATCGACGAAGTCGAAGAACGCACGATAGGTGCTGCCGAATTTCCACCGTGTCGAAGTGTCAACACCCGGAATTTTAATCCTAGATGCCTATTATGCCATACATCGCAATCCCAGGATTACCATTTTTGCGAGACATAACAGATTGGATATCACAGTACATCATCCATTATAAACTATACATAAGGTCTTACAACAAATAAAGGATCTCATGTTCCAGTCTTAATACAATCATAGCAGGGGAATAATGTAATGATAATGGTAGCGTATGCGAAGCTCCATCTTCATGGTCACAGGCAATGTTGATGATGGGAGATGTTCCTAGTTGTCATAACCTTCCCGTGGTCCATCCTCCTGATAGTCCTCTTCATAGTCTGGCCACATGAATAGCAAGGGACAAAGCCATGAGTACTATTTAAGTACTCGCAAACCAATACTAACAAGTGAAGGGGTTTTGAGTAGGGATACTAAGCTCTAGGTTGTTTTGCAAAAAGCCAGGTTTACCTTAACTTAGTTCAGAAGCAAAGAAAGTCTAGCTTAAAGTTTTATAACACCTAAGTGGAAACTTAAATTTCATATCACAACCCTGTTGTGGTCAAGTCAAAGTCACGATTCATTTCACAAGTCATTTTGAAAATATCTGACGACAGAACAGTATGGCCACTCCAACTGTCCATAACCGTGGACGTGTCTATTCAAATAGTTTGACACTCTGCAGAGGTGGTACACTTTCACCACAATATTCGATACATCCGTTAGGAACAATCCTGAATTCACCATACTCAGTATGCGGATAATCAATCCTAACCTTTCAATTACACGCCCTAGTATAGGCACCTCTCCTGTGAGTTTGGCCTCCCAACCATGACCAACTGTCATCTTGGGATCTCCACAGGTGGACAATCTTCACAAGGTAGCCTCAGCTCAAACCTTGTCCACAAGGGAACCCATACTAATGTATATAAACTTCCAGTCAAGCCCTACCCAAATTTCGAGTATTGTGGTTGTACGGTAAAATTGGAATGGTATCGCATCCAGACAACCATCAGTTTTATAAAGGGCTAAGGCTCATGCCTTAACATTTTCATCATCAAAATCATCTAGTGTTCAAGAACACATGTCAAAACATTTCATTAGAATGACTCATCATTCTAAGGTTTTCATAATCACTTTCACCAAGTATTCCCATCTAAAGTGATCAAGTTTTAGGTTTAGCACTAGCATCTACAAGTGGGGGTACACACTAATGAAGGGTGGTAAACAAGTGTGAAATCTAAGTTCAATCTCATGCCTTAGGATGACATCAAGATTTATCTACCATAGGTCAAGTTTTATGCTCTTTATGCTACCTTTAAATATCCTTCTAAAATCCACAAATCACTAAGTAGACTCCAAGGAAAGCTTTGATAAAGAAAAAAAAATAACTAATCTTGCAATTAAAGCTAGGATTGGGTATCAAGTGGTGTAAGCTTGCAAGTAAAACTTGCATGGTTTAGCTTAGCTTGCTAAGATAGTAGCCTGCTAAGTTCCAAGTTTGAGCTTGCTAAGATAGTAGCCTGCATAATTGCAAGTATAAGCTTGCTAAGTCAACTTGTAGTGTTAGGCTTGCCTTGAGTAGTGCAGTGGTTGAAGTTCTCCTCGGCTTCTTCCTCGTAGTATTCTCCTTCCTCCTCGTATCCTTGTTCGGTACTAGCGTCTATAAATAAATACGAGGTACACGATCTCCAAACAATACTTAACTAATTCTATTTAGCACACAGGGGTTCACACTAGATTATCTAGCATCATCTCTATTATCACAAAGATTAAAGCACTTGTCTTATTTATTTTATTTTAGAAAATTAATTTCTACTCATTGAAAAACTACTTAAGATTTAATATTCTCCAACTAAAACATGGGATCATGTTGACACATGTCCTCACCACATATTTCAGTACTTGGGAATGTGATTTAAAATGGTGTCAAAATGTAATAAGGTTTAATCCTTTTATTTTAATTAATTAAGGTGACTAGAATGGCCTATGGGGCATTCTTTTATTGCTTGATCATTATTTCTGCAAGTAAACCTAGATATTTATATATATTCAGAAAGGTCTTGTTAAATGTGATTTTTGAGAGTTGGAATGAACTCAAAAGCTTTTGTAGTTGAATTTTGAAAAATGTTTGAATGCAGAAAAGCTTCTGCGTTGTTATTTTTACTATAGGTGATCTACAACTCTAAAGGGTTTGAATCCAACGGGCTTGGATTACGAATTCCAGTACCTTTCTAACAAAATTGGTTTCATGCAATTTGGTTTAGTGAATCTACCTGGGTTCATTTTTGAATCTAGGGTAGAGAACTAAGTTTGAAACTAAATGGAAAAACCTAAATTCAAACTACTGGATCGCGCGGGAGTGTAACTGGGCCGGCCCACGGCGCACAGCGTGCGCGGGTGGGTTTAAGTGTCTGTCCCCACCAGTCAGCGAGACAGGGGGTGCAAAGCGGTATGGGGCAATCTCAACCACATGATCAACATCTAATCGAACAGCTGTGACTTATCGTCTATGTCGGGCAACGTCGGCGAGACAGATCCCTAGCGTGGCCAGTGGGGATCGTGTGAGGCTTACCGGGGCTCAGGCGAGGGTTGACGATGGGGGCGAACGACGAAGTCGACGACGGAGAACCTCTTGGTACCGGTGGATTCTCCTGGGGTGGCTCCAATCGCTGGCTTCTCTTGTCCTCCTCCGCGGAAGACTCCGGTGAAATTCCGGTGACCTGCTGCTCGCCTTACTCCGGGGATGAGGTGGAGTGGTTCTGAGAGAGAGGGGAGTGTGTTGGTGTGAAGAAATCGAACGGGGGTGTCCTCTATTTATAGTGCAGCGAGGGGAGCGTAGGGCGCGGGCTGAGCTCGTCGGGGTCGGCTGCACAGCGAGCTAAATGGATGGGCGATGGTAGGGGCGGTGCTCAACGGCATGGTGACGAGGCGTGGGGCAGTGCAAAATGGTCGGAACGCTGCGGTGCTATGGGCGGGTCCGACGGGAATTTTAATGGCGCACGGGCTCTCTTGTTCGCGCGGCAGAAAATGGGCATGTCTGCGGGGTTGCTGGGATGGTGGTGAACACGCACGCAAGCGGCGAGGGCGGTGCGTGTTTTGTGCTTGCGTGTCGAGTGCGGCGCTCTGACGCGCTCTCGACATGCTCGCAGAGAGGCTGGGCATGCTCGGGCTGAGTGGTCCAGGGGCTGGCAGGGCTTTGGCGTTGGACAGGGGGTGGAGATGGACGGTGGTCAATTTCCCAGACATGGTTGGCGAGGCTAGAGAAGCTCCTAGCTTGCTGTTGACAATGGGGTGGCAAGTTGAGGTCGGGCATGCTCACCATTGATGACCTTGCCCAGCTTACAGTGAGCTAAAGTTTGTTAAATGAGCTAGATGATCTACTAAGAGGGTGCTGTGAGCTAGAGAGGTAACAAGGTTTTCCAAATCAGTGCCCACTATAGTGTTTTGTGTTTTGTTTGTTTCCTGTTTGCAAGGTCTTTGATGAAATGGTCGAAAGAGATTTGAATTTGAATTTTTGGTTCAAACTTGGTGGGTGTACTAGTCACATACTAGGTAGTCTCTGGTTAGTTGGTTTTGTCAAGGTGAATTGGTTTGGTTGGTTTTTGAGAATTGGTGATCTTCACATATGAACTAGATTCAATTTTGAATTGTCCTTTGAATCAAGTTGCCAAATGTTTCTGTGAGTTTGAAAGGTGGGCTTGGGTTCACTTTTACTTGTTCTAGCAAGGGGTGAACATAAATTGAATTGTTTCTGTTTGAAATCTTGGACTAGAAACACTCAAAGTGGTCTAGTGAGCAAGATTGGCAAAAATGACCATTTGCTCATTTTATTTGTTTTTGAATTTCTCTTGATTTGTTTCTGCTTGGATTTGATTTAGATGATGTTGTTTTCATCTTTAAACCAATCCTTGCTAATCACATCATTTACACAAGTCCATTCATGCATTCATACAATCATCACATACACACATGCATTCATAATGATTTTAACAAAAACAATTGTTAACCCTCATTTGGGTGATTGGAATTAGATAACCTTGATCAATATTTTTGGGATCTTACAAACCTTCCCTCCTTAAACAAAATCTCGTCCCGAGATTTGAGAAAATAGAAAACTAGGATTTAAAGAGATCGGGAAATTCCGTCTTGATGTAATCTTCTCGCTCCCAAGTAGCTTCTTATTTAGTGTGGTTAATCCACTGGATCTTGAGAAACTTGATGCTTAGGGTCCTGGTGGTTCTGAAAGCTTCCTCCAAAATACAGATGGGTACTTCGGGATATGTCAGGTCATCGCTGATCTCTATGGTTCGATGATCAATATTCTTGAAAACTTCGGTCTTCTCCAGGACTTCTAGGAATTTGCGAAGTAATGATATATGGAACAAATTATGCACTACTGACATATCCTCGGGATGTTCCAGTTGATACGATACTTCTCCTCGACAATTTAGAATCTTGAAAGGTCCGATATATCTTGAAAGGTCCGATATGTTGCATTCCCTTCAAAGGCGACACTTTGATATACACAAAATCTCTGATATTGAAAGCGAGGTCTCGATATCTCTTGTCGGCATAACTCTTCTGTCGGGATTGGACGGTCTTGAGGTGCTCACGGATCTTGTGAACTTTCTCTTCGGCTTCTAGTAGGATGTCGGGTCCGAAAATTTGACTCTCTCCTACTTCCGACCAATTCAAAGGGGTACGACACTTCCTTCCATACATGAATTCAAATGGGGCCATTTGCAAGCTGGCTTGATAACTATTGTTGTAAGAAAATTCTGCGAAAGGCAAACAGTCTTCCCATTTTGATACATACTCTAGCACACAGGCTCTCAAAATATCTTCGAGTATTTGATTTACTCGCTCCGTTTGTCCATCTGTCTAAGGGTGATACGATGTGCTAAAATATAGTCAGGATCCTAATCCTTCTTGCACTTTCTTCCAAAAATCTCGTGGTAAACTAGGTTCCTCGATCTGATACAATGTTCTTGGGGACTCCATGCAAACTGACAATTCTAGCAATGTACAACTCGGCTAGCTTCGGACTCTGGTAAGTGGTATTGACAGGTAAGAAATGGGCGACTTTGGACAGTCTATCAACTATGACCAAAATAGAGTCATTTCCCCTACTAGATGTAGGAAATCCGGTGATAAAGTCCATTCCAACTGAATCCCATTTCCATTCTGGAATCTGCAATGGTTGCAACAGTCCTGCGGGTCTCTGATGTCCCGCCTTGACTCTTTGACAAATATCACACTTGGCAATGTAGCTTCCGATTTCTCTCTTCATCTTATGCCACCAAAATTGCACCTTCAAATCTTGATACATCTTCGTTCCTCCAGGGTGGATAGAATAAAGTGTATCATGAGCTTCTTTCAGAATAGCCTCCTACAATTCTGAATCTGCTGGCACACAAATACGTCCATTGTACAACAAAACTCCTTTTTCATCTCGGTGAATCCGGGTACTTTGCCTGTACCGATACGATGTTAGATTCCGTCGGTACTAGCATTTCCTTTCTGCGCCTCCTTGATCTGACTAATCAAAGTAGGTTGGAATTCTATGCTAGCCAAAAATACTTCACTTACTAATTCCATTCTAAAATCCTCCATCTCCTTGTGCAAACTTGGTTGCTCCTTCAGAATCATAAAGTTCCGTCGACACGGCAATCTACTAAGGGCATCTGCTACCACATTGGCTTTACCAGGGTGATAGTGAATGTCCAGATCATAGTCCTTGATTAAATCTATCCATCTTCTCTGCCTCATATTCAGCTCCTTCTGAGTGAATATATACTTCAGGCTTTTGTGATCCGAATAAATCTCACAACGGTTTCCCATAAGGTAATGCCTCCATGTCTTCAGGGCTAGAACTACGGCTGATAGTTCGAGGTCATGGGTAGGATAATTCTGCTCATGTTGCTTCAGTTGTCAGGATAGATAAGATATGGATTTGCCTTCTTGCATTAGCACACATCCGAGTGTAGGGTTCGCACCATAGAAAACAAAAAATTTCCTACGATGGGAACTATGTACCAAGATCTATCTACTAGATACAAACAACGGGCAGATGTATATCCGTAGAGAATATACCCTTGAAGATCGACAAAGCTTAATGAGTTAAACTCGTGGTTGATGTAGACGATCTCTTGCCGATCTCAAGATTGAGAGGAAGTCCTACTACCGCAAAATAGCAGCGCATCCGTGCTCGCACACACGTACAAGACACCGAGCAACCTCCGCCTCCTTGCTCTAGCGATGCAGCGGAAGCACAACTCTTTCTTGCCGAATAGCCATCGGGAACATGTATCTCGCTAGTCCGAGACCATGGGGGATAAATTCTAGAGGGGGAGAGAGATCCTTCACGAGGAGGTGTGAGTGGGAAGTGAGGAGGGGGTGCCTTTTATAGGAGAGGGGGGACCCCAAGGGGTTGGCCGACACATGGGGGCTTCCCCCTTGCCCTCCCCTAATTCATGTGGGTGGACACTCCACTCACAAATATCTCTTCAATTCCCTCCACTCAAAATTGCTATTAAATTTCTACCAAATTTAATGCAAACTATCTTTAAATAAAAATCCTTTTATTTATTCAGAATTTTGTCAAACATTCACATATAACCCCTTGCTAGTATTTCATTTCACATGCAAAAACACTTTCTGCAATTTCACCCAAAAACCTGTTTCGCTATCTAGTGAAATAAATTCATGCGCTTGTTATTCTTTCCGGCATGAAACTTTTTCTCCAATTGGATGTCAGTGTCCCTTAAGTGTGCCACCCTACGGTTCGCGAATAATGTGGACATGATCGACACCCTTCTCCGATCAATAATCAAACGCGAATAATGCGGACATTCAACGATGACTTTCCTGTGATCGCCGGAACCTTTTATGCTAGTATATTAATCCCTTTGTGTCACGATATATTACATGTCTGATATTCGTTCATCGGTATATCCATACATAGTTTGATCTCGTTACCAACATGAACTTTTTTCTCGTTCTCGTGATATAGCATACTAGTGATCAAATCACTTGCTTGCAAGCTAACCAATGTGATATCACCGAGAGGGCCCAAAGTATATCTATCCGTCATCGGGATGAACTAATTCCACTCTTGATCCATGAGCCTCAACATAACACTTTAGTAGTTCTGAATCCATCTTTATAATCACCTAGTTACAATGTGACGCTTGATGTCATCAAGAAACTCTTCCGGTGTTAGTGATTGACATGATCTCATGGTCTAAGGATTAGGATCACTTCGTAAGTTGTTATATAAATATAAACTCAATGACTTTGATCGTAATGCCATACTTCGGATGAATGTTCATCACATCATTACACTAATGTTATGATCTCGTTATTAACAACATCCAATGTCTATGATCAGGAAACTGTGATCATCTTGTTAATCAACGAGCTAATTTATGAGAGAGGCATAACTAGGAACTTTCTGTTTGTTTATTAAACACACATGTATTAACGTTTCTGTATTAATACAATTATAGCATGCAAAATAAACATCTATCATATACTTGGAATACACATAATAAACACTTTATTATTATTGCCTCTTAGGGCATATTCCCTTCACCGAGACCGATCTTGGATGCGTCACAATACACATCAAAAGGCTTCGTAATATCTGGCATAATCAAGATTGGGACTGAAATCAATCTCTTCTTGAGTTCTTGAAAACTCGCTTCACATTTGTTCGTCCATTCAAACTTCTTATCCTTCTTCAACAATTGGGTCATGTGTCTTGCGATACTCGAGAATCCTTCTAAGAACTTGCGGTAATATCCCGCTAATCCGAGAACTGCACGAACTTGGGTGTGAGTGGTTGGGGCTTGCCATTCTTCAACATCCTTAACCTTGGCGGGGTCAACGGCTATTCCTCCGGCTGATACAATATGTTCGAGGAATCCTAGTTCCTGTAACCAGAATTCACATTTGCTAAACTTGGCATACAGCTGATTCTCTCTAAGGGTTCCAAGAATGGTCCTCAGGTGTAGCTCATGTTCTTATTCTGATTTGGAATAAATTAGAATGTCGTCAATGAAAACAACGACAAACTTATCCAGGAAGTCCATAAAAATCTTATTCATGAGGTTCATGAAATAAGAATGGGCATTGGTTAATCCAAAAGACATGACAGTGTACTCATACAGTCCATATCTGGTGGTAAAGGCAGTCTTAGGAATATCCTCTACGCGAATCTTGAGTTGATGATAACCAGTTCTAAGATCAATCTTAGAAAACACTTTGGCACTACCCAATATGGTAGATCCCTCCTGTGTTTTACAATGCTAGTCCCTGGATCAATAGCTAGCATCCACAGTAAGATGTAATATCAAGGAACAAGGTCAAAATATAACTTTATAACCAGGAATAATAAAATTTTATTACATCATTCATGGCTCATATGGCTATTACAATACATTGCAGCGGAATAAGTATAGTCATGGGTCCTTCATCTTCAAAGTGCCACAGGCAGATGTTGGTTGTAGACTTTGTAGTCCTAGTCAATCAAACAATCTTCATATAATAAAACAAACAACCTGCAACATTACAAGTTACAGCCACAAGGGTCAATACATTTTGAATTGTATTGGCAAGTTTCACTTTTATGTAAATATGAGTGGTTCCTACCAATACAATGTATAATTGGCTAAGTAGAGTTTAAGGCTTTTTGCATAAAGCAACATTTATCCTATCTTTTCAAAATGGTTTTGTCTTTTGTCAAATCTTCTTTTCCAAGTTCCTTGAACCCCTTGGTAGAAACACAAGTGTTCAAGTCCTTGTCAAAAATTCCCTTGAGCTACTGGGTAACCCCAAGTGCATCAAGTTTTTATCAAAATCTCATGAGTCCCTTGGTAACCCCCAAGTACATCATGCTCTTGAGCACCTTGGTAACCCCAAGTGCAACAAGCTTTAACAAAATCTCTTTGAATTCCTTGGTACCCCCAAGTGCATCAAGTTTTATATTAGAAATTAGAATGTCGAGATCTCCCATGGTTCAACTTTAGTTGCTCAGTATTGTCCATAACCGGGGACACGGCTAAGTACTTAGATTTTTATTAACTTCTGCAGAAGGAGTACACTTTACCCACAAGACACATTCCCATCTTGTTGCCACCAGTGGCCTACTGGATTAGTGCTCACCAAGATGGAGTCTTGTGACCGAGAGTGTGTGAAGTCTTTCCAAAAGGTCCTCCCATACATCATTGCTAGCTTGTCTTCAGCCCCCATGAAGCATTCCAGATCCCCATGTCCGGTAACTAAAGACAATGTATGGGTCTTCCTAATGTAGTTGACCAAGCCAGAGCCATAATAGCATGTGGTTGCACACGAAAGCAACAACTGTAGACACATGTTCAATCTCTAAGTTTCCTAGGTGGTTTTCATTTGGAGCACAACACAAAGTGATTGCCATAGACATGGTTCCTTTTGTTGCCACCTTCTCCAAAACATAAAGTGTCCACCACCTAGGTGGTTCATTGAGTCCTTGTTTTATTATGTAAAACACAAGTCCTTTTCTCAATCTTTGTAAAATCTCAACATATATCTCTTTTCAAAATATAGCATGGCTAAGCATGTACAACTTCAATATTTTCACTAAGGAGGGTATAGGGAATCCTATTAGGATTAGCATAGCATAAGTATAAAATATTTTCATGCATGTTTACAAAATCCACTAAGTATAATGAAAATAGTAGGTCTTTTGTATGATAGTGTAACTTGCCTTTTTGGTAGGGAATAAGGGTTTTACTTCTTGATCTTGTTAGTCTCACACTTTGCTAATTTCACTACAATCAATCAAACAAGCATAGTATCAAGTAGCATTCCAAACCAATATTCAATCAATATTTCACACACACAAAGTAATGGATTCTAAGTCATGTATGGGAACATGCTTAAGATGGTTTTATTCATAAGGGAGGTATCCACTAGGCTTTTAACTTTGTAAGGTCCACATTGGTCATTTACCAAGATGGCAAAGTTATTCACAAAAGCTTTTAGTCCTTAAACCATTTTAAAATCTAAACATTATTTCATGTGGTGAAATTATTTTTATCAAAGCAAAACCCTATGTTTTTCATCAAGTGAGTTTCCATTTTCAAAGCTTGGTGTTTTGGATCAGTATGTTTTGGTTCAAAGTATTTTCTCAAAGTTTTCTTTACAAAAGCATTTCCATAGAACAAAACATTAGTTTTATTTGGCTAGAAAATGGCTAAGTTAAATAATTATACCAAAATCAATTTTTAACACTAAGGGTTGATTCCTAGGGTCAGTATGGTTATTACAAATCATTTTGCAAAGGTTTTATCCCTAAAGTCAATTTTAAACAATTTTTATACTCTAAACAAGCTTACATACGAATCTGTAAAAACAAGCAAACAAATGGATACTATTTTCCAAACTAAGGCCATGGTTGGTTAGGGCTTGTTCACCTGAATTCATCGACATAAAATTTGAAATTTTTGGACGTGTAGATCTCAAGTTACAAGGGTTTGAAGTTTGCATTTAAATCAGATTCAAAACTGTTTTTAGTTTAAAACCTGGCCACGCGTCGTGTTTTAACTGGCCGATACCGGTTCGGCCGGATCGGCAACGTGGACCGCAGGATCTAGTTTAATCGCACGGCGTAGAGCGCGTACCTCTTCGCGGCTAAGTGAACTAATCGCGAGCGTCGGATCTGAATCCTACGGCTGCTAGCATGCTTGCCAAGTATCGGCGGCGCTGGCGGTGGCTTGCGGCGGCGCACGGCCAGGCAGTGATGCTCCGGCGGTTTCTAGGAAGCGAGGGTGTCGGAGAGGGTGCTCACCGGGTTCGCGTGGTCGAGGTAGTGCTCAAGGTACTGCTGGCTTGACAAGGGGCGCTCGGGGGAAGTCGTAATTCCTCGTCGGAGTTGGGAACGGCGACGGGCGGCTCTGTCCGCGGTTGAAGACGACGCTACAGGTCAAGAGAAGACAGACCGAAGGCAGGGTTAGACGTAGGAGATCCTGACGGAACTGTGAGCGTGAACAAGAGGGCTCGGGGCGGTCGAGGTTTACCGGGAAACGTCGTCGGAGAAGAAGCAGACACGGCGGCGCTCTGTGCTTGACTAAGGCGAAGATTGGAGGCGCCCTAAGACAAACGGAAAATGCCGTTAGGTTCGTCTGTGCTTGGAGATCATCATCGTGTCCTCGGGGAGGAGAGGGGTGACCGGAATCTACCTGTGGGGCTCGTCGGAGAAAGAGGCAGACGGTGGTGACGGTGGTCGAGGTGGTTGCCGACGCTTTGGGTCTCTCGGGGGCAAGCTGGTGCTACGAGGATGATCGCCAGGAGGTGTGGATCACGAGGGCATGGTCGAGGAGGCAAGGGGCGGCGAGGGGTTGCCGGAATTGCTGCGACAGATCGTCGGAGACGGCGGCGGTGCAGAGAAAAATTGGGGCGGACTGGAGGCAGAGAGGGAGTGGCGAGTGAGGGGAAAGGAGGGGAAGGCGCTGGCGCTTAAGTATGCAAGGTCAGAGGCGAGATTAACGCAGCCATTACTCGTGAATTGAACGCGTGGTTGAATGACAGAGAACGGCAGCGCGTTTTGGGGAGGAAGGGGTCGCGCGGGTGTGGATGATGAACAGTGGCGGTGGTCTACCTGTCAGTGGGAAAACGAAATGAGGGAAGGGTCCACTGGTCATACACTGCGCGGGTCTGAAACGGGGTGCGAATCGTTTTCTGCGGGGAAAGAAGCTGGGCTGGTTGGTGGGCTTAGTGGGCTGCCTGGGTTGGGTTGGCCCTTTTCCATTTTTTTTTATTCTGTGTTCTTTTCTTTTCTATTTCTGAATTTCTGTTTGAATTTTTCTATCAAACAAACATGGTTCAAATAAATTCAAACAGCACCCATACTTTGTAAATTTGACTTGGTTCTGTTCAGTAGTCTGAACCTAAATCTAAACTCCACAAATTTTAAATAATAAAGTCCATTATTAATTAAAATAAATGACTATTGCTAATTATCAACTTAGGGTTTGATTTATTTCAAACTCAATTTAAATCCAAATATTTTTCAAACCCAATTAGTAAGTTTATTTGTAAGTCAAGAATACTTGGAAACTTGTTTAAATTAAAATAACTTTTTCTTTTAGGTTCTATTATTAATTATATGATTTGACCTTATTTATTTATTTCCCATAGGATTTTGTTTTATTAGAATATTTATTTGGAAATCTAAAATAAGCCAAAATACTTCAGTAAGTTTTATTTGGGAATATAAATTATTTGGTAAAACTCATTTGAAATAAATAAATAGGTTTTAATGTTTATTTAAAATGGAAGAAGCTTTTATTTTAATAAAATTTGGATATTAAATCCTTATTATTTTATTTAAACAATCCTTTGTTATTTTTAAATAAACCTTTGCTACTTTATTTAAAATAAAATGTTTTTAATTCCCAAAGCTTGGCCAAGGATTTATTTGGCTTTATAACATAATCTTTATTTATAAACTTCTATTTCATTTGAAAACAAATCTTTTCATTTGATTGTTTTAAAATAATAATTTCCAATTGTTTCCTTTTATGAAATGTTTATCCTTTTAAATCCTTTTAGGATTTTATTTAATTCAAATGGGTTTGAGGTTCCCTTTTAATTCAAAAAGTTTCTTCTGGCTCTGAAAATCAAACAAAGTTTTATTTTTATTCCTTTATTTTCACATTACAAGATTTGGAAAATCTTGGGATGTGACAACTGGTCAAACGGGTCTTCTATCTTCGGCAGTGGGTACTTGTTTTTGATGGTGACATCATTCAATTCCCGATAATCCATACACAAACGGTTACCTCCATCTTTCTTGTCCACAAACAAGATAGGTGATCTCCATGGCGACGCACTTGGTTGGATCAATCCTATCTCCAGCATAGCATCCAGTTTCTTTTTCAGCTCCACTAATTCGGATGGGTTCATACTATATGGTCTCTAGGCTATGGGTCCGATTCTAGGGATTAGTTCAATGATAAACTCTATATCCCAATCTGGGGGCATACCGGGCAAAACATCTGGAAATACATCGGGGTATTCACAGACTTCTCTGACTTGGTCAATGGTTGGTTGGTTGGGCTAGACTCTTGTTGCACTTGAATTGACGAGGCAAGGTCTCAGATACATGCTCTACTAATATTCCGGCTGTACTGGTCATGGTTATGGCTTTCTTGGCACAGTCGATTAATCCTTTATGTTTTGACAACCAATCCATTCCTAGTAAGTGCGATGCTCCAGAATCAAACAACACTCTTGCAAGTACTGAGTTAACAGAAAACATACCCAGCACGACATCAGTCGCTTCTTGGGCTTCTTCAGCATTCATGAGAAACAGGCGGCCGTTGGGTTTAGCGAATTCCCTGGGGTAAACCTACTTCCAGGCTGAACACGATGCTGCTGCTGAGCTGGGACATTTGCATTGGGGGCTACGGCAATCTTCTTGGGGAACTCATTGGAATAGTGACCCTTGGTTCCACATTCATAACAAGTCAGTTGGGACTTGTCCTTTGCTGCAACAGGCACAACATTGCTTCCAGTCCTCGGGGCAGTGTTGGTGTTGGGGGTGACATTATTGTTGTTGAATTTGGGCGGTACACGATTGAAATTGCTGGGGTTGACGGGGTTGTTGTTTCCTCCAGGCCTTGGGTTTCCACGGTTGGGATAAGTTGGACGGTTTATAGGGGGTCTATTGGTTCTTGGGGAAATCCTAGAGATGGGTTGGGGCGATACTTTGGGGTATGATGGGTTCCTGGTTGATGCATCATGCGATGCTTGCGGTTCTCATTGGCTTGGTTGATCTTGCCTTCCATCTGGATGGAAGAGTCCACTAGGGCTTCAATGTCAGCAAAAGGAATATTGACTAACACCGTTTGCATCTCATCATGCAGACCATTCAGGAATCTCTCCTTCTTCTTGGCTTCAGTGTCAATCTTGTCCGGTGCATACCTAGCCAATGACAAAATTTTGTCACGGTAGTCAATTACCGTCATCGCCCTTTCTTCAGTTCTCTGAATTCATCTCTCATCCTCTTGATCAAACCCGGTGGCACATGGGTTCTGCTAAACTTGATTTTGAACTCCTCCCAAGTCATCATTTGTACTCCATTCATGGCACGAACATTGTTCCACCATGCTCTTGCATCTCCGGCCAAATAGTGGATGGGAAACAGTACCTTCTCATTGGCTTCCACTCCGGATACTTCTAGGTTGTTCTCCATGGTTTGTATCCTATCGTCTGCATCTAGGGGCTCTTCTGACTTAGTAAATACTGGTGTGTTGGTGTTCTGAAAGTTCTTGAGCTTTGATCCATGGTTGTTCTGGTTTGCATGGCCTTGGTTGTTGTTGGCCATCTGAGCTATGTGTTGAAGGGTGGCAAAGTTGTCTTGACGTTTGGCTCTTTCAACTTCGCGGTCCAAAACCAACATTTGCAAGATTTGCAACATCGGGTCTTGGGATGAGCTGCTTCCTCCATGAGGCATCTGAAGATTGTGATAGATCATGAGAATAGAGGGAAATTTCTAAGGTTCAGGGTTTGTTTTGAAAAAGTTTTTGAAGTTTGACTCAGATTTTTCTAGCAACTTGCTTTTCATTCATTCATAGCACACAATACAAACACACACCACAACAAGGAAAATAGATGGTTTTAAGAAACATTATGTAAAACCACGATACAATGGGACCGGATACAACTCACTAATGCTAGTGCTCAAGTGCTACTACTCCTTGGAGTCGGTGTCCTCATCATCATAATCAATGAAGGCGAAGTCATCCTCATTGGTGAAGAATTCCATGGCTTGATCCTCCAGAAAGTCATCATCATCACTCAGGTAAGAGTAGGGTTCTCCACGAATACCCTCTCCGGTATTCTCCCTCTCCTCAAGATGCATGTCCCTCTCGTGGATGGTCTCCTCCAAGTCTGTGATCCTGTGATAGAGACGGGCAATGATGCGCTACTTCTTGTCACTAGTGGAAAAAAAGCCTTTCGCCCAGGCCATTAGTCCCGGCTGTGGCTAGGGCCGGGACTAATGGACCTCGCCGGACGGCCCAAGCCACCCAGAACCATAGGTCCCGGCCCGTTAGACCCCATTAGTCCCGGTCTGAGACACAAACTGAGATTAAAGGGCCCTGGACCTGCCGCTCGCTAGGGGCACCCCCTTTAGTCCCGGTTTGTATCTCATACCGGGACTAGTGGTCTGGCCCTATATATACGCACAACCCCCTCCTCCTCTCAAATGTCCATTAGAGCGATGTGAGTTTAGGTCACACAAGACAGACATGATATGATGTGCCCGAGCCACACTTAAGTTTTCTCATCTTTGTTTCCAAGTGTAATAAAAGATTAGCAACTATTTTCTCGTTTAGACCGTAGTGCAGTACTAATTTTAGCTTAGTGATTGCGTTTGACATATATTTGTATGATACAGATGAGCCATCCATGGATGTACGGTGACCAACGCTCTGTCACTTTTAGAGAAGGCGTGCGTTCTTTTTGAGTTGTGGCCGAGGAGAACAAGCGACGGGATGGTTTATGTGTTGTCCATGTGTTGACTATAGGAATGAGAAGGCTCACACTTCCGCAAGAGTCATTTAGAGCCACCTGCTTCGGTCTGGATTTATGTCCGGCTATAATGTTTGGACCAAAGACGGAGAAAGAGGGGTTGTGATGGAAGACGGCTGTAACGGCCCAAAAATCATGATTTCAAAGTTTGCATATCATCCATGCATTCATAATCATTTTAGGATCATTTCTTCAAAAATAGAAACTTTGTGATCTATTATTTTATGCAAGCAAGGCAATAGCCTAAATGTTACTCCCTAATATGAGAATATTTGTTTTGACCAGAAAAGAATTGATCATATGATTGATTGTTGTTCCCCAAAGCTTGGGCAAAGTTTTATAAAACAAAAAATGAATTTAAAACCATTCATATAATCTTTATTAAATAAGTGTTAAAGGCATTGTTTATTTTAAATTCCAATGGGTCAAAGTAATTTGAGTGAGCAACTTTGTTTTGTAGCCAAAAAGGTGCAAGCTTTACTTTACAAAAATTCAGAACAAGTTTGAATTCAAACCCATGCGAAAAACATTTGCAAAACATTCCTGGAAATCAAATTAGAAAAAGAAAAGAGGAAAAGAAAAAAATAAAAGCAGGCGCTACCATTTGAGCCCAAAGACACGCCCAAGAAGCCCACCGGGCTAGTCCCCTCTACCCCTCTCTCACCCACAAACGTACTTCAGCCACTGACGCTGGGCCCTCTCCACTTCATCGTCGTCTCCCTCGAATCCTCGCGCGCAGACGACGCTCCGCCGTTACCTCTCTGCAGTGACGCCGCGAATAAACCCGGCATAAATCCCATTGATTGGCCGCGTGAATTTCACCCCTTCTCCGGCTACAAAAACCCCTCCCCACCCTGCACCTTTCCCCTCACTTCACTCGCTCGCTCCGCCACCAGGCTACTCGTATTTGAGCTCGAACCACTGCAGTACCGACGACCTCCGGCGGCGAATTCCGGTGAGCCCTCTCCGCCCCTTGCCTTCTAATCTTGCCAGAATGGTCACCGCAACCTTGCGCATCTTCTAACACCTCTGGTGCATGCTAGGTCCACCCAGAGCCTCGTCAACACCGACGACTGCGCGAGTCCGACGAAACCATCAACTCCGGCTAGCTTTCCTGGTTAGTTCTGACCGCGCATTGCCCTATCTTTCATACTCACGTGACCTGCATCGCCTTACGCATCTGACGCACTGCTTATTTTCCCCTGGTGTGATCTGTACCCTCGCCAACGACGACGAACAACTGTGCCCGACGCCTTCCCGAACTCTGGCGAGCAATCCCTGATGACTCCGAGCGCCCCTCCGCCAACGAACAACACCTTGAGCATCAGCATGTTCACGCGAATTCGGTGAGCTACCCCACTGCCCTTCTCGCTTCCTATAACGCTGGCAGCATCACCGTCTGATCGCGCCGCTGGTTTTTGGTTCGTTTGATGTGGGCCGTTAGATCTAGATCGGGAGTGTAGGAATAGATCACTTAAGCGAAGAGGTAAGTTTAGATCTGAGACGTGCGATGCACTTTTAATCCAATGATCCAGAGAGCCTGATCCGCGCGAACCGGTACCGTCCAATCAGGTGCTGCCTCGTGGCTAGGGTTTAGATTTAAAATCTAAAATTAGATCTATTAGTTGTTCAAACTTGCAAAATTCATAACTTTTGATCCACACGTTCAAATTTTACAAATTTTATATCATTGGAATCAGGAGAAAGAATTCTTCCAACCATGCACTTTGTTTAATGAATTGATTTTGTAAACTTAGTTGTTTTTGCAGAGACATTTGTAAGCTTATTTTGTGTATAAAAATTATATAGAAAATGTTTTAAAGGCCAAGTTGATTTTATTTAGTGTATAATTGTTTTGTTTTTGATTGAGTACTATTCCACTTGTCTTGTTTGATTTATAAAATCATCACATGGCATTTGCATGCATTCATATATTTTTTCTTGTTTATTTTGATATGTGAATTTGGTTCTATCATTTTATGTGTAGATTTTGGTGCTAGTGGTGATTGTGATTGTGAGGATTGTTGCTACTCCCCAAACTACCAAGGCAAGTGGTGCTTCATATTTTTATCCCAATATTTTGGCTATGCATTAGAAATATTTTGTATAGGGCTTGCATGAATATTTTTGCTAAGTATCTATATGCTATGCTTAGGAAATCCTAGTAGTTGTAGGATTGTTAGAATTTTATCTAAGTTAAGATACTTGCTATTGCCATGACTATCCTAGATAGTATCAACCAAGGGTGGAATATATACATGCTATAGAAAAATATTGCTAAGTCTTTGACTTATGTTTTTGCTTAATAAAAAAACTAAGTGAATGAAACACCTGGGTGGAATGGTAATTTCTTGGTGGTTTTTGGTTGAGTGGTTACACAAGGCCCATTTCTATGGTTTACCTTGTGTATCTCACTTGTGGATTGCCACCCAGGAACAAAGGGATTTGAGATGCCAAATGTTAAGAAGCTTCTAGTGCAACCACATGGCATTATGGGCTCTACCTGGATCATATAGGTTGCAATAACTTAGACATTTGGATAGTTGGTGGTAGTGGAATGATAGGTTGGAACACGTCTATTTGGTCTAAGAGAAGGCTTCTGAAAGGTCCTGTCTTGGTGAAAATCAAGTCTTGTGGGGAAAGTGCACCACCTCTGTAGATGGAAGAAACTAAGTACTTAGCCGTGCCCCCGGTAATGGACAATTTGAGAATCAAGACATGGAAGCTATCAAGAATCTCCTCATCCCAATTTCTAAGTTAAAACTTGTGGCTGAACAAGGGTGAAGGTTCACCAATTTCTATTAGTGGTTCCTTGGGAGTTTTTGCCAAACAAAAACTTAGTGTTTTCAACTGATAGGTAAAACCTATTTTGAGCAAAGCAAGCCTAAGCTACACTAAGCCAAATTCATGTAGTAACTAGATGCTAATATTCTACTAAGGTATTTGTAAGGTTCCCAACCTTTAATAAGGTAGAGATCCCTGTGTTTACAATGCTAGCCCCTGTATCAATAGCTAGAATCCACAGTTAAGATGTAATATCAAGAAACAAAGGTCATAATACAACTTTATAACCAGGAATAAAGTAATTTATTACATCTTACATAGCTCATTTGGCTATCTCATTACAATGCAGCAGAATATAACAATAGCATGGGATCCTTCATCTTCAAAGTGCCACAGGCAGACATGTTGGTTGTAGACTTGTAATCCTAAATCAATAAACTTCTCTAACATCAAGAAAACCTGCAACATAAAAAGTTACAGCCACAAGGGTCAATACATTTGTATTGTATTGGCAAGTGATACTATGGTAGTATAGTGGAGTCTATCATCTATATGCATTTGGCTAAGTGGAGCTTAGGCTTGCTTTGATCAAAATAGATTTTCCTTATCATTTGAAAACACTAAGTTTTTGCTAGTCAAAATCACCCAAGGCATCTCCCAATAGAAATTGGTGATCCTTCAACCCTTGTTCAACCACAAGATTTTAACTTAGAAATTGGGATGAGGAGATTCTTGATAGATTCCATGTCTTGATGCTCAAATTGTCCTTTACCAGGGACATGTCTAAGTACTTAGATTTTACACTCTGCAGAGGTGGTGCACTTTCTCCACAAGACTTGGTTTCACTACCACCAACTGTACATTTGACAAGATCTTTCAGAAGCCTTCCCTTAGACCAGAATGGACGCGCTCCAACCTATCAATCCCCTACCACCAGCTGTCCATTTGGCTAAGTTATTGCAACCTATATGATCCATGCAGAGCCCATAATGCCAAGTGGCTGCACTTGAAGCTTCTCAACATTTGACATCTCAAATCTCTTTGTTCCTGGGTGGCCATACACAAGTGAGATACACAAGGTAAACCATAGAAATGGGCCTTGTGAACCACTCAACGCAAACCATTCCTTCCATTCCACCCAGGTGATTCATTCACTTAGTTGTTTTATTAAACAAAACACAAGTCCTTGACTTAGAACTATTCCATAGTATGAATATATATTCCACCCTTGTTTTCTACTAGCTAAGCTAAGCATGATAGTATTAGGAATCTTAACTTAGGAAATTTCTACTAAGGTTTCATCTACTAGGATTTCCCATGGCATAGTTTATACTTAGCAAAACTCCATGTAAGTCCTACTTAGAAATATCACTAATGCATAGTGAAAATAATGGGACAAAAGTATGAAGCATCACTTGCCTTTTTGGTAGAGAATATAAGTTCACTCCTTGTCTTTCCAATGATCACACTCTTCACATCACTACAATTCAATCAAGCAAGCAATATTTCAAACTACCATTCAAGCAACATCACATAAATTAATAGAATCAAAACAATGCATGCAAGCATGCCAAACTTTGTTTTATTTACACAAGTGGTTTATAATAGGTTATAAACATTCTAAAACACTTATTGGTCATTTTATAAAGAGGCAAAACTATTTGCAAAAGACTTTATCTATAAACCATTTTTAAACCAAATCATTATTTCATGTGGTTAAAAATGCCTTTATCAAAGTAGCAATCTTTATAGGGTTCACCAAATACATTTTCAAATCATAAAACTTGGTGTTTGGGGTCAGAGAGTTTGAATCAAAACATTTCTCAAAGGTTTTCCTCCAAAATCATTTTTAAACCATAATCAACATTTTTATTTGGCTAGAAATGTTTTTAAATCAAAGATTCATTCTTTTGCTTCACCAAATACATTTTTGAAACCACCAATTGATTTATATGGTCAGTAGGTTCAAAACATTCCATTTGCCAAAGGTTTTATCTCAAAAATCATTTTAGAACAATTTTTATATTCTAAACATGCATATACAAGTTTGTACAAAAACAATCAATTTAATAGAAACATTTCATTAAACAAAGCGCATGGTTAGAAAGTAATTGTCTTTCTGATTCCATTGATATAAAATTTGAAAAATTTGGACGTGTGGTTTTAAAGTTATGAATTTTTCAAATTGAAACATCTAATAGAACAAATCTTGTTTTTAAAACAGACTCTGGGCCACGTGGACTAATCTGATTGGCTGAAAATGTTTCGCGTGGATTGACAGACACAGACCGCAGGATCCAACTTGATCGCACGGCACAGATCGCATACCCCTTCGGTTTTAAGTGATTCTATCGTATCCATTAGATCAATATCTAACGGCCGGAGATGATCTGACCATACTCTGGCGGCGCCAGCGTGGCGGCGGCGACGACGGCAATGAGCGGGCAGCGATATGAGAAGCGAGAGGGAACGTGGTGTGGCTCACCGTGATCGCCGTGGCACGAGGATGCTCAACCTGCTCGTGTTTGTCGAAGGGGCGCACAGGTTCGACGCGTATTGCTCGTCGGAGTTGCGTCTGACGACGGCTCTCTGTTCGTTGTCGCTGGCGAGAGCTGCAGGTCACGAGAAGACGAGTGAAGAGGTTCATTAGATGCGGAAGAGTTTGGCGACCATGCGTGCATCATCTGGAGAGGGAGGGGAGGACGGAACTTACGGGGAGAGGTCGTCGGAATGACAGCAGACGGTGGCGCTGTTCTGGCAGAGTCGTTGCTGAGCTTGCAGGGCGAGCGCGAGCGAGGGAAAAGTGCTGGGAGGTGCATAGGATGCTGGCGAGCAAGCTCGTGTGCTCAGGCGGCAGTGGGGCTGACGGTGGTGGCCGGAATTTGATTGCGGGCTTGTCGGAGGAGAGCGTGGTCTAAGCGCAAATCAGGGCGGCCTGGGGGCTCTCTTGCCGCGGTGTCTGAGGGGAATTGAAGGGGAGAGAGGGGTGATTAGTAGGGCAAGGTAAGGGGGTGAGTTACGAGCACAGTCAACGGGAATTGAAGCTACGAGTTAAAACAGGGAACTGCCGGAGGAGAGAGGGGAGGAACTGGTCGCGAGGACGACGATGAGCTAGCGGTGGGGTCCGGTCGTCAGCGAGTGAGAGAGGGGTGAGATGGGGCCTAATTGTCAGTGTCTGAGCAGGTTCTGTCTTCGGTGAGGAATACGTTTCGGGGGAGAGGGGTTAGTTGGGCTGTTGGGCTGTTGGGCCTGGACTGGCTTAGCTGGGCTGGGCTGTTCCTTTCTTTTTTTATACTAAATTTTTTCCTTTTTCTGTTTGAATATTCTGATTTGATTTTCAAACAAATAATTCAATCAACAAATCAATTCAAACCTCAACCAAAATTTGTGTAGATTCATATACTGATTAATAATACATTCAAATTTAGAATAATATATTTATTCTTTTTAGGGTCTTTTAATTATTTAAAATAGGCTCTAGTTTTAATTAAATAAGATTTAGTAATATTATTCAATCTCCATTTGAATTTAAATCTCCACCAATCTTTGGGTGAATTTTTTATTCTGTTTATCAACATATTTCAATGTCCAAAATAAAAATAATTCTTTTATGATCTAGTAATAATTAAAATAAATAGACCATAGTATTTAATTCAAATAGGTTTTAATTTATTTTAAAACTCTTTTTGAAATCTAAATAATATCAAAATCTTTTCACTAGGTTTCATTTGAAAAACTAAAACACTTGGAAATCTTATTTAAAATAAATTAACAAGTTTTAGTGTTTATTTAAAATGGAAAAGCCTTTACTTTAATAAAAAGGGATATTAACAAATCCTCATTATTTTATTTAAATAAACCTTTATTCTTTTAATCAAATAGAAATATTTTATTTCAAAAGCTTGGACAAGATTTAATTTGGCTCTATAAAATAATCCTTATTTATATTTCTACCTTTGCTTTATAAAAACCATATATTTTTTATTTAAAGATCCAAAAATAGTGATTCCAACTATTATAACTTTATTTATTATTTGTTTATCTTTTTAAATCCTTTAAGATTATTTGCTCACCATTTGGTATGGATTTTAGATCAGGGTTTTATTAGCTTTGGAAATTCAATTTCCTTATCTTATTAAATTCATAAGATTTTATTCATGGCTCCAAAGTAAGTGAATCCAATTCATATGGTTTTATAATATTTCTAATGGTCATTCTTGATCAATTTGAAATGTTTGTTTTACCAATTTTTTATATGGATCAAATCCATAGTCTTAGAGATAACTTGAAAATGATTTTCTTCCATTAGGGTTTTAGGGTTTTGGTTTATTTCTCAAGTGTTTAAATTTCCAGATGCATTTAAAGAGAATGCATTCCACTTGGTTTGAATTTAGTTAGATTCAAACATTTACCAAAGTTTGTTCAAGATGGAATTTTAAGTTTCCATTTAAAAAGAAAAATTTCTTTTCACCCTAAAAATCAACAATTACTTATTTTGTTTATTTATTTTTCACATTACAAGATTTGGAAAATCTTGGGATGTGACAGTATCACTTGCCAATACTATTCCATTGTATTGACCCACTGTGGTTATAACTTGTGATGTTGCAGGTTACGCTAATGATGATTAGGGGTTATGAGTCTACACTCAACATGCTTGCCTGTGGCACATGAAGATGAAGACTTCTATTTTTATATTGTTAAGTTAAACTCTTGTACTAGCCGATGACTATGGAGTTGTAAAAGACTATGTTATCTCTGGAATGACGATGTAATAATGACCTTTGTTTCTTTGTACTTTATCTTAAACTGTGGATGCTAGCAATTGATCCAGGGACTAGCATTGCAATCACAGGTATCTTTACCTTTATAAAGGTGGGATTTTACAGATGGTATCAGAGCACTGTGTTTCCTGTAGGATTATGACCCTAGGATTGGATTAGAAACCACTAAGGAAAAATTTTCAACAATTTCCACACTTGTATTTTTCTTCTCGTAAACTTTTGTAATCTTCTTTCTCATCTCTATTTGTAGATGAACTCCATCAACGAAGCCGTGAGGAAGGGACCACTCATGACCATGACCTTGGAGTGTGAGGCAGAATTCCCCAAGGCCCTCAAGAACCTCATGGTTACCATGGGGATACATGGTGCAGCTGTGTACAAAGGATTCCCCGTGATGGATGAAGGAGTAAGTACTAGTGGGTTCAACTTTCCTTGTACAAAAACAAGGAAGACAACCACAAGGAGTCAGGATTCTGCATGGTCACCAACTCAGAAATGCACACAACATTCTTTGACATTGCAAGAAATGCAGCTTGGAATGCCATCAAGGAGCTTGGTGATAGACTCAAGTGCAGAATGCTTAACATCCAAAATGACCTTAGGGAAGAAAAGAAGCATACCCAAGAGTTAGAGGCTACCAACCAACGTTTAAGAGAAGACATCATAGACTTAGCAATGGAGTCATGTGATCAAGATCGATAGATTTCCTCTAGGGATGCCCTGATAGATGCCCTGATAGATTGTAATGTACTTCGTTAGTTGGACCACCACACTTGTTGTTTCATTTCCAAAAATTTGGCTAAGTTATGTTGAACCTTTGATGCTTGTAATGGATTTGTGTATGCCATGACTTGTTTGATTGTTGCAAAAGATATGCTTATGATATTTTGTCTTGTGATTTTTCTCTATTGATGTTGAAGGGAATATGCCCGAGAGGCAATAATAAAGTGGTTATTATCGTACTCCTTATTTATGATAAATGTTTATTTTGCATGCTATAATTGTATTAATACAGAAACGTTAATACATGTGTGTTTAATAAACAAAAAGGAAGTTCCTAGTTATGCCTCTATATTATAAACTAGCTCGTTGATTAACAAGATGATCAAAGTTTCCTGATCATGGACATTGGATGTTGTTAATAACGAGGTCACAACATTAGTGTAATGATGTGATGAACATTCATCCAAAGTATAGAATTACGATCAAAGACATTGAGTTTATATTGCTATAACAACTTACAAAGTGATCCTAATCCTTAGACCATAAGATCATGTCAATCACTAACACAGGAAGAGTTTCTTGTTGACATCAAACGTCACACCGTAACTGGGTGATTATAAAGATGGCCTCAAAACTACTAAAGTGTTATGTTGAGACTCATGGATCAAGAGTGGAATTTTTTCATCCCAATGACGGATAGATATACTCTGGGCCCTCTCGGTGATATCACATTGATTAGCTTGCAAGCAAGTGATTTGATCACTAGCATGTTATATCACGGGAACGAGAAAAGAGTGCATGTCGGTAACGAGATCAAACTAGGTATGGAGATACCGATGATCGAATCTCGGACATGTAATATATCGTGAAACAAAGGGATTAATATACTAGCGTAAAAGGTTCACACGATCACAGAAGTCATCGTTGAATGTGTGGGAGTCAGTATGGATCTCCAGGTCCCGCTACTGATTATCGATCGGAGAAGGGTCTCGATCATGTCCGCATTATTCGTGAACCTTAGGTGACACACTTAAGGGACACCGACACCATTCGGAGCAAATGATATGTCAGAAAAAGAAAAGGAATGCGCAGGAATTTATTTCACTAGACACCGGAACTGTTTTGGTTGAAATTGCTGAAACTGGTTCTGCATCTGAAATGGAATACTATCAAGGGGTTTTATGTGCATGTTTGTTAATTAAAGTAATTAACAAAATTATGAATAAATAAATAAAATAGTTTTATTTAAATGAGAGCTTTCATTAATTTTGGTGGAAAATTAATGCATGTGAGTGGAATTGTGAGTGGAGATGTTTTTTTGTGAGTGGAGATTACACCACATGAATGATGGAGAGGTGGGGGCACCCTCCTTGGCCGGCGGCCATGCCCCCTTGGGCTGCCCCTCCCCTATAAAATGAACCCCTCCTCTCACTTGTCACTCACACCTCCTCGCGAAGGATCTCTCTCCCCCTTTAGAATTTCCCCATGGTCTCGTATCAGCGAGATACATGTTCCCGGTGGCTTTTTCTGGAAGGATTTGTTGCTTTCGCTGCTTCGCTGGAGCGAGGGCGCGGATGTTTTCGAGGTACCCGTACGTGTGTGCGATCACGGATGCACCACTGCTTTGAGGTGCTGGACTTGATCGTGCTGGACCGGCTGGACCAGATGGACTTCATCACGATCTTAAGATCGGCAAGCGTTCGTATACATCATCCACGAGTACAACCTCGTTAACGCTATTCGGTCTACGAGGGTATTTATTCTATGGATGTATATCCACCCGTTGCTTGTATCTAGTAGATAGATCTTGGTACTTAGATGTTCCCATCGTAGGAAATTTTTTGTTTTCTATGCCGCGAATCCTATAGTGGTATCAAAGCCGGATCTATGCGTAGATGCTTTGCACGGGTAGTACACATATGAGTATGTGGGCGATGATGATCATTTTATTGCTTCTTAGTTGTACTTTGGATATTGGTGGCATAGTGGGATGAAGCGACCCGGGCAAACTTTACATGTCCTCGCACATGAGACCCGTTCCACGCTTGACATGCAACTAGTTTTGCATAAGTGGCTAGCGGGTGTCTGTCTCTCCTACTATAGTCAATATCTAATTTGCAACGAGTTGTCAAGCATTTGGTTATCCTCGTTGTGGTTCATGTTCGTAGGTAAGAACCTTTTCTATCTTCGAAAGCCCTAAGGCACGTAAAACTTGCAATGGATAAATTAGAGGCGTCTAGTTAAGATTGTTGCTAGGCTAGTGTAATGATATGGTTATGTTGTAATGTTAGACCCCTCCTTTATAAAGGAAAGGATCCCTGTGATTGCAATGCTAGTCCCTGGATCAATGCTAGCATCCACAGTTTAAGATGAAGTACACAGATACAAAGGTCGTTTATTACATTCATTGCAGAGATAAAACATAGTCTTTTACAACTCAGGGCCAAAGGCCTAATACAAGAGTTTATGGAATAAGTAAATAAACACAAGTCTTCATCTTCATGTGCCACAGGCAAGCATGTTGAGTGTAGACTCATGACTCCTATTCATCATCGGAGTAACCTGCAACATCACAAGTTACAACCACAGAGGGTCAATACTTTGGGAATAGTATTGGCAAGTGATACCTTAGTATATTTTAAGTGGACTATATTACTATATGCATTTTGGCTAAGTGTAGTTTGGCTTGCTTTGCTTGAAAATAGGTTTTTCTTATTAGTTGAAAACTCTAAGTTTCTTCTTTGTCAAAAACATTCCCAAGGAGCCACCAATAGACATTGAGGTCCTTCACCCTTGTTCACCCACAAATTTTTATTGTAGAAGTTGGAGTGATGAGATTCTTGTAGCTTCCATGTCTTGATGCTCAAAAGTGTCCATTTCCTTGGACTAGGCTAAGTACTTAGGTTTTCCATCTGCAGAGGTTGTGCACTTTCCCCACCAGACTTGGTTTCCCAAGACAGGACCTTTCAGAAGCTTTTCCTTAGTCAAAATGGACGCGCTCCAACCTATCAACCCAACTACCACCAACTGTCCAAGTGACTAAGTTCTAGCAACCTATGTGATCATGGCAGAGCCCATATTGCCAAGTGGTTGCACTGTAAGCTTTCTCAACACTTGGCCTCCAAATCCCTTTGTGCCTGGGTGGCATACCACAAGTGAGATACACAACCCAAGTCCATGGCATTGTGTAACCACTCAACATAACCCAAACATTCCATTCCACCCAGGAGGTTCATTTAATTTAGTTGTTTTATTAAGAAAATATAATTCTCTTGACTTAGAATATTTTATCATAACTATATAGATGTCACCACCCTTGTTTGCTAAGTAGCTAGGCTAAGCAGAATATGACAATCTACCATAGGATAATTTCCTTAGCATTTCTACTATTCCATTCTACTTAGGATTTCCCCTCTTAGCTAGCACTTGGCAAAATCTCATGCAAATAATGCTAGCAAAATAACTAATGCTAGTACAAAACATAGGACAGAAATGTTGATGAAAATATCACTTGCCTTGGTAGTGGGGAGAGTAGCACTCTTCACAATCACAATCACTAGCAAAATCTACACAAGAAATCATAGCGTACAATTACACACAATTTAAATACAAACAAAATAATATGAATGCATGCATGCACGAATTTACTAAGTGTGATTTCTTTGAAAATTCTACCAAGTATGCTCATGAGTTCAGAAACTTAACATAACACAAAATTTTGCCAACTAAACTCATTTGGCATCCACATAGTTTACCAAAATAATTTCTATTTAAAATGGTCCTATAACATGTTCTATAAATAAAATCATTTTTAACTGTTACTATATGCTAAATAAAGTGGATATTCTGAAAGGCCTTGTTTCACTGAATCCAACGATATAAAGTTTGCAAAAATCTAACGTGGCATTCAAAAGTTATAAACATTTGAAGTTTGAATCTAAATCAGGTTTTAAATTCTGTTTTTAGTTTAACCCTTGCCACGCGTCAGTTATTATCGGCGCTGCATCGTTCGCACGGATCACCCTTCTACGTGCGTTGGATCTAACTAACGCCGCGGCTCAGATCTGTCCATACCCCCGTTAAGTGAAATGTTTCTACGTAGGATTCAGATCGACGGCTAAAATCTCCTAACCAAAAGCGGCGCTACGGCGGTGACAAAGTGGCGGTCGATGGCGGTCTGCGCGTTCTAGGTCGCCCGGGGAAGGGAGGAGATGCATACCAGAACCGCAGGAGGCTGCTGATGCTCAAGGTGGCAATGGCTTGGGAAGGGGCGCACGGGGTCGTCGGGGATTCCTCGCCGGAGTTCGCGAATGCGTCAGCCACGGTCAGTCGTCGACGTTGGCGAGGTTCCTCGTCGCGCTAAGCCAAAATAGGGGTACTGTCAGATGCGCAAGACGATGAGGATTCTAGGCGACGATCGGAGGACAAGGCGGTGGCTACTTACGGAGGAGGTCGCGGAGTTCGTGCGAGGCGGTGGCGGCGATCGTCGGCGTTGCTAGGGGTCATCTGAAGGCAAGCGGAGAGTGTCGAAGATGCAGAGGTTCACTGAACAAGATAGCGTGAACGTGAGGCTGGGAACTCGAGACTCACCGAATTCGCCGCGATCGTCGGAGACAGCGGGTTCTGAGAGAAATCTGCGCGACTGGGGCGTTCTGTGCTTGGGGTTTGGGGGAAAAGAGAGAGGGGACAGAGGGGGTTTATATAGCCTGGCTAAGCACGAGAATTACTCGGCCATTGATTCGAATTGACGCCGCGATTATCACTCAGGAAACGGCAGCGTTGATTGGGGACGAACAGGTCGTGCGGGTGGAGACGACGTTGGCGTGGAGACGGCCCACTTGTTAGCGAGGTGCGCGGAGTTTGGGTGGGGTCTGCCTGTCAGTGGCTCAGTGCGTGCGCTAGCGCGTGGAAGTAGGAAAGAAAATACCCGGGTGGGCTTACTGGGCTCGTTGTTCTGCTGGGCCAGATTGTGGCCGCGTGGCCTTTTTCTTTTGAAGTGTTCTTTTCTTTTTCTAAATTCATTTCCTGGTATGAATTTTGATATGAATTCAAATCCTTTTGAAATCAAACTGCCTTGGGACTTTTTGAAGGGCTTTTGTGGATTCAAAAATAGTCATAAAACTAAGTGGTTACCCTGCAAGGCTTGGTCCAGCTTGGTTTCTAAAATAATTAGAGATTTGTTCCTGTTTGCAAATAATTGAAAGGGATTTTGAAAACTACTTCTAAATTTGAGGGTTTAAAAGTTTCACTTAAACTTTCCATCAATGGAGGCAAGCAAACAAGTACTTAAACTTTCAATTTCCAAAGGGTGATAGTTATTTGGGATAGTTTGATCACATGAAATCATAGCTCAAATTCTATCTCTAAGTGATTTTTGAGAAAACCCTAAATGAATGAATGATGCAAAAGATGATATGAATGAGTTTTGAAACTATGATTTTTGGGATGTTACAAATCTAACCCCCTTAAGATGAATCTCGCCCTCGAGATTCGAGTTGGCTAGCAAATAGGTGAGGGTGGTCTTTCCGAAGATCATCTTCTCTTTCCCATGTTGCTTCCTCTTCGGTGTGATGGTTCCATTGCACTTTACAAAACTTGATAGTCTTGGTCCTGGTAACTCTTTCTGCGGTCTCTAGTATCTTGACAGGCTTTTCCTCATAAGTGAGATCACTTTCAAGCTGAACTTCTTCCAAAGGTATGGTATCCTTCAAAGAGGATTCTTCCATTTCTGGGTGGCATTTCTTAAGCTGACTCACATGAAATACGTTGTGGACTGCTGACAGAGATTCTGGCAATTCAACCTCATATGCAACTTCTCCTTTGCGACCTAGAATCCTAAATGGCCCAACATATCTTGGTTCCAACTTTCCTTTAACTCCAAATCTTTTCACTCCACGGAGTGGTGATACCCTGAGGTAAGCTCTATCTCCAACTTCGTAGGTGACTTCTCTACGCTTAGAATCCGCGTAGCTTTTCTGTCGGGACTGTGCTATCTTCAACCTGTCCTTAACCAATTTAACTTTCTCTTCGGCGTCTTTGATAAGATCTGGTCCGAATAAGCTTCTTTCTCCCACACCATTCCATAACAATGGGGTGGTACACTTCCTTCCGTAAAGTAACTCAAACGGTGCCATTCCAATACTAGATTGGTGACTGTTACTGTAAGAGAACTCTGCGTACGGCAAACTTTCATCCCAACTTGCTCCATAGTCTAAAGCACAGGCCCTTAGCATGTCTTCGAGAATTTGGTTGGTTCTTTCTGTTTGTCCATCCGTTTGTGGATGAAAAGAAGTGCTGAATTCCAATCTTGTTCCCAAAGATTCATGAAGTTGTCTCCAAAAGTGAGATGTGAACTGGGTTCCTCTATCTGATACTATACTCTTAGGCACACCCTGAAGGCATACAATTCTGCTCATGTAAATTTTTGCTAACTTGGCACTTGTATAGGTGGTCTTCACAAGTATGAAATGAGCCACTTTAGTTAGGCGATCCACCACTACCCATATGGAATCATACCCTGACCTGGTCCTTGGTAATCCTATAATGAAATCCATACCAATATTTTCCCACTTCCATTCAGGAATAGGCAGTGGTTGAAGCAAACCTGCTGGTTTTTGGTGTTCCGCTTTGACTCTGCTACACACATCACACAAAGCGATATGTTCTGCGATGTCCCTTTTTAGATTGTTCCACCAAAACCTTTCCTTCATGTCCATGTACATCTTAGTATTTCCCGGGTGAATAGAATACGGAGAGTTGTGTCCTTCTTGTAAGATCAGTTTCCGCAACTCTGGGTCTCGTGGAACACATATACGTTTCCCGTGCCATAAAGTACCCTGTTCGTCAACACGGAAACTCTTAGCCTTCCCTAGACTAATGTTTTCCTTTATCTTTCCAATTTCCTCATCAGTCTTCTGGGCTTCTCGGATTTTGTCTAGTAGAGTGGGTTGAACATCTAAGGACATGAGATATCCTTCTGGTACAATCTCCAATCTGAGTTCTTTGAATTGCTTACACAAGTCATCTGGCAATTCCCCTTTTGTAAGGCCATTTACAAATGTCTTACGACTTAGAGCATCGACTACTACATTTTCTTTACCGGGATGGTATTGCAAACTTAAGTCGTAATCCTTGATAAGTTCTAGCCATCTTCTTTGTCTCATGTTGATTTCCTTCTGGGTGAAGATGTACTTCAAGCTCTTATGATCTGTGAACACTTCACACCTCTTTCCCAAAAGATAATGTCTCCATGATTTGAGTGCATGGACAACAGAGGCTAACTCCAAATCATGAGTAGGATAGTTTACTTCATGAGTTTTGAGTTGTCTCGAAGCGTAGGCTACGACTTTACTATCTTCCATAAGTACGGCACCCAAACCTTGATGAGAAGCATCACAATACACTTGGAAATCCTTTTCTAAATCTGGCAGACAAAGTACTGGTGCTGTCACAAGTCTCTTCTTTAATTCTTGGAAACTGATTTCACAACCTTCAGTCCAAGCAAACTTCTTATCCTTCTTCAGCAATTCTGTCATTGGCTTAGCAACCTTCGAGAAATTTTCAATGAACCTTCTGTAATAACCTGCTAAGCCGAGAAAACTATGAACTTCTTTCACATTCTTGGGTGATTCCCATTCTGTCACAGCTGAAACCTTAGCAGGATCAACTGCCACACCATCTTTTGTCATCACATGACCAACAAAAACCAACTTTCTCTAACCAGAACTCACACTTGCTGAATTTGGCATAAAGTTTATGTTCCCTCAGTTTCTCAAGTATCAAGCGTAAATGTCTTTCATGTTCTTCCTTGCTCTTGGAGTAGACCAAGATATCATCGATGAACACGACAACTAACTTGTCAAGAAATTCCATGAACACTTTGTTCATCATATTCGTGAAGTATGCTGGAGCGTTGGTTAAACCGAAAGGCATCACGGTATACTCATATAATCCATACCTTGTGGTGAATGCTTTTTTTGGTATGTCTTGCTCTCGTATCTTGAGTTGAAAATAACCTGACCGGAGATCAATCTTCGAGAATACACATGCTCCCTCTAGCTGATCAAATAAGTCGTTGATTCTTGGCAAAGGATATTTGTTCTTGATAGTAACCTCGTTGAGAGAACGGTAGTCAATACATAACCTTTGTGTTCTATCCTTCTTCTCTACGAACAATACTGGGGCTCCCCAAGATGAAGAACTTGGTTGAATAAACCCTTTCTGTAATTATTCTCCTAGCTGTTTCTTGAGCTCCTTCAATTCATTAACTGACATTTTGTACGGTCTCTTAGCTATTGGTCCTGATCCTGGCACCAAATCTATCAGAAACTCCACATCTCTGTCCGGTGGCATTCTTGGTAGCTCTTCCGGAAACACATCCGGATACTCACACACTATTGGTACACTGTCCATGCTAACCCCCTTAAGAGAATTCAGTCTACTTCCCTTGGATTCAAAGTTTGACTTAAATTTTATTCATTTTCCTTCGGGGGTTGTTAGTGTAACGGTACGATTTGCACAATCTAATACTCCTTCATACTTAGCCATCCAATCCATTCCCAAAATCACGTCTAGTCCTTGGGAATCTAGAATTATCAAGCTTACTGGAAATTTATGTTTACCAAACTCTATGTTGAGATCCCGGCATCCAAGGCTTACTATCATGTCTCCCCCCGGAGAACTAACTTTTATTGGACACCCAATGTTTTCTGATGCAAACCCATTTCTATCAACAAATGCCTTTGATATGAATGAATGAGATGCACCGGTATCAAAGAGTACAAATGCTGAAATTGAATTGAGTCTGAACTTACCAGCCACGGCATCTGGCTCCTCATAGACCTCCTCCACATTGATGTGGTTAACCTGTCCCTTCTGAAAAGGATTTGGCTTGTTAGGTCCTTCAACTTTCTTCTCAGGGCACTCATTAGCATAGTGCCCCAGCTTTTTGCATTTGAAGCACTCAACCTGACTGAGGTCCTTTTTAGGAGGTTGGCCTCCACTTCCACTACCATTTCCACCATAGTGGCTCTTATGTCCACCCTTGTGGTTCTTGTACTTGTCCTTGTCATGACTGCGGTGATGTTTGTTGTCATGACGGTTGTGGTTGTGCTTGCTGAATTTCCCATTTTTATGGGATCCTGAGCTGCCACTGTCATCATAGTGAGATCGTTTGTGAGACGATCCCGAGCTGTGCTTGTCGGAGTGTTTCCTCTTTCTACTCTCGACTTGCTTTATTTTACTCTCCAAAATAGCAGCCTTGTCACACAATGACTGATAGGTTGGAACATATGCTACAGCCAACTGTAAATTCAGCTCATCATTCAAGCCTTCCAGAAATTTCTCCTTTCTTTTGGCATCTGTGTCAACCTCATCCGGTGCATAGCGTGCCAGATTGTTGAACTCTTCTATATATTCTGCCACGCTGCGGTGGCGCTGTTTCAGGTTGTGAAACTCCTTCTTTTTCAGACTCATCATTCCTGATGAGATATGAGCAGTGCGAAAGCCATCTTCAAAGATAGCCCAAGTCACTTCATCGATAGGAGTGGTGATCTGGAAGTTGTCCCACCATGTAGCAGCTGGTCCTTCCAACAGATGTGCTGCGAACCTGACTTTTTCAGCATCCGTGCAGCCCACGGTCACTAAGTCCTTGTTCACGGAACGCAGCCAGTCATTGGCCACCATGGGATCAGTTGTTCCCGCAAACTTTGCTGGCCTCAAACGCAAAAATCTGGTGAGCATATCGAAACCCGGAGGGTTGTTGTTGTTGTTGTTGGGGTTGTTGTTGTTATTCTGGTTTTGAATGAATGTCGTCATCATTTGCATAAGTTGTGTTTGCGCATTCATCATTTGTTGCATTTCCGGGGTGATGTTGTTGGGGTTGGGGTTTGCGCGACGGGGAGGCATCTGTGGTTTGTTCAAATATATATGAATGAGATACCCTTAGATGATTCATGCACAATACATCATAAGCAAACACATAACAAACATCATAAGAATAAAAGTTCAACATCCACATAATAAGCTCATGAAGTAAAACACACAAGTGGCAAGCCATCCACATGTCGGATGGTCCAATAACAAGTTCACAATAATAAGTATGAATACGAAAGGTAAACGAGTAGTCAGGTCTACTCATCAGCGTCAATCTCCTCCTCGACGAAGGTAAGACCTGCGTTCTCCATCGCGGTCTTGTTCTCCTCAATCGTAGTGGTCAAGGAATCGACCTTGGCCTTGAGAGTCCTCTTCTGGGAGCGAAGTCTCTCAATAACCATCTGCTGCTGCTCAAGCTCGAAGTCCTTGGACTTCAGTTCCTCGGTCATGTCCCGGATCTTCTTGTTCCTATCCTGGACGCGTTTCTCTTGACTCTTGAACTTGCGGTCCTGGGCCTCGAACTTCGTCTCCATTTCCTTGATCATCTCATCCTGCTGTGCAAAAAGCTTGTCCTTCTCGCGAAGCTGCACCTGAAGCTCGTCATTACCCAGCATGACGTTCGTTCTGTCCGTATCTACGTGCCTGAGAAGAGTCTCTAAGTCCTGAAGATAAAGACGTATCGGCTCCGCAGTGCTCCTCGAGTCGTCCTCAAAGTCGATGGACTCTCCATCAACATCACGTCTCCCAAAGACGTGGAAGTGAGTGCCTCTAACCTGACGGGAATGACGGCCTAACAGTCGTCCTATCAGATCCTGCATGACTACCTCCATGCCTCTCTCCCTGTCATCGTGCATCAGCTTGAAGACGATGGCCTCAGTAGTAGGCTCCGTCTGGCGTCCGGGCTGATTCACCTTGAAGCCCCAAAGGTCCTTCCTCTCGAACTTGGTGAGTGGGTACACCGTAATGGTAGGAAGAGGGAGATCAAGCAGAGTGGTAAGCTCAATGATACGGGAACCAAAACGAGTAACCCGAAACTCCTCAACAGTGTTGATGGCAATAGGCATCTATTTATAAGAATGAAAAAGTTAGAACAACACAAATCAAGGTAATTCGAGACAAACATTCATACATATCCATGGAATACAATCATCACACAAATCATGCATACATAAGTCTATTACATTAATCAAAGGTCCAACTTAATTAGAATATATTTTGGAAATAAGGTGATAGGTGGTGGTCCAACTAACGAAGTTTCTTACAGTCCAATCTCACGGGATCTATTATTAAACACAATGTTCCTAGAGGCAATCCACCAATCTTGCTCTCTTGACTCTATCACTAAGTCTATAACATCTCCCCTTATCTCTTGGTTGTTGTCTTCCAACTCTTGAGTAAGCTCCTTCTCTTTCTCTAAGTCCTTTTGGAGGTTGAGCATTCTGCACTTGACCCTAGCACTTAGTTCCTTGATAGTCCTCCAACCTGCATCCCTGGCTGACTCAAAGAATGTGGTGTGCATTGTTGTGTTGGTGTACATGCAGAATCCCCTTTCTTTGTGGTTGTCTTCCTTGTTTTTGTACAAGTGATGTTGCACCCACCAATACTCCACTCCTTCATCCATCACCGGAAAGCCCTTGTACACGGCTTCACCATGTGCATCCATTGCCTCCATGAGGTCCTTGAGAATATTGGGAAATTCAGTCTCACACTCCAAGGTCATGGTCATGAGTGGTCCCTTCTTCACGGCTTCGTTGATGGAGTTCATCTACAAAGGAAGTTGAAAGAGATTAGAAAAGCTTTACGAGAAGAATAGACAAGTGTAGAAGTAGTTGAAAAACTTTTTCCTTAGTGGTTTTCCAATCCTAGGGTCATAATCCTACAGGCAACACAGTGCTCTGATACCATCTGTTAGACCCCTCCTTTATAAAGGAAAGGATCCCTGTGATTGCAATGCTAGTCCCTGGATCAATGCTAGCATCCACAGTTTAAGATGAAGTACACAGATACAAAGGCCGTTTATTACGTTAATTCCAGAGATAAAACATAGTATTTTACAACTCAGGGCCAAAGGCCTAATACAAGAGTTTATGGAATAAGTAAATAAACACAAGTCTTCATCTTCATGTGCCACAGGCAAGCATGTTGAGTGTAGACTCATGACTCCTATTCATCATCGGAGTAACCTGCAACATCACAAGTTACAGCCATAGAGGGTCAATACTTTGGGAATAGTATTGGCAAGTGATACCTTAGTATATTTTAAGTGGACTATATTACTATATGCATTTTGGCTAAGTGTAGTTTGGCTTGCTTTGCTTGAAAATAGGTTTTTCTTATTAGTTGAAAACTCTAAGTTTCTTCTTTGTCAAAAACATTCCCAAGGAGCCACCAATAGACATTGAGTTCCTTCACCCTTGTTCACCCACAAATTTTTATTGTAGAAGTTGGAGTGATGAGATTCTTGTAGCTTCCATGTCTTGATGCTCAAAAGTGTCCATTTCCTTGGACTAGGCTAAGTACTTAGGTTTTCCATCTGCAAAGGTTGTGCACTTTCCCCACCAGACTTGGTTTCCCAAGACATGACCTTTCAGAAGCTTTTCCTTAGTCAAAATGGACGCGCTCCAACCTATCAACCCAACTACCACCAACTGTCCAAGTGACTAAGTTCTAGCAACCTATGTGATCATGGCAGAGCCCATATTGCCAAGTGGTTGCACTGTAAGCTTTCTCAACACTTGGCCTCCAAATCCCTTTGTGCCTGGGTGGCATACCACAAGTGAGATACACAACCCAAGTCCATGGCATTGTGTAACCACTCAACATAACCCAAACATTCCATTCCACCCAGGAGGTTCATTTAATTTAGTTGTTTTATTAAGAAAACATAAGTCTCTTGACTTAGAATATTTTATCATAACTATATAGATGTCACCACCCTTGTTTGCTAAGTAGCTAGGCTAAGCAGAATATGACAATCTACCATAGGATAATTTCCTTAGCATTTCTACTATTCCATTCTACTTAGGATTTCCCCTCTTAGCACTACTAGGAAAATGGCCTTTAGTGGCGCACCATGAAACATCATCTGTGGCGCACTAGCAGTGCGCCACATGCCTTGCGCTACAGAAGTTTAAACTTCTGTGGCGCACTGCCTAGTGCGCCACAGAAGTTTAGAGACAGGCGTGGCGCACATGCCAGTGCGCCACAGAAGTTTGGGCAGGTGCGCCACGCGTATGAAACGATAACCGTGGCTGTCACATCCCAAGATTTTCCAAATCTTGTAATGTGAAAATAAATTAATAAAATAAAACTTTGTTTGATTTTCAGAACCAGAAGAAACTTTTTGAATTCAACTGGAACTCCAAACCCATTCGAATTAAAATAAACCAAAAGAGAATTAAAAAGATAAACATTTAATAAAAGGAAAATAAAAACATTTGGAAATACTATTTTGAAACAATTAAATGAAAAGATTTGTTTTCAAATAAAATAAAAGTTTTATAAATAAAGATTATTAAATAAAGGAAAATTAAACCTTGACCAAACTTTTGGAATTAAAACATTTTATTCTAAATAAATTTAGCAAAGGTTTATTTAAAATAAATTAATAAGGATCTAATATCCAATTTTATTTAAGTAAGAAGTTTTACCAATTTAATTTAAACATCAAAGCTTGTTAAATTATTTTAAATAAGTTTTCTAAGTATTTAATTCTCTTAATTAAAACCTACTAAAATGTTTTGGCTTTATTTTAGATTTTAAAAAAATAAATATTCTCAATAGAACAAACCCAAGTTGATTTAACAATGAAAGTCTATGTTATTTAATTAATAAAGGACTCTAAAATAAAAGGTTATTTTGTTTTAAACAAATTTTCCAAATATACTTTATTTCCAAATAAAACCTCTTGATTGGATTTTGAAACCATTAAGATTTCAAATGAGGATTTTATTAAATGAACCAAACCCTATTTGATTAATAAACCATGGTCCATTTTATTTAAATTATAGATGGAACCATAAACAAAATCTTATGAATATAAAAAGATAAGTGAATTGAATTTCCAAAGCTATTTAAGCCTTACCAAAAACCCATACCAAGTGGAGTACAATAGATCCTAAAAGGAATCAAAAGTATAAACAAATAATAAATAAGTTTTCATAAATTGGAATCACCAAGTTTGGATCTCTAAATAAAAAGATATGGATTTCATAAGACAAAGATGAAAATATTAATAAAGAATGTTTACAGACCAAATCCAATCTTGGCCTAATCCATGAAGTAAATGGAGTGATGATTAATCCCAATTCAAATAAAAATATGAAATAAAGAATATTCCAAATAAAATAAAATGGAAATAACCATTCTATCCCTATTTTAAATAAGGACAAATCTCTAAATAAAAATACATGAGAAAATGATATTTGGAATTAAAACAATTACCCAATCTTATATGATTAATAAATCACTTTGGAATACTTTCCAAATAATTCAATATGAATTATTTGAACCAAATAAACAAATCCTAAATGGATTATTATCTAAGGACCATTTATTTAATTATAAATGGAACCTAATATAAAAGGTTATTTTATTTTAAAACAAGATTTCCAAGCATCCTTATTTTCAAATAAAACCTACTGGTTTGATTATGAAAATAATTAGATTTCAAATGGAAATTTTATTAATAAAAATCAAACCCTATTTAATTAAACAACTAGTGATCCATTTTATTTAACTATTAAATGGATCCTAAAATAAATAAGAATATTGTTTTATTTTATTTTGAGATTTGGTTTATGTTGATAAATGAACCAAAATTCAAAGTTCAAAGTTCTTGAATGTTGATTTGATTTGAGTGTGAATTGTTTGTTTGGAAATTCAAAACAGAAATTAGAAAAGGAAAAAGAAAACAGACAGGAAATAAAAATAAAGCAGCCCAGCCGGCCCAGCCCAACTACCCAGCCCACGAAGCCCATCAGTCCATTACTGTTCCTCCCGAACCTGTTTTCCTCACATGAAACAACCCAAAGCCTCGACAAGTGGACCTTCTCTCGATTCTTTTCCCCGACCGGTGGACCTCTTCCATGTTCATCTTTCTCACCCACCCACGATCGCTTCTCCTTTCTCTCGGCCGTTCAGGGCTTGATTTCACATCAAATACGCCTTAACGCGGCCGCCTTAACTCGCTGCAGTCATGCTGTCTTAATCGCCCCTGACCTCTCCTCCATTTCCCTCTGCCTCCTTCCCCGAACACGCCCCCAGACTGCAGTAATTCGCCAACCACTCTCCCTGTCTCCGACGAGGTCCATTGACGATTCCATCCAAACCGGACCACCCCATGCCACACTGAGCACACAAACAAGTTCCCCACTTCCTCAAGCTCCTCTCTGTACTCTCCTTTCAACTGGCGCCCAGAAGCTGTCTTGACAAAAGTTCGACCGCCGTCTTCCTCAACTCCGACGCGCACAGTGATTCCAGACCACCCCGACCCTCTCGTTCACGCACACGCCTTCTTCGTATCCTTGCGCTCGACCATGTGCCTCGTTTGTCTCCGGTGACTCTAGCCGTCTTGACTTGACCGAGCCGTCCGTCACGATGTCGACTCGACGAGCAATTCCGCCCAAGGTCGCCCCTGCCTCCCAAGAGCATGTTGAGCATCAGCATCATCCCGAATCAGGTGAGCCTCTCTCTCTTTCTCGCTTCGTAACGCCGGCGATGCCATCTTGCCGAAGCCGCCACATGAATCCACCGCCGATTCTAGGTCAATAGATAGGACCGTAGGATGCATCCACTGGCTGAGATAGAACGACTTAAACGCGAAGAGGTACTCGATCTGAGCCACACGATTGAGTTAGATCCAACGCATCTGGGCGTGATCCGCAGCGAAGCGGTACCCGCGAATAGGAAGCCGCCGCGTGTCCAGTGTTTGATTTAAATCAGAAATTGGAATCAGATTTAATTGCAAACTTCAAACCTTTGTAACTTTTGATCCATACGTCCAAATTTGACAAATTTTATATCAAAAGATTCAGGAGAACAAGACCTAACCAACCCTACCCTTAGTTTAGCAAATAGTAACTGGTAGCTTGTTTGAATTTGCAGATTCTTTTGTGTGCTTGCTAACATTAGAAAAATCATTTAAAAATGAATTTTGAGATCAAACCTTTGCCAATTGGTTTAATGTGACCCCACTGACCCTAGGAACCAACCCATAGTGTTAAAATTGATTTTTGTGAAACTTAAGTTGAATTATTAACTAAGTCATTTTCTAGCCAAATAAAAAGAATAGTTTTTATTATGAAAATGTGTATGGAAAGAAAACTTTGAGAAAATAGTTTGGACCAAACCTACTGACCCAAAAACACCAAGTTTTGCAATAGCAACTCATTTGGTGAACCCTATGGGAAAATGGCTTAGTAAAGATGTTTCTACACCACATAAAATAACACTTTGTTTTGAAAATGGTTTTAAAGTGAAACCTTTTACAAATGACTTAACCACTTTAGGAAAAGACCATTAGATGTATCCAAATGACTATGACCCACTAGGAACCACTTTTTCAAACAAAACAAAGCTTGGCATGCTTGCATGCATTTTTTTGACATTGTTATTTATGTGTGTTGTTTTGCTTGATTGGTAGATTGAGTTTGTGCCTTGCTTGATTGATTTGTAGTGACTTGAAGAGTGTGATTGTTGCAAATATCAAGAAGTGAACCTATACTCTACCAAAAAGGCAAGTGATGCTACATACTTTCTATCCCAATACTTTTATTATGCATTAGTGATTTTGCTAAGTAAATTGCATGGATTTTGCTAAGTATAGATCTTGCTATAGGAAAACCTTGTAGATGAATCCTTAGTAGGATTTTCCTAAGATAGAGATCCCTACTACTACCAAGCTTAGCCTAGCTAATAGAAAACATGGGTGGAATATATATTCACACTATGGAAAAATATTCTAAGTCTAAGGACTTGTGATTTTGTCTAATAAAACAACTAAGTTAATGAATCACCTGGGTGGAATGGAATAGCTTGGTGGAGAATGGTTGAGTGGTTCACAAGGACATGGACTTGGTTGGATTGTATCTCACTTGTGGAATGCCACCCAGGAAACAAAGGGATTTGAGATATCAAATGTTGAGAAGCTTCAAGTGCAACCACTTGGCAATATGGGCTCTGCCATGATCATATAGGTTGCAAGAACTTAGCCAAATGGACAGTGGGTGGTAGTGTTTGATAGGTGGGCAGCGTCCATTTTGGTCTAAGGAAGGCTTCGAAAGATTTTGTCTTGGGAAACCAAGTCTTGTGGGTAAAGTGCACCACCTCTGCAGAGTGTAAAACCTAAGTACTTAGCCATGTCCCTGGTAAAGGACAATTTGAGCATCAAGACATGGAAACAATCAAGAATCTCATCATTCCAATTTCTAAATAAAAAAAAAACTTGTGGGTGAACAAGGGATTGTGTGTATTCTTCAATCTTTGATGGAAAGATGGCTTGATATAAGGATCTTGAAATCTTGGATTGAGGAAAATGATTTTGACAAGCAAAAACTTAGTATTTTCAAAATGATAAGAAAAATCTATTTTGAGCAATGCAAGCCTCAACTCCACTTAGCCAAATGCATATAGATGATAGACTCCACCATACTACTAAGAGTATCACTTGCCAATACAATTCAAATGTATTGACCCTTTGTGGCTGTAACTTGTATGTTGCAGGTTTGATTGATTTTAGTGAAGATTGATTGTTTAGGATTACAAAGTCTACAACCAACATACGCTGTGGCACTTTGAAGATGATGGACCCATGATTATAGTTATTCCGCTGCAATGTAATGTAATAGCCAAATGAGCTATGTAAGATGTAATAAAATTATGTTATTCCTGGTTATAAAGTTATATTATGACCTTTGTTTCTTGATATTACATCTTAACTGTGGATGCTAGCTATTGATCCAGGGACTAGCATTGTAAAACACAGGAGGACTCTACCTTATTTAGGTTGGGACCCTAACAGCTCGATACCATCAGGGGTCCCAACCTCATCTATATGCAATCAATCAAAGATTTCAAGATCCTTGTATAGCCATCTCTCCATCAATGATTGAAGAATTCAAACAATCCTTGTTCACCCACAAGTTAGTTGTTTTATTAAATAAAATCATAAGTCTTCAGACTTAGAATCAGACTTTTCCATAGTGTGAATATATTTCCACCCATGTTTTCTATTAGCTAGGCTAAGCTTGGTGGTAGGAATCTTAACTTAGGAAAATCATCTACAAGGTTTTCCTATAGCAAGATCTATACTTAGCAAAATCCATGCAAGTTTACTTAGCAAAATTACTAATGCATAATAAAAGTATTGGGATAGAAAGTATGAAGCATCACTTGCCAATACAATTCAAATGTATTGACCCTTTGTGGCTGTAACTTGTATGTTGCAGGTTTGATTGATTTTAGTGAAGATTGATTTATTAGGATTTACAAAGTCTACAACCAACATCTGCCTGTGGCACGTTGAAGATGAAGGACCCATGACTATATTTATTCCGCTGCAATGTAATGTATTAGCCATATGAGCTATGTATGATGTAATAAAATTATGTTTTCCTGGTTATAAAGTTATATTATGACCTTTGTTTCTTGATATTACATCTTAACTGTGGATGCTAGCTATTGATCCAGGGACTAGCATTGTAAAACATAGGAGGACTCTACCTTATCAGGTTGGGACCCCTACAGATGGTATCAGAGCATTGTGTTGCCTGTAGGATTTGTAAACCCTAGGATTGGACAAAAACCCTTAGAAAAATAGGAGTTGTTCTTGTCCCAAAACTTATTTACAAAAACACTTGTAAACTCTTTCCTTAACCATTTTGGTTTCAACTCTACTTCTTTTCTACTTCAACTTGATGGAAAAACCTACCCATGGCCAAAGACTACACCATGTGTAAAGGACTTCTTCAACTTCTTCAACTCTAATGACTTCAACATCTTCAGCATATTCACCAAGGACTTCCAACATGGAAACTACTAAGGACCACAAATAAGAATAAAGAGATCTTACTTAAGAAGTTAGAGACTGAGGGAATGCAAAATAAGAAGAAGCTATCAACAAATTTGAAGTATTGTAACCAAGAGTTAGTCTCAAGGAAACCATGATATCAAGTAAACCATATAGATGGACCACCATATTTTAGTTAAGTCAAACTCACCAAATTATGTGGTGTAACAAAAATATTTTGTTGCCTAAGAATGTGCTTGAACTTTGTTGATTGAGTGAAATGTTTGTTTGTGATTGATTGCACATTGCTTGTGTGAATTGTGATGTGTGTGATTAGAAATAATTCCTTAGAAATATCTTACCTATTCTAATCTCCCTTCAACCCCAAACAGATGACTACCCCAAAGGACTCCAAGGTTGATGACACCAACACCAACCAAGCTGACAGCCTTGGAGAACTCATAGCAACCCAACATCAATTGAACCAATTGACAGCTCAGTTCCTAGCCAACAATAGTAATAAAGATCCAACACTACAAAGGTTTTTAGAGGAACAGTCCCAATTGATGCTTAAGGTGACTAATCAAATGATTAGCATGGAGGAAAATTATCCTAGAAAAGAGTATGATAGCAAGGATGACAAGAATGTTGTTCTAGATGGAGCCCCAGCTTGCATTATTTGTGGAGACAAGGATCATACTTCCACAGAGCATGAAGGACAATGCCCCAATTGTGATGAAGACCATCCTGTTGGAGAATGCCCTACCTCTCAAGCTACTTGCTACCTTTGTGAAGGAAGTGATCATACTCCTGGCCTATGTCCTATCTATGCCATGGTAGAACAAAGGAAACAAGAAGGATCCAAGTCTACCAAAGGAAAAGGACCACTACTACTCCCAAGCAAGACAACCCAATTCAAAGGATCAAGGAAAATCAAGAAGCCCAAGCAAGACATGAGCATTGTACAATGTCGTAAATGTAAGGAAATGGGACACTACTCTAGTGGATGCCCAGAGAACATAAAGAATAAAGGAATTGACCAAGTATGGTGTAACAACTGTAATGAACCAGGTCACTTTGTAGCAACTTGCCCACAAGAGCAACGTAAAGAACTCAAAGACATTAATTGCTTCAATCAAGAATCCGAGGACACTATGCAAGCTGTCGGAAAGGATGAAGAACAAGTTGAACAAGCCTATGGAGAAGCTCAACCTTGGTCCATGAGTCAAACCTAGGAATAAAGCAAAAGTTTAACATAGAGAAATTCCAGGACCCAAGAAGGCCAATATGTAATTTTTGTTTGAAAATTTTTAAGGGTGGTAGTACCCTAGTTGTTTGAACTTGCTTGTAACCCCAGCCTCCCCAAATCTCGGGACGAGATTTATTTTAAGGGTGGTAGCCTGTCACATCCCAAGATTTTCCAAATCTTGTAATGTGAAAATAAATTAATAAAATAAAACTTTGTTTGATTTTCAGAACCAGAAGAAACTTTTTGAATTCAATTGGAACTCCAAACCCATTCGAATTAAAATAAACCAAAAGAGAATTAAAAAGATAAACATTTAATAAAAGGAAAATAAAAACATTTGGAAATACTATTTTGAAACAATTAAATGAAAAGATTTGTTTTCAAATAAAATAAAAGTTTTATAAATAAAGATTATTAAATAAAGGAAAATTAAACCTTGACCAAACTTTTGGAATTAAAACATTTTATTTTAAATAAATTTAGCAAAGGTTTATTTAAAATAAATTAATAAGGATCTAATATCCAATTTTATTTAAGTAAGAAGTTTTACCAATTTAATTTAAACATCAAAGCTTGTTAAATTATTTTAAATAAGTTTTCTAAGTATTTAATTCTCTTAATTAAAACCTACTAAAATGTTTTGGCTTTATTTTAGATTTTAAAAAAATAAATATTCTCAATAGAACAAACCCAAGTTGATTTAACAATGAAAGTCTATGTTATTTAATTAATAAAGGACTCTAAAATAAAAGGTTATTTTGTTTTAAACAAATTTTCCAAATATACTTTATTTCCAAATAAAACCTACTGATTGGATTTTGAAAGCATTAGGATTTCAAATGAGGATTTTATTAAATGAACCAAACCCTATTTGATTAATAAACCATGGTCCATTTTATTTAAATTATAGATGGAACCATAAACAAAATCTTATGAATATAAAAAGATAAGTGAATTGAATTTCCAAAGCTATTTAAGCCTTACCAAAAACCCATACCAAGTGGAGTACAATAGATCCTAAAAGGAATCAAAAGTATAAACAAATAATAAATAAGTTTTCATAAATTGGAATCACCAAGTTTGGATCTCTAAATAAAAAGATATGGATTTCATAAGACAAAGATGAAAATATTAATAAAGAATGTTTACAGACCAAATCCAATCTTGGCCTAATCCATGAAGTAAATGGAGTGATGATTAATCCCAATTCAAATAAAAATATGAAATAAAGAATATTCCAAATAAAATAAAATGGAAATAACCATTCTATCCCTATTTTAAATAAGGACAAATCTCTAAATAAAAATACATGAGAAAATGATATTTGGAATTAAAACAATTACCCAATCTTATATGATTAATAAATCACTTTGGAATACTTTCCAAATAATTCAATATGAATTATTTGAACCAAATAAACAAATCCTAAATGGATTATTATCTAAGGACCATTTATTTAATTATAAATGGAACCTAATATAAAAGGTTATTTTATTTTAAAACAAGATTTCCAAGCATCCTTATTTTCAAATAAAACCTACTGGTTTGATTATGAAAATAATTAGATTTCAAATGGAAATTTTATTAATAAAAATCAAACCCTATTTAATTAAACAACTAGTGATCCATTTTATTTAACTATTAAATGGATCCTAAAATAAATAAGAATATTGTTTTATTTTATTTTGAGATTTGGTTTATGTTGATAAACAGAACCAAAATTCAAAGTTCAAAGTTTGCTGAATGTTGATTTGATTTGAGTGTGAATTGTTTGTTTGGAAATTCAAAACAGAAATTAGAAAAGGAAAAAGAAAACAGACAGGAAATAAAAATAAAGCAGCCCAGCCGGCCCAGCCCAACTACCCAGCCCACGAAGCCCATCAGTCCAGCCCACCTGTTCCCTCCCCGAACCGTTTTCCTCACCGCGGAAACAACCCGCAAGCCTCTGACAAGTGGACCTTCTCTCGATTCTTTTCCCCCACTGACCAGTGGACCTCTTCCACTGTTCATCTTTCTCACCCACCCCACGACTGCTTCTCCTTTCTCTCGCCGGCCGTTGCAGGCTTGATTTCGCGGCATCAAATACGCCATAACGCGGCCGCCTTAACTCGCTGCAGTCATGCTGTCTTAATCGCCCACGACCTCTCCTCCATTTCCCTCTGCTTCCTTCCCCGAGCACGCCCCCAGGCTGCAGTAATTCGCCAACCACTCTCCCTGTCTCCGACGAGGTCCGTTGACGATTCCATCCAAACCGGACCACCCCATGCCACACTGAGCACACAAACAAGTTCCCCACTTCCTCAAGCTCCTCTCTGTACTCTCCTTTCAACCGCGGGCGCCCCAGGAAGCTGTCTTCGACAAAAGTTCGACCGCCGTCTTCCTCAACTCCGACGACGCCCACAGTGATTCCAGACCACCCGACCCCTCTCGTTCACGCCTTCTTCGTATCCTTGCGCTCCTGACCATGTGCCTCGTTTGTCTCCGGGTGACTCCTAGCTTCGTCTTCGACTTCGACCAGAGCCGTCCGTCACCAGTATCGACTCCGACGAGCAATTCCGCCCAACCCAGTGCGCCCCCTGCCTCCCCAAGAGCACGTTGAGCATCAGCATCATCCCGCGAATCAGGTGAGCCCCCTCTCTCTCTTTCTCGCTTCCGGTAACGCCGGCGATGCCACTGCCGAGCCGCCGCCGCCGCGCGACGGAATCCACCGCCGCCAGTTCTAGGTCAATAGATAGGAACCGTAGGATGCAGATCCACTGGCTGAGATAGAACGACTTAAACGCGAAGAGGTACTCGATCTGAGCCACACGATTGAGTTAGATCCAACGCATCTGGGCGTGATCCATGATGACGGTACCCGCGAATAGGAAGCCGCCGCGTGTCCAGTGTTTGATTTAAATCAGAAATTGGAATCAGATTTAATTGCAAACTTCAAACCTTTGTAACTTTTGATCCATACGTCCAAATTTGACAAATTTTATATCAAAAGATTCAGGAGAACAAGACCTAACCAACCCTACCCTTAGTTTAGCAAATAGTAACTGGTAGCTTGTTTGAATTTGTAGATTCTTTTGTGTGCTTGCTAACATTAGAAAAATCATTTAAAAATGAATTTTGAGATCAAACCTTTGCCAATTGGTTTAATGTGACCCCACTGACCCTAGGAACCAACCCATAGTGTTAAAATTGATTTTTGTGAAACTTAAGTTGAATTATTAACTAAGTCATTTTCTAGCCAAATAAAAAGAATAGTTTTTATTATGAAAATGTGTATGGAAAGAAAACTTTGAGAAAATAGTTTGGACCAAACCTACTGACCCAAAAACACCAAGTTTTGCAATAGCAACTCATTTGGTGAACCCTATGGGAAAATGGCTTAGTAAAGATGTTTCTACACCACATAAAATAACACTTTGTTTTGAAAATGGTTTTAAAGTGAAACCTTTTACAAATGACTTAACCACTTTAGGAAAAGACCATTAGATGTATCCAAATGACTATGACCCACTAGGAACCACTTTTTCAAACAAAACAAAGCTTGGCATGCTTGCATGCATTTTTTTGACATTGTTATTTATGTGTGTTGTTTTGCTTGATTGGTAGATTGAGTTTGTGCCTTGCTTGATTGATTTGTAGTGACTTGAAGAGTGTGATTGTTGCAAAGATCAAGAAGTGATCCTATACTCTACCAAAAGGCAAGTGATGCTACATACTTTCTATCCCAATACTTTTATTATGCATTAGTGATTTTGCTAAGTAAATTGCATGGATTTTGCTAAGTATAGATCTTGCTATAGGAAAACCTTGTAGATGAATCCTTAGTAGGATTTTCCTAAGATAGAGATCCCTACTACTACCAAGCTTAGCCTAGCTAATAGAAAACATGGGTGGAATATATATTCACACTATGGAAAAATATTCTAAGTCTAAGGACTTGTGATTTTGTCTAATAAAACAACTAAGTTAATGAATCACCTGGGTGGAATGGAATATCTTGGTGGAGAATGGTTGAGTGGTTCACAAGGCCATGGACTTGGATTGTGTATCTCACTTGTGGAATGCCACCCAGGAAACAAAGGGATTTGAGATGTCAAATGTTGAGAAGCTTCAAGTGCAACCACTTGGCAATATGGGCTCTGCCATGATCATATAGGTTGCAAGAACTTAGCCAAATGGACAGTGGGTGGTAGTGTTTGATAGGTGGGAACGCGTCCATTTTGGTCTAAGGAAGGCTTCAAAGATTTTGTCTTGGGAAACCAAGTCTTGTGGGTAAAGTGCACCACCTGCAGAGTGTAAAACCTAAGTACTTAGCCATGTCCCAGTAAAGGACAATTTGAGCATCAAGACATGGAAACAATCAAGAATCTCATCATTCCAATTTCTAAATAAAAAAAAAACTTGTGGGTGAACAAGGGATTGTGTGTATTCTTCAATCTTTGATGGAAAGATGGCTTGATATAAGGATCTTGAAATCTTGGATTGAGGAAAATGATTTTGACAAGCAAAAACTTAGTATTTTCAAAATGATAAGAAAAATCTATTTTGAGCAATGCAAGCCTCAACTCCACTTAGCCAAATGCATATAGATGATAGACTCCACCATACTACTAAGAGTATCACTTGCCAATACAATTCAAATGTATTGACCCTTTGTGGTCAGAACTTGTATGTTGCAGGTTTGATTGATTTTAGTGAAGATTGATTGTTTAGGATTACAAAGTCTACAACCAACATCTGCCTGTGGCACTTTGAAGATGATGGACCCATGATTATAGTTATTCCGCTGCAATGTAATGTAATAGCCAAATGAGCTATGTAAGATGTAATAAAATTATGTTATTCCTGGTTATAAAGTTATATTATGACCTTTGTTTCTTGATATTACATCTTAACTGTGGATGCTAGCTATTGATCCAGGGACTAGCATTGTAAAACACAGGAGGACTCTACCTTATTTAGGTTGGGACCCCTAACAGTGGCGCACTAGGTGTTGTGCGCCACAGATGTAAATTTCAAAATTCAAAAAAAAAGCAGCAGATCTGGATCTCGTCGTCAGTGCGGCCGCGCGTCGGTGCAGGTCGCCATCGCCGTCAGTGCGGTCGCGCGTCGGTGTCGTCGTCGGAACTGCAAGGAGGAGGAAGAGGAGAATAGGAGGAAGAGGAGGAGAAGAAGAGGAGGCAGAGGAGGAAGAGGAGGAGAAGAACAGGAGGCAGAGGAGGAAGAGGAGGAGAAGAACAGGAGGCAGAGGAGGAAGAGGAGGAGAAGAACAGGAGGCAGAGGAGGAAGAGGAGGAGAAGGAGGCCGCCGTTGCACCGCCGTCACGAGGAGGAGGATAAGGAGGCCGCCGTTGCACCGCCCGCCTGCCGTTGTCACCGCGAGGAGGAGGAGAAGGAGGTCGACGTCGTGCCATCACTGCAAGAAGAGGAGAAGGGAAGGATGAGAAGGGAGAAGGAAGAAGGAAGAAGGAAGAAGGAAGAAGGAGAAGGAAAGGAAAGGGAGGAAGAGGGAAAGGGAAGGAAAGTGGAAAGGGAAAGGGAGAGGAAGAGGGAAAAGGGGAAGGGAAAGTGGAAAGGGAAAGGGAGAGGAAGAGGGAAAAGGGGAAAGGGAGGAGGAGGGCGGGGTGGGGATTCAAATTTGAATCCCGCCCAAGATTATCCGTGGCGCACTAGGTGGTGGTGCGCTACGGGTAAGTTGCCTCAATTTTTTTTTTCTGCAGCAAAAAATCTTGTTTTTGCCATAACTTTTTACTCTTTTCGAATTTTGAGATTCTAAAAAATCGCTAAACGACCTAAAGGTGTTGCAAGCGGATCTGGAATCTCTTTCTCGTCATTTTGGTATATTATACGATTTTTTTCGATATCGTATGCAAAAGTTACTCATCAGCGTCAATCTCCTCCTCGACGAAGGTAAGACCTGCGTTCTCCATCGCGGTCTTGTTCTCCTCAATCGTAGTGGTCAAGGAATCGACCTTGGCCTTGAGAGTCCTCTTCTAGGAGCTAAGTCTCTCAATAACCATCTGCTGCTGCTCAAGCTCGAAGTCCTTGGACTTCAGTTCCTCGGTCATGTCCCGGATCTTCTTGTTCCTATCCTGGACGCGTTTCTCTTGACTCTTGAACTTGCGGTCCTGGGCCTCGAACTTCGTCTCCATTTCCTTGATCATCTCATCCTGCTGTGCAAAAAGCTTGTCCTTCTCGCGAAGCTGCACTCAAGCTTCGTCATTACCCAGCATGACGTTACGTCCGTATCTACGTGCCTGAGAAGAGTCTCTAAGTCCTGAAGATAAAGACGTATCGGCTCCGCAGTGCTCCTCGAGTCGTCCTCAAAGTCGATGGACTCTCCATCAACATCACGTCTCCCAAAGACGTGGAAGTGAGTGCCTCTAACCTGACGGGAATGACGGCCTAACAGTCGTCCTATCAGATCCTGCATGACTACCTCCATGCCTCTCTCCCTGTCATCGTGCATCAGCTTGAAGACGATGGCCTCAGTAGTAGGCTCAGTCTGGCGTCCGGGCTGATTCACCTTGAAGCCCCAGAGGTCCTTCCTCTCGAACTTGGTGAGTGGGTACACCGTAATGGTAGGAAGAGGGAGATCAAGCAGAGTGGTAAGCTCAATGATACGGGAACCAAAACGAGTAACCCGAAACTCCTCAACAGTGCTGATGGCAATAGGCATCTATTTATAAGAATGAAAAAGTTAGAACAACACAAATCAAGGTAATTCGAGACAAACATTCATACATATCCATGGAATACAATCATCACACAAATCATGCATACATAAGTCTATTACATTAATCAAAGGTCCAACTTAATTAGAATATATTTTGGAAATAAGGTGATAGGTGGTGGTCCAACTAACGAAGTTTCTTACAGTCCAATCTCACGGGATCTATTATTAAACACAATGTTCCTAGAGGCAATCCACCAATCTTGCTCTCTTGACTCTATCACTAAGTCTATAACATCTCCCCTTATCTCTTGGTTGTTGTCTTCCAACTCTTGAGTAAGCTCCTTCTCTTTCTCTAAGTCCTTTTGGAGGTTGAGCATTCTGCACTTGACCCTAGCACTTAGTTCCTTGATAGTCCTCCAAGCTGCATCCCTGGCTGACTCAAAGAATGTGGTGTGCATTGTTGTGTTGGTGTACATGCAGAATCCCCTTTCTTTGTGGTTGTCTTCCTTGTTTTTGTACAAGTGAAGTTGCACCCACCAATACTCCACTCCTTCATCCATCACCGGAAAGCCCTTGTACACGGCTTCACCATGTGCATCCATTGCCTCCATGAGGTCCTTGAGAATATTGGGAAATTCAGTCTCACACTCCAAGGTCATGGTCATGAGTGGTCCCTTCTTCACGGCTTCGTTGATGGAGTTCATCTACAAAGGAAGTTGAAAGAGATTAGAAAAGCTTTACGAGAAGAATAGACAAGTGTAGAAGTAGTTGAAAAACTTTTTCCTTAGTGGTTTCCAATCCTACAGCAACACGGTGCTTTCGATACCATCCATAGACCCCTCCTTTATAAAGGAAAGGATCCCTGTGATTGCAATGCTAGTCCCTGGATCAATGCTAGCATCCACAGTTTAAGATGAAGTACACAGATACAAAGGTCGTTTATTACATTCATTCCAGAGATAAAACATAGTCTTTTACAACTCAGGGCCAAAGGCCTAATACAAGAGTTTATGGAATAAGTAAATAAACACAAGTCTTCATCTTCATATGCCACAGGCAAGCATGTTGAGTGTAGACTCATGACTCCTATTCATCATCGGAGTAACCTGCAACATCACAAGTTACAGCCACAGAGGGTCAATACTTTGGGAATAGTATTGGCAAGTGATACCTTAGTATATTTTAAGTGGACTATATTACTATATGCATTTTGGCTAAGTGTAGTTTGGCTTGCTTTGCTTGAAAATAGGTTTTTCTTATTAGTTGAAAACTCTAAGTTTCTTCTTTGTCAAAAACATTCCCAAGGAGCCACCAATAGACATTGAGGTCCTTCACCCTTGTTCACCCACAAATTTTTATTGTAGAAGTTGGAGTGATGAGATTCTTGTAGCTTCCATGTCTTGATGCTCAAAAGTGTCCATTTCCTTGGACTAGGCTAAGTACTTAGGTTTTCCATCTGCAGAGGTTGTGCACTTTCCCCACCAGGCTTGGTTTCCCAAGACAGGACCTTTCAGAAGCATTTCCTTAGTCAAAATGGACGCGCTCCAACCTATCAACCCAACTACCACCAACTGTCCAAGTGACTAAGTTCTAGCAACCTATGTGATCATGGCAGAGCCCATATTGCCAAGTGGTTGCACTGTAAGCTTTCTCAACACTTGGCCTCCAAATCCCTTTGTGCCTGGGTGGCATACCACAAGTGAGATACACAACCCAAGTCCATGGCATTGTGTAACCACTCAACATAACCCAAACATTCCATTCCACCCAGGAGGTTCATTTAATTTAGTTGTTTTATTAAGAAAACATAAGTCTCTTGACTTAGAATATTTTATCATAACTATATAGATGTCACCACCCTTGTTTGCTAAGTAGCTAGGCTAAGCAGAATATGACAATCTACCATAGGATAATTTCCTTAGCATTTCTACTATTCCATTCTACTTAGGATTTCCCCTCTTAGCTAGCACTTGGCAAAATCTCATGCAAATAATGCTAGCAAAATAACTAATGCTAGTACAAAACATAGGACAGAAATGTTGATGAAAATATCACTTGCCTTGGTAGTGGGGAGAGTAGCACTCTTCACAATCACAATCACTAGCAAAATCTACACAAGAAATCATAGCGTACAATTACACACAATTTAAATACAAACAAAAATAATATGAATGCATGCATGCAAGAATTTACTAAGTGTGATTTCTTTGAAAATTCTACCAAGTATGCTCATGAGTTCAGAAACTTAACATAACACAAAATTTTGCCAACTAAACTCATTTGGCATCCACATAGTTTACCAAAATAATTTCTATTTAAAATGGTCCTATAACATGTTCTATAAATAAAATCATTTTTAACTGTTACTATATGCTAAATAAAGTGGATATTCTGAAAGGCCTTGTTTCACTGAATCCAACGATATAAAGTTTGCAAAAATCTAACGTGGCATTCAAAAGTTATAAACATTTGAAGTTTGAATCTAAATCAGGTTTTAAATTCTGTTTTTAGTTTAACCCTTGCCACGCGTCGCGTTATTACTGGCGCGTACCGGTTTGCACCGGATCACCCTTCTATGCCGTTGGATCTAACTAACGCTGCACGGCTCAGATCTGTCCATACCCCTTCGTTAAGTGAAATGTTTCTACGCGTAGGATTCAGATCTGACGGCTAAAAATCTCCTAACCAAAAACGAGCGGCACTACCGGCGGTGGTGACAGCGTCGATCGATGCGGTGCTTGGCGTTCTAGGTCGCCTGGGAAGGAGGAGATGCATACCGAACGCAGGAGGCTGCGATGCTCAAGGTGGCAATGGCTTGGGAAGGCGCCGGGTCGTCAGATTCTCGCCGGAGTTCGCGAATCGCGTCACCACGGTCGATCGTCGACGTTGGCGAGGTTCCTCGTCGCTAAGCCAAAATAGGTCTTGTCGGATCGCAAGACGATGAGGATTCTAGGCGTGTCGATCGAGAGGACAAGGGCGGTGGCTACTTACGGAGGAGGTCGCGGAGTTCGTGCGAGGGACGGTGGCGGCCATCGACGGCGTTGAAGTTAGGGGTCATCTGAAGGAAAGCGGAGTGTCGAAGATGCAGAGGTTCACTGAACAAGATAGCGTGAACGTGAGACTGGGGAACTCGAGACTCACCGAATTCGCCGCAGATCGTCGGAGACGGCGGGTTCAGAGAGAAATCTGCGCAGACTGGGGGCTTCTGCTTGGGGTTTGGGGAAAAGAGAGGGACGGAGGGGTTTATATAGCCTGGCTAAGCGCGAGAATTACTCGGCCATTGATTCGAATTGACGCCGCGATTATCACTCAGGAAATGGCAGCGTTGATTGGGGACGAACAGGTCGTGCGGGTGGAGACGACGTTGGCGTGGAGACGGCCCACTTGTCAGCGAGGTGCGCGGAGTTTGGGTGGGGTCTGCCTGTCAGTGGCTCAAGGTCGTCTTAGCGTGGAAGTAGGAAAGAAAATACCCGGGTGGGCTTACTGGGCTCGTTGTTCTGCTGGGCCAGATTGTGGCCGCGTGGCCTTTTTCTTTTGAAGTGTTCTTTTCTTTTTCTAAATTCATTTCCTGGTATGAATTTTGATATGAATTCAAATCCTTTTGAAATCAAACTGCCTTGGGACTTTTTGCAGGGCTTTTGTGGATTCAAAAATAGTCATAAAACTAAGTGGTTACCCTGCAAGTCTTGGTCCAGCTTGGTTTCTAAAATAATTAGAGATTTGTTCCTGTTTGCAAATAATTGAAAGGGATTTTGAAAACTACTTCTAAATTTGAGGGTTTAAAAGTTTCACTTAAACTTTCCATCAATGGAGGCAAGCAAACAAGTACTTAAACTTTCAATTTACAAAGGGTGATAGTTATTTGGGATAGTTTGATCACATGAAATCATAGCTCAAATTCTATCTCTAAGTGATTTTTGAGAAAACCCTAAATGAATGAATGATGCAAAAGATGATATGAATGAGTTTTGAAACTATGATTTTTGGGATGTTACATGTAAGTAGAATTATGAGATGATACTCTTACAACACACATAGCGTGTAAGTTCCATAGACCTTGGCCTTACACATATAGGTATGATAGAGATCATACCACGATGCACATGATGGAGATCATATGCGGGAACCATATCATTTCACTTATTAACATATGATGTTTGATTGCATCTTATATTGCTAGTTTGGCGTTTTATTAGCATAATAAGATGATCCCGCATTTAGATATCAAGATAAAAATGTGTTCTTCCTTAAGTATGCACCGACAATGTTTCGTCGCTTCAAGGCATCATGTGATGATCGGGTGTACTTGAATCCACGAGCATATATCGGGTGTAAGAAAGTTACACACGCGAATACTAAGGTTCTTACTTGGCGAGCCTAGCATGTACAGACATGGCCTCGGAACACGGACCGAAAGGTTAAGCATGAGTCATATGTTTTGATATGATGACCATATGGATGCTCGCCTTTGAAGCTACGCCGACTCACGTGATGATCGGACTTGGTGTAGTGGATTTGGTTCATGTAATCACCAAAAAGTCACGAGGGATGTTGTTTTTGAGTGGGAGTTCATTTCTAATTTGGATTAGTAGAACTAAATTTATCATAAATTAAATCAAAGTGAATTTGCATAGTTTGTTGCAGTAATTGTCATTCGTTCACCACCTTATGCATAGTTGTAATTGAGATAATAGAACTATAGAATTCTGGATATATACTTTACGAACTGGTATCGTATTGTGTTGAGTGTCAATCTAAAGTTTAAAGTCCTATTGCAAACTTTCAGCAAACTCTATTTACTCCATGAAATTTAATAGTTGATATTATGTCACATCCCAAGATTTTCCAAATCTTGTAATGTGAAAAATAAATAAACAAAATAAAATTTTGTTGAAATTTAGGGTGAAAAGAAACTTTTTGATTCCAATTGGAAACATCAAAACCTATTTTGGTCAAATAAAGGGATTTACAAAGATAAACAATTAATAAAGAAAGTTAAAATAGTTGGAATCACTATTTTTGGATCTTTTAATAAAAAAGATTTGATTTTCAAAAGCAAAGGTAGAATTATAAATAAGGATTATTTTATAAAACCAAATTAAACCTTGGCCAAGCTTTTGAAAGAAAATATTTTGTTTGATAAAAATAGTAAAGGTTTATTTAAATAAAATAAGAAGGATTTATTAATATCCAATTTTTTTAAGTAAAGGCTTTTCCTTTTAAATAAACACTAAAACATATTAAAGTATTTTAAATAAGTTATTTCCAAGTGTTTTGTTTTTCAAATGAAACCTACTGAAAAGATTTTGATATTATCTAGATTTCAAAAAGAGTTTTAAAATAAATTAAAACCTATTTGAATTAAAGACTATGGGCTATTTATTTAATTATTAATAGATCCTAAAAGAATAAAAGAATTATTTTATTTTGGACATTGAAATATGTTGTTAAACAGAACTAAAATCAATACAAAGTTTGGTGGTGATTTGAATTCAAATGGAGATTGAAAAATATTATTAAATCTTATTTAATTAATACTAGAGCTTATTTTTTAAATAATTAAAAGACCCTAAAAAGAATAAATAAATTATTTTAAATTTGACTTTGGAATGTGTTATTAATCAGTATATGAATCTACACAAATTTTGGTTGAGGTTTGAATTGATTTGTTGCTTGAATTGTTTGAATGAAAATCAAATCAGATTATTCAAAAACAGAAAAGAAAAAGGTTTAGTATAAAAAATGGAAACAAAACAGACCCAACTAACCTAGCCCACTAAGCCCATCAGCAGCCCACCTGCTCACCCCCGCAGCGATTCGTTTTTCACTCGCGAACGAACCCGCTGAGTCTATGACGGCTTGGACCCACTCCCCCTTCCCCTCTCTCGCTGCCAAGCGACCCCACTGCCACCTCACCGTCGTCCTCACCCGCCGCTGACCGCGCCTCCTCTCTAGCCATTACTGCCATTGAATGCCGGCGTGAATTCGCTTTACTGGCCGAGTAACCCCCGTCGGTGACCGCTCCCTATTAATCGCCTCCCTCCCCTCTCCATTTCCCCCAGACACCGCACCACTGGAGCCCCTAGGCTGCCCTGATTCCTGCTTCGACCGCCACTGTCTTCGGCGAGCTCACCGAGCAATTCTGGCAGCTCCTCGCCTCCCCTCGTTTCCTCGACCTCTCGAGCATGCTCACAGGAACCAGACGCACATCCCAGCAGCTCCAGCTCGCCTGCGCACGCCCTGGACACTCGCCTTCGTCTTGAGCAGAGCACCACCGTCGTCTACCTCCTCTCCGGTGAAGCCTCTGGTAAAAATCTGACCTCCCTAACCCCTCTCCTTCACACGCACATGCTTGCCGTGACCACGCGCATCTATCGACGCCTCCTTTTCTCTCTGGCGTGCACCGTACCTTCGCCATCGTCTTCAATAGGACGAGCCCGACGCGGACACGAACTCCAGCGAGCGATTCGAGCCAACTCCGTGCGCCCCTATCCATCCTAGGGCCACCTTGAGCATCACCGCGACCCCGCGAACCCGGTGAGAACATCCTCCCTCTCCCTCGCTTCCTGTAGCTGCCGCAGCGCCGTTAGCCGAGCGTCGCCGCCGCCAGCCACCGTTGAGCGCCGCTGACATTTGGTCATAGTGCCCTGAGCCGCTGGATTTTGATCTGACGGATGCGATAGAACGTAACTCGAAAGAGTAAGTAGTGCCTCTGAGCCGTGCGATGTCACTTAGATCCAACGCCTCTCGTTGCACGATCCGCACGAAGCGGTACAGACGAATAGGAATAAGACACGTGGCCCTGTCTGTTTATAAAAAACAGGATTTGATCTATTTGAGGTACAATTTTGTAAAATCCATAACTTTCAAACCACACGTCCAAATTTTGCAAATTTTATATTAGTGGATTCAGCAAAACAAGTACTTTCTGACCATGCACATTGTTTGGTAAAATGCTTCTGCTAAATTGATTGTTTTTGCAGAAACTTGTGTATGCATGTATAGAATATAAAATTTGTTCTAAAATGACTTTTGAGATAAAATCTTTGGCAAATGGTTTGTTTTGAACCTACTGACCATAGAAATCAATTAGTGGTTTCAAAAATATATTTGGTGAAGCAAAAGAATAAATCTTTGATTTAAATCATTTCTAGACAAATAAAGATAATGTTTATTTATTAAAAATGCTTTTGGAGGAAAAACTTTGAGAAATGTTTTGAATTAAACTCTCTGACCCCAAGCACCAAGTTTTATGATTTAAAAATGTGTTTGGTGAACCCTATAAAGATTTCTACTTTGATAAAGGCATTTTCAACCACATAAAATATTGATTTGGTTCAAAAATGATTTATAAGTAAAATCTTTTGCAAATGGTTTTGCCACTACTAGGAAAACGGCTATAGGTAATCAGCACATCCGTGGCTCACATGGTTGAAGTGCCCCACGGCTAAAACAGGCGTGGCTCACCTGTGGGCAGTGCCCTACTAATAACTAGAACATCCGTGGCGCACATGACCCTAGTGCGCCACAGATATGTGGGCAGGCCTGGCCACACACCAAACTTCAGGCGCACCATGCACGTGCGCCCACGGTTGTTAGGGTCATCTGTGGCGACGTGTGCATGGTGCGCCACGACCGCATGCCCACCTCCGCTCGAGACGGCCACTAACCCGTGGCGCACTCGCCTAGTGCGCCACAGGACTAGAGCATGGCGCACTCGCCTAGTGCGCCACAGAAGTTTGTACTCCCTGTGGCGCACTGTTGCCGTGTGCGCCACGGATGTGTCGATTTTTTTAAGACAGCACTTTATGTGCACATGTGTGACCACATCCACCACCCCACACTTCACTTTGCCCTTCTTCTTCCTCCTTAGATCTAGTCGGGATCTTCTCCTTCCCACCTCAATTTCTCCACACATTCACCATTTTAGCATGTAAAACTTGCTTTGGATGTTACATAAGTAATAGAGGAGGTCTCCGGTCTCTCATCTATCGTCTCTCCTGGCCGCACCTCTCCTTTCCATCTTTCTCGCGATCGGTCTCTCATCTCGGTAAGTTGTCCATGTAAGGATGTGTTCATGTGTATATGGATGATGCATGTGCTCATATGTATGTAGATGATCGATGCTCATGTCATGATGTGTGTATGTGTGGAGAGCTAGGATCGATGGTCATATGTGTGTGTATATGGAGAGTATCGATGATGCTCATGCATGTGTGTATGGAGAGGATAATGATATGTTCATGTGTGTATGGATCGGTCTCTCTCTCTCTTGTGTTTGTATGTGAACAAGTTGCCATTGTTTTGCCAAAATGTTGATTCATTTCCATTTTGGCAAGACTTTGGCATTTCACAAAGGTCCTAATTTTAGGATAGGTCATGCGAAATTTTCTATCGACCATTGCATGCATGCATTCATTATGTGGTTCTAATAGACTTCAAAATTGTACCGTACATCGTGCGAGCAAAAATGGTCCGCATAATGAGCGAAGGCATTGTGGCTAGATTTTTGAAATGTGACGGCCGACATGATACGAAATAACAAGATGGATATAAGATGTCCGTGCGTAAGATGCAAACTCAACTGGTGATCGACCCAGTTCCGGGAATCTGCAGCGCACTCTCCGCCATGGTTTCATGGATGGATACACTCGTTGGATAAGCGATGGCGTAGATGATGGAGACGGTGATCATCATCACGGCGAGAACGGCGAGATGATGAAGAGGCTCTGGAGATGGTGAAGGTACGAAGGCATCGGGATGATGATGATCTAGATGGCGGAGGAGCGCATTGCGATGGAACAACGTCGGTGGGTGCGGGACCCTTATGTGCAAGAGCTGCTTCTCAAGCGAGGCGAGTAACGCCAGCTGCCGCTAGAGAGAAAGCCAAGCTTGCGCAACTTGAGAAAGACGCGGTTACTCCATTGTATGAAGGATGCAGGCCGATGATACCCGGTTGAATGTAACGCTCAAGGCTATGGAGATGAAGGCAAAGCACAAATTGACGCAAGCTTCGACGATATGATGGCATTCGCACGATCGTCTCCGGAGGAACACATGTCCAACTAGTATCGAGGATGCCAAGAAAATCGCTCGTCTCTCGATCTACCGCACCTTAGATATCACGTATGCATCAACGATTGCATCATTTATCGGGGCGAGGACGCGGAGAAAACCACATGTCCGGTGTGCGGCGTGAGTCGATACAAGAAAGGGAAGAAAGCACCTCGAAAAGTGGTATGGTACTTTCCTATCACCCCTAAAGCTGCGCTATTTCGCGGACCCTAAGGAAGCGAAGCTCATGCGATGGCATGCGGAAAGGAAGAAGCAGAGATGATGATGACCCGAAAAGGATGAGCTCGACGCACCCTTCGGGATGCTAGCGATTGGAAAGCATTGGACCTCGAATTCCCAGTCGGTGGAGATTCGAGGAACATCGGGCTTGGTGCGAGCACCGATGGACTCAATCCGCTCGGTAGCCAGAGCAGCACGCACTTGGCCTGTGTTTGTATGGATGTACAACCTCCTCCATGGTTGTGCATGAAGAAGAAGTACATACAAATGAGTATGCTAATTCAAGGGCGAAACAACTGACCGACATCAATGTATCTCGGGCTGTTGAAAGAGGAGCTAGCCACGTTATGGGAATCTGGAGCCAATACTTACGACGCCGTCACAAGATTATTTCACTATGAGAGCGCGTTGGTCACTACGGTGCAAGACTATCCAGGTTGGGTATATCTCGGGCAGGTTATCCAAGGATTCCACGCATGCGTTAGGTGCATGGATAACACAAGCTATCTCCAACTAGAGAAAGATCCGGTCATCGAAAACCGTGTTCATGGCGCACGGAGGTGGCTCGGCAAGAATGATCCATGGAGAAAAGCGTGGAGACCTGTTCGATGGCAAATCGAGACCGAGGAATCCCGAGCGTAGGAGCAGAAGAAGTGGAAGAGTTCTGAAAAGCGGAAAGATTGTCCTAAGCACGGAAAGAAGCGAAGAGGCAGCAACAAGACAAGCCGCCGATGAAGGTATGGAAAACAAGGTCTGTTTTCGAGTTGCCATCTTGGAAGTTTCTCCTTACGCCTCATAGCCTCGACATCATGCATATCACGAAAAACGTGTGCGAGTCGTCGCCACCATAATCAACATGCCGGATAGGACGAAGATGGTCCAAAGCAAGGCACGACCGATATGCTTGGGTATCCGGAAGGAGCTTCACGGAGGACGCACTACTCGATGATCGTGAAGATGACGATGATCATGAGTCGGAGACGACACAAGGTCGTCGGAAGGGTAAAAGTTCAAGAAGAACGAATATTACGCCCTCCTTCTTGCTTCACTCTAAGCCGTGATGAGATCAACAGTTTTCAAGTGCCTTCTAGGAGTCAAATTTCCTTACGGCTACGCGGGCAAGATAAGCGATACCTAGACGAAGGCGAGGTTCGGTGGCATGAAGTCTCACGGCATGCCGTGCTAATGACGCAGTACTTCCGTCGCACTAAGAGGGATAATGGACGAGCACGTCCGGAAACGTTATTTGGCTTATGCAAGTTTTTCCGACGTCATCTCTAGGAAGTCGATTGGCTTGAATCAGCTCGGAAGGCTGAGGAGGAGATCGTGGTGATACTATGTGAGCTTGAGGTCTACTTCCCACCGCATTCTTCGACATTATGGTGCATCTGCTGGTCCATGTCGTGGAGGACATCGTATAACTGGGCCGATGTTTCTCCGCAGCATGATGGCGTTCGAAAGGATGAACGGACACATCAAAGGATACGTTCAACAGGTCCCGTCAGATGGAAGCATAGCCAAGGGCTTTCGGCGAAGAGTGCATCTCTTTACGCACGAATTATCTAGACATCGAGAACCACTGCCGGTCTTCCGTCAATGTACACCTTGGCAAGCTCTCGACGGATCTGGTCACCGAGAGGGTCGTCGACATCATGCGGACTTGATTTTCGACGCAGACTACGATCGAGCAAACCTCGTCCGCGCTCAAAGATTTAGAACTGGTCGATCCTTGATGCGAAGCACAAAAGGTTAATCGAGAAGAAGTACAAAGGCCGGGGCATACAGAGGACGAGGGACAAATAATCAAAGAGCACAACTCAGATTTCACGTTGGTTTAGGCACGCTCCTTGATAATCCCGCTCGCATTCTTCCGACACGGAAAGATCATATTCACCTTGTCGCAGGACCGATGCAAAACCTGGTGACCTATCAGCGTATGATATCAACGGCTACACATTCTACACGGGAAAAGGACAACAAGTGTGATTATCGAACTCAGCGTAACGTCGAATTCTACACCGATGACAACGTGAAGGAAAGATTCTATGGAAGAATCGAGGAGATCTGGGAGCTCGACTACTTTGGAGAAAAGGTGCGATGTTCCGGTCGATGGGCAAAGAACGTCGAAGAGAAGACCGGTATTTCACAACCATGGTTATACCCGGCAGCCAAATCCAAGGCCACGGTGCAAAGCGTGGCGAAAAAATGAACCGTGGTCTTGCTACCAAAGTGGACCAATGTTTTTCATTACCGACCGACAAAGCCTAGCCGTGTTGTCGTGAGGAGAGGAAAAAGAACATCATCGGAATGGATGGAGTCTCCAATGAGCAAGACTTCACCGATCTGGCGATCCAAAGATTGAAGATGACGACTACGATGCAAAGAACATACATCACAAGAAGAAAAAGGACAACCCTACCCAAAAAAGGTAGCCCGTTCGAAAGAAGAAACATTAAAGTGCCGGGGCTAAATTATTCAACCGCGACAAAGAAGGGAAAAAAGATTGTAAAACGCTAGCTCAAAAAAATATTGTAAACGCGTGGTCAAAAAAGATTGTAATATTCATGAACAAAGTATTATGAAATTTAGTTATACTTTAAATCATATTTTGGGCATTTTGGAATATTATTACTTTTGGGCATTTTGGGAATATTTAAAAGTATTTTAAAATCAAAATAAAACTTCTATGGCATATATCACCACTTTTGGGCATTTTTGGAATATTTAAAAGTATTTTAAAACAAAACAAAATTTGTATGGCATGTATCACCACTTTTGGAACATTTTAAAGTATTTTTGGAACATTTTAAAGTATTTTAAAGTAAAAATAAAAAAGTGGAGCACCGATTCAACACAGGTGCTCATCGTTTAGAATAGAGCTAAGGCGAGAACCGGTGGGTAAGTGAGTACTAGTGTTAACTAGTGGGACGACCAAGTACTTATCGATTGTCCAACCACACACCAGCGTAGCTCACCGCTAAGTGCGCTACGGATAACCGTAGCGCACTTAGATGCAGTGCGCCACGCGTGTGGGTTGGACTAGTCAATCGCATCCCCATCCCCATCCCCATCCCGCATCGGACACATCGCCCATCCCCCATCCCCATCCTCGCGCCAGGCCGCCGCCGCCACGCCAGGAGGAGGCCGCCGCCGCCACGCCAGGAGGAGGCCGCCACGCCACGCCAAGAGGAGGAGGAGGCCGCCACGCCACGCCAGGAGGAGGAGGCCGCCACGCAACGCCAGGAGGAGGAGGCCGCCGCCGCCACGCCACGCATCCGCCAGCCCTCGTCGTCGTCATCTCCCCCTCTCTCCTCGAGCAATCTCAGAGGTGAGCTCTGCCCCTCCCCTCTATCCTTCTCCCCCTCTCTCTCCTCAGAGGGTTAGGGTTAGACAAAAATGTGCTGGAAATGAACTCTTTATCTGGAATGTGATGCGATTTGCCACTGAGTTTAGTACCAAAGAAGCTGTCGAGATCGATGCAGTCCGAGCTGTGCTTTTTCTAATGTGCAGAAGCTCTGAATTTCAGGGAAAAAACCTGAATGATATATAATAGTGAAAGAACATGCAAAAAAAGGAGGTTTTCATTATCACTCGTTATTGGAGAGAGGATTTTGTCTTGTTGGTTTAAACTAAGCCTATTGCAATCATTTTTGACACACAGAACATGGTGGCTTGCATTGGAGTTGATTCCCTGTTTAATACTATGTGTTAATTCGTGAAGTCATAGTTATTTTGGGAGGGATATTATGATATGGAAGAAACTGAAATAACACACAATCATCAATTAAAAGTACAGTTTGACATTGTCATATTGAATGTCATTCTAAACAATCTGAAGTTTCATGAAGTTCTTGCTAAGTATGAAGTTTACTAAAGTTGAAATGCCTTAATGTCAAGATTTACTTTAGTGGACAAGTACTAAAAGAGGTGTAGAGCAAGCGTCTTGTGGGTCTTAAACAAATGACTGGTTCTAGTACTAATATTATCCTCAGTCACAATGGAACTTTTTCCGGTGATCCTTCCCGACAGGAAATCTGTAGGGACTGTAAGATTCTGTTCGGTGTGCTATAGCTCATATTTAAGTTCCAATATTAGGAGCATAAAGTTACTACATTGGGGAGAATAATTTATCCTTTTCAGTTTATTAGGTTTGACACTTCCAGAAGAATCATATCTTGAATCGTGACACTCTTGCAACACATTCACCACTAAAGTTCATAAACTTCTCCCTGATCTAAACAATCCCTATGAATGATAACCCATCATAAGCAGTATTTTAAGGAAAATGCTCCTAGATACTGAGAACTTGTAAATGCACCACTGCAAAAATAGTTATAAACTGCAAACTGCATGTACAGAGAAGTCTATGAGAAGTGTTTCTGCAAAGACTAACACAAAGCAATTTATGCTTATGGGGCTAACCTGTTATAACGGGATATTTGAGCTGTAACATGTCTAGGGCTGCAACATTGATGTTTCCTCCACATACAAAAATAGGAGTGTAATAGTGAAAGAACATGCATACAATTATTTCTAATGTACCAAAGAAGCTGTACTTATTTTGTGCCTAGTGTTTGTTCAGTTGTTTGTGACTAAAGTTCCTTCTCCCCCTCTCTCTCCCCCTTATTTTGTTCAGTCCTAGTGTTAACTAGAAATGTTCAGTCCTGAACCTGTGTAACCTGAAGCAAGATTCAGGTTAGGTTTAGGTTAGGTTCAGGTTCAGGTTAGGTTCAGAGTTAGGTTAGGTTCAGGTTAGGTTTAGGTTAGGTTCAGGTTAGGTTCAGGTTCAGGTTAGGTTCAGGTTAGGTTTAGGTTAGGTTCAGGTTCAGGTTAGGTTCAGGTTAGGTTCAGATTCAGGTTAGGTTTAGGTTAGGTTCAGGTTCAGGTTAGGTTCAGAGTAGCAAGATTCAGGTTAGGTTTAGGTTAGGTTCAGAGTAGATGAAAATGCAATAGTAGAACAAAGATATGCACTAGTAAAACTTGTGTTTTTTAATGCATGTCTCCTATGTTTCAGTAGAAATGTTCAGTCCTGAACCTGTGTAATCTGAATGTTTCAAGACTAGTTGTTGTTCGCAAGTCATTACGTGTTTTAGTACTAGTTGTAGCTTGAGCTAGTTGTTGTTCTGCAAGTCAAAAACCTGTGTAACATTGCACTCACTAACTATGAACCTGTGTAACCTGAAGGTTTCATGAAACCAAGTTCCCTTTTTTTACTGTTGTATAAGAAAGTGCATTTCCTTTGTGCATATGGACAATTGTGCTTGTGCTTGTATATGAAGCACTTTATTATGTGTGTATGCAGGTTCTTGTATGAAATGAGTCCCGATTTTTGCGGAATGTTGATTAACTTCCGTTTTGGCGTAAATCGGGCACTCTAGTTTAAGAAAATTAGCAAAGGTCATGCGGATTTTTCCGCATTTAACCAATTATTTGTTTTTATTAGTGCAAAATGTGTGACAACGACGAGGCTGGATGTTCTAAGCGCATCAACGCTGAAGGAGAACTCAGACCTCGAATAAACAATTGACATTCGGGAGGCGGCCCAATGGCTAGAAAAGCGATGAAGAATACCATCCTTCGGAGAGCGAGGATGATGAGATGGAAGACGGAGGAAGAAGCCGAAGGAACGGCGACGATGAAACCCGATGGCGGCGAGGGCACAGGAGTGGTAGCAACCCTCCTAAAGCGAAGGACCGGCGCCAACACGGTCGGCACGGTCGGGGAGGAAATTACCGAAGTGAGCCCATCAGGTTCCTTTGAGCCCGCCCCTCGTCAAAAGTGCATGGGCAAGTGGCGGCGATCACCCGGACAACCATCTCGATCAACACCGAGAATCTCCGGCATAAAGATAATGGCCACTTGCGCACACTCCTCTTCGAGAAGCTGCGCCGATACAAGTTCCCGCTAAGTATCGTAACACAAATTATCATGGGAACGGTAAACAAATCCGCCCTCACAAAGATGAGCACCGCCCTGGCCAGCTGGAGAACCCGGATAAAGAAGAAGATCTATAAAGAAGGCAAAAGTCTCGAGGAGATCCAGAAGATTGACCCGCAGATCACCGAAGATCAGTTCCGGGAGTTCAAGGAGAGGTGTGAATCCGAAAGAGCCCTAGCCAATAGTAATCGGGGAAAGGCGCTGCAGGCGATGAATATAGGTCATCACCATCTCGGATCTGGTGGATACAGAACCGCGGAGGCCAAATGGAATAAGGAGGACGAAGAGTATAGATCCAAGGGGATAGAAAATCCCTTTGCTAAATTCGAACCCGGGCAGGTTCGAAACTTCATCGAGCCCGCTACCATGTGGACCCAAAAACCAAACAACTCACCGCGGATCCTGCGGTGAAGGAATTCGAGGAAATTGTGGTAAGTATAATCTAATTACCGGTGATCAACACTATTGCAATCTAATCGATGATCTAAATGATTCACTGTTATTTCTTTTGCAGGAGGAGGAAATTGTTGCTAGTCATGGATCCCAGGGTTCCTCATCCCGGGTCGACGCGCCACCGTGGGATAACCTTTAATGTATGGCGATGAACCGGCCAAGAAAATAGAGCGATTCTGAAGAAGCCGTCGCCGGTGGCCATCTGGCCGGCCTCGGGTAAGAATTGGGTGGATCATTTTGGTCCACCGACGAGGACGCATGTGGCGCCGTCGGGAAGGAGCGAGGAGGAAAAGCAGAGGTTCAAGAACTTAAGGCACAAGTGGCGCGGATCCCGCAGATCGTCCAAGACAACTGGCAATCACCCTTACGTCCTTCCGCCTACCTTGGTGGAGTCAATAGCGAACGAGTGCGGGTGGTCGAGTAGGGCCGTGCGATTCCAAGCATGGTCGAGCCACTCGAACAACGCGGCGCCGACGAATCAGGCGAACTACGTGTTCGTGACTCCGCCAGCACCGCGGTGCCGCAAGTGTTGGTGACTCCCGCCATCACCGCTGGCGCCGAGTACATGTTGGTGCCCCCCCTCGCCATCGTCAGCGGCACCGGAGCTCAAGCACCCGTCGGTAGGGAGAATACACCGGCGGCCAGCACGCGCCATCAAGCAGCCCTTCCGTCTCTTGCACGCCCGTCGCCAGATGCGTGCGTCGACATTAGCCGATCTCGACGCCATCACGGTAAACAAATTGCTTTAATTACCGCCTTTCATGCCATCTATATATTACTCTTGTGGCATCTCGCTCACGACGCCAGTACATGTTTTCCGCAGACGGATGTTCCTTGCACTCTCTTATGCTACGTGAACAACGAATGAGGGATGTTGCCAAGGTACCATCGTTCAACCCTTGCAGCGACGTTCCACTCAAAGCCGATGCGAGAAGCGTGCACAGGTTAAAATTAGTCGGGTGCTAAGGGGCTGCGACGACGAACCTCCCATTCAACCCCGTGAGCGGATGAAGAAGAGTCGTCATCCTCGGTTGCTTCGCTTGTTCTTGCTATGGCCAAAGAGCATGATCCGTTTGGGGACGGCGGGGCCATCACGCCACAGACAACAGCACCGCCTGTCGTGCCAGCGACAAGCGGTGGCAAGGCCCCCTTACCGCCCTCGCCGTCACCTCCACGCGGTGGGTCGGATGATCATGTTGATGATATGCACATGGCGCAGATCCGGCCGAGGACTTCGAAGACTGGAATGATCACTTCTTCAGCACTCAGTTTGGCAACGAAGAAGACCTAGCTGGTGGCCCCACAGAGAAAGCCACTATCACCAAGCGTCTGTTTGGTTCTCAGGAGACGCCTCCAGCTTGCGCCTTTACAGAGCCAGCTGATACAACCAACCGGCCCTTTATTCTAAGCCCTGACACACTACATAGGGCGGCCGGTGCTCAGATTGCGGTGCCTGCCTGCTCTCCAAAAGGAAAAAAGGGCAGGAAAAGAAAATCTAGCAGCTCGAGCCAGCCGGTGGCGTCAACAACTGCGAATCCGATCAGGTTTCGGGACGGGCCACCAAGACCCGAGGGTATTATGTGGAGGATTCATGTGGCGGGTGAGCCCATGCTACCTAAGAATTTGCGGAAGCTCGCCAGTTCGGAACTGCAGAGTGTGCATGACGGCGTCTTGACGATAGAGACGCCTTCTATCGGAGAAAGATCCCTCGCACCGGTATTCGTGGTTAAGGTGCCACCAGGCTTGGGCTTCACGACACTTCCCATGGATCTGTTCTTCCCTGCGGTTCGAGGACATCTTCAATATGTTCCACCTATACCCGCTGCACTATACCATGGTCCGTCTCTTTTCTCTCACCGCCACGCAGATCATTAGAGAACACACCGGCATCGCTATAGTGGACCCCTACTACATGCGTGACGCTGCTTGGGTTCCCCCAGAACGACGATCGTGGCCTCGTACCTAAAAAGAATCCTCATGGCGAACAAGACAAAGGAATACATTCTCGTGCCTTACTTTCCCGAGTAAGTCGTTATTCAGTCGCCACCGTCGATTGGCTTTATTAGATCATCATCATTCTTTTTTCAACACATTCCATTTGAATTTTTTGCGCAGAGATGAACACTGCACGCTCATCTCCTTATCGCCGAAGCATTCCCACGCCACGTATTTCGACTCGGGGAGTCTAGAAAAGAAGAAAAACTACGACAAGATCAAGGAAGTTCTTGTAACACCCTCAGAATCGGACCTATGCAAGTTTGGGCAAAATTCACCAAACCCGCATAGAAACGATTCAAAGGTGCCACCAGCACTTTTAAATGCGGTGGAAAACGAAGTAATAACATTACACAACAGTCCTCGATGGGACCCACAGAACAGATATATATATAACAGCGACTCAAAGAGTCAAGAATACAGATATAATATACAAGATCCAAATCACCTTGAAAGCGTTAGAGCGTCCAGCTACGGACAAGATGCAAATGGGGCTAAGAGCCCTGAAGAATAACCAATGGCGTCCATAACCCTGCCCAGGCCAAGCCGGAAGGGTAACCCTGCTAACGACGTCGATCTCAAAACCTGCTTAAACAAAGGGGTGCCGACAAAGGGCAAAGGAAAAAGAAGGAGCGTCAGTACTGAGGCCAGTACACGGCGAGGCTAGAATTCGGCGGTCCTCGCCTACATAGGTATGGTGGACTGAAGCGGCAGCGGCAGCATGCACTAAACAACCTATAGAGACTCGATACAACGGGCGGTTATCAGAGGGGGATGAGAGTGACCTATCCGGATCCAACCTGAAGCTAACACCAAACAAACCCATCCTGGTGTTTCCCCCTCGAGACCAAACGAGGAAGTCAACCGAGGAACTCACACCGTTGGCAGTTTTATTTATTCAGTTATCGTTGCAGCAATTACTAGTCAGATTTAGTTAATCGTCCTGATAAAGTAAGCAGTGGGCACTTTTAATTAACCATTCCGTTATAGTTGCGTCAATTACTAATCAGATACATGTAGCAGGAGATAAACCCATAACCCAGCAGTTGTTGGTACTTTTATTCAGCCATTTCGTTGTAGTTGCTGCAATACTAGTCAGTACAATTATGTCGACAAACAAACAAGCAATTGTGGGCGTATTAATTAGCCATTCCATTATAGTGAAGCTGATTACTAGTCATTATAAGTCAAATTTATAGCAGTAAACTTTAGTTATGCTTGTCTATGATCGAGATATCAGCTCCAAGTCGTCCATATCCGCGGACACGGCTTTCAGAAAGTTTTACCCGGCCGGGGTGCACCAATAGCAACACACGCTCGATCAACCTCGGAAAAACCAAATCAAAACCCAACGAGGCTTTCACGACTGAACAATCACAGGATTCAGAAATATTTCAGGGGGCCACCCCTTAAGTAGATTCCGCAACGAAGCTAGCTGACTCCGAGACGGCCTCAAGGTTTGTGGGGCCGGCGGTAAACGACTGGGAACCAGAAAGTGTGGCTGGGCTTGTCGATACCACGTAAACGGGTCACAATTCCTAAACAGTACAGTGTGCACCTCGCACAATCGTAAATAAAGCGGTAAACATGGCATAAGTACAGGATAGTAAAAACACCTCAAACTAGTTTGTGGCCCCAAGAAATAAGACTGAATCAAGCTCTGGCTCAGGGGGGTCCCATATACCTCCCGGATGTGGATAGCGCGATAAATCAAGGAACAGGTATCAAGTACTCGGGTCTTACGGGACACAAGTGGGCTCGAAACCAAATATTATCTATCACCCACCGATGCCTCTGCTTATTTCAATTTTAGTTGTTAAACAGAAAGTAAAGTGAACAATAAGTAAAACTAGGATCATCTCCAACAACAACATGCGGCAATACATCAGCAACTGTGGCATATGACGACACACATCAGCACTTGAGCAAGCAACTACGACGCGCAAGTCCAACTATCTACCAAACAACAGGTAATAGGGTGTGTCCAAGGCAGTTATAAGGCTGAGGATATATCGGAAACTAGAACATCGCATAACAGATAGCAATAGATCAACAGAGGGAAGTAAATACTATAAAAGTAAGATAGGTAGAAAGAGGAGATGCTACTTTGAAAACATTGTCGAAGGGTTCAACCAAGATCGGGCGAAGCTCACATCAACTCAACGGCCTTATCCGAATAAGCAAAAAACACTAGAAGAAACACCGGACGCAATATTTAATAAAACGATGTAAGATCGGCATGATGCATGTATGATGGATGACATGGAAAAGTGCGATGCAATTAGGTCAAATTAAGCGGAACGGGTCCCGACAATAGTTAGATGGTTCAAGTTGTTTATTTACCCCGCAAATTAAATGTTGTTTTAACAAGGCAAGATTATAGCACTGGTTCGCTACACAAGTTTAAATGAGGCCGATATGAGATTAGATTTGCCCGCATATGGGCCCCATATTTAATTATCAGGTGAATCGGCATAAGGCCCCCAAACCAATGCTATGCATGCGGGGATAACAATTTAATGTGCAACAAATTGATATGTTATAAAATAGGGTTCGAGGAAAAGGGGTCACACATCAGAGAGGGCTCGACGATCTTGGGGTTCCGGGGTTCGGGGTTCGGGGTCGGTCTCGGGGTCCAGGGTTCGACGGCCTCGGCGGGATCGTTCTCGGACTCCGGGGTTAGGGTCTTGTCGCATCCGGGTTCTCGGAACGGGACGCATCGAATCTTCCGGGTCGGTGCCGTTCTTGTCATCGCGAAGGTCTTGCCGGGTCCCACGGGGTCGGTCTTGCCGTTGCGAGGGCCTTGTCGGTACCGCGTACCGGTCGGTCTTGGCGTCCTGAAAGAAGAACTTGTCGCGTCTGCGACCTCCGGGTCGAAGAACTTGATATGTATGGGTTCGATCTTCGGGGTCCCTGTTGACGATCTTGAATAGGCACATGTGCCTTCGGCGAGGCTTGGTGCACAACTCTTCAGTAGAACTTGGCGAGGTCCTCGGAAGACTTGGAACGGCTTCGGCGTTTTATGTAGATGATCGGCGTCCGGGGTCTCGGCGTCTAGGCTCCGTGAAGATCGGGTATATCTCGTCGGTGGTCCATCTTGTGATGCTCACTGTCGGTCATGTTGTCGAGGTCTGGGCCTCAGAAGACTTGGCGAGGTTGGTTCCGGCTCGAAGGCGCGAACTTGGCGGCTCGGCCACGGGTTGGGGTCGAGCAGCGGAGGCCTTCTCCGGCGACCGCACGCTCAACGAGCTCAGAGGCATCGGGACGAGCTGGTCACCATGAGGGAGGCGGTCTCCAGCTCTGCGGTGGTCCTGGCGAGGTGAAGGGCGCGGGCCAGGTCGTGGCCGGAGCTGCTCGCAGGGACCCAGTGGAGGTCGGGGGCGGCGAGATCTCGCAGGCGGCGGGCAAGCGACGGAGGACCTGGGCGGGGCGGAGAAGCGGAGCCTGGGCGGCCTCGGCCTTGTGAAGCGGGCGACAGTGGAGCAACGGCTGCTGGACGCCGAGGGAGAGCAGGGGCAGCGGGAGAGCCTCGTCGAGGGGACGGGCAGGCGGAGAGGCGGCCCGGGGATGGCGCGCGTCCCGGTCATGGCGGCAGCTTGGCGGGCTAGGGAGCGGAGGTTGGTGGCGGTGGTCGGCGGAGGGAGTCTCATGTGGAGCGGAAGAGGGAGGTGGCGCGACGGCTTTGGAGAAGCGAGCTACGGGGTGAGCAGCCTTAGCGAGGCGACAGCGGCTTGGCTGTGCCAAGGAGGAGCGGTGGGGTGGAGCGCCAAGGAAGGAAGAAGGGAGAGGGGCTGGCGGTCGGCTGAGCTAAGCGAGCGGGCGAGCACGCGAGAGAGAGAGGAGGTTGAAGAGGAACAGGGGGAAGCGTGCGGTAGGTGGGGTGTGTGGTGGGGCCGGCGGGAGTGGGGGCGTGTCGCGTGCGTGTGTGCGTGTGTTTGGTGTGCTGAGGGACTGGTGAGAGAGAGGAAGGTGGGGGTTGGGTCTAGTCTAGGTGGCAAGAGGGTATTGGTTGGGGAAGAGGAGTGGGTGACGTGGCGGCTCCTGATAGGTGGGAGTGAGGTGGAGGGTGAGAGAGGTAGATTCCTGGGTAGCTTTAGGAATATCTGGCGGACCGTTTGTTTTATAAAGGGGTGGTCGTTCGGGTCGGGTTGGCCCGTTCGACTGCCCCTACTAAAAATAATTAAAACGTTTATTTGTTTTAAACGGCCGTCTGCAAACCGATAGCGGCCTAAACAAAATAATCCGGAGCCCCAGGGTTGGGCATTTGAATAACGAGGGGCGTTTAGAAAACAAAACGGGCTTTGCGAAAATAGTTTTGGCAAACAATGCATGATGATGACGATGCAATGCACAAATTCAACGCGATTTTCTAGTAGTGGTTTTGCGGGTTGCCACAATTCGACACCACTAACAATGGATCTCGCCCTCGAGATCCGCCTCATGGTACCGGAAGGAAGGTCGGTGGTCGGCGTCTTCACACTTCATGTAGATCCTCGCGACACCACTAACAAGGGTTCCTTCTTCATCTGGAGAACGGCGACACCACCAACAAAGGGTCGTTGTTCCTGATCGTCGAGAGAACACTCCGGAGAACAAAGGACGAAGGTAGAGGTATCAAACGATAAGGCCACCTCTAACTTCCATGGACGGAGTAAAACCGCTGGATCCACTGATTCGACGTACAAGAGCAAATGATAAAAGCAGTGGTAGGGTAGCTACTCCATCCCACACTCAAACCATTACTCTGCACACGAATAAGCGGATTAAGCATCCAACTCTCGGAATTAGACTGAAGATCTTCTTAGGTGGTATCCGGAACAAAGGAATGTTGCCAGCAGAAATCGTATGAAAGACACACTGATTAGGTTTCGCGATGGTTCCATTGGCATGAACAACACGTGCTCAAGGTCGACTCCAACTTCACCAAAGCTCGTCCTTCTCATATGTTTCTCAACGACACTGATATCCAGGAAGGAACACATGGGGATAAGAACAAAAGATTGGAGGAAGGGTACAACTGACAAGTTGCAGATTGATGATCGTAGCGCCTCTGTTACAAAAGGGAGAATTCAAACCACGAAGGACGGAAACCCAACCACGAGAAATCCTGGACTCGAAGAAAGAGAAGAGAGCGGATTCAAAACACGTAGAGGTAAGAGGAGAACAGCAAGGGTAAGGAGTAAAATCAGACCTAACCAGAACTATCCAACTGATTTTGCAAAATAGTTTTGACACTCTACTTCGGCCGTTAGCTAGGTTATCCTACAGGCTGGACTTGTGGGGTATCGCAACTGCTGAGCTCTGATACCACTCTGTAACACCCTCAGTATCGGACCTATGCAAGTTTGGGCAAAATTCACCAAACCCGCATAGAAACGATTCAAAGGTGCCCACCAGGCACTTTCGTGCGGGTGGAAAACGAAATAATAACATTACACAACAGTCCTCGATGGGACCCACAGAACAGATATATATAACAGCGACTCAAAGAGTCAAGAATACAGATATAATATACAAGATCCAAATCACCTTGAAAGCGTTAGAGCGTCCAGCTACGGACAAGATGCAAATGGGGCTAAGAGCCCTGAAGAATAACCAATGGCGTCCATAACCCTTGGCCAAGCCGGAAGGGTAACCCCGCTAACGACGTCGATCTCAAAACCTGCTTAAACAAAGGGTGCCGACAAAGGGCAAAGGAAAAGAAGGAGCGTCGATCGAGGCCAAGACAGCGAGGCTAGAATTCGCGGTCCTCGCCTACATAGGTATGGTGGATCAAGCGGCAAAGCATGCACTAAACAACCTATAGAGACTCGATACAACGGGCGGTAATCAGAGAGGGGTAAGAGTGACCTATCCGGATCCGACCTGAAGCTAGCACCAAACAAACCCATCCTGGTGTTTCCCCCTCGAGACCAAACGAGGAAGTCAACCGAGGAACTCACACCGTTGGCAGTTTTATTTATTCAGTTATCGTTGCAGCAATTACTAGTCAGATTTAGTTAATCGTCCTGATAAAGTAAGCAGTGGGCACTTTTAATTAACCATTCCGTTATAGTTGCGTCAATTACTAATCAGATACATGTAGCAGGAGATAAACCCATAACCCAGCAGTTGTTGGTACTTTTATTCAGCCATTTCGTTGTAGTTGCAATACTTACTAGTCAGGTACAATTGTCGCAAGCGACAAACAAACAAGCAATTGTGGGCAGTATTAATTAGCCATTCCATTATAGTGAAGCTGATTACTAGTCATTATAAGTCAAATTTATAGCAGTAAACTTTAGTTATGCTTGTCTATGATCGAGATACTGTGCTCCAAGTCGTCCATATCCGCGGACACGGCTTTCAGAAAGTTTTACCCGGCCGGGGTGCACCAATAGCAACACGCCGATCAACCTCGGAAAACCAAATCAAAACCAACGAGGCTTTCACGATGAACAATCACAGATTCGAAATATTTCAGGGCACCCTTAAGTAGATTCCATAGAAGCTAGCTGACTCCGAGACGGCCTCAAGGTTTGTGGGGCCGGCGGTAAACGACTGGGAACCAGAAAGTGTGGCTGGGCTTGTCGATACCACGTAAACGGGTCACAATTCCTAAACAGTACAGTGTGCACCTCGCACAATCGTAAATAAAGCGGTAAACATGGCATAAGTACAGGATAGTAAAAACACCTCAAACTAGTTTGTGGCCCCAAGAAATAAGACTGAATCAAGCTCTGGCTCAGGGGGGTCCCATATACCTCCCGGATGTGGATAGCGCGATAAATCAAGGAACAGGTATCAAGTACTCGGGGTCTTACGGGACACAAGTGGGCGTTCGGAAACCAAATATTATCTATCACCCACCGATGCCTCTGCTTATTTCAATTTTAGTTGTTAAACAGAAAGTAAAGTGAACAATAAGTAAAACTAGGATCATCTCCAACAACAACATGCGGCAATACATCAGCAACTGTGGCAAATGACGACACACATCAGCACTTGAGCAAGCAACTACGACGCGCAAGTCCAACTATCTACCAAACAACAGGTAATAGGGTGTGTCCAAGGCAGTATAAGGCTGCAGGGGATATATCGGGTACGGAAACTAGAACATCGCAACACAGATAGCAATAGATCAACAGGAGGGAAGTAAATACTATAAAAGTAAGATAGGTAGAAAGAGGGAGATGCTCGCCTGAAAACATTGTCGAAGGGTTCAACCGAAGATCGGGGCGAAGCTCACATCAACTCAACGGCCTTATCCGCGAATAAGCAAAAACACTAGAAGAAACACAGGACGCAATATTTAATAAAACGACAGAAGATCGGCATGATGCATGTATGATGGATGACATGGCAAAGGTGCGATGCAATTAGGTCAAATTAAGCGGAAACGGGGTCCCGACAATAGTTAGATGGTTCAAGTTGTTTATTTACCCCGCAAATTAAATGTTGTTTTAACAAGGCAAGATTATAGCACTGGTTCGCTACACAAGTTTAAATGAGGCCGATATGAGATTAGATTTGCCCGCATATGGGCCCCATATTTAATTATCAGGTGAATCGGCATAAGGCCCCCAAACCAATGCTATGCATGCGGGGATAACAATTTAATGTGCAACAAATTGATATGTTATAAAATAGGGTTCGAGGAAAAGGGGTCACACATCAGAGAGGGCTCGACGATCTTGGGGTTCCGGGGTTCGGGGTTCGGGGTCGGTCTCGGGGTCCAGGGTTCGACGGCCTCGGCGGGATCGTTCTCGGACTCCGGGGTTAGGGTCTTGTCGCATCCGGGTTCTCGGAACGGGACGCATCGAATCTTCCGGGTCGGTGCCGTTCTTGTCATCGCGAAGGTCTTGCCGGGTCCCACGGGGTCGGTCTTGCCGCTATGAGGCCTTGTCGGTACAGCGTGCAGTCGGTCTTGGCGTCCTGAAAGAAGAACTTGTCGCGTCTGCGACCTCCGGGTCGAAGAACTTGATATGTATGGGTTCGATCTTCGGGGTCCCTGTTGACGATCTTGAATAGGCACATGTGCCTTCGGCGAGGCTTGGTGCACAACTCTTCAGTAGAACTTGGCGAGGTCCTCGGAAGACTTGGAACGGCTTCGGCGTTTTATGTAGATGATCGACGGGTCCAGGGGTCTCGGCGTCTAGGCTCCGTGAAGATCGGGTATATCTCGTCGGTGGTCCATCTTGTGATGCTCACTGTCGGTCATGTTGTCGAGTCGGCCTCGGAAGACTTGGCGAGGGTTCGGTTCCGGCTCAAGGCGTAACTTGGCGGCTCGGGCCACGGGTTGGGGTCGAACGCAGAGGCGTCCTTCTCCGGCGACCGCGCTCAACGAGCTCAGAGGCATCGGGACGATCTGGTCACCATGAGGGAGGCGGTCTCCGGGCTCATGATGGTCCTGGCGAGGTGAAGGGCGCGGGCGGGCCAGGTCGTGGCCGGAGCTGCTCGCAGGGGACCCGGTGGAGGTCAGCGGGCGGCGAGATGCGGCGCAGGCGGGCGGGGCGACGGGGTCAGGCGACGGAGGACCTGGGCGGGGCAGCGGAGCGGAGCACGTGGCCTCGGCCTCGGCCAGCGAGGCGACAGTGGGCGGCAACCTGGCTGTGGACGTCGAGGAGAGCAGGGGCCGCGGGAGAGCCTCGCGTCTTGAGGCCAGGGCGGAGACGGCCAGGGGATGGCGCGTCCGGTCGGGCCAGCTTGGCGGGCTAGGGAGCGGAGGTTGGTGGCGGTGGTCGCGTGGAGGAGTCTCATGGCGGTGGAGCGGAAGAGGAGGGTGGCGCACGGCGGCTCTTGGAGGCGAGCCTGGGTGAGCAGGCCGGGCGAAGCGAGGCGACGGCGGCCTGGCAGTGGGAGGCTGAGGTGGCTGCGGAGGAGCGGTGGGGTGGAGCGCCGGCGAAGGAAGAGAGGGAGAGGGGAGCGGCGGCGGGCTGTCGCCGGCGAGCGAGCTAGGCGGGGCGAGGGAGCACGCGGGCAGAGGGAGAGGAGGTTGAAGAGGAACAGGGGGAAGCGTGCGGTAGGTGGGGTGTGTGGTGGGGCCGGCGGGAGTGGGGGCGTGTCGCGTGCGTGTGTGCGTGTGTTTGGTGTGCTGAGGGACTGGTGAGAGAGAGGAAGGTGGGGGTTGGGTCTAGTCTAGGTGGCAAGAGGGTATTGGTTGGGGAAGAGGAGTGGGTGACGTGGCGGCTCCTGATAGGTGGGAGTGAGGTGGAGGGTGAGAGAGGTAGATTCCTGGGTAGCTTTAGGAATATCTGGCGGACCGTTTGTTTTATAAAGGGGTGGTCGTTCGGGTCGGGTTGGCCCGTTCGACTGCCCCTACTAAAAATAATTAAAACGTTTATTTGTTTTAAACGGCCGTCTGCAAACCGATAGCGGCCTAAACAAAATAATCCGGAGCCCCGGGGTTGGGCGTTTGAATAACGAGGGGCGTTTAGAAAACAAAACGGGCTTTGCGAAAATAGTTTTGGCAAACAATGCATGATGATGACGATGCAATGCACAAATTCAACGCGATTTTCTAGTAGTGGTTTTGCGGGTTGCCACAGTTCTGGATGATGCTCTCACTGGCTTTGCCTCGACGGAAGGCACCAGCTTCGTGCGTAAGAAGGTCAAGTTCGGCAGGCACGTCTTCAACCACGTAACAGAGTTCCCCTGCGTGAAGCAGCCGGAAAACAGTAAGAAGGAAGCCTACTACGCACTCCATCACATGAGGGCGTTCCTACTTGACCAGCAGAATTCTACGCTGCCAGATCATCTCAAACAGTGGGCCGAAGCAAAGGCCAAGATCAATGATTCGGATATTAGACAAGAGATGTATTGCATCCAGCAGCAGTTTGGGGCAATCATCTTTCGTGATGTCATGACTTCGGGGGGGATCTTCTACGGAGGAAATATCCCGAATAACCGTGACATAGAAGATCGCCTAGAGATGCAGGGTGACTATAGGAAGTTCATGACGAGGAAGGGCGTCCTCCCGTTCCCTAAGCCGAGCCAGAAGGTTTGATGTTGGCCTAGTTGTAGTTGCAAACTATAGATGACCTTTGTGTGTGTGTGGACGACAAGTGTACTTATCTTATTAGGTTTATGTATCACCGCTTACTTATTTTGCTTATTATTATTATATATCAATCAATGCTTGGTTTTTTTGCTTACTCTTTGGTTTTTTGCTTACTCTTTGGTTCTCTGGACGACAAGTGTGAGTTATTTTTGTCTTTTCGAGAATATGCCGATGATTGAAATGTCGTGGCACAATATATATGTGAATGTGCTATGACGGGATTGTCACCTTGTGATATGCACAAGTCCGTGAATTGTGCATCCTACTTGGTGAATTCCGTCATAAGCAAATTCGTGTCCAACGACCTAGCTAGTTATATATGAGGCATGCTTTTCGAGTTATTTTTGTCTTTTCGAGAATATGCCGATGATTGAAATGTCGTGGCACAATATATATGTGAATGTGCTATGACGGGATTGTGAGCCTTGTGATATGCACAAGTTCAGAATTGTGCATCCTACTTGGCTCACGGTCCGTCATAAGCAATTCTGTGTCCAACGACCTAGCTAGCTAGTTATATATGAGGCATGCTTTTCAAGTTATTTTGTCTTTTTCGAGAATATGCCGATGATTGAAATGTCGTGGCACAATATATATGTGAATGTGCTATGACGGGATTGTGAGCCTTGTGATATGCACAAGTCCGGAATTGTGCATCCTACTTGGCTCACGGTCCGTCATAAGCAATTCCTGTCCAACGACCTAGCTAGCTAGTTATATATGAGGCATGCTTTTCGAGTTATTTTTGTCTTTTCGAGAATATGCCGATGATTGAAATGTCGTGGCACAATATATATGTGAATGTGCTATGACGGGATTGTTAGCTTGTGATATGCACAAGTCCGTGAATTGTGCATCCTACTTGGCTAACATCCCGTCATAAGCAATTCTGTGTCCAACGACCTAGCTAGCTAGTTATATATGAGGCATGCTTTTCGAGTTATTTTTGTCTTTTTCGAGAATATGCCGATGATTGAAATGTCGTGGCACAATATATATGTGAATGTGCTATGGCGATTGTGAGCCTTGTGATATGCACAAGTCCAGAATTGTGCATCCTACTTGGCTCACAGTCCGTCATAAGCAATTCCTGTGTCCAACGACCTAGCTAGCTAGTTATATATGAGGCATGCTTTTGAGTTATTTTTGTCTTTTCGAGAATATGCCGATGATTGAAATGTCGTGGCACAATATATATGTGAATGTTCTATGACGGATTGTTAGCCTTGTGATATGCACAAGTCCAGGGTGTGCATCCTACTTGGCTAGCAGTCCCGTCATAAGCAATTCCTGTCCAACGACCTAGCTAGTTATATATGAGGCATGCTTTTCGAGTTATTTTGTCTTTTCGAGAATATGCCGATGATTGAAATGTCGTGGCACAATATATATGTGAATGTGCTATGACGGGATTGTGAGCCTTGTGATATGCACAAGTTCAGGAATTGTGCATCCTACTTGGCTAACGGTCCCGTCATAAGCAATTCCTGTGTCCAACGACCTAGCTAGTTATATATGAGGCATGCTTTTGAGTTTGCTCTTTTTGATTTAAGAGTACTTTCTATAAGTGTATCTTCATATGCGACTTTAATTATACATGTTTTTCAATCACCGGTTAGTTATTATTGTCAACTTGTAGATGACGTGGTACGTGTACAAGGGACGGGTTCGAGTCTACGATGATTGGGAAGACTGGGAGACAGTGCACCGTTTGACAATAGCTACAAAGGGTACAACACTATGGCGGAGGCGGAAGATAGATACACGCTATCTAGCGGGAGTTAGGACAAGGAACCGGATGAAGACCTACACCTTCGTCAGCGGTGATCATGCTTATCTTCTTTGGTTATTTATCCAGCGTTTGTGTCTAGCTAGCTAGTTTAGATGTCTAAGCGAGCTTCCAGCTCTAACTTGTTCGATCGACACATGTATTCGCATGTCACCAACTACTACTTTGTAACATGATCAAAACAATGTAACTTGGACTATGTATTCATGTATGAGACTTATCTATATGTATTTGTTTCAATCTTGTTTTTCATATCGGTATTTATATATATAATTGTATATCTTGTATCTGTGTGTGTATATGCTGTAATATTGTATATAATCTGTATTGCATATAATCTGGCATGGAAATTAAAAAAACAAAAAATACATCTCGCATGGCGCATGTTTTACCTTCGTGGCGCTACCCTAAAGCGCACCATGGATGTTTAGTGGCACCTTTGGGTAGTGCGCCACGTAAGATAAAAGGGTAGCGCACCATGCCAAACTTCGTGGCGCACTAGCTGCGCCACGCCTATCTCTACACAACCGTGGCGCACTAGGCGGGCGCCACGGTGAGATAGCAGAAGGCGCAAGGCTGTGGCGCCTCTTGGTGCGCCACGGATGGGCCTTTCAGGTGCGCCACAAACGACCATTTTCCTAGTAGTGTGCCACTTATATAAAATGACCAATAGGTGTTTTAGAATGTTTATAACCTATTATAAACCACTTTTGTAAATAAAACAAAGATTGACATGCCTGCATACAATGTATTGATTCTATCATTTTATGTGATGATGCTTGAATGGTAGATTGAAATGTTGTTTGCTTGATTGAATTGTAGTGATTTGAAGAGTGTGAATATTGCAAAGATCAAGGAGTGAACTTATATTCTCTACCAAAAAGGCAAGTGATGCTTCATACTTTTTGTCCCATTATTTTCACTATGCATTAGTGATATTTCTAAGTAGGACTTGCATGGAATTTTGCTAAGTGTAAACTATGCCATGGGAAATCCTAGTAGATGAAACCATAGTAGAAATTTCCTAATTTAAGATTCCTACTACTATCATGCTTAGCTTAGCTAATAGAAAACCAGGGTGGATTATATTCATACTATGGAATATTTCTAAGCCAAGGACTTGTGTTTTGTTTAATAAAACAACTAAGTGAATGAATCACCAGGTGGAATGGACGGAATGGTTTGTGTTGAGTGGTTCAGAAGGCCCATTTCTATGGTTTACCTTGTGTACCTCACTTGTGGATGGCCACCCAGGAACAAAGAGATTTGAGATGTCAAATGTTGAGAAGCTTCAAGTGCAGCCACTTGGCATTATGGGCTCTGCCTGGATCATATAGGTTGCAATAACTTAGCCAAATGGACAGTTGGTGGTAGGGGTTTGATAGGTTGGAACGCGTCCATTCTGGTCTAAGGGAAGGCTTCTGAAAGATCTTGTCTTGGTGAAACCAAGTCTTGTGGGGAAAGTGCACCACCTCTGCAGAGTGTAAAATCTAAGTACTTAGCCATTTCCCTGGAAAAGGACAATTTGAGCATCAAGACATGGAAGCTATCAAGAATCTCCTCATCCCAATTTATAAGTTAAAAACTTATGGTTGAACAAGGGTTGAAGGATCACCAATTTCTTTTGTGAGATGCCTTGGGTGATTTTGTCAAGCAAAAACTTACTGTTTTCAAATGATAAGGAAAATCTATTTTGAGCAATGCAAGCCTAAGATCCACTTAGCCAAATGCATATAGATGATAGACTCCACTATACTACCATAGTATCACTTGCCAATACAATTCAAATGTATTGACCCTTGTGGCTGTAACTTATTATGTTGCAGGTTTGTTTGATGTAAGTGAAGTTTATTGATTAGGATTACAAGTCTACAACCAACATGTCTGCCTGTGGCACTTTGAAGATGAAGGACCCCAAGCTATTGTTATATTCTGCTGCATTGTAATGAGATAGCGAAATGAGCTATGTAAGATGTAATAAATTATTTTATTCCTGGTTATAAAGTTGTATTATGACCTTTGTTTCTTGATATTAGATCTTAACTGTGGATGCTAGCTATTGATACAGGGACTAGCATTGCAATCACAGGGATCCTTTCCTTTACAAAGGAGGGATCTTACAGATGGTATCAGAGCACTGTGTTGCCTGTAGGATTTGTAAACCTAGGATTGGACAAACCCCTTAGAAAAATAGGAGTTGTATTTGTTCCAAAACTTATTTACAAACAATCTTGCAAACTATTTCCTCAACCATTTTGGTTTCAACTCTACATCTCTTCTATTTCAACTTGATGGATAAAGCCTACCCCATGGCCAAAGACTTCACCATGAGCAATGGACTTCATCAACTCTAATGACTTAAACATCTTCAAGTGATTTCAACCTTATTCTCAACAAGGACTTCAACCTTGGATATCACTAAGGACTACAAGTGAGACAAGAAATGTTTCTCAAGACTTGAAGACTAAGGAAACACAACTTGGGAATCATCATCACCTTTGAAGTTTTTGTGACCAAGAATTTTTCCAAGGAAACCATGATGTCATTCAAGAAGAATCAACTAAGAAGGATGGAAAAATCTCAAGTGAACCATATAGATGGACCACCATATTTAGTTTAAGTCAAACCAACCAACTTATGTGGTGTAACAAAAATATTTTATTGCTTAAAGATGTGCTTGAAACTTGTTGTTTGAGTGGAATGTTTGTTTGTGATTGCTTGCACTTTGCTTGTGTGAATTGTGATGTGTGTGATTAGAATTATTCCCTTAGAAATATTTTGCCTATTCTAATCCCAACCCAACCCAAACCGATGACTACTCCAGGAAACTCCAACATCAAGGATGGTGACAACAACAACAACAACCAAGAGACCAACATGAGAGAACTCATAGTAACCCAAACCCAGTTGAACCAAGTGACATCTCAATTTTTAGCCAACACCAGTGAGGTAGATCCAGCCATGCAAAGGTTTTTGGAAACCCAAACCCAATTGTTGCATAAGGTGACAGATCAAATGATCAACATGGGAGACAACTCTTCCCAAGGAGTTTGTGACAACAAGGATGTCAAGGATGATATTCTAGAAGGAACCCAAGCTTGCAATATTTGTGGAGACAAGGATCACACTTCCAAAGAGCATGAAATCAATGCCCCAATTGTGAAGAGAAACATCCAACCAATCAATGCCCCACATCTCAAGCTACTTGTTTCCTACGTGAAGGAAATAATCATGTCCCTATCCAATGCCCCATCTATACCATAGTTCAACAAAGGAAACAAGGTGGAGTGCATCAACATTTTGTAAACCCACATGAAGGAACAACTTCTACCAAGAAGGATGAAGGCAAAGTCAAAACTATGCATCATAAGGCCAAATCCAAAGTGATCACAAAGTGTTGCTACTCTTGTGAGAAGAAGGTCATATCTCTAGTAACTGTCCCAATAAGAGAGAAAGATTTCCCACCTTTGTGGTAAATTATGAAGAGCATGAACTAGAAGAACTCCTAGCTTTGGAGAGACCCAAAAAGAAGAAGAAGGACATAAGCCAGTTGCAATGTTACAATTGCAAAGAAATGGGACACTATGCCAGTGATTGCCCAGAAAAGAAGAAGAACCAAGGAAACAAACAAAAGGCAATGATACCAAAGGAAAAGAAAGATATCAGCCAAGTGATGTGTTTCAATTGCAAAGAACCAGGACATTATGCAAGCAATTGTCCAGAAAAGATGAAGCACAAGATAAACAAGCCTATGAAGGATCTCAGCCTTGTCACATGTTTCAAGTGTGGAAACAAAGGACACAATACAGATGTTTGTCAAGAGAAGCTTCATCAAAATCCCAAGCAAGCCAAGATGTAATCTAGTTAGAAATATTTTAAGGGTGGTAGTACCCTAGTTACTTTGAGCCAACTTGTAACCCTAGCCTTCCCAAATCTCGGGGCGAGATTTATTTTAAGGGTGGTAGCCTGTCACATCCCAAGATTTTCCAAATCTTGTAATGTGAAAAATAAATAAACAAAAAAAAAATTTGTCGAAATATAGGGTGAAAAGAAACTTTTTGATTCCAATTGGAAACATCAAAACCTATTTTGGTCAAATAAAATCCTAAAGGGATTTACAAAGATAAAAAATTAATAAAGAAAGTTAAAATAGTTGGAATCACTATTTTTGGATCTTTTAATAAAAAATATTTGATTTTCAAAAGCAAAGGTAGAATTATAAATAAGGATTATTTTATAAAACCAAATTAAACCTTGGCCAAGCTTTTGAAAGAAAATATTTTGTTTGATAAAAATAGTAAAGGTTTATTTAAATAAAATAATAAGGATTTATTAATATCCAATTTTATTTAAGTAAAGGCTTTTCCTTTTAAATAAACACTAAAACTTATTAAAGTATTTTAAATAAGTGATTTCCAAGTGTTTTGTTTTTAAAATGAAACCTACTGAAAAGATTTTGATATTATCTAGATTTCAAAAAGAGTTTTAAAATAAATTAAAACCTATTTGAATTAAAGACTATGGGCTATTTATTTAATTATTAATAGATCCTAAAAGAATAAAAGAATTATTTTATTTTGGACATTGAAATATGTTATTAAACAGAACTAAAATTAATACAAAGTTTGGTGGTGATTTGAATTCAAATGGAGATTGAAAAATATTATTAAATCTTATTTAGTTAATACTAGAGCCTATTTTTTAAATAATTAAAAGACCCTAAAAAGAATAAATAAATTATTCTAAATTTGACTTTGGAATGTGTTATTAATCAGTATATGAATCTACAAAAATTTTGGTTGAGGTTTGAATTGATTTGTTGCTTGAATTGTTTGAATGAAAATCAAATCAGATTATTCAAAAACAGAAAAGAAAAAGGTTTAGTATAAAAAAAAATGGAAACAAAACAGACCCAATTAACCTAGCCCACTAAGCCCATCAGCAGCCCACCTGCTCACCCCCATAGCAATTCATTTTTCACTCGCGAACGAACCCGCTGAGTCTATGACGGCTTGGACCCACTCCCCCTTCCCCTCTCTCGCTGCCAAGCGACCCCTCACCTCTCACCGTCCTCACACCCGCCCGCGCCCCTCTCGCCATTCTCTGGTTGAATGCCGGCGTGAATTCACTTTACTGGCCGAGTAACCCCCGTCGGTGACCGCTCCCTCTTAATCGCCTCCCTCCCCTCTCCATTTCCCCCCAGACACCGCATCACCGGAGCCCCTAGGCTGCCCTGATTCCTGCTTCGACCGCCACTGTCTCCGGCGAGCTCACCGAGCAATTCCGGCAGCTCCTCGCCTCCCCTCGTTTCCTCGACCACTCGAGCATGCTCACAGGAACCAGACACATATACCAGCAGCTCCAGTTCGCCTATGCACGCCCTGGACACTCTCCTTCGTCTTGAGCAGAGCACCACCGTCGTCTACCTCCTCTCCGGCGAAGCCTCTGGTAAAAATCTGACCGCCCTAACCCCTCTCCTTCACACGCACATGCTTGCCGTGAACCCGTGCATCTATCGACGCCTCCTTTTCTCTCTGGCGTGCACCGTTCCTTCGCCATCATCTTCAACAGGACGAGCCCGACGCGGACACGAACTCCGGCGAGCGATTCCAGCCAACTTCGTGCGCCCCTGTCCATCCTGCGGCCACCTTGAGCATCACCGCGATCCCGCGAACCCGGTGAGCACATCCTCCCTCTCCCTCGCTTCCTGTAGCCGTCGCAGCACCGTTAGCCGAGCGTCGCCGTCGCCAGCCACCGTTGAGCGCCACTGACATTTGGTCATAGTGCCCTGAGCCGCTGGATTTTGATCTGACGGATGCGATAGAATGTAACTCGAAAGGGTAAGTAGTGCCTCTGAGCCGTGTGATGTCACTTAGATCCAACGCCTCTCGTTGCACGATCCGCATGAAGCGGTACAGACGAATAGGAATAAGACACGTGGCCCTGTCTGTTTATAAAAAACAGGATTTGATCTATTTGAGGTTCAATTTTGTAAAATCCATAACTTTCAAACCACACGTCCAAATTTTGCAAATTTTATATCAGTGGATTCAGCAAAACAAGTACTTTCTGACATGCACATTGTTTGGTGAAATGCTTCTATTAAATTGATTGTTTTTGCAGAAACTTGTGTATGCATGTATAGAATATAAAATTTGTTCTAAAATGACTTTTGAGATAAAATCTTTGGCAAATGGTTTGTTTTGAACCTACTGACCATATAAATCAATTAGTGGTTTCAAAAATATATTTGGCGAAGCAAAAGAATAAATCTTTGATTTAAACCATTTCTAGACAAATAAAGATAATGTTTATTTATTCAAAATGCTTTTGGAGGAAAACCTTTGAGAAATGTTTTGAATTAAACTCTCTGACCCCAAGCACCAAGTTTTATGATTTAAAAATGTGTTTGGTGAACCCTATAAAGATTGCTACTTTGATAAAGGCATTTTCAACCACATAAAATATTGATTTGGTTCAAAAATGATTTATAAGTAAAATCTTTTGCAAATGGTTTTGCCACTTATATAAAATGACCAATAAGTGTTTTAAAATGTTTATAACCTATTATAAACCACTTTTGTAAATAAAACAAAGATTGACATGCTTGCATACAATGTATTGATTCTATCATTTTATGTGATGATGCTTGAATGGTAGATTGAAATGTTGCTTGCTTGATTGAATTGTAGTGATTTGAAGAGTGTGAATATTGCAAAGATCAAGGAGTGAACTTATATTCTCTACCAAAAAGGCAAGTGATGCTTCATACTTTTTGTCCCATTATTTTCACTATGCATTAGTGATATTTCTAAGTAGGACTTGCATGGAATTTTGCTAAGTGTAAACTATGCCATGGGAAATCCTAGTAGATGAAACCATAGTAGAAATTTCCTAATTTAAGATTCCTACTACTATCATGCTTAGCTTAGCTAATAGAAAACCAGGGTGGATTATATTCATACTATGGAATATTTCTAAGCCAAGGACTTGTGTTTTGTTTAATAAAACAACTAAGTGAATGAATCACCTGGGTGGAATGGAAGGAATGGTTTGTGTTGAGTGGTTCACAAGGCCCATTTCTATGGTTTACCTTTGTGTATCTCACTTGTGGATGGCAACCGAGGAACAAAGAGATTTGAGATGTCAAATGTTGAGAAGCTTCAAGTGCGGCCACTTGGCATTATGGGCTCTGCCTGGATCATATAGGTTGCAATAACTTGGCCAAATGGAAAGTTGGTGGTAGGGGTTTGATAGGTTGGAACGCGTCCATTCTGGTCTAAGGGAAGGCTTCTGAAAGAACTTGTCTTGGTGATACCAAGTCTTGTGGGGAAAGTGCACCACCTCTGCAGAGAGTAAAATCTAAGTACTTAGCCATGTCCCTGGTAAAGGACAATTTGAGCATCAAGACATGGAAGCTATCAAGAACTCCTCATCCCAATTTCTAAGTTAAAAACTTGTGGTTGAACAAGGGTTGAAGGATCACCAATTTCTATTGGGAGATGCCTTGGGAATGTTTTTGTCAAGCAAAAACTTAGTGTTTTTCAAATGATAAGGTTAATCTATTTTGAGCAAAGAAAGCCTAAGCTCCACTTAACCAAATGCATATAGATGATAGACTCCACTATACTACTATAGTATCACTTGCTAATACAATTCAAATGTATTGACCCTTGTGGCTGTAACTTATTATGTTGTAGGTTTGTATGATGTTAGTGAAGTTTAATGACTAGGATTACAAGTCTACAACCAACATGTCTGCCTGTGGCACTTTGAAGATGAATGACCCCATGCTATTGTTCTATTCTGCTGCATTGTAATAAGATAGCCAAACGAGCTATGTAAGATGTAATAAATTATTTTATTCCTGGTTATAAAGTTGTATTATGACCTTTGTTTATTGATATTACATTTTAATTGTGGATACTAGCTATTGATCCAGGGACTAGAATTGTAAACACAGGGATCTCTACCTTATTAAAGGTTGGGAACTCTACAGAAGAAGAGACTAGTGACAGCACCAGTCCTATGTCTGCCATATTTGGAGAAGGATTTCCAAGTTTATTGTGATGCATCTCATCATGGATTAGGTGCAGTTCTGATGCAAGAAGGGAAAGTTGTGGCTTATGCCTCGATACAACTCAAAACTCATGAGGTGAATTATCCTACTCATGATTTAGAGTTAGCCTCTGTTGTCCATGCACTCAAAACATGGAGACATTATCTTTTGGGAAAGCGATGTGAAGTGTTCACAGATCACAAAAGTTTGAAGTATATCTTTACTCAGAAAGAGATCAACATGAGACAAAGAAGATGGCTAGAACTCATCAAGGATTATGACTTGAGTTTGCAATACCATCCCGGTAAAGCAAATGTTGTGGCAGATGCTCTAAGCCGTAAGGTATTTGTGAATGGCCTTACTAAGGGTGAGTTGCAAGATGATCTGTGTGCCCAATTTAGAGACCTCAGATTGGAGATTGTGCTTGAGGGACATCTCATGTCATTGGATGTTCAGCCCACCTTGTTGGACAAAATCAAGAAAGCCCAAAAGACGGACAAGGAAATTGAAGAGATTAAGGAAAAAATTGGTAAAGGAAAAGCCAAAGGATTCCATGAAGACGAACAAGGTACTTTATGGTATGGAAAACGTATCTACGTTCCGCAAAACCCGGAACTTCGGAAACTGATTTTGCAAGAAGCACATAACTCGTCATATTCCATTCATCCGGGTAACACCAAAATGTACATGGATATGAAGGAAAGATTTTGGTGGAATAACCTCAAGAAGGACATCGCCGAACATATTGCTTTGTGTGATGTATGTAGTAGAGTGAAAGCGGAACATCAGAAACCAGCAGGGTTATTACAACCACTACCTATTCCTGATTGGAAGTGGGACAAGATTGGCATGGATTTTATCACCGGATTGCCAAGGACCGGGGGGGATATTATTCTATTTGGGTAGTAGTGGACCGTCTAACTAAAGTGTCTCATTTTATACCCGTGAAGACAACCTATACAAGTGCTAAGTTGGCCAAGATCTATATGAATAGGATTGTGTGTCTACATGGAGTACCCAAGAGTATTGTGTCTGATAGGGGAACTCAATTCACTTATCATTTTTGGAGGCAACTGCATGAGTCATTGGGAACGAGATTAGAATTCAAGATCGCTTTTCATCCCCAGGTCGATGGATGCATGTAAAGGACCAACCAGATTTTAGAGGATATGTTGAGGGCATGTGCCCTAGACTATGGAGCTAATTGGGATGAAAGTCTGCCTTACGCAGAATTCTCTTACAACAACAGCTATCAAGCCAGTATTGGGATGGCAACGTTTGAGTTTCTCTATGGGAGGAAGTGTACTACCCCATTACTATGGAATGGTGTGGGAGAAAGAAACTTGTTCGGGCCAGAACTAATCAAAGAGGTTAAGAGAAAGTCAAGTTAGTAAAGGACAGATTGAAGATAGCACAGTCCTGACAGAAGAGCTACGCAGATCCTAAGCGTATAGAAGTCACCTATGAGGTGGGTGATAGAACTTATCTTAGAGTGTCACCACTTCCTAGAGTGAAGATATTTGGAGTCAAAGGAAAATTGGTCCCAAGATATGTTCGACCATTCAAGATTCTAAGTCGTAAAGGAGAAGTAGCTTATGAGATTGAATTGCCGGAATCATTGTCTGCCATTCATAATGTGTTTCATGTGAGTCAGCTAAAGAAATGTGTAACATCCCTAAATTCATATTCCAAAACTCATTCATAGCATTCTTGCATCATTCATCCATTTAGGGTTTTTTCTCAAAATCACTTAGAGACAGAAGTTGAGCTATGATTTCATGTGTACAATTCAACTCAATTGGCCATCACCCTTTGAGGTTGGATTGTTTAGGAACTTGATTGCTTGCCTCCATTGTTGGAAAGATTAGGTGTAGCATTTTAACCCAAGTTTCCAATTTAGAAATATTCTCTAAACCCTCTTTCAATCATCCACAACTAGAGACAAGTCTCTGTTTGTTTCAAAACCCAAGCTTGACCAGACCCTTACAAGGTAACCACTTGGTTAAATGACTGTATTTGAAACCACAGAACCCTGCAAAGATCCTCAATTTTGTTTGAATTCAAAAGGATTTGAATTCATATCAAAAATCATTCCAGAAAATAGAAATAGAAAAAGAAAATAAGCAAACAAAGGAAAAGGGCCAGGCGCCAGGAATTTAGCCCAGCAGTGGAACAGGCCCAGCAAGCCCACCCGGGGATTCATTTTTCTCCTCTCACGCGCGAACGCACACAACCAGTCGCTGACAGACGGACCCCACATTCACCTCGCGCACGTCGCTGACAAGCGGGCCTCCTCCACGCCAGCATCGTCTCCACCCGCACGACCAGTTCATCCCCAATCAACGCGGCTGTTTTCTGTGTTTAATTCGCGGCGTCAATTCAAATCAATGGCCGAGTGATTCTCGCGCATGACCAGGCTATATAAACCCCCTCTGTCCCCTCTCTCTTTTCCCCCAAACCCCAAACGCCTGAGCCCCTGCGCATTTCTCTCTGAACCCGCCGTCTCCGACGATCGCAGCAAATTCCGGTGAGCTTAGAGTTCCCCTCGGTCTCGCGTTTACGCTATCTTGTTCAGTGAATCTCTGTGCACCTTCTGACGCCCTCCGTTTACCTTCGCATGACCCATAGCTTCGGCAACGTCAACGACTGGCCGCCACCGTCTTCTGCACGAACTCCGGCGAGCTCTAGTGGTAAGTCCAGACCGCCCCGAACCTTGTCGTTCACGCTCGCATGATCTCCGTGATCTTCCGCATCTAACCACACCTCCCTTTGGCATCCTAGTGATCTACAACGTCGCCTCCGACCTCGAGCAGAACCACCGCTGCCAGATCCAACTCCGGAGAGAAATCTACCGCAACCCTGAGCGCCCCTTGCCGAGCTGACCACACGTCGAGCATCCCCACATCCTCGCGGTCTCGGTGAGCATCTTCCCTATCCACCTAGCGACCTGTACCGCCGGCGCCGCCACCGTCTGGTCGTTGCCACCGCGCACAGCCGATAAGCGCCGCCAGGTTTTGGCTCGTTGATTTGGATCGTTGGATCTGCATCGTTGGATCTGTATTGCATGCCATTTTTGCCTGGTGCTAAGTTGGGAAATCCTAAGTAGTGTAGAATGGTAGAATTGCTAGGGAATTTTTCTAAGTTAAGTTACCACAACATGCTTAGCCTAGCTACTTAGCAAACAAGGGAGGTGAACATCTATATGGTTTATGATAAAAATATTTCTAAGTCAAGAGACTTATGCTTTCCTAATAAAACAACTAAATCAAATGAACCTCCTGGGTGGAATGGAAAGATTGGGTTATGTTGAGTGGTTACACAAGGCCATGGACTTGGGTTGTGTATCTCACTTGTGGTATGCCACCCAGGCACAAAGGGATTTGGAGGCCAAGTGTTGAGAAAGCTTACAGTGCAACCACTTGGCAATATGGGCTCTGCCATGATCATATAGGTTGCTAGAACATAGTCACTTGGACAGTTGGTGGTAGTTGGGTTGATAGGTTGGAGCGCGTCCATTTTGACTAAGGAAAGGCTTCTGAAAGGTCCTGTCTTGGGAAACCAAGTCTGGTGGGGAAAGTGCACAACCTCTGCAGATGGAAAACCTAAGTACTTAGCCTAGTCCAAGGAAATGGACACTTTTGAGCATCAAGACATGGAAGCTACAAGAATCTCATCACTCCAACTTCTAAGTAAAATTTGTGGGTGAACAAGGGTGAAGGACCTCAATGTCTATTGGTGGTTTCCTTGGGAATGTTTTTGACAAAGAAGAACTTAGTGTTTTCAACTAATAGGGAAAACCTATTTTCAAGCAAAGCAAGCCAAGCTACACTTAGCCAAAATGCATATAGTAATATAGTCCACTTAAAATATACTAAGGTATCACTTGCCAATACTATTCCAAAGTATTGACCCACTGTGGCTGTAACTTGTCATGTTGCAGGTTACTCCGATGATGAATAGGAGTCATGAGTCTACACTCAACATGCTTGCCTGTGGCACATGAAGATGAAGACTTATGTTTATTTACTTATTCCTTAAACTCTTGTATTAGGCCTATGGCCCTGAGTTGTAAAAGACTATGTTTAATCTCTTGAATGAATGTAATAAACGACCTTTGTATCTGTGTACTTCATCTTAAACTGTGGATGCTAGCATTGATCCAGGGACTAGCATTGCAATCACAGGGATCCTTTCCTTTATAAAGGAGGGGTCTAACAGATGGTATCAGAGCACTGTGTTGCCTGTAGGATTATGACCCTAGGATTGGAAAACCACTAAGGAAAAAGTTTTTCAACTACTTCTACACTTGTCTATTCTTCTCGTAAAACTTTTCTAATCTCTTTCAACTTCCTTTGTAGATGAACTCCATCAACGAAGCCGTGAAGAAGGGACCACTCATGACCATGACCTTGGAGTGTGAAACTGAGTTTCCCAATATTCTCAAGGACCTCATGGAGGCAATGGATGCACATGGTGTAGCCGTGTACAAGGGCTTTCCAGTGATGGATGAAGGAGTGGAGTATTGGTGGGTGCAACTTCACTTGTACAAAAACAAGGAAGACAACCACAAAGAAAGGGGATTCTGCATGTACACCAACACTACAATGCACACCACATTCTTTGAGTCAGCCAGGGATGCAGCTTGGAGGACTATCAAAGAACTAAGTTCTAGAGTCAAGTGAAGAATGCTCAACCTCCAAAAAGACTTAGAGAAAGAGAAGGAGCTTACTCAAGAGTCGGAAGACACCAACCAAGAGATAAGGGGAGTTGTTATAGACTTAGTGATAGAGTCAAGAGAGCAAGATTGGTGGATTGCCTCTAGGAACATTGTGTTTACTAATAGATCCCGTGAGATTGGATTGTAAGGACACTTCGTTAGTTGGACCACCACCTATCACCTTATTTCCAAAAATGATACTTTAAATAAGTGTGGATCTTTGATTGGTGTAATAGACTTATGTATGCATGACTTGTGTGATGATTGTGTTCCATGGATATGTGTGAATATTTGTCTTGATTTACCTTGAATTGTGTTGTTCTAACTTTTTCATTCTTATAAATAGATGCCTATTGCCATCAGCACTATTGAGGAGTTTCAGGTTACTCGTTTTGGTCCCCGTATAGTTTAGCTTACCACTCTGCTTGATCTTAATCTACCCACCATCACGGTGTACCCACTCACCAAGTTCGAGAGGAAGGACCTCTGGGGCTTCAAGGTGAACCAGCCCGGACGCCAGACTGAGCCTACTACGGAGGCTATAGTCTTCAAGCTGATGCACGACGACAGGGAGAGAGGCATGGAGGTATTCATGCAGGACCTGATAGGACGACTGTTAGGCCGTCACTCCCGAAAGGTTAGGGGCACTCACTTCCACGTCTTCGGAAGGCGTGATGTTGATGGAGATTCCATCGACTTTGAGGACGACTCGAGGGACACGGCGGAGCCGATACGCCTCTATCTCCAGGACTTAGAGACTCTCCTCAGGCACGTGGACACGGATAGGACGAACGTCATGCTTGGCAATGACGATCTTCAGGTACAGCTACGCGAGAAGGACAAGCTTTTTGCGCAGCACGATGAGATGATCAAGGAAATGGAGACAAATTTCGAGGCCCAGGACCGCAAGTTCAAGAGTCAAGAGAAACGCGTCCAGGATAGGAACAAGAAGATCCGGGACATGACCGAGGAACTGAAGTCCAAGGACTTCGAGCTTGAGCAGCAGCAGATGGTTATTGAGAGGCTTCGCTCCCAGAAGAGGGCTCTCAAGGCCAAGGTCGATTCCTTGACCACTACGATTGAGGAGAACAAGACCGCGATGGAGAACGCAGGTCTTACCTTCGTCGAGGAGGAGATTGACGCTGATGAGTAGACTTGACTACTCGTTTACCTTTCATATTCATACTTGTTATTGTGAACTTATTATTGGACCATCCGGCATGTGGATGGCTTGCCACTTGTGTGTTTTACTTCATGAGCTTATTATGTGGTTGTTGAACCTTTGTTCTTATGTTGCTTGTTATGTGTTTGCTTATGTTGTATTGTGCATAAAACATCTATGGGTATCTCATTCTTATCTATTTGAACAAACCACAGATGCCTCCCCGTCGCGCAAACCCCAACCCCAACAACATCACCCCGGAAATGCAACAAATGATGAATGCGCAAACACAGCTTATGCAAATGATGACAACATTCATCCAAAACCAGAATAACAACAACAACAACAACAACAACAACCCTCCGGGTTTTGATATGCTCACCAGATTTCTGCGTCTGAGGCCAGCAAAGTTTTCGGGAACAACTGATCCCATGGTAGCCAATGACTGGCTACATTCTGTGAACAAAGACCTAGTGACCGTGGGCTGCACGGATGCTGAAAAAGTCAGGTTCGCAGCACATCTGTTAGAAGGACCAGCCGCCACATGGTGGGACAACTTCCAAATCACCACTCCTATTGATGAGGTGACTTGGGCTATCTTTGAAGATGGCTTTCGCACGGCTCATATCTCATCAGGGATAATGAGTCTGAAAAAGAAGGAGTTTCACAACCTGAAACAGCGCCACCGCAGCGTGGCAGAATACATAGAAGAGTTCAACAATCTGGCGCGCTATGCACCGGATGAGGTTGACACAGATGCCAAAAGAAAGGAAAAATTTCTGGAAGGCTTAAATGATGAGCTGAATCTGCAATTGTCTGTGGCATATGTTCCAACTTATCAGTCTTTGTGTGACAAGGCTGCTATTTTGGAAAGTAAAATGAAGCAAGTCGAGAGTAGAAAGAGGAAACACTCCGACAAACACAACTCGGGATCGTCTCACAAAAGATCTCACTATGATGACAGTGGCAACTCAGGATCCCATAAACATGGGAAATTCAACAAGCACAACCACAACCGTCATGACAACAAGCATCATCGCAGCCATGACAAGGACAAGTACAAGAACCACAAGGGTGGACATAAGAGCCACTATGGTGGAAATGGTAGTGGAAGTGGAGGCCAACCTCCTAAAAAGGACATCAGTCAGGTTGAGTGTTTCAAATGCAAAAAGCTGGGGCATTATGCTAATGAGTGCCCTGAGAAGAAAGTTGAAGGACCTAACAAGCCAAATCCTTTTCAGAAAGGACAGGTTAACCACATCAATGTGGAGGAGGTCTATGAGGAGCCTGATGCCGTGGCTGGTAAGTTCAGACTCAATTCAATTTCAGCATTTGTACTCTTTGATACCGGTGCATCTCATTCATTCATATCAAAGGCATTTGTTGATAGAAATGGGTTTGCATCAGAAAACATTGGGTGTCCAATAAAAGTTAGTTCTCCGGGGGGAGACATGATAGTAAGCCTTGGATGCCGGGATCTCACCATAGAGTTTGGTAAGCATAAGTTTCCAGTAAGACTGATAATCCTAGATTCCCAAGGACTAGACGTAATTTTGGGAATGGACTGGATGGCAGTATGAAGGAGTACTAGATTGTGCCAATCGTACCGTTACACTTACAACCCCCGAAGGAAAAAGAATAAAATTTAAGTGAAACTTTGAATCCAAAGGAAGTAAGCTGAATTCTCTTAAAGGGGTTAGCATGGACAGTGTGCCAATAGTATGTGAGTATCCGAATGTGTTTCCGGAAGAGCTACCAGGAATGCCACCGGATAGAGATGTGGAGTTTCTGATAGATTTGGTGCCAGGATCAGGACCAATAGCTAAGAGACCGTACAAAATGTCAGTTGATGAATTGAAAGAGCTCAAGAAACAGCTAGGAGAACAGTTACAGAAAGGGTTTATTCAACCAAGTTCTTCATCTTGGGGAGCCCCAGTATTGTTCGTGGAGAAGAAGGATAGAACACAAAGGTTATGTATTGACTACCGTTCTCTCAACGAAGTAACCATCAAGAACAAATATCCTTTGCCAAGAATCAACGACTTATTTGATCAGCTAGAAGGAGCATGTGTATTCTCGAAGATTGATCTCCGGTCAGGTTATTTTCAACTCAAGATAAGAGAGCAAGACATACCAAAAACAGAATTCACCACAAGGTATGGATTGTATGAGTATACTGTGATGCCTTTTGGATTAACCAACGCTCCAGCATACTTCATGAATATGATGAACAAGGTGTTCATGGAATTTCTTGACAAGTTCGTTGTCGTTTTCATCGATGATATCTTGGTCTACTCCAAGAGCAAAGAAGAACATGAAAGACACTTATGCTTGATACTTGAGAAACTGAGGGAACATAAATTATATGCCAAATTCAGCAAGTGTGAGTTCTGGTTAGAGAAAGTTGGTTTTCTTGGTCATGTGATGACGAAGGGTGGTGTGGCAGTTGATCCTGCTAAGGTTTCAGCTGTGACAGAATGGGAATCACCCAAGAATGTGAAAGAAGTTCGTAGTTTCCTCGGCTTAGCAGGTTACTACAGAAGGTTCATTGAAAATTTCTCAAAGGTTGCTAAGCCAATGACAGAATTGTTAAATAAGGACAAGAAATTTGCTTGGTCTGAAGGTTGTGAAGTCAGCTTCCAAGAATTGAAGAAGAGACTAGTGACAGCACCAGTTCTATGTCTGCCAGATTTGGAAAAGGATTTCCAAGTATATTGTGATGCTTCACATCAAGGTTTGGGTGCCGTACTTATGCAAGACGGTAAAGTCGTAGCCTATGCTTCGAGACAACTCAAAACTCATGAAGTAAACTATCCTACTCATGATTTGGAGTTGGCCTCTGTCGTCCATGCACTCAAAACGTGGAGACATTACCTTTTTGGAAAGCGTTGTGAAGTGTTCACCGATCATAAAAGTTTGAAGTATATCTTCACCCAGAAGGAAATCAACATGAGACAAAGAAGATGGCTAGAACTTATCAAGGATTACGACTTAAGTTTGCAATACCACCCCGGTAAAGAGAATGTAGTAGCCAATGCTCTAAGTCGTAAGACGTTTGTAAATGGCCTTACCAAAGGGGAATTGCCAGATGACCTGTGTAAACAATTCAAGGAACTCAGATTAGAGATTGTACCAGAAGGATATCTCCTGTCCTTAGATGTTCAACCCACTCTATTGGACAAGATCCGAGAGGCTCAGAAGACCGATAAGGAAATTGAAAAGATTAAGGAAAATATTAGTCTAGGGAAGGCTAAGAGTTTTCATGTTGACGAACAGGGTACTTTATGGCACGGGAAACGTATATGTGTTCCACAAGACCCAGAGTTGCGGAAACTGATCTTACAGGAAGGTCACAACTCTCCGTATTCTATTCACCCGGGAAATACCAAGATGTACATGGACATGAAAGAAAGGTTTTGGTGGAACAATCTCAAAAGGGACATCGCCGAACATATTGCTTTGTGTGATGTGTGTAGCAGAGTCAAAGCGGAGCACCAGAAACCAGCAGGCTTGCTTCAACCACTGCCTATTCCTGAATGGAAGTGGGAAAATATTGGTATGGATTTCATTACCGGATTACCAAGGACCAGGTCAGGGTATGATTCCATATGGGTAGTAGTGGATCGCCTAACTAAAGTGGCTCATTTTATACCCGTGAAGACAACATATACAAGTGCCAAGCTAGCTAAAATTTACATGAGCAGGATTGTATGCCTTCACGGTGTGCCTAAGAGTATTGTATCAGATAGAGGAACCCAGTTCACATCTCACTTTTGGAGACAGCTTCATGAATCCTTAGGAAGGAGATTGGAATTTAGCACTGCTTTTCATCCTCAAACGGATGGACAAACAGAAAGGACCAACCAAATTCTTGAAGACATGTTGAGAGCCTGTGCTTTAGACTATGGAGCAAGTTGGGATGAAAGCTTGCCTTACGCAGAGTTCTCTTACAACAATAGTCATCAAGCTAGTATTGGAATGGCACCATTTGAGTTACTCTACGGAAGGAAGTGTACCACTCCATTGTTATGGAATGGTGTGGGAGAAAGAAGCTTATTTTGACCTGATCTTATCAAAGACGCCGAAGAGAAAGTCAAATTGGTTAAGGACATATTGAAGGTAGCACAATCCCGACAGAAAAGCTACGCGGATTCTAAGCGTAGAGAAGTCACCTACGAAGTTGGGGATAGAGCTTATCTTAGAGTATCGCCACTTCGTGGAGTGAAAATATTTGGAGTCAAAGGAAAGTTGGCACCAAGATATGTTGGGCCATTCAAGATTCTAAGTCGCAAGGGAGAAGTTGCATATGAAGTTGAATTGCCAGAATCCCTGTCAGCAGTCCATAACGTATTTCATGTGAGTCAGCTTAAGAAATGGAAGAGTCTTCTTTGAAGGATACCATACCTTTGGAAGAAGTTCAGCTAGAAAGTGATCTCACTTATGAGGAAAAGCCGGTCAAGATTCTAGAGACCGCAGAAAGAGTTACCAGGACCAAGACTATCAAGTTTTGTAAAGTGCAATGGAACCATCACTCCGAAGAGGAAGCAACATGGGAAAGAGAAGATGATCTTCGGAAAGACCACCCTCACCTATTTGCTAGCCAAACCGAATCTCGAGGGCGAGATTAATCTTAAGGGGGTTAGATTTGTAACATCCCTAAATTCATATTCCAAAAATCACTCATAGCATTCTTGCATCATTCATCGATTTAGGGTTTTTTCTCAAAATCACTTAGAGACAGAAGTTGAGCTATGATTTCATGTGTACAATTCAACTCAATTGGCCATCACCCTTTGAGGTTGGATTGTTTAGGAACTTGATTGCTTGCCTCCATTGTTGGAAAGATTAGGTGTAGCATTTTAACCCAAGTTTCCAATTTAGAAATATTCTCTAAACCCTATTTCAATCATCCACAACTAGAGACAAGTCTCTGTTTGTTTCAAAACCCAAGCTTGACCAGACCCTTACAAGGTAACCACTTGGTTAAATGACTGTATTTGAAACCACAGAACCCTGCAAAGATCCTCAATTTTGTTTGAATTCAAAAGGATTTGAATTCATATCAAAAATCATTCCAGAAAATAGAAATAGAAAAAGAAAAGAAGCAAACAAAGGAAAAGGGCCAGGCGCCAGGAATTTAGCCCAGCAGTGGAACAGGCCCAGCAAGCCCACCCGGGGATTCCTTTTTCTCCTCTCACGCGCGAACGCACACAACCAGTCGCTGACAGACGGACCCCACATTCACCTCGCGCACGTCGCTGACAAGCGGGCCTCCTCCACGCCAGCATTGTCTCCACCGGCACGACCAGTTCATCCCCAATCAACGCGGCCGTTTTCTTTGTTTAATTCGCGGCGTCAATTCGAATCAATGGCCGAGTGATTCTCGCGCATGACCAGGCTATATAAACCCCCTCTGTCCCCTCTCTCTTTTCCCCCAAACCCCAAGCACAGAACGCCCCAGTCGCGCATTTCTCTGCAACCCCGTCTCCCGACGATCGCTACGGCAAATTCCGGTGAGCTTAGAGTTCCCCTCGGTCTCGCGTTTACGCTATCTTGTTCAGTGAATCTCTGTGCACCTTCTGACGCCCTCCGTTTACCTTCGCATGACCCATAGCTTCGGCAACGTCAACGACTGGCCGCCACCGTCTTCTGCACGAACTCCGGCGAGCTCTAGTGGTAAGTCCAGACCGCCCCGAACCTTGTCGTTCACGCTCGCATGATCTCCGTGATCTTCCGCATCTAACCACACCTCCCTTTGGCATCCTAGTGATCTACAACGTCGCCTCCGACCTCGAGCAGAACCACCGCTGCCAGATCCAACTCCGGCGAGAAATCTACCGCAACCCTGAGCGCCCCTTGCCGAGCTGACCACACGTCGAGCATCCCCACATCCTCGCGGTCTCGGTGAGCATCTTCCCTATCCACCTAGCGACCTGTACCGCCGGCGCCGCCACCGTCTGGTCGTCGCCGCCGCGCACAGCCGATAAGCACCGCCAGGTTTTGGCTCGTTGATTTGGATCGTTGGATCATGTATCGAAGCGCTAGGATAGATCCACTTAATCCCGAAGCGGTACGCGATCTGGAGCGTACGATCTGTTTAGATCCTGCGGCTGCAGAGCGCGATCCAACCGAAACGGTACGCGTCAATCACAGCGCGACGCGTGGCTAGGGTTAGATCTAAAAATAGATTTAAAACCTGAAATTTGATCGAAATTCAAATGCTTATAACTTTTGATTGCCACGTTGGATTTCTACAAACTTTATACCGTTGGATTCAGTGAAACAGGGCCTTTCAGAATATCCAATTTATTTAGCATATAGTAACAGTTAAAATGTTTTTATTTGTAGAACAAGTTTAAGGCTATTTTAGATATAGACTTATTTTGGTAAATTATATTAGTGCCAAATAAGTTTAGTTGGCAAATTTGTGACATGTTAAGTTTCTATAGACATGAGTATCCTTGGTAGAGTTTCCAAAATCACCATTTAATAAAATACTTGCATGCATGCATCCATATTATTTTTGGTTGTATATAATTGTGTGTAATGGTATGCTATAATTTCTTGTGTAGATTTTGCTAGTGATTGTGATTGTGAAGAGTGCTACTCTCCCCACTACCAAGGCAAGTGATATTTTCATGAATATTTCTATCCTATATTTTGTACTAGCATTAGATATTTTGCTAAGTATTGCATGCTATCTTTGCCTAATGTCAAGATGGGAAATCCTAAGTAGTGTAGAATGGTAGATTTGCTAGGGAATTTTCCTAATATAAGTTACCATAACATGCTTAGCCTAGCTACTTAGCAAACAAGGGTGGTGAACATCTATACTTATTATGATGAAAATATTTCTAAGTCAAGAGACTTATGCTTTCCTAATAAAACAACTAAGTCAAATGAACCTCCTGGGTGGAATGGAAAGATTGGGTTATGTTGAGTGGTTACACAAGGCCATGGACTTGGGTTGTGTATCTCACTTGTGGTATGCCACCCAGGCACAAAGGGATTTGGAGGCCAAGTGTTGAGAAAGCTTACAGTGCAACCACTTGGCAATATGGGCTCTGCCATGATCATATAGGTTGCTACAACTTAGTCACTTGGACAGTTGGTGGTAGTTGGGATGATAGGTTGGAGAGCGTCCATTTTGACTAAGGAAAGGCTTCTGAAAGGTCATGTCTTGGGAAACCAAGTCTGGTGGGGAAAGTGCACAACCTCTGCAGATGGAAAACCTAAGTACTTAGCCTAGTCCAAGGCAATGCACAATTTGGGCATCAAGACATGGAAGCTGCAAGAATCTCATCACTCCAACTTCTAAGTAAAAATTTGTGGGTGAACAAGGGTGAAGGACCCCAATGTCTATTGGTGGTTCCTTGGGAATGTTTTGACAAAGAAAAATTTAGTGATTTCAACTAATAGGAAAAACTTAATTTCAAGAAAAGCAAGCCAAGCTACACTTAGCCAAAATGCATATAGTAATATAGTCCACTTAAAATATACTAAGGTATCACTTGCCAATACTATTCCAAAGTATTGACCCATTGTGGCTGTAACTTGTGATGTTGCAGGTTACTCCGATGATGATTAGGAGTCATGAGTCTACACTCAACATGCTTGCCTGTGGCACATGAAGATGAAGACTTATGTTTATTTACTTATTCCTTAAACTCTTGTATTAGGCCTATGGCCCTGAGTTGTAAAAGACTATGTTTAATCTCTGGAATGAATGTAATAAACGACCTTTGCATCTGTGTACTTCATCTTAAACTGTGGATGCTAGCATTGATCCAGGGACTAGCATTGCAATCACAGGGATCCTTTCCTTTATAAAGGAGGGGTCTAACAAAATGCCATCCGGAGATGGAAGAGACTTCTTTAAAGGATATTATACCTTTGGAGGAGGTCCAATTGGAAAGTGATCTCACCTATGAGGAAAAACCTATCAAGATTCTTGAGACTGCAGAAAGAGTTATTCAGACAAAGACTATCAAATTCTGCAAAGTTCAGTGGAACCATCATTCCGAAGAAGAAGCAACATGGGAAAGAGAAGATGACCTTCGGAAAGACCACCCTCACCTATTTGCTAGCCAATCTGAATCTCGAGGGCGATTTCAAAGTTTGCATATCATTCATGCATTCATAATCATTTTAGGATCATTTCTTCAAAAACAGAAACTTTGTGATCTATTATTTTATGAAAGCAATGCAATAGCCTTAATGTTACTCCCTAATATGAGAATATTTGTTTTGACCATAAAAGAATTGATCATATGATTGATTGTTGTTCCCCAAAGCTTGGGCAAAGTTGTTTTTAAACAAAAAATTAATTTAAAACCATTCATCTGTCTTTATTAAATAAGTGTTAAAGGCATTGTTTATTTTAAATTCCAATGGGTCAAAGTAATTTGAGTGAGCAACTTTGTTCTGTAGCCAAAAAGGTGCAAGCTTTACTTTAACAAAATTTAGAACAAGTTTGAATTCAATCCCATGTGAAAAACATTTGAAAAAGATTCCTGAAAATCAAATTAGAAAAAGAAAAGAGGAAAAGAAAAAATAAAAGAAGGCGCTACCATTAGAGCGCAACACCAGAAACGGCCCAGTAAGCCCACCCAGGCCAGTACCCCTCTACCCCCTCTCTCACCCACGCGAAATGTACCCCACAGCCACTGACGCTGGGCCCTCTCCACGTCATCGTCGTCTCCCCTGAATTCTCGCGCGCAGACGCCTCTTCGCCGTTACCTATCTGTAGTGACGCCGCGAATAAACCCGGCGTAAATCCCATTGATTGGCCGCGTGAATGGCACCCCTGCTCTGGCTACAAAACCCCTCCCCACCCTGCACCTTTCCCCTCACTTCACTCGCTCGCTCCGCCACCAGGCTACTCGTATTTGAGCTCGAACCACCATAGTACCGACGACCTCCGGCGGTGAATTCCGGTGAGCCCTCTCCGCCCCTTGCCTTCTAATCTTGCCAGAATGGTCACCGCAACCTTGCGCGTCTTCTAACACCTCTGGTGCATGCTAGGTCCACCCAGAGCCTCGTCAACGTCGACGACTGCGCGAGTCCGACGAAACCATCAACTCTAGCAAGCTTTCCTGGTTAGTTCTGACCGCGCCTTGCCCTCTCTTTGATACTCTCGTGACCTGCATCTCCTTACGCATCTGACACACTGCTTATTTTCCCCGGGCGTAATCTGTACCCTCACCAACGACGACGAACAGCCGTGCCCGATGCCTTCACGAACTCCGGCGAAGGGTGGAATATATACTCCCCGATACCCTCATAAATGATTATGAATGCTTAGCCTAGCTAGTAGCAACCAAGGGTGGAATATATACATGCTATAGAAAAATATTTCTAAGTCTTTGACTTATGGTTTTGCTTAATAAAACAACTAAGTGAATGAAACACCTGGGTGGAATGGTAATTGCTTGGTGGTTTTTGGTTGAGTGGTTACACAAGGCCCATTTCTATGGTTTACCTTGTGTATCTCACTGGTGGATTGCCACCCAGGAACAAAGGGATTTGAGATGCCAAATGTTAAGAAGCTTCTAGTGCCACCACATGGCATTATGGGCTCTGCCTGGATCATATAGGTTGCAATAACTTAGCCATTTGGACAGTTGGTGCTAGTGGGATGATAGGTTGGAACACGTCCATTTGGTCTAAGGGAAGGCTTCTGAAAGGTCATGTCTTGGTGAAAATCAAGTCTTGTGGGGAAAGTGCACCACCTCTGCAGATGGAAGAAACTAAGAACTTAGCCGTGTCCCCGGTAATGGAAAATTTGAGAATCAAGACATGGAAGCTATCAAGAATCTCCTCATCCCAATTTCTAAGTTAAAACTTGTGGTTGAACAATGGTGAAGGTTCACCAATTTCTATTGGTGGTTCCTTGGGAGTTTTTTCCAAACAAAAACTTAGTGTTTTCAACTGATAGGTAAAACCTATTTTGAGCAAAGTAAGCTTAAGCTACACTTAGCCAAATTCATGTAGTAACTAGATGCTAATATTCTACTAAGGTATCACTTGCCAATACTATTCCAATGTATTGACCCACCGTATGTAACTTGTGCTGTTGGAGGTTACTCTGATGATGATTAGGGGTTATGAGTCTACACTCAACATGCTTGCCTGTGGCACATGAAGATGAAGACTTCTATTTTTATATTGTTAAGTTAAACTCTTGTACTAGACTATGGCTATGGAGTTGTAAAAGACTATGTTATCTCTGGAATGACGATGTAATAATGAACTTTGTTTCTGTGTATTTCATCTTAAACTGTGGATGCTAGCAATTGATCCAGGGACTAGGATTGCAATCACAGGGATCTTTACCTTTATAAAGGTGGGATTTTACAACGGCGATGAAGAAGAGAACGATGATGACAACTACCGATCTATGTTCCCCGAATACGCTGATACTGCAATGGAAGACAATGAAGAAGAAGGAGGTGAAGAACGGGAACCAGACCGACCCGCTGATGAACTTGGTAGGGTAATTTCTAATGCAAAGCGAGACTGCGACACAAAAAAGGAGAGGTTGCAGTTTCAGCAGATGTTACAGGACCACAAAAAATTGTTGTACCCAACTTGTGAAGATGGTCAGAAGAAACTAGGTAGCACATTGGAATTGCTAAAGTGGAAGGCAGAGACCGGTGTGGCTGACTTGGGATTTGAGAAGTTGCTGGTACTCATGAAGAGGTTGCTTCAAAGAAATAATGAATTGCCCGCCAGTACATACGAAGCAAAGAAGCTCGTCTGCCCTCTAGGATTATATGTGCAAAAGATACATGCGTTCCCTAATGACTGCATCCTCTACCGCGGTGAGAAGTACGAGAATTTGGATAAATGCCCGGTATGCACTGCATAGCGGTAAGATCAGAAAAGATGACCCTGGTGATGATGATGGCGAGCCACCTAGGAAGAGGGTTCCTGCCAAGGTGATGTGGTATGATCCTATAATACCACGATTGAAACGTTTGTTCATAAACAAAGAGCATGCCAAGTTATTGCGATGGCACATGGAAGAACGTAAGAAAGACAGGATGTTGAGGCACCTCGCTGATGGTTGACAGTGGAGAAAAATTGAGAGAGACTTCCCGGACTTTGCTGGTGACGCAAGAAACTTTTGGTTTGGTCTAAGTACAGATGGCATGAATCCTTTTGGGGAGCAGATCTGAAGTCACAGCAGTTGGCCCATCACTCTATGTATCTACAACCTTCCTCTTTGGTTGTGCATGAAGCGAAAGTTCATTATCATGCCAGTGCATCCAAGGCCCGAAGCAACCCGGCAACAACATTGATGTGTACCTAAGGCCATTAGTTGATGAACTTTTACAGTTGTGGGCCATACCAGGTTTACGTGTGTGGGATGAGCACAAACAGGAGCCATTCGACCTACGAGCTTTGCTGTTCGTAACCATCAATGATTGGCCTGCTCTTAGTAACATCGCAGGACAGGCGAACAAGGGATATAATGCATTCACACACTGTTTACATGAGACTAAAAGTACATATCTGGATAGATCTAGGAAGAATGTGTACCCATACATTCGTCGTTTTCTTCCGCCCAGACACCCCTTAAGAAAAAAAGGCAAGCATTTTGATGGCGAGGAAGATCACCGGAAGAAGCCTGCCCCCCGTACTGTTGCTGATGTATTTGGTATGATCAAGGATTTAAATGTAATATTTGGAAAGGGTCCCGGAGGACAACCTGTTCCGAAAGACGCCGACGGACGCGCACCCATGTGGAAGAAGAAATCTATATTTTGGGAGGTACCCTATTGGGAAGTCCATGAGGTCCGCTCTGCAATCAACGTGATGCACCTGACGAAGAATCTTTGTGTCAATATTCTAGGCTTCTTGGGCTTGTATGGGAAGTCAAAAGATACACCGGAAGCACGGGATGACCAGTAACGTCATAAAGGACGAGACGACAAGCATCCAAGGCAGTTTCAAGGGCCTGCCTGCTACGCTCTTACCAAGGAAGAGAAGGAATCTTTTTTGAAGCCTTTTCAGTATAAATGTCCCGTCTGGCTTCTCGTCTAACATAAAGGGAATATTAAATATGAAATAGAAAAAATTCCAAAACCTAAAGTCCCATGACTGCCACGTGCTTATGACGCAATTGCTTCCGGTTGCATTGAGAGGGATTCTACAGGAAAATGTTCAGCTGGCCATTGTGAAGGTATGTGCATTCCTCAATGCAATTTCTCATAAGGTAATCGATCCAGAAAGTCATCAGGGTTACAGATTGATGAGGTCCAATGTCTGGTCAGCTTCAAGTTGTTGTACCCATCATCTTTAATAAATATTATGACGCACCTCCTAGTTCACCTAGTCGAAGAGATTAGAATTCTCGGTCCTGTGTTTCTACACAATATGTTCCCCTTAGAAAGGTTGATGGGAGCCTTAAAGAAATATGTTCATAACCGTGATAGGCCAGAAGGAAGCATCTCCAAGGGCTATGGAACACAGGAGGTCATTGAGTTCTGTTTTGACTTTCTTCCTAACCTTAAGCCGATTGGTGTTCCTGAATCTCGGTATGAGGGGAGGCTGACTGTAAAAGGCAAACTAGGAAGGAAAACAATGTTATGTATGGACATGGATTCTTTCAATAAAGCACACTACACAGTTCTACACAATTCCACCTTGGTGGCTCCATATATCGAGCAACACAAGATTATTGTACGCTCAAAAACCCAGGGATGCCTCACTCCCCGATTAAAGTGGAACACGAGGACACTTTCGGTAGTTGGTTGCAGAAACATCTCATGAATAACAACACTGTTGAAGATCAGCTGTACTTGTTGGCACGGTTACCATCTTCGACTATATGTACTTTCCAAGGGTACGAGATAAATGGTAATACATTTTACACGATCGCCCAACATAAAAAGAGCACCAACCAAAACAGTGGTGTCCGCTTTGATTCAACAGATGACAATGGGAAGAAGGACACATATTATGGGTATATAGAGGAGATATGGGAACTTGAGTATGGACCTACTTTTAAGGTCCCTTTGTTTTTGTGCAAATGGGTCAAGATGACAGGAGGAGGGGTACATGTAGATGAAAAATATGGCATGACAACAGAGGATATCAACAATCTTGTGTACATGGACGGACCATTCGTCCTAGCCAACGATGCGGCTCAGGTTTTCTATGTGAAGGACATCTCTACGAAACCGAGAAAAAGAAATCATCAAAAGAATACATCGTCGAATGAGCCAAAGCGCCACATAGTTCTTTCAGGGAAAAGAAACATCACGGGAGTGGATGACAAGACAGATATGTCAGAAGATTATAATAAGTTTCATGAAATCCCGCCCTTCAAAGTGAAAACTGACCCAAGCCTCCTGTTAAATGATGAAGATTCTCCATGGCTACGGCGCAGAAGAAAACAACAACACTAGATAGGGATGTTGGTGTAATATGTTAAACCTTTTATGTAATCATATTGTGAATCATATTGCCGCCGAGGAATGTGTGTATGTGTGGGTGGCCATGACGACCGCACTATAAATAGAGGGAAAGGACGGGGCAGGCTGGCCAGGCAGCACCAATAATGGGGGTTGAACCTTTAGTCCCGGTTGGAGAAACCAACCGCGACTGAAGGTATTCCGGCAGGCTGCGCCAGACATCACTAATAATAGGGGTTGAACCTTTAGTCCCGGTTGGATAAACCAACCGTGACTGAAGGGATTGCGGCAGGCTGGGCCAGGCAACACTAATAATAGGGGTTGAACCTTTAGTCCCGGTTGGATGAACCTTTAGTCCCGGTTGGAGACACCAACCGGGACAAAACACGAGTGAGCACTAATAATAGGGGTGAGTGTCGACATTATGTCGTGAATGTCGACACTACGCCGAGCTGCGTGTACTATAAATAGGCCAGTCCTCTAGCTAGTTTGAGGCATCTCCAAGATCGATGGTTTGCGAAAGCAGGGACACCACTACGACCAGTTTCAGGGAGATGCCGCCGGAGCCCAGTCCTCCGGCATCTCCAAGAAACTGGTCATTGAGGCACTCCCTAATATGTGAAATTAGGTTAGCTCCCAGGCATATTGATCTAGTTAGAGAAGTTACAAGCTGCAAGATGGTCTTCGAGAGCAGGGAAACCACTACGGCCAGTTTCAGAGAGATGCCGGAGCCCTCCTCCCAGATCTCCAAGAAACTGGTCATAGAGGCACTCCCTAATATGTCACCGCACGTGTTTGGAGATCAGATCTTCATGGTAAGTACGAATCGGGACAACATCTTCATAGTTTGGGAAAGTCGTAGTACGAATCGGAACTAAAGGCCCCCCTTTAGTCCCGGTCCAACCATAAAACGGGACTAACACTCAAGACATTTATTAATATTTAAAAAATGAGACTACGGAATCGGTACTAAAGGCCCCCTTTAGTCCCGGTCCAGCCACAAACCGGGACTAACACTCAATACATTTATTAATTTTAAAAACCGGGACAAACCGGGACTATCTAACACTCAGGACTAAAGTCGCCCCCTTTAGTCATAATCATGCCTAGTCCTATAGTACACAGCTTCAGGGTCTTCTTCGTCATCGTCATCATCATCGTTATCGTCACCTGCCACTCTAGGGATCCTGAGCCCAGCCATGGCATATACCGGGGGCACCTGCCACTCCGGCCTCGGATTCACGGCGGGCGGGTGGACTTATGGGCACCGCAGGCGAGGATGGTCTCCCCCGGCGATGTAGTGCATCACGCCGATGATAGAACGGTTTGCCCACCATAGACGGCGGCCGGCTTCGTTGTGGTTCACCGGGGGCAGGCCATCACCATCGTAACTGGTGAGCTCCCTTTCTTGCGGTTAGCGAACAAGGAATTCCAGGTGTCGTAGTTGTCGGGATCCCACTGGGGATCCATCCGCTGCTCCGGCGTGAGCTCGTGGTAGAAGTGGTTCGTGATGGCCTCCTGTCAGGCGGAGCCTTGAGGCACAGGAAGGACATGAACACCTCCAGCGCTCAGGATACAGCCGACGGGCGGCCAGTAGCCTAGTGGGCAAGGGTAGGTTGAGGCACACAGTGCCTCGGTCTCCTCGAGGGTTAGAATGGCCCAACAGGCGCTGTCCATTTCTGTGAGTGGATGTGTGGATAACCATGGCGCGGTCGGCCTATATATAGATGGAAAGGGCTGGAAAACATGGCGGGAAGCAGTGGGAAATGGCGGGAAATATCTTTAGTCCCTGTCTAGTGGCTACAACCGGGACTAAAAGCTCGGTTCAGAGGAAAGGGCGGAAAAACTTGGCGGGGAAGCGGTGAGAAATGATGGGAAGTATCTTTAGTCCCTCTTAATGCAAAAAATATGAAAAAAATATTAGTTAATGCATTTATAAATTGATACAGGCAAAATGGTTAATAATTTGACTATTTAAAATAATTATTTGATAAAACATAAAATGGATTTGGATTAATTATTCAAATTCAAGAACTTTCCATGTTGAAAGTTTTGTCAAATTCAAAAATATGCAAAAAATAATAGTTAATGCATTTTTAAATTGATAATGGCAAATGGTTAATAATTTGACTATTTAAAATAATTATTTGATAAAACAGAAAATGGATTTGGATTAATTATTCAAATTCAAGAACTTTTCATGTTGAAAGTTTTGTCAAATTCAAAGATATCCAAAAAATAATAGTTAATGCATTTTTAAATTGATAAGGCATAATGGTTAATAATTAGACTATTTAAATAATTATTTGATAAAACAGAAAATGGATTTGGATTAATTATTCAAATTCAAGAACTTTTCATCTTGAAAGTTTTTTCAAATTCCAAACTATGCAAAAAATTATAATTTAAATGTTTTAAATGATATATTTGAAAATTTGAAAATAAAGCACAACGCGTTGGGGTTTTTGCCCAATACAAGAATTTGGGCCTTTAGTCCCGACTTACAGTACCAGGACTAAAGGTCCAGCTAGCGTGAAAACAAAACGCCCCCCTAGTCCCGGTGCGTGGCACCAGCCGGCCATGGACCGAGACTAGAGGGGGGTATAAACGATGGGCAAGAAGAGCCAGCCAGGCTGCATGCCGCCATTTCTCCGATGAAGGGCCGCCTCCTCCTCCGTCCTCCCTCCCTCTCTAGCCATGACATCTTCCTCCACCATAAGTTCTTCAAGCCGCTACTGCACTTCACCGCCACCGCCGCCTCCACCAGTGAGGATTTTGTTAATTAGTTTAGGATTTTTTTATTTGTTAATTAGTTTAGGATTTTGTTAATTATTTGTTAATTAGTTTAGGATTTTGTTATTTATATTAGTGTATATATTTAGTTTAGGATTTTGTTATATTAGTGTATATATTTAGTTTAGGATTTTTTAGTTTAATATCGACGCATGGAATTTGTTAGTTTAGGATTTTTTTAGTTTAGAATTTTTTTTAGTTTAGGATTTTGTTATATAGTGTATATATTTAGGATTAATTAGGATTTGTTAGGGTATGAGATTTATAATATTGTAATTTATGTTTATAATAGGGTTTAGGGTGGTGGTTCTCGCGGGAAGCCGCTTAGTGTTAGGGTTTAGGGTGGTGGTTCTCGTGGGAAGCCGCTTAGTGTTAGGGTTTAGGGTGGTGGTTCTCGTGGGAAGCCGCTTAGTGTTAGGGTTTATGGTGGTGGTTTTGCGGAGGGAAGTCGCCTTTCCGCCTTTCCCATCACCGTCCACCGCCACCGCACCTCCGGGTTTAGGGTTTAGGGGTGGTGATCGACATTTGTGTTAGGTTGGTGGTTTTCGCGGGAAGCCTCTTATTCTCCCGCCTCTCCCATGGCCACCATCACCGGCCACTGCCACCGCACCTCCGGGTTTAGGGTTTCGGGATTAGGGGTGGTGATCGGAGTTAGGGTTAGGGTGGTGGTTCTCGCGGGAAGCCGCTTAGTCGCCCGCCTCTTCTGCGGCCACCATCACCGGCCACCACTACCGCACCTCCGTGTTTAGGTTTTAGGTTTTATTTGTTAAGTTCAAATAAATATTGTGTGCATTTTTCAGGAACTATGGATCCACCTAGTCCAGTCTGCAGATACCTAGATTCGGAACACTTGCTCGAGGATATGATTCACGATGCCGATGAGGAATCTCCCTCGAGGTATCTGAACTCATCCGGCGAGGGAGAGGAGACCAACAGACAAGAGGAAGAAGCCCATGGACGCGTAACGCAGACCAACGAGGTATATATATATATATATGATGTTCGATGATCGTCACTATATGTACCTAGTTGTATATATATTATGTTGACGAATGTTTCTTTTCTTAGGCCTCTACATCGAGCAAGAAAACAAAGCGCGGCCCAGCCAAAAAGTTGACCCAGGTTACTATTTATGAAATTATAGAAGTTTCAGGAGACGGCGAACCATTCGAACCAAAGAAAACAAAACAAATATTTGTACAACAATGCATAGTTGTTGCTAGAGATCGCACCCCGATCACTGTTCGCGAGTGGAATAAGCCCAAACAGGCGGAATGGAGTTATGTGTATATCGACGATAGGTTCAAAGAGGAACTATTTACTGACCTAATGGCACATTTAAAGCTGCCAGAATGTGACACTGATGACGAGACGGATGAAATGAGAAAGAAAGTCAAGCAGTTTGCGCTGCAGAAGATGGCTGAACTATTCAAGAACTGGAAGAAGTCATTATGGCAATAGTACCATAAGGACAAGAAAACTCCGTTATACGACGGCTATCTAGCGAAGCAACAGCCTTACTAGGATGCATTTGTGGAGTATAGGAAAACAGGAGTTGCGACAGAAAAGTCAGAAAAAACACGATAAATGCTGCGAAGAAGAAATATCACCATAACATGGGGCCAGGGGGCTACGCGGTTGCCATGCCTAAGTGGGATGCAAAAGAGAAAGAGCTTCATGATAAAGGTATCATTCTAGAATCAATTCGCGAAGAATGGGATTTGAGGGCAAGAAATTGGTTCCTTGGGCATGGGAGTACATATGACGAACTTATAGGGGACCTTGTTTGAAGTGACGGGTTAAAGGTACCCAAGACCGCATGGATAAAAGTGGTGAAAGATATTAAAGATGGAATAAAACAGTTTCATCCCGATAGAGATAAAGACTTGCTAAGCTTGGTCCTCGGGAATCGCGAACATACAGGACGAGTCCGAGGCCTTGACGGAAGTTTCACGTGGGACACTGGGTTTCCTAAGGACCAAGGTACCTATAGAAGCCGTGTGGGGTTCTCTCACATCCCAAGATTTTCCAAATCTTGTAATGTGAAAAATAAATGAATGAAATAAAACTTTGTTGATTTTCAGGGTGAGAAGAAACTTTTTGAATCCATTTTGAAACTTTCAAAACCTATTTTGATCAAGATAAATCCTAAAGGGATTTAAAAAGATAAACATTTAATAAAGGATAATAAAAACAATTGGAATTACTATTTTGAAATCTTTTTATAAAAGATTTATTTATTTTTAAATAAAAAGATAGAATATAAATAAGGATTATTTTATAGAGCCAAACTAAAACCTGGCCAAGCCTTTGAAATAAAATATTTCTATTTTGATAAAAATAGTAAAGGTTTATCTAAAATAAATTAATAAGGATTTAATATCCAAGTTTATTAAAAATAAAGTTTTTACTATTTTAATTAAAACATCAAAACTTATTTATTTATTTTAAATAAGTTTTCCAAGTGTTTTATAATTTCAAATAAAACCTACTGAATGGTTTTGGCACCATTTTAGATTTCAAATGGAATTTTAAATAAATCAAACCCTATTTTGATTTAATAAACAAGGTCTATTTAATTAATAACGGACCCTAAAATAAAAATATTATTTTTATTTTTGGGACTTTGGTTTATGTTAAACAGAACCAAAACTCAATACAAAGTTTGGTGAAGGTTTGATGTGAATTGAATGTTTGATTTGTTGTTTGAATTTCAAAACAGAAAATAGAATTGGAAAAAGAAAAAGCATTAGAATAAAAAATAGAATTGGACACAACCAGCCCAGCCAATTAATAAGCCCAACAACCAGCCCACTCCCTCCTCCACGAAGAAAGCGTTTTGCACATCGGTGACCAGAGTACGACAGTGGCCCTCTTTCCCTCTCACTATTTCGTTGTGCAAAGGCCCAGCCTTTCCTTCTCTTCTTCCTCGCGCCGATTACTCCCTGCCGTTGCAGCCATTACTCCGGCGCTCAATACGCGTTGATTCATGACCGTTGCCGTGGTATTTGCACACACTATTAACCGCCCTGGCCTCCTCTTCCTTTCCCCTCACACTCCACGCCCTGAACGCCACTAGGCTGCCCTGAATCGAAGCAGCAACGTCACTGCTCTGACCACCGTCCCCAGCCAATTCCGGACGAACCCTGTCGCCCCTGCCTTCCTGAGCACACCCTCGAGATCCCCACTCCCAGCGCTTTATGCCTCGGTTCACCGCAGGCGCCCGAACATCGTATTCGACAAGCTCGGCGCGCCCATGCTACTATCTCCGGCGATGTTTCGTAAGCACCGACCACCCCGCCTCTCCTTCACGCTGCAACCGCCTTGATCTTGCGCTTCTAACGCATCCTCGTTTTGCCTCGGGTGAACCACAACACATACGGCGACCACAGCGAACCCAGCGCGTCCTCCACTCCGGTGGCGATTAAACCGCTCCGGTCGCCCCTTCGCCTCCTCGCGACCACGTTGAGCATCGCCCACGATCCCCGATCACGGTGAGCATCCTCGTTTCCTCTATTTCCTCCTGTAGCTGCACAGCGTCGCTGCGATCGCGCGGCATACCGCCGGATTCTCGGTTGAGTTCGTGGACCGTAGGATTTAGATACAAGAGTTGCGATAGATTGACTAAAGAAAGGGGTATCGTATGCTCGAAGCCGCGATGTTATTTAGATCCAACGCTCCATCGATTCGATCCGTCTTAAGGGTCCCAACCTTTAAATAAGGTAGAGTCCCCTGTGTTTACAATGCTAGTCCCTGGATCAATAGCTAGCATCCACAGTTAAGATGTAATATCAAGAAACAAAGGTCATAATATAACTTTATAACCAAGAATAACATAATTTTATTACATCTTACATAGGTCATTTGGCTATTACATTACATTGCAGCGGAATAACTATAAGCATGGGGTCCTTCATCTTCAAAGTGCCACAGGCAAACATGTTGGTTGTAGACTTTGTAATCCTAATCGATCAATCTTCTGTAAAATCAATCAAACCTGCAACATTACAAGTTACAGCCACAAGGGTCAATACATTTGAATTGTATTGGCAAGTTTCACTACTATGTTGAATATAAGTGGATCCTATCATTACATGCATTTTTGGCTAAGTAGGGTTTTTTAGGCTTTTAGAAGCAAAATTTATCCTATCTTTTTAAAATGGTTTTGATCTTTTGTCAAATCTCTTTATCAAAATCCCTTGAACTCCTTGATAAATCCCCAAGTGTTCAAGTCCTTGTCAAAAATCTCTTGAGCTCCTTGGTACCCCCAAGTGCATCAAGTTTTATCAAAATCTCTTGAGCTCCTTGGTACCCCCAAGTGCATCAAGTTTTATCAAAATCTCTTGAGCTCCTTGGTACCCCCAAGTGCTACAAGTCTTTTTTTATCACTTAAAAGTTTTTCTTTTAGAAATTTGAATGTCGAGATTTCCCATAGCTTCAAGCTTTAGTTGCTCAGTATTGTCCATAACCGGGGACACGGCTAAGTACTTTGATTTTATTATCTTCTGCAGAAGTTGTACACTTTACCCACATGTCACACTCTCATCTTGTTGCCACCAGTGGCATTGGATTAGTACTCACCAAGATGGAGTCTTGGCAGATTGAGAATGTGTGAAGTCTTTCGGAGGGTCCTCCATACACCATTACTAGCTTGTCTTGATGCCATGTAGGATTCCAAGATCCTCATTTTGATAACTGAAGACAATGCATGGGTCTTCCCAATGTAGTTGACTAAGCCAGAGCCATAAGTAGCATGTGGTTGTACACGAAAGCCACAATTGGAGAAACATGTTCAATCTCTAAGTTCCTGGGTGGTTTTCTTTTGGAGCACAACACAAAGAGATTGCCATAGACATGGTTCCTTTTGTTTCCACCTTCTCCAAAACTCAAAGTATCCTTGTCCACCCAGGTGGTTCATTGAGTCCTTGTTTTATTATATAAAAACACTAGTCCTTTTCTCAACTTCATAAAATCTCAACATGTATCTCTTTTCAAAATATAGCATGGCTAAGCATGTAACAACTACATTGTTTCCACTAAGGAATGTATAGGGTATCCTATTAGGATTTAGCATAGCATAAGTATAGAAATTCTTTTCATGCATGTTTCAAAATCCACCAAGTATAATGAAAATAGTAGGAATTTAGATGATAGTGTCACTTGCCTTTTTGGTAGGGAATGTTGGTTCACTTCTTGATCTTGCTAGTTTCACACTTTTCTAACTACACTACAAATCAATCAAGCAAACACAATATCAACTAGCATTCCAACCAATATTCAAACAATCAAACACACACATAAAATAAGAGAAACTAGGTCATGCATGCAAGCATGCAAAAGATAGGTTTATTTGCAAAGGTGGTCTCCACTAGGCTTATAAACTTTTTAAGGTTTAAAGTGGTCATTTTCTAAAGTGGCAAAGTCATTTCCAAAAGGGTTTTATCCATAAACCATTTTTAAATCCAATCATTATTTTATGTGGTGGAAAATATTTTTATCAAAGCAACAACTTTATGTTGTTCACCAAATAAGTTGTTGTTTCTCAAAACTTGGTGTTTAGGGTCAGTAGGTTTGATCCAAATCATTTTCCCAATTTTTTTACTCCAAAGTCATTTCCATAACAAAATCAATGTTTTTATTTGGCTAGAATGGGCTAAATCAAGTTTTTATTCCTAAACTTCACAAAATCCATTTTTAAATCCATGGGTTGGTTCCTAGGGTCAGTAAGTTCACAACAAACCAATTTGCAAAGATTTCAACCTCAAAAACAGTTTGGAATAATTTTTCTAACCTAAACAAGCATTCAAATGTTTCTGCAAAAACAAACATTTTACCAGAAGCTTTTTACTAAACACATTGCATGGTTGGCTAGGGCTTGTTCCACTGATTCCATTGATATCAAGTTTGCAAATTTTGGACGTGTGGATCAAAAGTTACAAGGGTTTCAAATTTGCATCTAAATCTGTTTTTCAAATTCTGTTTTAAACAAAGACTGGCCACGCGTCGCGATGTTATTGTCTGGTACCACTTCAATCGGATCGTGCTCTGCGGGGCGTTGGATTTCACTTAATCGCACGGCGCGGAAGGATCCATACCCTTTCTCCTAGGTTCTATTCTTAGCCAGACGATTAGCATCGCACGGCTCACGGTGTCGACCGATGGCGGCGGCGCTTGGCGGCGGCAGTCAGTGGAGCTCTGGCGATTCTGAGGAAGCAAGGGACGAAGTGGGGATGCTCACCGTGATCGCAGTGATGTGGGGGATCTCAACGTAGTTGCGAGGAGGCGAGGGGCGCTCAGGATCGTCGAATTCCTCACCGAGTCAAGAGGCGTCGAGCGGCTACTCGTCGTGGTCGGAGGCGGCGCTGGTGGTTCACCCGAGCAAAAGCGAGGATCTGGTTAGATGCGCATGATCAAAGCGATGAGCGTCGTGATCGAGAAAGCGGGTGGTCTGTTCTTACCAGGAAGTTCTTTGGAGAAAAGCGAGCCATGCGCTCGATGGTTGTTGAGTCGAGGTTTGGGGCGCCAGCGGTTGAGCGGAGAACCTGACGAGTGCGCTTGGGAGTGGATCCGGATCCGGTCGTGTGCTCGGGAGGCAAGGTGGCGAGTTGGGCGGAATCGAGGAGGAGCTCGTCGGAGCGATGGCGTTACAAGCTCGAATTGGCGACCTAGGGGATCTCGTCTTTGCGGTGTTCGACGGAAAGGAGGACAAAGCGCGCGTTTAATACCGCGTGGTCCCGGGGAGTAATGGTCGTGGTTAGCAATTGATCGCCCGGCGTTCTTGGCTTGCAACGAGGCGTCGTCTGTGAGGAAGGAGTGAAATTTGCTGCGTGGGTCCTTCTTTGTCGACTAGGGATTGTGGGGAAGAAGGGCCACTAGTCGATCGCTTTCTTGAGTCGGGTTTTAGTCGGCAGCGTGGGGAGAGAAGTTGGGTTAGCTGGGCTTGTTGGGCTTGGCCAGCTGGGCCGAGTCCGACTCTATTTTTTTTCTGTCCAAATGTTTTTCTTTTTCTAATTCTATTTTACATTTGAATTTCAAACAACAATCAAACATTCAAATCAAATCAAACTTTCACCAAACATTGCAATTGAATGGTTACATTTAACAACATAATCCAAAGTCCAAAGATCAAAATAATATTTTTATTTTAGGGTCCATTATTAATTAAATAAATACACCTTGTTTATTAAAACAAAATAGGGTTTGATTTATTTAAAATTCCATTTAAAATCTAAAATGGTGCCAAAACCATTCGGTAGGTTTTATTTGAAATTATAAAACACTTTGAAAACTTGTTTTAAAATAAATAAATAAGTTTTTGATGTTTAATTAAAAATAGTAAAACCTTTATTTTTAATATATTTGGATATTAAATCCTTATTAATTTATTTTTAAATAAACCTTTACTATTTTTATCAAAATAGAAATATTTTATTTCAAAGGCTTGGCCAGGTTTTACTTTGGCTCATAAAACATTCCTTATTTAAACTTCTTCCTTTTCATTTTAAAATCAAATCTTTTATTTAAAGATTCAAAATAGTAATTTCCAAATATTTTTATTTTCCTTTATTAAATGTTTATCTTTGTAAATCCCCTTAGGATTTATTTGATCCAAATAGGTTTGAAGGTTTCCAATTAGATTCAAAAGTTTCTTCTCACCCTGAAAATCAACAAAGTTTTATTTTATTCATTTTATTTTTCACATTACAAGATTTGGAAAATCTTGGGATGTGATTTCGTCTTGAACCGTCGCTTAAGCCCAACAAAGCGCCGACGTGGCCATTCTTCGATTTAAAACAGAATTTGAAATCTGATTTAGATGCAAATTTGAAACCCTTGTAACTTTTGATCCACACGTCCAAAAATTGCGAACTTTATATCAATGGAATCATTGGAACAAGCCCTAGCCAACCATGCAATGTGTTTAGTAAAAAGCTTCTGGTAAAAAGTTTGTTTTTACAAAAAACATTTGTATGCTTGTTTAGGTTATAAAATTATTCCAAAATGATTTTGAGGTTGAAATCTTTGCAAATTGGTTTGTGGTGAACCTACTGACCCTAGGAGCCAACTTGTGGATTTAAAAATGCATTTTGATGAAGTTTAGGATGGATTAATTGATTTAGCCCATTTCTAGCCAAATAAAAATATTGTTTTGCTATGGAAATAATTTTGGAGTAAAAACTTTGGGAAAATGATTTCAATCACACCTACTGACCCTAAACACCAAGTTTTGAGAATTAGCAACTTATTTGGTGAAAGACATAAAGTTTTTGATTTGATAAAAACATTTTCCACCACATAAAATGATGAATGGATTTAAAAATGGTTTATAGACAAAACCCTTTTGCAAATGACTTGCCACTTTAGAAAATGACCACTTTGAACCTTACAAAGTTTAGAGCCTAGTAGAAACCATCTTTGCAAATAAAACTATCTTATGCATGCTTGCATGCATGACTTAGTTCCTATGATTTTATGTGTGTGATGTATTGATTGAATATTGGTTGGAATGCAAGTTGATTTTGTGTTTGCTTGATTGATTTCAAGTGAAGTTAGAAAAGTGTGAAACTAGCAAGATCAAGAAGTGAACCAACATTCCCTACCAAAAAGGCAAGTGACACTATCATATAAAGTCCCACTATTTTCATTATACTTAGTGGATTTTGAAACATGCATGAAAAGAATTTCTATACTTATGCTACTTATGCTTAATCTAATAGGATACCCTATACATTCCTTAGTGAAAACAATGTAGTTGTTACATGCTTAGCCATGCTATATTTTTGAAAACACATACATGTTGAGATTTTAGTTTTGAAATCGAAAGAACTTTATATTTATAATATAAAAAAGGACTCAATGAACCACCGGGTGGATGAGGGATACTTTGAGTTTTGAGAAGAAGGTGGCAACAAAGGAACCATGTCCATGGCTTTGTGTTTGTGTTGTGCTCAAAGAAACCACCCCCAGGAATAGAGAGAGATTCTCCATCAATTGTTTCTTGTTGTACAACCACACATGCTACTTTGGGCTCCGCTACTACATTACATTGGGAAGATTTTGTGCATTGTCTTCAGGGGTTGGAAAATGAAGAACTTGGAAATCTAGACAATCTAAAAGACATCTAGCAAATGGTGTATGAGGACCCGAAATTCTTCTTCACACATTCTCAATCTTTGGTGATTACCAGTGGTAGAGTACTGTCCAGCGCCACCAGGTGTGAAAGTGACAGAGATGTGACATGACTTGAGAAGAAGATAATAAAAGTAAAATAATTGTCGGTCCCGGACAATCGTGTCTACAATATGAAACTTGCGAGCAACTAAAGCGACAGCTAATTTCTATTTCTTTTTTTAAAAGAAAAAATTTTAAAACTTAACAAAAATAAAAAACTTGGGGCAAAAAAAGGAGCTCAAGAGGATTTACCAAAGGATTTGAAAAGGCTCTTGGCAAAGCTCAGGGGATTGATAAGAATTGCACAAGAGAAAAATCAAGAAAGAGAATTTGAAAAGGATTTTGGAGCCAAGAATTTTTGGAATTCAAGAGATTTTGACAAAGACACTTGGGGATTTACCAAGGAGTTCAGAAAGATTTGACAAAGGAAACAAAACCATTTGAAAAGATATGATAAATTATTGCTTTCTGCAAATGAGCCTAAAACCCTACTTAGCCAAATATGCATGTAATGATAGGATCAACTTATATTCAACATAGTAATGAAACTTGCCAATACAATTCAAATGTATTGACCCTTGTGGCTGTAACTTGTAATGTTGCAGGTTTGATTGATTTTTGTGAAGATTGATTGATTAGGATTACAATGTCTACAACCAACATGTTTGCCTGTGGCACTTTGAAGATGAAGGACCCCATGCTTATAGTTATTCCGCTGCAATGTAATGTAATAGCCAAATGAGCTATGTAAGATGTAATAAAATTATGTTATTCCTGGTTATAAAGTTATATTATGACCTTTGTTTCTTGATATTACATCTTAACTGTGGATGCTAGCTATTGATCCAGGGACTAGCATTGTAAACACAGGGGACTCTACCTTATTTAAAGGTTGGGACTCTTACAGATGGTATCAGAGCATTGTGTTGCCTGTAGGATTTGTAACCCTAGGATTGGACAAAACCCTTAGAAGAATAGGAGTTGTATTTGTTCCAAAACTTATTTACAAACAATCTTGTAAACTCTTTCCTCAACCATTTTTGTTTCAGCTCTACATCTCTTCTATTTCAACTTGATGGAAAAACCTACCCCATGGCCCAAGACTTCACCATGTGTAAAGGACTTCATCAACTCTAATGACTTCAACTTCTTCAACTCTAATGACTTCAACTTCTTCAACTTTAATGACTTCAACTTATTCAACTCTAATGACTTCAACATCTTCAGCATATTCACCAAGGATTTCAATCTTGGATACCACTAAGGACAAGTGAAACAAGGAAATCTTGCTCAAGATTTGGAGACTAAGGAAACACAAGTTAGAAGGAGCCAACATCACCTTTGAAGTTTTTGTGACCAAGAATTTTCCTAAGGGAACCATGATCTCATGCAAGAAGAATCAACCAAGGATGGAAAGATCACAAGTGAACCATATAGATGGACCACCATATTATAGTTAAGTCAAAGACACCAACTTATGTGGTGTAACAAAAATATTTTGTTGCCTAAGTATGTGCTTGAACTTTGTTGTTTGAGTGAAAAGTTGTTTTTGAATGCTTGCATATTGCCTGAGTGAATTGTGATGTGTGTGATTAGAATTGATTCCTTAGAAATATTTTGTCTATTCTAATCTCCATTCAACCCAAACAGATGACTACTCCAAGAGACTCCAACATCAAGGTTGATGACACCAACACCAACCAAGAGGACAACATGAAAGAGCTCATAGCAACCCAAAACCAGTTGAACCAAATGACAGCTCAATTCATAGCCAACACCAGTGGGGAAGATCTAACCCTACAAGGATTTTTGGAAACTCAAGCCCAATTGATGCTTAAGGTGACAGATCAAATGATCAACATGGAAGACAACTATTCCAAAAGAGTTTGTGACAACAAGGATGACAGAAATGTTATTCTAGATGGAGCCCCAGCTTGCATTATTTGTGGAGAAAAGGATCATACTTCCAAGGAGCATGGAGATTAATGCCCCAACTGTGAAGAGAAACATCCAGTAGGACAATGTCCCACCTCTCAAGCTACTTGCTACCTATGTGAAGGAAACAACCATGTTCCTATCCAATGTCCCATCTATTCCATAGTTGAACAAAGGAAACAAGGTGGAGTGCAACAAATGATTGCAAACTATCCAGAAGGATCCAAATCTACCAAGAAGATTGATGACAAAGGAAAAGGTCCACTTATACCTCCATGCAAAACAACCCAATTCAAAGGACCAAAGAAAGGGCATATGTATTTTCCAAAGAGCAATAGAAGGTCCAAGAAGCATGTAGACATTCCTACCTACCATATAACCTATGAACACCATGAACTGGATGCACTCCTAGCTTTGGAGAAACCCAAAAAGCAAAAGAAGGACAAAAGCCATGGGCAATGTCATAATTGTAAAGAAATGGGACACTATTCTAGTGAATGTCCAGAAAAACAGAATTACAAAGAGATTGGTCAAGTATGGTGCAACAACTGAAAAGAGCTAGGCCATTATGCAGCAACTTGTCCACAAGAGACACATAAAGAACTCAAAGATATCAACTGTTTCAATTGCAAAGAACGAGGACATTATGCAAGCAATTGTACAGAAAAGATGAAGAACAAGTTAAACAAGCCTATGAAAGAACTCAACCTTGGCCCATGAGTCAAGTGTGGAAACAAAGGACACAATGCAGATGTTTGCCCAGAGAAGTTTCCCCAAGATCCCAAACAAGCCATTATGTAATTTAGTTTGAAAATTTTAAGGGTGGTAGTACCCTAGATGTTTTGAGCCTACTTGTAACCCTAGCCTTCCCAAATCTCGGGACGAGATTTATTTTAAGGGTGGTAGCCTGTCACATCCCAAGATTTTCCAAATCTTGTAATGTGAAAAATAAATGAATGAAATAAAACTTTGTTGATTTTCAGGGTGAGAAGAAACTTTTTGAATCCATTTTGAAACTTTCAAAACCAATTTTGATCAAGATAAATCCTAAAGGGATTTAAAGAGATAAAAATTTAATAAAGGAAAATAAAAACAATTGGAATTACTATTTTGAAATCTTTTTATAAAAGATTTAGTTTTTTTTTAAATAAAAAGATAGAAATATAAATAAGGATTATTTTATAGAGCCAAACTAAAACCTGGCCAAGCCTTTGAAATAAAATATTTCTATTTTGATAAAAATAGAAAGGTTTATCTAAAATAAATTAATAAGGATTTAATATCCAAGTTTATTAAAAATAAAGGTTTTACTATTTTAATTAAAACATCAAAACTTATTTATTTATTTTAAATAAGTTTTCCAAGTGTTTTATAATTTCAAATAAAACCTACTGAATGGTTTTGGCAACATTTTAGATTTCAAATGGAATTTTAAATAAATCAAACCCTATTTTGATTTAATAAACAAGGTCTATTTAATTAATAATGGAACCTAAAATAAAAATATTATTTTTATTTTTGGGATTTTGGTTTATGTTAAACATAACCAAAACTCAATACAAAGTTTGGTGAAGGTTTGATGTGAATTGAATGTTTGATTTGTTTTTTGAATTTCAAAACAGAAAATAGAATTGGAAAAAGAAAAGGCATTCAGGAAGAAAAAAAATAGAATTGGACACAGCCCAGCCGGCCAGCCCAATAAGCACAACAACCAGCCCACTCCATCCCTCCACGAAGAAAACGTTTCGCACCTGTCAACTGACCCGCAGAGTGACTGACCGGTGGCCCCTCTTTCCCTCTCACTCCCTCGCTGACAGCAAGGCCCCACAGCATTGTTCCTTCTCTTCTTCCTTGCGCCGATTACTCCCTACCGTTGTAGCCATTACTCCGGCGATCAATACGCGTTGATTCCGCGACCGTACTCGCCGTGACTGCACACTATTAACCGCTCTGGCCTCCTCTTCCTTTCCCCTCAGACTCCACGCCCTGAACGCCACCAGGCTGCCCTGAATCGAAGCAGCAACGTCACTACTCCGACCACCGTCCCCAGCCAATTCCGGACGAACCTTTTCGCCCCTGCCTTCCAGAGCACACCGTCGATATCCCCACTCCCAGGCGCACCTGTCTGTGCCCTCCTTTCACCCGCGGGCGCCCCAGAACATCGTCTTCGACAAGCTCTGAGAGCCGCCGTGTTTGCTACTATCTCCAGTGACGTTTCCTGGTAAGCACCGACGACCCCACACCCTCTCCTTCACGCACACAGTTTCGCCTTGATCTTGCGCTTCTAACTGCATCCTCGTTTTGCCTCGGAGTGAACCACAGCACCGCCCACGACGACCACCTGACGAACCCGACGCCGTCCTCCACTCCGGCGAGCGATTAAACCCGCTCCAGTGCGCCCCTCGCCTCCTCGCGACCACGTTGAGGATCGCCATGATCCCCTGATCACGGTGAGCATCCTCGTTTCCTCTATTTCTTCCTGAATCGCCGTGGCGCCACGGCGTCGCCGCCGCCGCCGCAGCGCCGCCAGCCTTGTTGAGTTGTCAGACCGTGAGATTTAGATCCAAGCGTTGCGATAGATTGACTAAACGAAGGGGTATCGTATGCTCGGAGCCGCATGATGTTATTTAGATCCAACGCTCCGCATCAGTCGATCCGTGCGAACTGGTACCGCCCAACCAAAACGCGACGCGTGGCCAGTCTTCGATTTAAAACAGAATTTGAAATCTGATTTAGATGCAAATTTGAAACCCTTGTAACTTTTGATCCACACGTCCAAAATTTGCGAACTTTATATCAATGGAATCAGTGGAACAAGCCCTAGCCAACCATGCAATGAGTTTAGTAAAAAGCTTCTGGTAAAATGTTTGTTTTTACAGAAACATTTGTATGCTTGTTTAGGTTATAAAAATTATTCCAAAATGATTTTGAGGTTGAAATCTTTGCAAATTGGTTTGTGGTGAACCTACTGACCCTAGGAGCCAACTTGTGGATTTAAAAATGCATTTTGATGAAGTTTAGGATGGATTAATTGATTTAGCCCATTTCTTGCCAAATAAAAATATTGTTTTGCTATGGAAATAATTTTGGAGTAAAAACTTTGGGAAAATGATTTCAATCAAACCTACTGACCCTAAATACCAAGTTTTGATAATTAGCAACTTATTTGGTGAAAGACATAAATTTTTTGATTTGATAAAAACATTTTCCACCACATAAAATGATGAATGGATTTAAAAATGGTTTATAGACAAAATCCTTTTGCAAATGACTTGACACTTTAGAAAATGACCACTTTGAACCTTACAAAGTTTAGAGCCTAGTAGAAACCATCTTTGCAAATAAAACTATCTTATGCATGCTTGCATGCATGACTTAGTTCCTATGATTTTATGTGTGTGATGTATTGATTGAATATTGGTTGGAATGCAAGTTGATTTTGTGTTTGCTTGATTGATTTGTATTGAAGTTAGAAAAGTGTGAAAATAGCAACATCAAGAAGTGAACTAACATTCCCTACCAAAAAGGCAAGTGACACTATCATCTAAAGTCCCACTATTTTCATTATACTTAGTGGATTTTGAAACATGCATGAAAAGAATTTCTATACTTATGCTATGATAAATCCTAATAGGATACCCTATACATTACTTAGTGAAAACCATGTAGTTGTTACATGCTTAGCCATGCTATATTTTGAAAAGAGATACATGTTGACATTTTAGTTTTGAAATCGAGAAAAGACTTATGTTTTATATAATAAAACAAGGACTCAATGAACCACCTGGGTGGACGAGGATACTTTGAGTTTTGGAGAAGGTGGCAACAAAAGGAACCATGTCTATGGAAATCTCTTTGTGTTGTGCTCCAAAGGAAAACCACCCAGGAACTTAGAGATTGAACATGTTTCTCCAATTGTGGCTTTCGTGTACAACCACATGCTACTTATGGCTCTAGCTTAGTCAACTACATTGGGAAGACCCATGCATTGTCTTCAGGTTACTAAAAATGAAGGAACTTGGATTCCTACATGGGTACTGAAGACAAGCTAGCAATGGTGTATGGGAGGACCCCCTGGAAATACTTCGTCACATTCTCAATCTGCCAGTACTCCATCTTGGTGAGTACCAATCCAGCGGCCACTGGTGGCAAAAAGATGAGAGTGTGACATGTGGGTAAAGTGTACAACTTCTGCAGAAGATAATAAAATCTAAGTACTAAGCCGTGCCCCGGTTATGGACAATACTGAGCAACTAAAGCTTGAAGCTATGGGAAATCTCGACATTCCAATTTCTAAAAGAAAAACTTTTAAGTGATAACAAAATACTTGCAGCACTTGGGGGTACCAAGGAGCTCAAGAGATTTGGATAAAAACTTGCAGCACTTGGGGATTTACCAAGGAGCTCAAGAGATTTGGATAAAAAACTTGCAGCACTTGGGGATTTACCAAGGAGCTCAAGAGATTTTGATGAAAACTTCAAGTACTTGGGGATACCAAGGAATTCAAGAGATTTTGACAAAGACACTTGGGGATTTACCAAGGAGTTCAGAAAGATTTGACAAAGGAAACAAAACCATTTGAAAAGATAGGATAAATTATTGCTTTCTGCAAATGAGCCTAAAACCCTACTTAGCCAAATATGCATGTAATGATAGGATCAACTTATATTCAACATAGTAGTGAAACTTGCCAATACAATTCAAATGTATTGACCCTTGTGGATGTAACTTGTAATGTTGCAGGTTTGATTGATTTTAGTGAAGATTGATTGATTAGGATTACAAAGTCTACAACCAACATGTTTCCCTGTGGCACTTTGAAGATGAAGGACCCCATGCTTATAGTTATTCCGCTGCAATGTAATGTAATAGCCAAATGAGCTATGTAAGATGTAATAAAATTATGTTATTACTGGTTATAAAGTTATATTATGACCTTTGTTTCTTGATATTACATCTTAACTGTGGATGCTAGCTATTGATCCAGGGACTAGCATTGTAAACACAGGGGACTCTACCTTATTTAAAGGTTGGGACCCTTACATGTTCGGAGCATAGAAAACAAAAATTTTCCTACGATGGGAACAACTATGTACCAAGATATATCTACTAGATACAAACAACGGGCGGATGTATATCCGTAGAGAACATACCCTTGAAGATCGACAAAGCTTAACGAGTCCAAACTTGTGGTTGATGTAGACGATCTCTTGCCGATCTCAAGATCGATAGGAAGTCCTAGCGCCGCAAAACAGCAGCGCATCCGTGCTCGCACACACGTTCGAGGCACCGAGCAACCTCCGCCTCCTCGCTCCAGCGATGCAGCGGAAGCACAACTCTTTCTTGCCGAAAAGCCACCGGGAACATGTATCTCGCTAGTCCGAGACCATGGGGGATAAATTCTAGAGGGGGAGATAGATCCTTCACGAGGAGGTGTTAGTGAGAGAGAGGGAGGGGGGCTCCTTTTATAGGGAGAGGGGGCACCCAAGGGGCCATGCGCCCAGCCATGGGGCTGCCCCCAACTCTTCCACATTCATGTGGGTGGACACTCCACTCACAAAATGGCCCTTCAATTTTCTCCACTCAAAAACCCACTCAAATTCCCATTAAATTTCCACCAAATTTAATACAAACTCTCATTAAATAAAACTCTTTTATTTTATTCAGAATTTTGTCAATTACTTTAATGACAAACATTCACAAATAACCCCTTGCTAGAATTCTATTTCACATGCATAACCACTTTATGCAATTTCACCCGAAAACCTGTTTCGGTATCTAGTGAAATAAATTCCTACGGTTGTTATTCTTTTCGGCATGAAACTTTTACTCCAATTGGATGTCGGTGTCTCTTAAGTGTGTCACCCTACGGTTCGTGAATAATGCGGACATGATCGAGACCCCTCTCGGATCAATAATCGAGCGGATCTGAGACCCATCGACTCCCACACATTCAACGATGACTTTCTTGTGATCGTCGGAACCTTTTACGCTAGTATCTTAATCCCTTTGTTTCACGATATATTACATGTCCGAGATTCGATCATCGGTATCTCCATACCTAGTTTGACCTCGTTACTGACATGCACTCTTTTCTCGTTCCCGTGATATAACATTCTAGTGATCAAATCACTTGCTTGGGAGCTAATCAATGTGATATCACCGAGAGGGCCCAGAGTATATCTATCCGTCATCGGGATGAACAAATTCCACTCTCGATCCATGAGCCTCAACATAACACTTTATTAGTTCTGAATCCATCTTTATAATCACCATATTACGGTGTGATGTTTGATGTTATCAAGAAACTCTTCCGGTGTTAGTGATTGACATGATCTCATGGTATAAGGATTAGGATCACTTTGTAAGTTGTTATAGCAATATAAACTCAATGAATTTGATCGTAATGCTATACTTCGGATGAATGTTCATCACACCATTACACTAATGTTGTGATCCCGTTATTAACAACATCCAATGTCCATGATCAGGAAACCTTGATCATCTTGTTAATCAACGAGCTAGTTTATGAGAGAGGCATAACTAGGAACTTCCTTTTTGTTTATTAAACACACATGTATTAACGTTTCCTTATTAATACAATTATAGCATGTAAAATAAACATTTATCATAAATAAGGAATACGATAATAACCACTTTATTATTGCCTCTCAGGCATATTCCCTTCAGTCTCCCACTTGCATTAGAGACAATAATCTAGTTTGAAAACTTTGCGTATTGAACACTTATGGCTTTCCGGTGTTCCATATACGCGATTGCAAGTGGTTAACATAATCTATGGAGCTGACGCTTTCAAGTCCGTGTGTATTTGCATGTCTTTGCGTCTTCACGCATCACTCATTCTCCAATGAGATGGCATTGTATAAATTTGGTCTTTCGGTGAGACCTTTAGTTCCTTGGGGTTAAAACACATCGATACTATTGTCATACAATATATCTTTAGTGTTATCCCGTAGAGAACCGCACCTTAGTTTGATAACAAACTACTTGACACAAACTCCCTCCTTTGCTGCTACTATAGCAGTCATATACTTAGCCTTTTTCTTGTAGTATTCGTCACAATGTCTTAACTATGGATTTCATCCAAATCCATCATGGAATCTTCTTTCCATTGCATTGTGCCACCCATAGTTTAAATTGAGATAAATTTAATTTGTATCTTGTGACAAAACTAGTATCAATGTAACGCTTTACAATGAACTATTTGTAATTGTTTGTCACCTCTACACAAATATATTCTTAGTTCTTGCAAAAGATCATAAGAATATTCTCACTATCGTCCAATGATCATTTTATGATTCATTCTGGTATATGCTCATAACACTTAGAGCATAGGACATATCTGGATGTGTACATATCATGGTATGATTCATCAAAACATTCTCGTGATTTCACTCATCAAGTGTCAAAGAACTTGAATCTTGTTTCACTTATCAAGTGTCGATACACTTGAATCTTGATTCAATTCCTTTCCATGCAACAAGAACTGTTTCTTATCGTTTCTATATTGAACTCCTTCAATATCTCATATATGTACGTTTGGCACGACCATATTAGCATCACAGTCTATCCACTATAGACATTCATGCTAAATATTCGGGTTTTGCCTAAGTCTTTCATCGAAATGAAATTGTTAACCTTTGTCAATAAAATATACATCATTTCTAATCAACAAGATGTCCTCCACATAATGTATTAGAAATATGTCTTAGCGCTCCCACTTAATTTCTTGCAAATGCAAGCATCTGCATCGTCTCTTGATGAAAACTCTTTTTCATCACGGTGAAGATTCCAACTCCGCGATGCTTACTTCAACCATTGAAGTTTGCATGCCCTTTTAGCATCCTTTGAATTAACAAAACCCTTTGGATCGTGTCATGTACACGTCCTAGGTAACCATTCTATTAGAAGAATTTTGTTTTGTTTATTCATCTACCATATACCAAATTATATGTAGTGGTTGCTACTTTAATCCGTCCAGACTAAATATCGCTATGAAAGATCAAATCTTGTCATAGTCAACTCCTTGCACATTGTCGTAAAATACTTTATGACATGTCGACTATTTCATAGATGTGAAACATCCATGTCTGTTTCTTTATAGATCCAAATACGACCGATAGATTTTACACCTTTCCGGAGGGTCTTCCAAGTTCAAAACTTGATTTCTCGTGTATGGAACTATCACGGATTTTATGGCTTCAACCCATTTGACGGAGTCAGGGCCCATCATCGCTTCTTTGCATATAGTCGGTTCATCATTGTCAAACAATAATGATTTACTCTCAAATCTTAGTATTTGATTGTTTATTTGACCGACTTGGTTCAATAAGAACTTAGATCTCCGTGACCACAACATTTGAGGCACATAAGCTATAAGCATTATGGCAGCCTTCAGAACGATTTCCGGCGCTGCGCAACTCAGCACATTTAGCTAAGGTTCGTTAACCTTATCAAAGTTCTATTGTCCTCCCACTTAACTTTTGCGAAAAATTCCTTTTTCAAGAAACTTCACATTTCAAGCGACAAACCCTTTTGTCCTCGGTGTTATGGAGGAATAACCAATTGTTATTCGAAATAACCTACAAACACATGCTCATCCGACTTCGGTTGTAAACATCTTACTTATGTTTAGCATACCAAAATTAAGAAATGACAACTTGAGTTTTACCCCAAACCATAACTTCCATGGTGTCATTTCAATGGATCAAGATGGAGCTCTTTTCAGTGTAAAAGCGGTAGTCTCTAAAAGCTTTAATCTTTTAAAACATAATGGCAGTTTTATAAATAACACCTTTGATCAAACCATGTCACACAAGGTTTCATTACAAATCTCAAACACTCCATACTCCTATGGTGTTTCAGGAGATGTAAATCTAGGTGTTTTGCTAAACTTGCAACTCAAATAAATCCCTTTATGATAAAATAATAATTCATTTATTTTTCTTGTTACACTTGTAACTCAAAGAAATCCCTTTATGATCAAATCATAAATCATTTATTTTCTTGTTACAATGATTTTGCACTTCATCTTGAAAGTCTTTGAAACGTTTTCAAATATTTCAAACTTCTTTCTCATTAAGTGAACATTCACTCAAATTTCCGGAGAAAGCATATGAAGTTGAAATCCATCGCTTACGACTATACATAATGTACTACATACATCGATATGTATAAATTCCAATAATTTAGTCTTTCGTTCTTCTTAGTCCTTTGAACGAAGTTTTAATTATCCCGAGGAAAGTTTCACAAGCGTCACTTGATCAAATCAAAGACTCCAAAAATCCATGAATATGGAGTTTCATCATGTTTTATTTCCAATATAATTTAAACAGCGATGTCACTTCATAAGTGATCTTTCAATCATTTGTCTTGCGACATTTTAGCATTAGGCTTTATGGATGTGATTTCTCTAACTAGATTTGTAAATCATCCATATTATATGGAATACAGTATGAACAACCTTTGTTCTCATAATACCTGATTTAAATAACAATTATTAAAACAAATCTTGAAGTCAAGCTTTGATGTCAACGAGAAATACAAACAACGGTTTGTTTGTTTTCGATGAACATCATCACATATTCTCTTGCTAGTTACTTAGGCCATTGTGGTTCATGAATTGCGTTGTTCAATACCCAAGAACCAAATTGTTTAACAAGCAAAGAATACAACCATAACATGTATATCATCTATATACCTAAATTGGATATTTCCAATCTTTTATTTTCTGCCAAGTATATTTTATAGATTCTCATTCAGCATTTCTTTTTCCTTTTTAAAAGAATCTATCAACATCAACAGTGGCGCCATATACATGACACATAGTCCAAAGCGTGTATATTCAAATAATAATACCTTTGGACTTGCACTTTGAAGTAGATCACCATCATCAAAATGATCGGTATTCTTTCAAAATCCATTCTTTAGTAATCTTTTAGTGTAGTAAACACTTTACATACATCTTCTATTCATCCTTATCATGACGACTTTCATGATCAAGCAACTGTAGCTTATAAGGAGAATCGTGAGTATAACATTACTTTCCAAAACCCTTTTTGGATGATTAGGATGTCTAGCATCTCCAACCTTCGTAAATTCTCATCCAATATGAGAACATATATTATACTCTATCATATTGCAACCAAAACATTGTTTTAGATATCATTATATCTGCCACACATGATGGTTTCTGAAACAATTCTTTCAGCTCCTAGATAATCTTGATATTTAAATCAAGAATCATGGAGGCAAACATGATACTTAAGATACTAACACTGGAATTGTTACTCTCGATTTAATACCAATTATTAAATTTCACGGAGTAAATAGAATTTTGCTGAAAGTTTGCAATAGGACTTTAAACTTTAGATTGACACTCAACACAATACGATACCAGTTCGTAAAGTATATATCCAGAATTCTATAGTTCTATTATCTCAATTACAACTATGCATAAGGTGGTAAACGAATGCCAATGACTACAACAAATAATGCGAATTCACTTTGATTTAATTTATGTTAAATTGAGTTCTACTAATCCAAATTAGAAATGAACTCCCACTCAAAAATGACATCCCTCGTGTCTTTTTGGTGATTACATGAACCAAATCCACTACACCAACTCCAATCATCATGTGAGTCGGTGTAGCTTCAAAGGCAAGCATCCATATGGTAATCATATCAAAACATATGACTCATGCTTAACCGTTCGGTCCGTGTTCCGAGGCCATGTCTGTACATGCTAGGCTCGCCTAGTAAGAACCTTAGTATTCGCGTGTGTAACTGTCTTACACCCGAGATATGATCGTGGATTCAAGTACACCCGATCATCACGTGATGTCTTGAAGAGACGAAACATTGTCGGTGCATACTTAAGGAAGAACACATTCTTATCTTGATATCTAAATGAGGATCATATTATTATGCTAATAAAACGCCAAACAAGCAATATAAGATGCAATCAAAATATCATATGTTTATAAGTGAAATGATATGGTTCCCGCACTTGATCTCCATCATGTGCATCGTGGTATGATCTCTATCATACCTCTATGTGTAAGGCCAAGGTCTATGGAACTTACACGCTATGTGTGTTGTAAGAGTATCATCTCATACTTCTACTTACAACATCACATATCATAACACTAGCCCAGCAACAATCTAAACTAGACGCCTCTAATTTATCCATTGCAAGTTATACATGGCTTAGGGCTTTCGAAGATTGAACCGTTCTTACCTACGAACATTAACCACAACGAGGATAACCAAATTGTTGACAACTCGTTGCAAATTAGATATTGACTATAGTAGGAGAGACAGACACCCGCTAGCCACTTATGCAAAACTAGTTGCATGTCAAGCGTGGAGCAGGTCTCATGTGAGAGGACATGTAAAGTTTGCCCGGGCCGCTTCATCCCACTATGCCACCAATATCCAAAGTACAACTAAGAAGAAATAAAATGATCATCATCGCCCATATATACTCATATGTGTACTACCCGTGCAAAGTATCTACACATAGATCCTGCTCTGATACCACTGTGGGCTTCGCAGCATAGAAAACAAAAAATTTCCTACGATGGGAACAACTATATACCAAGATCTATCTACTAGATACAAACAACGGGCGGATGTTTATCCGTAGAGAACATACCCTTGAAGACCGACAAAGCTTAACGAGTCCAAACTCGTGGTTGATGTATACGATCTCTTGCCGATCTCAAGATCGAGAGGAAGTCCTAGCGCCGCAAAACAGCAGCGCATCCGTGCTCGCACACACGTTCGAGGCACCGAGCAACCTCCGCCTCCTCGCTCCAGCGATGCAGCGGAAGCACAACTCTTTCTTGCCGAAAATCCACCGGGAACATGTATCTCGCTAGTCCGACACCATGGGGGATAAATTCTAGAGGGGGAGATAGATCCTTCACGAGGAGGTGTGAGTAAGAGAGAAGGAGGGGGGCTCCTTTTATAGGGAGAGGGGGGCACCCAAGGGGCGATGCGCCCAGCCATGGGGCTGCCCCCACCTCTTCCACATTCATGTGGGTGGACACTCCACTCACAAAATGGCCCTTCAATTTTCTCCACTCAAAAACCCACTCAAATTCCGATTAAATTTCCACCAAATTTAATGCAAACTCTCATTAAATAAAACTCTTTTATTTTATTCATAACTTTGGCAATTACTTTAATGACAAACATTCACAAATAACCCCTTGCTAGAATTCTATTTCACATGCATAACCACTTTATGCAATTTCACCCGAAAACCTGTTTCGGTATCTAGTGAAATAAATTCCTGCGTTTGTTATTCTTTTCGGCATGAAACTTTTACTCCAATTGGATGTCGGTGTCTCTGAAGTGTGTCACCCTATGGTTCGTGAATAATGCGGACATGATCGAGACCCCTCAGGATCAATAATCAGAAGCGGGATTTGGAGACCCATACTGACTCCCACACATTCAACGATGACTTTCTTGTGATCGTCGGAACCTTTTACGCTAGTATCTTAATCCCTTTGTTTCACGATATATTACATGTCCGAGATTCGATCATCGGTATCTCCATACCTAGTTTGATCTCGCATCGACATGCACTCTTTTCTCGTTCCCGTGATATAACATTCTAGTGATCAAATCACTTGCTTGCAAGCTAATCAATGTGATATCACCGAGAGGGCCTAGAGTATATCTATCCGTCATCGGGATGAACAAATTCCACTCTCGATCCATGAGCCTCAACATAACACTTTATTAGTTCTGAATCCATCTTTATAATCACCCTGTTACGGTGTGACGTTTGATGTTATCAAGAAACTCTTCCGGTGTTAGTGATTGACATGATCTCATGGTCTAAGGATTAGGATCACTTTGTAAGTTGTTATAGCAATATAAACTCAATGACTTTGATCGTAATGCTATACTTTGGATGAATATTCATCAAAACATTACACTAATGTTGTGATCCCGTTATTAACAACATCCAATGTCCATGATCAGGAAACCTTGTTCATCTTATTAATCAACGAGCTAGTTTATGAGAGAGGCATAACTAGGAACTTCCTTTTTGTTTATTAAACACACATGTATTAACGTTTCCGTATTAATATAATTATAACATGTAAAATAAATATTTATCATAAATAAGGAATACGATAATAACCACTTTATTATTGCCTCTCGGGAATATTCCCTTCAAGCCGAGCAAGAGCAAAGCAACGACGGGAGGAGGAGGAGGCAGAAAAGTTCAACCAGCTGCTAGGAATACTTGACAAGCAGTAGCAGATCGACGAACTTAGAGGAATAGCGCGCTTACATCAAGATCCTCCACTCGATATTACCGCCAACCCATCTCATGAGAAGAAGCATTGCTGAATCGGAGGTCCCGTTAACGATGCATCCTATACAGATGGCGGTCCGGCTACAGTGGATGGAGTTAAGGAGCGATAACTTGTGAGCTCCATATTAAATTGAAGAACTTATCTGTGAAGGTGGCGGTCGGATCGTTTTGCCGGTCGCCGACGACGCGTTGGCATGGCCGTGAGATTCCACCTGGCTATGATAAAGTCGGGGTGGATCAAATCGTAAAGGATTGGGAGTCAATGGAGCTTGACATACCTGGACCTGAAGGTGAGATCACACTCGGAGAAGTACTTGGTGGGATCATTCTATGGGAAAATAACAACATATGGTTTCCTGGCTCGGCCCCAAGGATAACACTACCGCCTCCAAGTCGTCGCATGTCTCCTTCACCTCCACCTCCACCTCCCATAAGCCCACCCCATGATGACTACGACCACCACATCCCGAGTCCATCTCGATCTCCGCCGCAGGCTCAGCAGTCTTCGCCTCCCGCTAAGGACAATAAGCGGAAGCGTGCTCCGTTAGTGAGTACTAAAGGACGCGGCAGCCCAAAATGGAAAATGTCGCCCCTCCCACAGTGCCTCGTAAGAATCTTCCCATCAGACCTTATGATCGTACTGTTGTGGAATTTGCAGCGATAGCAAAGGCCGAAGTGGCGGCCCATTTTGAGAAGAAAAAACCCGAGCCCCCTCGATACACTAAGAAGCAAAAGGCATATGCACTTGATTTTATGAATACAAAATCGTAATATGAGTTGCACCATAAGCCAGATGAATATCTACACACACTTCAAAAAGAATTGGCGAAGAGCAAATCAAGCAAATCAAGTGCAAGCGGTAAAAAAACAGCAAACGCAGGTGCTAGCGGGACCAAAAATGGAATTAGTAAAAAATCATACGTTCATCTTCTCAGACAACAGGACAAACAAACGATCGCACCCCTCAAGGTTGTTTCAGAAACCGCTCCTCTTCTCGCACAACATCCACTAGATATGACAGTAGCTGCGGAGTTGGCGGCCAGCATGAAAATTAGTCTTGATGAACTGTTAGGCCCCCAACTCGACCTTCTACCCAAGATGCCAATAGCCTCTAGATATGTAGAAGGTGAGTATTTGGTCAGTAAAGAGGGGCTGAAAGAACTGCCAACACAAATGCGGAATCTCCATAAATGGTACTCGGCGGTCATAAAGCAAGGGAGAATAATGATTGTAGCCAATGTCCCACATGAGTACTTCTTCAGACCCGAAGAGGTCCATATTGAGTTTCCAGAACTGTTCCAGTTATACCATCTCAACGCCCTAGACAAATCCATCCTCAACTGCTATTGTATGTAAGTTGTTGGATTCATTGTCTAGATGTTCAGTTTTTCAGTTGTTCAGAACATGTAATTATCCTTATTATGCAGAATGAAGATGCTGGAATGTAAAAGAAAAGTAATCTATTATATTGGGTTCATTGACCAAGATAACGTGCATATAGCCACGCTAACGGATAACCCCGAGGAGATCGAGGAAAACATTCTAAGGTTTCTACTGGAGAAAAATTTCACTGACCACATACTGTTTCCTTCAAATTTTAGGTGAGGGTCTTACTCTGTTGTACACATTCACTTTTGATTAGTCGATGCTAATAAGTGTAACTGATGAGTTACTGATGTATATATAAATGTTTGCAGCTTCCACTGGGTTCTGCTAGACATTCAACTTGATAAGGGAAGAGTTGATTTCATGGACCCATCAAAGAGAAACCTGGAAGGTTTCCGCAGCATGCAGGACATGCTCCAGAAGTAAGTTTCACGCTATATCGGTCTCTTTTGTTGATGTCCTGAGATATCAGGTAATGAATAACTCATTCATTCATTTTCTTTGTCGGGCAGGGTTTGGATCCGATTCAAGCGCGAGGTTACGGGTGTATTTAGTGAGAAGCTGACGTTTAGGGCGGTCTCGGTAAGTAGCACGTGATATGTCCGTGCATCTCTTTACTTCTAGTTTCAATACAATAATGATGCTCTAGATTATTATTTTGATTGAAATCTACTCTCGTAAAGTGCACGAGGCAGCCACGGGGGTCGAATCTATGTGGATTCTACGTAAGCGAGTTCATTCGCATGTTTACCACCGAACACAATGATTATAGAGTCGACGTAAGCAATGCATTCACACCATCATTTTCACACCATAATTTTATTGCTGTCACCTTTTGTTATCATGATTGATATTCATATTGATCTCCTTTTTCTTATATATAGTTCAAGAGAATGCGGGATCAACTACTACCAGAGAAACGCGTACTAGCAATTGCGGAGGAGTTGGCGGGATTTATTTTCAAAGAGATCGTAGATGATGTCGGAGAATTTAGTGTAAATAGGCGCTACTGATCTCCATGTAATCAAATAGACGTGCTCTAGTCCCGGCATTTTGTGATCTCCATGTAACTATGTAAACTGTATATATTTGTATGTTCGATTTCGTAATACAAGTTATATTATATATATGCACGAACGTGTACGATATGTGGTGTCGTACAAATATTCAAAAACCATTTTGAAATGAAAAATGAATAAATAAAACAATACAAAATGAATTCTCTGTCACGGCAAATCACTAGTCCTAGTTAATGCTCTGCCGCGGTAGATAAGAGGCGCAAAATGCTGTCGCGGCAGAGACCTACTAGTCCCGGTCCATAACACCAACCGGGACTAGTGGGGGTGCATCCTGAGCGTGCTGGGGCAGCCACGTGGACATCCACTAGTCCCGGCTGGTAACTGGGCCGAGACTAGTGTTGGGCCTCTAGTCCCGCTTGATTAGTCCCGGTTCAAATATCAGGCCTAAAGGCCCTTACGGCCCGGGACACTAGAGGCCCTGTTTCCACTAGTGTGTCAAGCTGACGGCGACGAGACTGGCGATCCTTTACCATCATGGCAATGGTCTAGTTCTTCTTGACAGCGATGGCATGCTTGTGGTTGACGTAGGAGCGGGCATTGTCTAACTCCTTCTGATGGTCATACATCATGAAGCTAAGATGGTACACTTGATTCTTAAGCTCAGGGTTATATGGTGCCTCCAGTGGCTGTCCCATAACATCACGCCTTAGATAGAACTCAAAGCGGGTACCCTTGATCTGATTGATTCTTTGCCCACAAAGACGGGCAAGAGCTTCCTACATGGCCCTGGCAAGTCCATCTAGCCAATTGTTCTCTCGAATGGTGAACTAAATTCCCTCTGAGGTGGGGGTTTCAATCTTTTCTCGGAGACTTGCAACAATCATCCATTGCAATTCCTCTCCTTCCTATCGTTGAGCTGAGCTATGAAGAACTTGGGGTGCGGGCGCTCCAAAAGTTCTGAAAGCTGGTTCAAGTCACGCTCAAAGATGAGATCTCCTCCATTCCCCAACTGATAGAACTTGCTATACTTCATGTCCATCTATAAGAATATAGGATGAGTAAGTTAGTAGAGTGATCAAGTGTGTCAAGTTTTATGTAAGTTTGCAAGAATTTTTGAGGAAATGAAAGTTTTTGAAAGAATCTTGGTGATAAGAATTAGAATAGGTTTTCACGAATACTCACTTCCTTTTGTTTTGAAACTAAATTTTTGATTAAGCGTCCATTTGAAACTAGGGTCTCCTATGGTCAACTTGGCTCTGATACCAACTTGACAACACCCAGATTTTTAATCCTAGATGCCTGTTATGCCATACATCGCAATCCCAGGATTACTATTTTGCGAGACGTAACAGATTGGATATCACAGTACATCATCCATTATAAACCATACATAAGGCCTTACAACAAATAAAGGACCTCTTGATCCAGTCTTAATACAATCATAGTAGTGGAATAACGTAATGATAACGGTAATGTAGGCTAAGATCCCTCTTGATGGTCACAGGCAATGCTGACGATGAGAGATGATCCATGTTGTCGTGACCTTCCTGCGGTCCATCCTCCTGATAGTCATCTTCATAGTCTGGCCACGGGAATAGCCAGGGACAAAGCCATGAGTACTCTTTAATTACTCGCAAACCAATACTAACAAGTGAAGGGGTTTTGAGTAGGGATACTAAGCTCTATGTTGTTTTGCAAAAACCCAGGTTTAGCTTAACTAAGTTCAGAAGCAAATAAAGTCTAGCTTAAAGTTTTATAACACCTAAGTGGCAACTTGAATTTCATATAACAACCATGTTGTGGTCAAGTCAAAGTCACGATTCATTTCACCAGTAATTTTGAAAACATCTGACGACGGAACAGTATGGCCACTCCAACTGTCCATAACCGCGGACATGGCTATTCGAATAGTTTGACACTCTGCAGAGGTGGTACACTTTCACCACAATATTCGATACATCCGTCAGGAACAATCTTGAATTCACCATACTCAATATGCGGATAATCAATCCTAACCTTTCAATTACACGCCCTAGTATAGGAACCTCTCCTGTGAATTTTGCCTCCCAACCATGACCAACTATCATCTTGGGAACTGCACAGGTGGACAATCTTCACAAGGTAGCCTCAGCTCAAACCTTTGCCACAAGGGAACCCATACTAAGGTATATAAACTTCCAGTAAAGCCCTACCCAAATTTCAAGTATTGTGGTTATACAGTAGAATTGGAATGGTATCGCATCCAGACAACCATCAGTTTTATAAAGGGCTAAGGCTCATGCCTTAACATTTTCATCATCAAAATCATCTGGTGTTCAAGAACACATGTCAAAACATTTCATTAGAATGACTCATCATTCTAAGATTTTCATAATCACTTTCACCAAGTATTCCCATCTAAAGTGATCAAGTTTTAGGTTTAGCACTAGCATCTACAAGTGGGGGTATACACTAATGAAGGGTGGTAAACAAGTGTGAAATCTAAGTTCAATCACATGCCTTAGGATGACATCAAGATTTATCTACCATAGGTCAAGTTTTATGCTCTTTATGCTACCTTTAAATATCCTTCTAAAATCTACAAATCACTAAGTAGATTCCAAGGAAAGCTTTGATAAAGAAATAAAATAAGTAAGCTTGCAATTAAAACTAGGATTGGATATCAACTGGTCTAATCTTGCAAGTAAAACTTGCATGGTTTAGCTTAGCTTGCTAAGATAATAGCCTGCTAAGTTCCAAGTATGAGCTTGCATAATTGAAAGTAGGATAGCTTGCTAATTCAACTTGTAGTGTTAGGCTTGTCTTGAGTAGTGTAGTGGTTGAAGTTCTCCTCGGCTTCTTCCTCGTAGTATTATCCTTCCTCCTTGTATCCTTGTTCGGTACTAGCGTCTATAAATAAATACGAGGTACACAATCACCAAAAAATACTTAACTAATTATATTTAGCACACAAGGGTTCACACTAGATGATCTAGCATAATCTCTATTATCACAAAGATTAAAGCACTTGTCTTATTTATTTTATTTTAGAAAAGTAATTTCTACTCATTGACAAACTACTTAAGATTTAATATTCTCCAACTAAAACATGGGATCATGTTGACACATGTCCTCACCACATATTTCATTACTTGGTAATGTGATTTAAAATGGTGTCACAATTTAATAAGGTTTAACCCTTTTATTTTAATTAATAAAGTGACTAGAATGGCCTATGTGGCATTCTTTTATTGCTTGATCATTATTTCTGGAAGTAAACCTAGATATTTTTACATATTCAGAAAGGTCTGGTTAAATGTGATTTTTTAGAGTTTGAATCAACTCAAAAGATTTTGTGGTTGAATTTTGAAAAATGTTTGAATGCAGAAAATCTTCTGCCTTGTTATTTTTACTATAGGTGATCTACAATTCTAAAGGGCTTGAAACCAACGGTATTGGATTAAGAATTCCAATACCTTTTTAATAAAATTGGTTTCATGCAATTTGGTTTAGTGAATCTACCTGGGTTGATTTTTGAATCTAGGTACAGAACTAAGTTTGAAACTAAATGGAAAAACCTAAATTCAAACTACTGGATCGCGCGGGAGTGTAACTGGGCCGGCCCACAACGCATAGCGCGCGCGGGTGGGTTTAAGTGGATGTCCCCACCAGTCAGCAAGACAAGGGGGTGCGAAGCGGTACAGGGCAATCTCATCCACACGATCAACCTCTAATCGAACAGTTGTGACTTATCGTCTCCATCGGGCAACGCCGGCGAGACAGAACCCTAGCGTGGCCAGCGTGGGTCGTGTGAGGCTCACCGGGGCTCAGGCGATGGTCAGCGATGGGGGCGAACCTTCTAGTACCGGTGGCTTCTCCTGGGGCGGCTCCAATCGCTCGCTTATCTTCTCCTCCTCCGCGGAAGACTCTGGTGAAATTCCGGTGACCTACTGCTCGCCTTGCTCTGGGTATGAGGTGGGGGTGGTTCTAAGAGAGAGGGGACTATGTTGGTATGAAGAAATTGAACGGAGGTGGCCTCTATTTATAGTGAAGCGAGGAGGGAGGCGCGAGCTCGGTCGGTCAGACAAATGAGCTAAAGGGATGGGCGATGGTAGGGGGTGGTGCTGTGTTCCCTGGCGGTGCTCAATGGCATGTGTAGGGTTCACATCAAAGAAAACAAAAAAAATTCCTACGATGGTAACATCTAAGTACCAAGATCTATCTACTAGATACAAGGAACGGGTGGATATACATCCACAGAATACGGGTTAACGAGGTTGTACTCGTGGATGATGTAGACGAACGCTTACTGATCTCAAGATCGTGATGAAGTCCATCTGGTCCAGCCGGTCCAACACCTCAAAGCAGTGGTGCATCCGTGATCGCACACACGTACGAGTACCTCGACAACTTCGGCACCTCGCCCAGCGGCAAGAAGCAACAAATCCTTCCAGAAAAAGCCACCAGGAACATGTATCTCGCTGATCCGAGACCATGGGGAAATTGTAAAGGAGGGAGAGAGATCCTTCGCGAGGAGGTGTGTCTTGAGTGGAGGAGAGGGGGGCCTTTTATAGGGGAGAGGGCGGCACCCAAGGGGCATGGCGCCCAGCCATGGGGGCTGCCCCCACCTCTCCCACATCGGTGGATCTTCCACTCAAAATGAAAAGCCTCCACTTCCATAAAAGAGACTCCACTCAAAAATCCACTCACATGCATTAAATTTCCACCAAATTTAATGCAAGCTCTCATTTAAATAAAACTCTTTTATTTATTTATTCAGAATTTTGTTAATTACTTTCATTAACAAACATTCACATAAAACCCCTTACTAGTATTCCATTTCACATGCAGAACCAGTTTCAGCAATTTCAACCGAAACAGTTCCAGTGTCTAGTGAAATAAATTCCTGCGCTTTCCTTTTCTTTTCTGACCTATCATTTGCTCCGAATGGTGTCAGTATCCCTTAAGTGTGTCACCCTACGGTTCATGAATAATGCAGACATGATCGAGACCCCTCTCCGATCAATAATCAGCAGCGGGACTTGGAGATCCGTACTGACTCCCACACATTCAACGATGACTTCTGTGATCGTGTGAACCATTTACGCTAGTATCTTAATCCCTTTGTTTCACGATATATTACATGTCCGAGATTCGATCATCAGTATCTCCATACCTAGTTTGATCTCTTTACCAACATGCACTCTTTTATCGTTCCCGTGATATAAAATTCTAGTTCTCAAATCACTTGCTTGCAACCTAATCAATGTGATATCACCAAGAGGGCCTAGAGCATATCTATCTGTCATCGGGATGAACAAATTCCAATCTCGGTCCATGAACCTCAACATAACACTTTAGTAGTTTTGAATCCATCTTTATAATCACCCAGTTACGGTGTGAAGTTTGATGTCATCGAGAAACTCTTCCGGTGTTAGTGATTGACATGATCTCATGGTCTAAGGATTAGGATCACTTTGTAAGTTGTTATAGCAATATAAACTCAATGACTTTGATCATAATTCTATACTTTGGATGAATGTTCATCACATCATTACACTAATGTTGTGACCTTGTTATTAACAACATCCAATGTCCATGATCAGGAAACTTTGATCATATTGTCAATCAAAGAGCTAGTTTATAAGAGAGGCATAACTAGGAACTTCCTTTTTGTTTATTAAACACACATGTATTAACGTTTCCGTATTAATACAATTATAGCATGCAAAATAATCATTTATCATAAATAAGGAATACAATAATAACCACTTTATTATTGCCTCTCGTGCATATTCTCTTCAGTCTCCCACTTGCACTAGAGACAATAATCTAGTTTGAAAACTTTGCGTATTTTTACACCTATGGCTTTCTGGTGTTCCATATACGTAACTGCAAGTGGTTAACATAATATACGGATCTGATGCTTTCAGGTCCATGTGTATTTGCATGTCTTTGCGTCTCCACGCATCACTCATTCTCTAATGAGATGGCATTGTATAAATTTGGTCTTTTGGTGAGACCTTTAGTTCCTTGGGGTTAAACCATGTCGATACTATTGTCATACAATATATATTTACTGTTAGCCTGTTGTGAACCACACCTTAGTTTGATAACAAACTACTTGACACAAATTCCCTCCTTTGCTGCTACTATAGCAGTCATATACTTAGCCTTTTGTTGTAGTATCCGTCACAATGTCTTAACTTTGGAATTCATCCAAATCCATCATGGAAACTTTCTTTCCATTTCATTGTGCCACCCATAATTTAAGTTGAGATAAACTTAATTTGTATCTGACAAAACTAGTATCAATGTAACGCTTTACAATGAACTATTTGTAATTGTTTGTCAGCTCTACACAAATATATTCTTAGTTCTTCCAAAAGATCATAACAAAATCCTTACTATCGTCCAATGATCATTTTATGATTCATTCTGGTAAATGCTCATAACACTTAGAGCATAGGACATATCTGGATGTGTACATATCATGGTATGATTGATCAAAACATTCTCGTTATTTCACTCATCAAGTGTCAAAGCACTTGAATCTTGTTTCATTTATCAAGTGTCGATACACTTGAATCTTGATTCAATTCCTTTCCATGCGATAAGAACTGTTTCTTATCGTTTCTATATTGAACTCCTTCAATATTTTATATATGTACGTTTGGCACAACTATATTAGCGTCACAGTCTATCCACTATAGACATTCATGCTAAATATTCGGCTTTTGCCTAAGTCTTTCATCGAAATGAAATTCTTAACCTTTGTCAATAAAAATTACATCATTTCTAATCAACAAGATGTCCTCCACATAATGTATTAGAAATATGTCTCAGCGCTCCCACTTAATTTCTTGCAAATGCAAGCATCCTCATCGCCTCTGATGAAAACCCTTTTCATCACGGTGAAGATTCCAACTCCGCGATGCTTACTTCAACCATTGAAGTTTGCATGCCCTTTTAGCATCCTTTGAATTAACGAAACCCTTTGGACCGTGTCATGTACACGTCCTAGGTAACCATTCTATTATTAGAAATTTGTTTTGTTTATTCATCTACCATATACCAAATTATATGTGGTGCTTGCTATTTTAATCCATCCAGCCTAAATATCGTTATGAAAGATCAAATCTTGTCAAATTCAACTCCTTGAACATTGTCATAAAATACTTTATGACATGACGACTATTTCATAGATGTGAAACATCCATGTCTGTTTCTTTATAGATCCAAATACGACCGATAGGTTTTTACACCTTTCCGGAGGGTCTTCCAAGTTCAAAACTTGATTTCTCATGTATGGAACTATCACGGATTTTATGGCTTCAAGCCATTTGACGGAGTCAGGGCCCATCATCGCTTCTTTGTATGTAGTCGGTTCATCATTGTCAAACAATAATGATTTACTCTCAAATCTTGGAATTTGATTGTTTATCCGACCGACTTGGTTCAATAAGAACTTAGATCTCGATGACTACAACCTTTGAGGCATATAAGCTATGAGCCTTATGGTAGTCTCCGGAACCATTTTCGGCACTGTGCAACTCAACACATTTAGCTAAGGTTTGTTAACCTTATCAAAGTTCTATTGTCCTCCCACTTAACCTTTTGCGAAAAATTCCTTTTTCAAGAAACTTCACATTTCAAGCGATAAACCCTTTTGTCCTTGGTGTCATGGAGGAATACCCAATTGTTATTCGAAATAACCTAGAAAGACATCCTCATCCGACTTCGGTTGTAAACATCTAACTTATGTTTAGCATACCAAAATTTAAGAAATGACAATTTGGGTTTTACCCCAAACCATAACTTCCAGGGTGTCATTTCAACGGATCAAGATGGAGCTCTTTTCAGTGTAAAAGCGGTAGTCCCTGAAGCTTTAATCTTTTAAAACATAATGGTAGTTTTATAAATAACACCTTTGATCCAACCATGTTAAAACAAGGTTTCATTAGAAATCTCAAACACTCCATACTATTATGGTTTTTCGGGAGATGTAAATCTAGGTGTTTTGCTAAACTTGCAATTCAAATAAATCCCTTTATGATAAAATCATAATTTTTTATTGTTACACTTGTAACTCAAATAAATCCCTTATGATAAAATCATAAACCATTTTATTTTCTTGTTACAATGAATTTTCACTTCCTCTTCGAAGTCTTTGAAACATTTTCAAATATTTCATACTTCTTTCTCATTAAGTGAATATTCAATAAATTTCTGGAGAAAGCATATGAAGTTGAAATCCATCGCTTTTGACTATACATAATGGACTACATACATCGATATGTAGAAATTCCAATATTTTAGTCAATCGTTCTTCTTTGGCCTTTGAACGAACTTTTAATTATCCCGACGAAAGTCTCACAAGCGTCACTTGATCAAATCAAAGACTCCAAAAATCCATAAATATGGAGATTCTTCATGTTTTCTTTCCAATATAATTTAAACGGCGATGTCAATTTGTCAGTGATATTTCAATCATTTGTCTTGCAACATTTTAGCATTAGGTTTTATGGATGTGATTTCTCCAACTAGATTTGTAAATCATCCATCTTATATGGAATACGGTAATTATTTGAACAACCTTTGTTCTCATAATACCTGATTTAAATAACAATTATTAAAACAAATCTTGAAGTCAAGCTTTGATGTCAACGAGGAATACAAATAATGGTTTGTTTGTTTTCGATGAACATCATCACATATTCTCTTGCTAGTTAATTAGGCCATTGTGGTTCATGAATTGTGTCGTTCCGTATGAAATTTCATACCAACCAGTTTGGTATCCAATACCCAAGAACCACATTGTTTAACAAGCAAAGAATACAACCATAACATGTATATCATCCATATACCTAAATTGGATATTTCTAATCTTTTATTTTCTGCCAAATATATTTTATAGATTCTCTTTCAGCATTTCCTTTTACTTTTTAAAAGAATCTATCAACATCAACAGTGGCGCAATATACATGACACATAGTCCAAAGCATGTATATTCAAATAATAATACCTTTGGACCTTCACTTTGAAGTAGATCACCATCATCAATATGATCGGCATTCTTTCAAAATCCATTATTTAGTGATCTTTTAGTGTAGTAAACACTTTACATACATCTTCTATTCATCCTTATCATGACGACTTTCATGATCAAGCTAATGTAGCTTATAGAGATGAATCGTGAGTATAACGTTACTTTCCAAAATCCATTTTGGATGATTAGGATCTCTAGCATCTCCAACCTTTTAAAATTCTCATCCAATATGAGAACATACATTATACTCTATCATATTGCAACCAAAACATTGTTTCAGATATCGTTATATCTGTCACACATGATGGTTTCTGAAACAATTCTTTCAGCTCCTAGATAAACTTGATATTAAAACAATAAAGAATCATGGAGGCAAACATGATACTTAAGATACTAACACTGGAATTGTTACTCTCGATTAATACTAATTATCAAATTTCACGGAGTAAACAGAGTTTGCTGAAAGTTTGCAATAGGAATTTAAACTTTAGATTGACACTCAACACAATATGATACTAGTTCGTAAATTATATATATCCAGAATTCTATAGTTCTATTATCTCAATTACAACTATGCATAAGGTGGTGAACGAATGCCAATGACTACAACAAATTATGCAAATTCACTTTGATTTAATTTTTGATAAATTGAGTTCTACTAATCCAAATTAGAAATGAACTCCCACTCAAAAATGACATCCCTCGTGTCTTTTTGGTGATTACATGAACCAAATCCACTACACCAAGTCCGATCATCACGTGAGTCGGTGTAGCTTCAAAGGCGAGCATCCATATGGTCATCATATCAAAACATATGACTCGTGCTTAACCTTTCGGTCCGTGTTCCGAGGCATTGTCTATACATGCTAGGCTCGCCAAGTAAGAACCTTAGTATTTGCGTGTGTAAAATTGTCTTACACCCGAGATATGCTCATGGATTCAAGTACACCCGATCATCACGTGATGTCTTGAAGGGACGAAACATTGTCGGTGCATACTTAAGGAAGAACACATTTTTATCTTGATATCTAAATGAGGGATCATCTTATTATGCTAATAAAACGCCAAACAAGCAATATAAGATGTAATTAAACATCATATGTTTATAAGTGAAATGATATGGTTCCCGCATATGATCTCCATCATGTGCACCGTGGTATGATCACTATCATACCTTTATGTGTAAGGCCAAGGTCTATGGAACTTACACGTTATGTGTGTTGTAAGAGTATCATCTCATACTTCTACTTACAACATCACCATATCATAACACTAGCCCAGCAACAATCTAAACTAGACGCCTCTAACTTATCCATTGCAAGTTTTACGTGGCATAGGGCTTTCGAAGATAGAACCATTCATAACTACGAACATGAACCACAACGAGGATAACCAAATTGTTGACAACTTGTTGCAAATTAGATATTGACTATAGTAGGAGAGACAGACACCCGCTATCCACTTATGAAAAACTAGTTGCATGTGAAGCGTGGAACAGGTCTCATGTGCGAGGACATGTAAAGTTTGTCCGGGCCGCTTCATCCCACTATGCCACCAATATCCAAAGTACAACTAAGAAGCAATAAAATGATCATCATCGCCCACATACTCATATATGTATTACCCGTGCAAAGCATCTATGCATAGATCCGGCTCTGATACCACTATAGGGTTTGCAGCATAGAAAATAAAAATAAATTCCTACGATGGGAACATCTAAGTACCAAGATCTATCTACTAGATTCAAGAACGGTGGATATACATCCATAGAATACATACCGAAGACCGAATAGCGTTAATGAGGTTGTACTCGTGGATATAGATTTAACGCTTGCCGATCTCATGATCGTGATGAAGTCCATCTAGTCCAAGACTCAAAGCGTTGGTGCATCTGATCGCACACACGATGGGCACCGACAACCTCCACGCCCTAGCTCCAGCGAAGCAGCAGAAGCAACAAATCCTTCCAGAAAAAGCCACCGGGAACATGTATCTCGCTGATTCGAGACCATGGAGAAATTCTAAAGGGGGGAGAGAGATCCTTCGCGAGGAGGTGTGTCTTGAGAGGAGAAGAGGGGAGCCTTTTATAGGGGAGAGGGGGGACCCAAGGGGAATGGCGCCCAGCCATGGGGGCTGCCCCCACCTCTCCCACATTCATGTGGGTGGAGCTTCCACTCAAAATGAAAAGCCTCCACTTCCATAAAAGAGCCTCCACTCAAAAATCCACTCACATGCATTAAATTTCCACAAAATTTAATACAATCTACCATTTAAATAAAACTCTTTTAATTGTTTATTCAGAATTTTTTAAATACTTTAATTAACAAACATTCACATAAAACCCCTTGCTAGTATTCCATTTCACATGCAGAACCAGTTTCAACAATTTCAACCGAAACAGCCTGTGTCTAGTGAAATAAATTCTGCACTTCCTTTTCTTTTCGACATATCATTTGCTCCAATGGTGTCGGTATCCCTAAGTGTGTCACCCTATGGTTCGCGAATAATGCGGACATGATCGAGACCCCCTCCGATCAATAATCGATTTGGACACGGAGATCCGTATTGACTCCCACACATTCAACGATGACTTCTATGATCGTGTGAACCTTTTACGCTAGTATCTTAATCCCTTTGTTTCACGATATATTACATGTCCGAGATTCGATCATCGGTATCTCCATACCTAGTTTGATCTCATTACCGACATGCACTCTTTTCTCGTTCCCGTGATATAACATTCTAGTGATCAAATCACTTGCTTGCAAGCTAATTAATATGATATCACCAAGAGGGCCCAGAGCATATCTATCCGTCATCGGGATGAACAAATTCCACTCTCGATCCATGAACCTCAACATAACACTTTTGTAGTTCTAAAGCCATCTTTATAATCACCCAGTTATGGTGTGACGTTTGATGTCATCGAGAAACTCTTCCGGTGTTAGTGATTGACATGATCTCATGGTCTAAGGATTAGGATCACTTTGAAAGTTGTTATAGCAATATAAACTGAATGAATTTGATCGTAATGCTATACTTTGGATGAATGTTCATCACATCATTACACTAATGTTGTGACCTCGTTATTAACAACATCCAATGTCCATGATCAGGAAATTTGATCATCTTGTTAATCAACGAGCTAGTTTATAAGAGAGGCATAACTAGGAACTTCCTTTTTGTTTATTAAACACACATGTATTAACGTTTCCGTATTAATACAATTATAGCATGCAAAATAAACATTTATCATAAATAAGGAATATGATAATAACCACTTTATTATTGCCTCTCGGGCATATTTCCTTCAGCATGGTGGCGAGGCGTGGGGCGGGGCGAAATTGTTGAAACACTGCGGTGCTCTGGGCGGGTCCGACGGGCATTTTAATGGCGCACAGGCTCTCCTGGTTGCGCGGCGGAGAACGGGCATGTCTGTGGGGTTGCTGGGATCACGCACGCAAGCGGTGAGGGCGGCACGCAGTCTGTGCTCGCATGTCGAGTGCGGCTCTCTGGAGCTCTCTCAGCATGCTCGCAGAGAGGCTGGGCATGCTCGCAGAGAGGTTGGGCATGCTCGGGCTGAGTGGTCCAGGGGCTGGCAGGGCTTTGGCTTTGGACAGGGGGTGGCGGTGGGCGGTGGTCAATGTCCCAGACAAGGTTGGCGAGGCTAGATAAACTCCTAGCTTGCTGTCGATAATGGGGTGGCAAGTTGATGTAACAACCCAAAAATCATAGTTTCAAAACTCATTCATATCATCTTTGCATCATTCATCCATTTAGGGTTTTCTCAAAAATCACTTAGTGATAGAATTTGAGCTATGATTTCATGTGGTCAATTTATCCCAAATAGCCATCACTCTTTGAAATTTGAATGTTTAAGTACTTGTTTGCTTGCCTCCATTGATGTAAAGTTTAGGTGAAACTTTTTAAAACCCCAAGATTTCAAATTTAGAAGTAGTTTCAAAATCCTTTTCAAATATTTGCAAACTAGAACAAATCTCTGATTAATTTGAAAACCAAGCTTGACCAAGCCTTGCAAGGTAACCACTTAGTTTTATGACTGTTTTTGAATCCACAAAACCCTGCAAAAATTCCCAAGGCAGTTTGATTTCAAAAGGATTTGAATTCATATCAAAATTCATACCAGAAAATGAATTTAGAAAAAGAAAAGAGCACTTCAATAGAAAAAGGCCACGCGGCCAGAATCTGGCCCAGCAGAAAAACGAGCCCAGCAAGCCCACCCGGGATCTTCTTAATCTACTCCCACGCGCAAGCACACGCACTGAGCCGCTGACAGGCAGACCCCACCCAAACTCCGCGCACCTCGCTGACAAGCGGGCCATCTCCACGCCAGCGTCGTCTCCACCCGCACGAACTGTTCGTCCCCAATCAACGCGGCCGTTTCCTGTGTGTTAATAGCGGCGTCAATTCGAATCAATGGCCGAGTGATTCTCGCGCTTGACCAGGCTATATAAACCCCCTCTGTCCCCTCTCTCTTTTCCCCCAAACCCCAAGCAATCGACCCAGTGCGCGCATTTCTCTCTAACCCCGCCGTCTCCGATGCGATCATGGCGAATTCCGGTGAGTCTCGAGTTCCCCTCGGTCTCGCGTTCACGCTATCTTGTTCAGTGAACCTCTGTGCATCTTTCGACACTCGCCGTTTGCCTTCGCATGACCCATAGCTTCGGCAACGTCGACGACTGGACCGCCACCGTCTTCTGCACAAACTCCGGCGAGTTCTAGTGGTAAGCCCCGACCGCCCCGCGTCTTCTAGTTCAAACACACGACTTCCCCTTGACCCTGTGAACCTAACCGTGTCGTTATCTTGCCTTGGGGAGATTCACAGCGACGTCCACGACGACCACCTGACGCACCCGACGCCGCCACGCACTCCGGTGAGCAATCGCAGCCGTGTCCGAGCGCCCCTTGACCAACCACAAGTACGACGAGCTTCGCCGTGACCCCCTGAGCCCGGTGAGCTACTCCTCGATCTCTCCTACCCCCTGTAGTGCCGCCTCCGTCGTCGACTGACTGTTCCGCCGCCGGTAGCCACCGCTCCGCCGCCAGTTCTTGGTCAGATAGATAGCAGCCATTGGATCTTTTTCCATAGTGAATATATATTTTTCTATTAGCTAGGCTAAAGTATGAAGCATCACTTGCCTTTTGATAGAGTGTAGGTTCACTTCTTGATCTTTGCAACAATCACACTCTTCAAGTCACTACAAATCAATCAAGCAAGGCACAAACTCAATCTACTAATCAAGCAAAACAACACACATAAATAATGCATGCAAGCATGCCAAGTTTTGTTTTGTTTGAAAATGTGGTCATAGTCATTTGGGTACATCTAATGGTCATTTAAAGGTTTCACTTTAAAACCATTTTCAAAACAAAGTGTTATTTTTATGTGGTGTAGAAATATTTTTACTAAGCCATTTTCCATAGGGTTCACCAAATGAGTTGCTATTGCAAAACTTAACCATCTACTCAAAGTTTCTTTCCATAAACATTTTCATAATAAAACTATTCTTTTATTTGGCTAGAAAATAAATCATTTTTAATACCAAGGGTTGGTTAGGGTCATAACAAACCAAAAGGTTTGATCTCAAAATTCATTTTAAATGATTTTTATAATGTTAAAAGAATCTGCAAATTCAAACAAGCTACCAGTTACTATTTGCTAAACTAAGGCTAGGGCTGGCTAGGTCTTGTTCTTTTGATATAAAGTTTGTCATTTGAAAGTTATAGGGTTTTCAAATTCAAATTTGGTTTCAAATTACCAATGGATCGGATGCTCAACCCGCCACTTGTTGATGAAGAGAGGGAAGTGGAGAGGAAATTAAGCCCGTGAATTTAACGGGTCCGTCCACTTGTCATAGGCTGGAAGAGAGCGTTGTCCTTTTCCATATTTTTTGTTTTATTCTTTTCTATTTCTATTTTCTGATTTGAATTTCAAACAATTATTCACACATTCAAACAACACTCAAATAACTTTATATTTTGAATTTGGTTCTAACATAATCCAAATCTCAAAATAAAATAGTATTTTTATTTATTTTAGGATCCATTTAATAATTAAATAAAATGTACCTTTAGTTATTTATTTAAATAAGGTTTGATTTATTTGATAAAATCACCATTTTAAATCCAAGTGTTTTCAAACCCAAATCAGTAGGTTTTATTTGTTAATAAAGAATGTTTTGAAAACTTGTTTAAAATAATATAATCCTTTTACTTTAGGGTCCATTAATAATTAAATGAAATGGGTTTTTTAGTTATGAAATCCAATGGAGTTTGATTTTAAAATCTTTATTTGAAACCTAAATATTTTCAAAACCAAATTAGTAGGTTTAATTTGGGAAATATATAATATTGGGAAATTTGTTTTAAAACAAAATAACCTTTTATTTTAGTATCCATTATTAATTATTATAATAGACTTTCATCATTAAATTCAATATATTGAGATATTTATTTTGAAATCTAAAACAAAGCCAAAACACTTTAGTAGGTTTTATTAGAGAATATAAAGTATTTGGAAACCTATTTAAAACAATTTAATATGTTTTGATGTTTTAATTAATTTAAAACTTCTTATTTTAATAAAGTTTGGATATTAATTCCTTATTATTTTATTTAAGCAAACCTTGCTAATTTTATTTAAAATGAAATGTTTTAATTCAAAAGCTTTTTGGTTTTATAAAATAATCCTTATTTGTAAATACATCTTTTCTTTTGAATATCAAATCTTTTATCAAAGGATCCAAAATAGTAATTCCAAAACATTTTTATTTTCCTTTATTAAATGTTTATCTTTTTAAATCTCTTGAGGTTTATTTTAATTCAAATGGGTTTGAAGTTCCATTTATATTCAAAAAGTTTCTTCTGGCTCTGAAAATCAAACAAAGTTTTATTTTATTAATTTATTTTCACATTACAAGATTTGGAAAATCTTGGGATGTGACAGATCTGCATCGTAGGGTTAGGATAGAACATTAAACGAAAGGGTAAGCGCCAAGATCCGAGCCAGATCCCACTTAGATCGTGACCCACGTAACGCGATCCAAGCCAAAGACGCACTCAAAGGATGCGACGCGTGGCAAGGTTTAAACTAAAAACAGAATTTAAAACCTGATTTAGATTCAAACTTCAAATGCTTATAACTTTTGAATACCACGTTATATTTTTGCAAACTTTATATCGTTGGATTCAGTGAAACAAGGCCTTTCAGAATATCCACTTTATTTAGCATATAGTAACAGTTAAAAATGATTTTAATTGAAGAACATGTTTTGGGACCATTTTAAATGGAAATTATGTTGGTAAATTATGTGGATGCCAAATGAGTTTAGTTGGCAAAATTTTGTGTTATGTTAAGTTTCTGAACTCATGAGCATACTTGGTAGAATTTTCAAAGAAATCACACTTGGTAAATTCTTGCATGCATGCATTCATATTATTTTTGTTTGTATATAAATTGTGTGTAATTGTATGCTATGATTTCTTGTGTAGATTTTGCTAGTGATTGTGATTGTGAAGAGTGCTACTCTCCCCACTACCAAGGCAAGTGATATTTTCATCAACATTTCTGTCCTATGTTTTGTACTAGCATTAGTTATTTTGCTAGAATTTATTGCATGATATTTTGCCAAGTGCTAAGATGGGAAATCCTAAGTAGAATGGAATAGTAGAAATGCTAAGGAAATTATCCTATGGTAGGTTGCCATATTCTGCTTAGTCTAGCTACTTAGCAAACAAGAGTGGTAAACATCTATATAGTTTATGATAATATATTCTAAGTCAAGAGACTTATGTTTTCTTAATAAAACAACTAAGTCAAATGAACCTCCTGGGTGGAATGGAATGATTGGGTTATGTTGAGTGGTTACACAAGGCCATGGACTTGGGTTGTGTATCTCACTTGTGGTATGCCACCCAGGCACAAAGGGATTTGGAGGCCAAGTGTTGAGAAAGCTTACAGTGCAACCACTTGGCAATATGGGCTCTGCCATGATCATATAGGTTGCTAGAACTTAGTCATTTGGACAGTTGGTGGTAGTTGGGTTGTTAGGTTGGAGCGCGTCCATTTTGACTAAGGAAAAGCATCTGAAAGGTCCTGTCTTGGGAAACCAAGTCTGGTGGGGAAAGTGCACAACCTCTGCAGATGGAAAACCTAAGTACTTAGCCTAGTCCAAGGAAATGGACACTTTTGAGCATCAAGACATGGAAGCTACAAGAATCTCATCACTCCAACTTCTACAATAAAAATTTATGGGTGAACAAGGGTGAAGGACCTCAATGTCTATTGGTGGTTCCTTGGGAATGTTTTTGACAAGAAAGAACTTAGAGTTTTCAACTAATAGGTAAAACCTATTTTCAAGCAAAGCAAGCCAAGCTACACTTAGCCAAAACGCATATAGTAATATAGTCCACTTAAAATATAATAAGGTATCACTTGCCAATACTATTCCAAAGTATTGACCCTCTGTGGCTATAACTTGTGATGTTGCAGGTTACTCCGATGATGATTAGGAGTCATGAGTCTACACTCAACATGCTTGCCTGTGGCACATGAAGATGAAGACTTATGTTTATTTACTTATTCCATAAACTCTTGTATTAGGCCTTTGCGTAGTTGTAAAAGACTATGTTTTATCTCTGGAATGAATGTAATAAACGACCTTTGTGTACTTCATCTTAAACTGTGGATGCTAGTATTGATCCGAGGACTAGCATTGCAATCACAGGATCCTTTCCTTTATATAGGAGGGGTCTAACAATGGATGGTATCGAGCAACGTGTTGCCTATAGGATTATGACCCTAGGATTGGAAAACCCGAGAAAAAAGTTTTCAAATACTTCTACACTTGTCTATTCTTCTCGTAAAACTTTTCTAATCTCTTTCAACTTCCTTTGTAGTAGATGAACTCACTCAACGAAGCCGTGAAGAAGGGACCACTCATGACCATGACCTTGGAGTGAGACCCAGGTTTCCCAACATTCTCAAGGACCTCATGGAGGCAATGGATGCACATGGTGAAGCCGTGTACAAGGGTTTTCCGTGATGGATGAAGGAGTGGAGTATTGGTGGGTGCAACTTCACTTGTACAAAACAAGGAAGACAACCACAAAGAAAGGGATTCGCATGTACACCAACACAACAATGCACACCACACCACTTCTTTGAGTCACCAGGATGCAGCTGGAGGACTATCAAGGAAAACTCAAGTGCTAGAGTCAAGCTCAACCTCCAAAAGGACTTAGAGAAAGAGAAGGAGCTTACTCAAGAGTTGGAAGACACCAACCAAGAGATAAGGGGAGATGTTATAGACTTAGTGATAGAGTCAAGAGAGCAAGATTGGTGGATTGCCTCTAGGAACATTGTGTTTAATAATAGATCCCGTGAGATTGGATTGTAAGAAACTTCGTTAGTTGGACCACCACTTATCACCGTATTTCCAAAATATATTCTAATTAAGTTTGGACCTTTTATTAATGTAATAGACTTATGTATGCATGATTTGTGTGATGATTGTATTCCATGGATATGTATGAATGTTTGTCTCGATTTACCTTGATTTGTGTTGTTCTAACTTTTTCATTCTTATAAATAGATGCCTATTGCCATCAGCACTGTTGAGGAGTTTCGGGTTACTCGTTTTGGTTCCCGTATCATTGAGCTTACCACTCTGCTTGATCTCCCTCTTCCTACCATTACGGTGTACCCACTCACCAAGTTCGAGAGGAAGGACCCGGGCTGAATCGCCAGACCTACTCTCGAGGCCATCGTCTTCAAGTTGATGCACGATGACAGGGAGAGAGGCATGGAGGTAGTCATTCAGGATCTGATAGGACGACTGTTAGGCCGTCATTCCCGTCAGGTTAGAGGCACTCACTTCCACGTCTTTGGGAGACGTGGTGTTGATGGAGAGTCCATCGACTTTGAGGACGACTCGAGGAGCACTGCGGAGCCGATACGTCTTTATCTTCAGGACTTAGAGACTCTTCTCAGGCACGTAGATACGGACAGGACGAACGTCATGCTAGGTAATGACGAGCTTCAGGTGCAGCTTCGCGAGAAGGACAAGCTTTTTGCGTAGCAGGATGAGATGATCAAGGAAATGGAGACAAAGTTCGAGGCTCAGAACCGCAAGTTCAAGAGTCAAGAGAAACGTGTCCAGGATAGGAACAAGAAGATCCGGGACATGACCGAGGAACTGAAGTCCAAGGACTTCGAGCTTGAGCAGCAGCAGATGGTTATTGAGAGGCTTCGCTCCCAGAAGAGGGCTCTCAAGACCAAGGTCGATTCCTTGACCACTACGATTGAGGAGAACAAGACCGCGATGGAGAACGCAGGTCTTACCTTCGTCGAGGAGGAGATTGACGCTAATGAGTAGACTTGACTACTCGTTTACCTTTCTTATTCATACTTATTATTGTGAACTTGTTATTGGACCATCCGACATGTGGATGGCTTGCCACTTGTGTGTTTTACTTCATGAGCTTATTATGTGGATGTTGAACTTTTATTCTTATAATGTTTGTTATGTGTTTGCTTATGATGTATTGTGCATGAATCATCTAAGGGTATCTCATTCTTATCTATTTGAACAAACCACAGATGCCTCCACGTCGCGCAAACCCCAACCCCAACAACATCACCCCGGAAATGCAACAAATGATGAATGCGCAAACAGAACTTATGCAAATGATGACGACATTCATCCAAAACCAGAATAACAACAACCCCAACAACAACAACAACAACAACAACAACAATAACAACAACAACAACAACCCTCCGGGTTTCGATATGCTCACCAGATTTCTGCGTTTGAGGCCAGCAAAGTTTGCGGGAACAACTGATCCCATGGTGGCCAATGACTGGCTACGTTCCGTGAACAAGGACTTAGTGACCGTGGGCTGCACGGATGCTGAAAAAGTCAGATTCGCAGCACATCTGTTGGAAGGACCAGCCGCCACATGGTGGGACAACTTCCAAATCACCACTCCTATTGATGAGGTGACTTGGGCTATCTTTGAAGATGGCTTTCGCACTGCTCATATCTCATCAGGAATGATGAGTCTGAAAAATAAGGAGTTTCACAACTTGAAACAGCGCCACCGCAGCGTGGCAGAATATATAGAAGAGTTCAACAATCTGGCGCGCTATGCACCGGATGAGGTTGACACAGATGCCAAAAGAAAGGAGAAATTTCTGGAAGGCTTGAATGATGAGCTGAATCTACAGTTGGCTGTAGCATATGTTCCAACCTATCAGTCATTGTGTGACAAGGCTGCTATTTTGGAGAGTAAAATAAAGCAAGTCGAGAGTAGAAAGAGGAAACACTCCGACAAGCACAGCTCGGGATCGTCTCACAAACGATCTCACTATGATGACAGTGGCAGCTCAGGATCCCATAAGCAAGGGAAATTCAGCAAGCACAACCAAAATCGTCATGACAACAAGCATCATCGCAGCCATGACAAGGACAAGTACAAGAACCACAAGGGTGGACATAAGAGCCACTATGGTGGAAATGGTAGTGGAAGTGGAGGCCAACCTCCTAAAAAGGACATCAGTCAGGTTGAGTGCTTCAAATGCAAAAAGCTGAGGCATTATGCTAATGAGTGCCCTGAGAAGAAAGTTGAAGGACCTAACAAGCCAAATCCTTTTCAGAAAGGACAGGTTAACCACATCAATGTGGAGGAGGTCTATGAGGAGCCAGATGCCATGGCTGGTAAGTTCAGACTCAATTCAATTTCATCATTTGTGCTCTTTGATACCGGTGCATCTCATTCATTCATATCAAAGGCATTTGTTGATAGAAATGAGTTTGCATCAGAAAACATTGGGTGTCCAATAAAAGTTATTTCTCCGGGGGGGAGACATGATAGTAAGCCTTGGATGCCGGGATCTCAACATAGAGTTTGGTAAACATAAATTTCCAATAAGCCTGATAATCCTAGATTCCCAAGGACTAGACGTGATTTTGGGAATGGACTGGATGGCTAAATATGAAGGAGTATTAGATTGTGCCAATCGTACCGTTACACTCACAACCCCCGAAGGAAAAAGAATAAAGTTTAAGTCAAACTTTGAATCCAAAGGAAGTAGGCTGAATTCTCTAAAGGGGGTTAGCATGGACAGTGTACCAATAGTGTGTGAGTATCCGGATGTGTTTCCGGAAGAGCTACCAGGAATGCCACCGGATAGAGATGTGGAGTTTCTGATAGATTTGGTGCCAGGATCGTGACCAATAGCTAAGAGACCATAAAATGTCAGTTGATGAATTGAAAGAGCTCAAGAAACAGCTAGGAGAACAGCATGTAAAGGGTTTATTCAACCAAGTTCTTCATCTTGGGAGCCCCAAGATTGTTCGTGGAGAAGAAGGATAGAACACAAAGGTTATGTATTGACTACCGCTCTCTCAACGAGGTTACTATCAAGAACAAATATCCTTTGCCAAGAATCAACGACTTATTTGATCAGCTAGAAGGAGCATGTGTATTCTCAAGATTGATCTCCGAAAGTTATTTTCAACTCAAGATACGAGAGCAAGACATACCAAAACAGCATTCACCACAAGGTATGGATTATATGAGTATACCGTGATGCCTTTCGGTTTAACCAACGCTCCAGCATACTTCATGAATATGATGAACAAAGTGTTCATGGAATTTCTTGACAAGTTCGTTGTCGTTTTCATCGATGATATCTTGGTCTACTCCAAGAGCAAGGAAGAACATGAAAGACACTTACGCTTGATACTTGAGAAACTGAGGGAACATAAACTTTATGCCAAATTCAGCAAGTGTGAGTTCTGGTTAGAGAAAGTTGGTTTTCTTGGTCATGTGATGACAAAAGATGGTGTGGCGATTGATCCTCGCTAAGGTTTCAGCTGTGATGTAATGGGAATCACCCAAGAATGTGAAAGAAGTTCGTAGTTTTCTCGGCTTAGCAGGTTATTCTGAAGGTTCATCGAAAATTTCTCAAGGTTGCTAAGCCAATGATGTAATTGCTAAAGAAGGATAAGAAGTTTGCTTGACCAAGGTTGTGAAATCAGCCCAAGAATTAAAAAGAGACTTGTGAAGACCAAGATTTTGTTCCGCAGATTTGGAAAAGGATTTCCAAGTATATTGTGATGCTTCTCATCAAGGTTTGGGTGCCGTACTTATGCAAGATGGTAAAGTCGTAGCCTACGCTTCGAGACAACTCAAAACTCATGAAGTAAACTATCCTACTCATGATTTGGAGTTAGCCTCTGTCGTCCATGCACTCAAAACATGGAGACATTACCTTTTGGGAAAGCGTTGTGAAGTGTTCACCGATCATAAAAGCTTGAAGTATATCTTTATCCAGAAGGAAATCAACATGAGACAAAGAAGATGGCTAGAACTTATCAAGGATTACGACTTAAGTTTGCAATACCACCCTGGTAAAGCGAATGTAGTAGCAGATGCTCTAAGTCGTAAGACGTTTGTAAATGGCCTTACAAAAGATGAATTGCCAGAAGACTTGTGTAAGCAATTCAAAGAACTCAGATTGGAGATTGTACCAGAAGGATATATCATGTCCTTAGATGTTCAACCCACTCTATTGGACAAAATCCGAGAAGTTCAGAAGACTGATGAGGAAATTGGAAAGATTAAGGAAAATATTAGTCTAGGGAAGGCTAAGAGTTTCCGTGTTGACGAACAGGGTACTTTATGGCACGGGAAACGTATATGCGTTCCACGAGACCCAGAGTTGCGGAAACTGATATTACAAGAAGGACACAACTCGCCGTATTCTATTCACCCGGGAAATACCAAGATGTACATGGACATGAAAGAAAGATTTTGGTGGAACAATCTCAAAAGGGACATCGCAGAACATATCGCTTTGTGTGATGTGTGTAGCAGAGTCAAAGCGGAACACCAGAAACCAGCAGGTTTGCTTCAACCACTGCCTATTCCTGAATGGAAGTGGGAAAATATTGGTATGGATTTCATTACCGGATTACCAAGGACCAGGTCAGGGTATGATTCCATATGGGTAGTAGTGGATCGCCTAACTAAAGTGGCCCATTTCATACCTGTGAAGACCACCTATACAAGTGCCAAGTTAGCAAAAATTTACATGAGCAGAATTGTTTGCCTTCACGGTGTGCCTAAGAGTATAGTATCAGATAGAGGAACCCAGTTCACATCTCACTTTTGGAGACAGCTTCATGAATCTTTAGGAACAAGATTGGAATTCAGCACTGCTTTTCATCCACAAACGGATGGACAAACAGAAAGAACCAACCAAATTCTTGAAGACATGTTGAGAGCCTGTGCTCTAGACTATGGAGCAAGTTGGGATGAAAGTTTGCCGTACGCAGAGTTCTCTTACAATAACAGTCACCAATCTAGTATTGGAATGGCACCGTTCGAGTTACTCTACGGAAGGAAGTGTACCACCCCATTGTTATGGAATGGTGTGGGAGAAAGGAGCTTATTTGGACCGGATCTTATCAAAGACGCCGAGGAGAAAGTCAAATTGCTTAAGGACAGGTTGAAGGTAGCACAGTCCCGACAGAAAAGCTACGCGGATTCTAAGCGTAGAGAAGTCACCTACGAAGTTGGGGATAGAGCTTACCTCAGGGTATCACCACTCCGTGGAGTGAAAAGATTTGGAGTCAAAGGAAAGTTGGCACCAAGGTATGTCGGGCCATTCAGGATTCTAAGTCGCAAAGGAGAAGTTGCATATGAAGTTGAATTGCCAGAATCTCTGTCAGCAGTCCATAACGTATTTCATGTGAGTCAGCTTAAGAAATGTCACCCAGAAATGGAAGAGTCTTCTTTGAAGGATACCATACCTTTGGAAGAAGTTCAGCTAGAAAGTGATCTCACTTATGAGGAAAAACCTGTCAAGATACTAGAGACCGCAGAAAGAGTTACCAGGACCAAGACAATCAAGTTTTTTAAAGTCCAATGGAACCATCACACCGAAGAGGAAGCAACATGGGAAAGAGAATATGATCTTCGGAAAGACCACCCTCACCTATTTGCTAGCCAACCCGAATCTCGAGGGCGAGATTCATCTTAAGGGGGTTAGATTTGTAACATCCCAAAAATCATAGTTTCAAAACTCATTCATATCATCTTTGCATCATTCATCCATTTAGGGTTTTCTCAAAAATCACTTAGTGATAGAATTTGAGCTATGATTTCATGTGGTCAATTTATCCCAAATAGCCATCACTCTTTGAAATTTGAATGTTTAAGTACTTGTTTGCTTGCCTCCATTGATGGAAAGTTTATGTGAAACTTTTTAAAACCCCAAGATTTCAAATTTAGAAGTAGTTTCAAAATCCTTTTCAAATATTTGCAAACTAGAACAAATCTCTGATTAATTTGAAAACCAAGCTTGACCAAGCCTTGCAAGGTAACCACTTAGTTTTATGACTGTTTTTGTATCCACAAAACCCTGCAAAAATTCCCAAGGTAGTTTGATTTCAAAAGGATTTGAATTCATATCAAAATTCATACCAGAAAATGAATTTAGAAAAAGAAAAGAGCACTTCAATAGAAAAAGGCCACGCGGCCAGAATCTGGCCCAGCAGAAAAATGAGCCCAGCAAGCCCACCCGGGATCTTCTTAATCTACTCCCACGCGCAAGCACACGCACTGAGCCGCTGACAGGCAGACCCCACCCAAACTCCGCGCACCTCGCTGACAAGCGGGCCATCTCCACGCCATTCGTCTCCACCCGCACGAATCTGTCGTCCCCAATCAACGCGCCGCTTCTGTGTTAATCGCGTCAATTGAATCAATGGCCGAGTGATTCTCGCTTGACCAGGCTATATAAACCCCTCCGTCTCTCTCTTTTCCCCAAACCCCAAGCAGAACGCCCCTGTGCTGCGCATTTCTCTCTGAACCCCGCTGCCTCCGACGATCAAGGCGAATTCGGTGAGTCTCGAGTTCCCTCGGTCGTTCACGCTATCTTGTTCAGTGAACCTCTGTGCATCTTCTGACACTCGCCGTTTTCCTTCGCATGACCCATAGCTTCGGCAACGTCGACGACTGGACCGCCACCGTCTTCTGCACAAACTCCGGCGAGTTCTAGTGGTAAGCCCCGACCGCCCCGCGTCTTATAGTTCAAACACACGACTTCCCCTTGACCCTGTGAACCTAACCGTGTCGTTATCTTGCCTTGGGGAGATTCACAGCGACGTCCACGACGACCACCTGACGCACCCGACGCCGCCACGCACTCCGGTGAGCAATCGCAGCCGTGTCCGAGCGCCCCTTGACCAACCACAGTACGACGAGCCGCCAGACCCCCTGAGCCCGGTGAGCTACTCCTCGATCTCTCCTACCCCCTGTAGCGCCGCCTCCGTCGTCGACTGACTGTTCCGCCGCCGGTAGCCACCGCTCCGCCGCCAGTTCTTGGTCAGATAGATAGCAGCCATTGGATCTGCATCGTAGGGTTAGGATAGAACATTAAACGAAAGGGTAAGCGCGCATCTGAGCCGCCAGATCCCACTTAGATCGTACGGTCCACAGAACGCGATCCGCGCGAAGCGGTACGCACCAGTAAGGATGCGACGCGTGGCAAGGTTTAAACTAAAAACAGAATTTAAAACCTGATTTAGATTCAAACTTCAAATGATTATAACTTTTGAATGCCACGTTAGATTTTTGCAAACTTTATATCGTTGGATTCAGTGAAACAAGGCCTTTCAGAATATCCACTTTATTTAGCATATAGTAACAGTTAAAACTGATTTTAATTGAAGAACATGTTTTGGGACCATTTTAAATGGAAATTATGTTGGTAAATTATGTGGATGCCAAATGAGTTTAGTTGGCAAAATTTTGTGTTATGTTAAGTTTCTGAACTCATGAGCATACTTGGTAGAATTTTCAAAGAAATCACACTTGGTAAATTCTTGCATGCATGCATTCATATTATTTTTGTTTGTATATAAATTGTGTGTAACTGTATGCTATGATTTCTTGTGTAGATTTTGCTAGTGATTGTGATTGTGAAGAGTGCTACTCTCCCCACTACCAAGGCAAGTGATATTTTCATCAACATTTCTGTCCTATGTTTTGTACTAGCATTAGTTATTTTGCTAGAATTTATTGCATGATATTTTGCCAAGTGCTAAGATGGGAAATCCTAAGTAGAATGGAATAGTAGAAATGCTAAGGAAATTATCCTATGGTAGGTTGCCATATTCTGCTTAGTCTAGCTACTTAGCAAACAAGAGTGGTAAACATCTATATAGTTTATGATAATATATTCTAAGTCAAGAGACTTATGTTTTCTTAATAAAACAACTAAGTCAAATGAACCTCCTGGGTGGAATGGAATGATTGGGTTATGTTGAGTGGTTACACAAGGCCATGGACTTGGGTTGTGTATCTCACTTGTGGTATGCCACCCGTGCACAAAGGGATTTGGAGGCCAAGTGTTGAGAAAGCTTACAAAGGCAACCACTTGGCAATATGGGCTCTGCCATGATCATATAGGTTGCTAGAACTTAGTCATTTGGACAGTTGGTGGTAGTTGGGTTGATAGGTTGGAGCGCGTCCATTTTGACTAAGGAAAATCTTCTGAAAGGTCCTGTCTTGGGAAACCAAGTCTGGTGGGGAAAGTGCACAACCTCTGCAGATGGAAAACCTAAGTACTTAGCCTAGTCCAAGGAAATGGACACTTTTGAGCATCAAGACATGGAAGCTACAAGAATCTCATCACTCCAACTTCTACAATAAAAATTTGTGGGTGAACAAGGGTGAAGGACCTCAATGTCTATTGGTGGTTCCTTGGGAATGTTTTTGACAAGAAAGAACTTAGAGTTTTCAACTAATAGGTAAAACCTATTTTCAAGCAAAGCAAGCCAAGCTACACTTAGCCAAAACGCATATAGTAATATAGTCCACTTAAAATATAATAAGGTATCACTTGCCAATACTATTCCAAAGTATTGACCCTCTGTGGCTGTAACTTGTGATGTTGCAGGTTACTCGGATGATGATTAGGAGTCATGAGTCTACACTCAACATGCTTGCCTGTGGCACATGAAGATGAAGACTTATGTTTATTTACTTATTCCATAAACTCTTGTATTAGGCCTTTGGCCCTGAGTTGTAAAAGACTATGTTTTATCTCTGGAATGAATGTAATAAACGACCTTTATATCTGTGTACTTCATCTTAAACTGTGGATGCTAGTATTGATCCAGGGACTAGCATTGCAATCACAGGGATCCTTTCCTTTATATAGGAGGGGTCTAACAGTTGATCTCGGGCATGCTCACCATCGATGACCTTGCCCAGTTTACAGTGAGCTAATGTTTGTTAAATGAGCTATATGATATACTAAGAGGGTGTTGTGATCTAGAGAGGGAACAAGGTTGTCCAAATCAGTGCTCACTATATAGTGTTTTGTGTTTTGTTTGTGTCCTGTTTGCAAGGTCTTTGATAAAATGGCCGAAAGAGATTTGAACTTGAATTTTTGGTTCAAACTTGGTGGGTGTACTAGTCACATACTAGGTAGTCTCTGGTTAGTCTATTTTTGTCAAGGTGAATTAGTTGGGTTGGTTTCTAAGAATTAGTGATCTTCACATATGAACTAGATTCAATTTTCAATTGTCCTTTGAATCAAGTTGCCAAATGTTTCTACGAGTTTGAAAGGTGGTCTTGGGTTCACTTTTACTTGCTCTAGCACGGGGTGAAAAGAAATGGAATTGTTTCTGTTTGAAATATTGGACTAGAAACACTCAAAGTGGTCTAGTGAGCAAGATTGGCCAAAATGACCATTTGCTCATTTGGTTTGTTTTTGAATTTCTCTTGATTTTTCTGCATGGATTTGATTTAGATAATGTTGTTTTCATCTTTAAACTAATCCTTTCTAATAACATCATTCACACAAGTCCATTCATTCATTCATACAATCATCACATACACACATGCATTCATAATGATTTTAACAAAAGTTTTTGTTAACCCTCATTTTGGTGATTGGAATTAGATAACCTTGATCAATATTTTGGGGATGTTACACGCCGCTCTCCTCTCTGGCCGCCCTGTCCTCTTGTTGCGCTTACCATTGTCCTCGCGCTTGCCGCTAAACTCGACGCCTCGTCCCTGGCTGCGCCGGGCCACCCCCCCCCCCCAACACGCCATCCCGACCGCGTTGTGCCTTCCCTGACCGCACCCGATTTTTTTAATAATATTGTTAGTAGAAACTGTTAGTAGCGATATTTTTATTAGTACTAATATTGTTATTAGTAGTAATATTGTTAATTAGTAGTAATATTTTAATAATGCACTATTTTTTTACTAAATATAGCATTTTCCCTATTTTTACTCATATTTTTTACCATCTATTTGGTCATATCTACATAAAGGTGACCTTTTTTAGTACATTGCTCATTGCTTACTCTTTTGTTTCTAACTTTTTTTACCTTTCTTTCTGGAATATTTAGTGATGGATCGCACCAACTCTGAGGCCGAAAATCGTATTGAGGGCATTATATATAAGAGGTGAATTTGTTGTTGCTAGAGGTGAACCTTGTGTTGGAGAAGATGATCAGAGAGAAGATGGCGAGGATTTCATATCGTCATATCTAAATGCTTCTGGTGATGGACATGAGAAAGAACATGTGGACGAAGGGCAAACAAACAACAATGATGGACCCTCAACAACAACCGGCAAGATATATATATATATTAAGCCTCTTGTGACTAGATGCATTAATTGATATGTATAGATATTTATTAATCACTCTTTCTTCTATTAGCCCTCCAAATCGAGGCAATCGACAGCTATAACAAAACGAGCCCCAAACAAAACGTTGAACGGTAATCAAAGGTTCACCATCGACGAAATAGATGATAATGGAGAACCGATTGCTTTGGAAAAGCACGCAAGGATGTTTGCAAATCAATGTAGAGTGATTGTTAGGGACAACATCCCGATCATGATTCAAGAATGGAATAAGCCAAAGAAAGCAGGTGAAGAATTCACTAGTTATGTCACCGATGATGCCAAAGATGACCTTTGGTAGAAGATCATAGCACATTTCATACTAGCTCTAGAGTATCAAGAATTCAAGGCAGTTGGTACTACCCCAATTCCGGGTGAGCTTGAAAGAAGAGTGAAAGTAGAGGAGTAGGCTCTAATGAAGATGGCTGAACTATTTGGGAACCACAAGAAATATTTATACGCGAATTATGTCGTGAAAAGAGAACTCCAGAATTCAAGGGAGTATGAGAGAAGTTGAGATAATAGTGGCCCGATTTTTTTAAGTACAAGCAATCTTCTGTATCCAAGGAAAGGTCAGAAAATAATTAGTTAAATGCTGTCAAAAAGAAATACCACCCTAAAATGGGGACAGGTGGCTACAAGAGTGTTGTGCATAAGTGGGAAACTACGGAGGCCGACATGAGGGCTATATGGATCACTCCAGGTACACATGGATGGCTTGAGAGGTCAAAGAACTGTTGGTACGGGGACAGGATAATATTGAACCTAGAAATAGGAGCGGCAATTTTTTCAAGAAAAATTCTAACACCCTCCAATGCACTTGTTCAAGCAATGCCGATGCTCAAGATAATATAAGAAAAATATCCTTTTACATCAGACGATTTTCATGGTTGAAAAGGCTTCTATGACGGATATCCTTCGTGGTAGAAGCCTTGTCACAAATTAACCTACCATGGTTTTTTTACCATGCCAGATCGCACCCTTCAGCCATGAAAAGTCATTCTGTCATAGATCTTTTCACCAGCCGCATTGACTGCTGACGTCATTCAAACTGCCACGTGGTGAATGTCGTTAACGGCTAGTTAGCACCGTTAACTGTCAATGGAACCATGATAGAAGCCAAGGCCTAGTAATTATTAAGTGGGACAGCCAATAAGAGAGCCCAGTAGTGTCACGATCCTTTACTGTTTCGTCCTGCACTGTTCGAAATTTGCCCAGTGGTGCTACCCACTGTGGCTCGCAACCTTTCGGGACCGTTCCTATTTCGACCTGCACTGTTTGAAACGGGACCATTTGTATGGCCCTCAAACTATCAAGCCCGTTACTTTTTCATCATGTACTGTTTGAAATGGGCCCATTTGGCAAGCCAACGAACTTTATGGCCCATTATTGTATAGTCCTGCAATGTTTGATGTGGGGCCATCTATGTGACCAGTTGCGGCCCATATACTTACGGGTCCGTTACTGTTCAGGCCCATAAACTGCCTACTCATATTCTGGCATGTTACTATTCTGGCATGGTAAGTTTCTTAGCCTGTTACTGTTCTGAACTGGTGCAAATTTGACTTGTTACTGTTCTGGCCTGCTATGATCCAGGCCATTTCTAGTCGGGTCTGCCATCGCTCGCTTGTTACTTCCTTTGTCCTTTAAGGTTCTCGCTCATATCGCTCCGCACACATTACGGCTCGTTGCTATTTTGGCCTACTACTGTTTGGCATGTTACAGTTTCGTCCTGCAACAGTTTTGGCATGTTACTATTATGGCATCTTACTGTTACTAAGCACGACTATGGGTGGGCCATTATTTTTATGGTCTTTTACAATTTTAGCATTTCTAGAGCCCATTCCTAAAAGGTGTACAACTTGTGAGAATCTTTTACTATTCATTGTCGGCCCAATACAAGACAGATAAATAACAAAACCCATGTACCCTAATCGACCTAGCTAGCGCAGAGGTGTGGTACTGCCTACCGCTATGTGTGGATGGCGTCAACTAAATGTCTACACGGCCTACGCGATTAATATAGATATTACATCAAATGCAAATTACTTAATATATTACATATTATCAACTCAAGGGAAAGAAAAATTGGCATTTCAGTTGACAAACGAGTTAATGGCAGTACTCAATTTGCTTTATCCATCTATCATATTCATATCCCTTTTGAGTCCTCAATTCGAAAACAACCTTAAGACATGATCTTGCAGCCCCCTCTTTGGTGGCAATAGCAATAATTGGAGTCTGAAACTAAGTAATAATAAGTTAATACATCAAACAAGGCAAATTACTCACTTAACTAATATGACAGGAGCTATGAGCTGGAGTTTACTACTGGTCAATGGTTCAAATATATTGACCATCATGTCAAACAAACAGGACAAGCAAGTATTAAACAAGTGTGCCTACCGTGAAATGAGAAATATAAGAATGTGTGTTGCTTAGAATTTTAGTAAATATAAACTAGCCAGGCCATTTCAACAAATATATATAGAAGTAGTTGTATATCCTAGAATGTAAGAGACGTTGGGTGACTTGCAATTTACGGTAAGCTAAACAATGGCATGTAGTTACTCTCATAGCTAAGAATGAAACAGACATAAATTATAACAGCATCATGCGAGAACTTGTAGAGCGGGAATGCGAACCACAAATGAACTATATATTTGGTAGATGATAGTTATGTTGTTACTTAGGACGAACTAGCACCAGATAAGGAAACAATGGCATCCTTTTGAACCCGTAGAAGAGGCTGTGCAAATCAACATATTCAGATTTCCCTTATTTAGCTCTAAGCAAACACAAAAAAAATAGTCAGTGTTGCATCTTTTGAAGAATCAGATGGCAACAACAAAATTATAATAGAATTAGTACGAATAGTTTGAACGCGTACTACGTGTTAGCAGAACGATGCCAGGGAGAAAATAATTGCAGAAACATAGCTCAGGAAGAACCATATAAATTCAATCACCTTTGGATCAGCGAATCCACACTAATATTTTCCACTGACTTTATATTTTGCCAGAACTAAACAATAGCAGGCAATTACTATTGTACGGAGTATCTAAGAACATATGCATGACTTCAGAATTTGTAGAGCAGCAAATACAAACCAACATGTCTAGTAACCTTTATGTAGCATTAAAGAACAAAGGCACACTGACTTTGTGTGTAGCACGATTAAAAAATTGCAGTTCACTGCAACAGGCTTGAACCTGCTATGCTGCTGACCAAACAATAAAAAAGATTTGGGATATTTGGTTACCATGGTCGTAGAGGCTTGTAACCACCATCCGTACATGCACGGGTGAGGTCCAGGTCACCGAGGGTGCTGCGGTTGCAGTGGCTGTTTGCGTTGGGGAAGCAGATCTTGGGAGGTCGATGTCGGCTTGAGAGCGCCAAACGAGAGCATCACTGAGGAAAAATCGGTGCACTGCACGATGGCTCCGGTATCGTATGGTTGGAGTGGTTGCCGCCGGCGCGGAAGCAGATCTTGGGCAGTCGTTGAAGGATTCGGCGCCGTGGACAGGAAAGTGGGGAAAGAAGAGAGAACGAAGTGTGGAAAAGATGGATAATGAGAGGGAAAGGAGAGGGGGTGGGTGGCCTCCGAATTCAAATTTAAAATCCGGCCCAAACTTACCCTAGCGCACCTATATGCCATGCGCCATGGGTAATTGGTCTCACTTTTGTCTACAAGAAAAACGATTTTTTAATCATAACTTTTTATTATTTTTGAATTTTGAGATTCTAAAAAATTGCTAAACGACCTTTGGTTGATGCAACCGGATATAGATTTTAGTGCTCGTCATTTTTATATATTAAACATTTTTTTCTGACATCATATGGCTGTTCTACCATAGCATGACCTTTTTTACAAAAGAAGGTCGATATTCGTGTTTGTCAATTTTCGTAAAAACTAGACCACATTAGATCCCTATATCTGAATGGATTTTAATTTTTAAAACGATTGCCATTTTCTTTTATTTTTCACAAAGCTAAAAGGCGATCCACGGGACGAGGGGTGGGGGGTGAGATGGAGGTGGTGCTGGCCACACTTACCATAGGTAGGAAACATACCCATGGCACACCATTATGTGGTGCCCTAAGGGAAAGTGGTTTGAGACCACATGTGCCCTGGGCCACACGTAGTGGTAGCGCACCTCGGACATGTGAACCACGGGTACGTTTCCTACCCATGGGGTACTTTCCAGCCGTGTGCCATAGCTATTTACCTGTAGGGCACTACCTACCCTGTGCACCACGGGTAGTGGATTACCTATAGTTGTTTTCCTAGTAGTACACACCTCTTCGCGATGCCAGACCAAACTTTCCTATCCGGCACCACTGACTCGCCCGCGCCTTTCGACTGCATATTCGTATATCTCCAATTCCTAAAAAATATAATTTATATTTCACGACATTGATATTTTTTTATATATTATTGTTTTATGGTTAGGTGTACTTGGGATCTAAAAATGAACATTAATGGGTAGTAAGAAGTGATCTCTCACTTTCTTAATCTTCCCATCTAAATATTTACAATTTCCATGGGGAACAACAATAATAGCGAACAACAGAAGTTTGGTCATTTCATTGTCAAGACAGTATCTCTATGTGGCCCAAACTGTTGACGTACACTCACACTATATTAATCTTCCCATCTAATTATTTACAATTTCCATGGTGAACAATAACAAAGTTCCAAGGTCTCAACAGCATGTGGCCGCCACCATGCGAGGTAAACAAGCTTTTAGTTTACAGCTCTATCAACACCAGACACATATGACCGAGAAAATGTACTCCCCTGGATATAGGTTTGGCAATGAAGTTAACATAACCAATATTCTTTCATTTGGTGTTTCATGTCCCAATATTCTATCATTAGATAAGTACTCCCTTCAATATAAGTTTGGCAATGAATTTTACATGTCAGCTAAAGAAGGAAGAATCTGAAACAAATTATTAGACGTTATAGGATTAAAAAAATTTACTATGCTTTCATCCTCAAGAAAACCATAAACTTGAAAAGTAATATGGTATTTCTCTTTGAAATACAATCATACCTAGAATGCCATCCTTACTCTAGTACTATAACAAACTTAACTATTTCCTATCTTCCCCGTGTAATACTTCTCATCCAATTTTGCTAGAAAGTATATTATGCCCTGCATATTTGAAGTTAAAGCGAAGTGTGATCATAAAGGTACTGTCAGTTTCACATCAAACTAGGGAGAATATGTTCACCAACACAATCTCCATAAAGGTGATGTTTGTTCCTTCCATATTGTAGTGGATTAAACTTGTTGACATTAATTGGATTTGTATCTAGCTATGTCATCCATGAATTGTTGGGTTGAGATGTACAGGCTCTCTGATTGTGATGGTACATCTTTTGTAGTGGGTTAAACTTGTTAACATTAATTGGATTTGTAGCTAGCTAGGTGATCCATGAACTTGTTGGGTTGAGACGTTTAATGATCATGTTAATCCAACTAAAGTTGCATTTTTTGTGTTTTTAGTTCTCTATTATTCTGTTTCTAATATATATTAGATTTTTAATGAGGGCTGAAATGAAAAAATTCTATATAGCATGTGAATGATCATGTTCATTCAACTGAAGGTGCATTCTTCGTGTTTTGAGTTCTCTATTATTTTGTTCCTAATAGATATTTTTTTAATGGCGGTTGAATTGCAAAATTTCCATATAGCATGCGACGACCCATATATTACCATGAAGTTCCGTTTTTCCATCATCGCTCCTAATCAATGGCAACCAGGTTGTGCCAGCTTACAACAGGCCACAGTGTTAACCCCTTGTTTCCACGAAAGCTCTAGGTAGGCGGATGACATTATGCCTAGCCAAATTGCACTTACTACAGAGTTGGAAAAGGATATCTATATGGATCACCAGATGGGTTTGTGCTAAAATATGAAGAGACAAAGGTGTGCAAGTTGTTAAAATCTTTACATGGCCTAAATATAGCACCTAAGAAATGGCATGAGCAGTTTGAGAAAACTCTACTTTCTAATGGCTTTGTGATTAATGAGTATGATAGGTGTGTACATTCTCCATGTGTGAACGATAGTGTTATATGTACATGGATGATATTCTGATCTTTGGTACAAACATGAAAGTGATAAATGAAGTCAAGTATTTCATGTCAAAGAGTTTTGATATGAAAGATCTGGGAGAAGTTGATGTGATTCTGAATATCAAGCTTACTAAGAACTAGAATGAGATTACTTTAACACAATATTATTATGTTGGGAAGGTCTTGAGCCGATTTAGTTTTATGGAAAGTAAGACTTCTCGAAGACCTTATGATCCTAGTGTGACATTACAAATGAATAAGAAGGAACCAACATAAGGAACCAACAGATCAGTTGAAGTATTCACAAATTGTTGGTTCTCTCATGTACTTATCAAGCGCTACAATACCCGATATCTATTTTGTAGTGAGAAATTTGAATACGATCATGTATAACCCAGGTTTTGATCATTGACATGCACTTGAAAGTATCATGCACTATCTATGTGGTACAACGCGCTATGGGATTCATTATTCAGGCAACCTTGCTGTGCTTGAAGGATAAAGTGATTCAAACTGGATATCTAATGTTGATGAACTCTATGCCACAAGCGGGTATGTGATTATCCTTGGAAGTGGTGCAGTGTCATGGAGGTCTCGTAGACAGCCCAAATTGACGAGGTCAACCATCGAAGCAGAACTCACTACTTTAGACAAAGGCACTTTTGAGTCAGAATGGTTGGGTGATCTCTTGATGGACTTGCCTGTGGTTTAAAAACCTATGCCGGCAATCCTTTTTAATTGTGACAACCAAACTATTATTGTTAAAGTTAACAATTCTAAGGATAACACAAAGCCATCAACACATGTAAAGAGACATTTGGAATATGTCAGAAAGTTGAGAAACTCTGGAGTAATAACGGTTATGTATTTAAATAGACAAAAACATGGTAGATCCCTTTACAAATGGAATATCATGACATGTGATAGAAAGTGCATCGAGGGAGATGAAGTTGAGACCGCTGAAAGTCACACCATAATGGTAACCCAGCCTATGTTATCGGAGATACCGTGAATTAGAACCTAGAAAGAACAAACTAGTGGTTTGACTGAGTAGAGTACTTTTTGACCATCTCTATGTGAAGATGCATAACTCTTAAAATCTATAAGGTAGGTTAGAAACATGCCTTAATGCGTTTCTTTTGTCCATAACTAGCAAATATGTCGTCCTACAGGGCATTCTTGAAAGAACACACCTATATGACCTCGATTGTAAACGTGGTAGTCTACGAGACTTGGGTGGTCTCTAGTAAACTCATGGTAAGACCAGGGAGTATAGCGCATATGCTCCAACCCACGGGGTAGGCTACCGACAGATTGGTACTGGTTATGATTTTGAGTGAAATTTATTTGCACCAAACTTGAAATTCAAGGTTTATCCATTGTTCAAGTTGTTGATAGATGTAGCTCAAGACTCTAATAGGAAGTTCAACTTAGTAGTCTCTGCAGAAACACTAGTATATAAATAAGTGGCACAGATTCATAGGTCTTCAAATGGGCATTTGAGATATGATGGGGGATTGTTAGAAATAATGGGCTAAATGATTAGAATCATGTGAGATTTCAGATTTTCCCTAAATATCAGGAAGCCCATATGTGATCCAACCCAAGTTGGCGGAATCAGACATGTGTGTTGCAAGAAGAGTGGGAGCTAAAGTTTAGTCCCACATGGAAAGTTGGAGGTGAGTTGCACCACCTTATAAGGTGTAGTGTATCACCACTTTGGAAGTAATAGAAAAGAGAAGTGCTACAGACGTGATCCTCCTCCGACCATGCCGCTCGCCCGCTTGCCTCATCAAGACGCAACAAGCACGCGCTGTGGTTTGCAGATGTGTCAACAATTAGTCGGTTTGGGTCTCTCCTGGATCGTGGGCTACTATAACCGACATGAAGTCGTGCTCAACATAGCCTCAGGCAACGTGTCAACAGTTTGATAGACGTTGTTTTTCGAGATACTCAATATAAGCATGAGCATCTTCCACCATGCAGTACACCGAGACCAAACTAGGATTTTTCCATCCTCTCTACTTGCGCACCACCGTAGTCTACTCCATCCTGCGAGCTGCGTGAACAGAGAAAAGGGGGAGCATGTCTCTAGAACCACTCTTCTTTGAGATCCTATATGGGAGAGTGTGAATAAGTTTGTCACCACAATATGTATTCCTGGTTGTCTAGCCAGATCGCATGCGCATCATCTTCAACACCGTCTTCTTTTACAAGTCTCGGCAACCTCTTCACCGATGGCGACTTCATCGGGAACCGATCAGTACATATATTGTGATCCGGTATGTTGTTATAGTATGTTCTTTCGTATGCACTACTACTCTTCATGTTGACTAGTACATCTAGTATGTTAGAGTTTCAAATAATTATAGCTAATATAATCATTATTTTTTAGGGGTTCGTAGCATGGAAAAACAAAAAAATTCTACCGCATGCAAACAAACAAGCCAAGATCTATCTACTAGATTGTAGCAACGAGTCGATAGAGGAACTCACCATCGAAGATTCCAAAGTGTTTAACGAGAGCAGATTCTCATGGGTGATGTAGCCATACTCTTGCCGATCTCAAGATCGCGTAGACGATCCTTCCCACTGCGTTCCAAGGCGCTTCCTGATCGGTCACACGTTCGGACTTCGATGAAGACCTTCCTCTCACTTGTTCCAAGAGGGTGGCAGAGGTTGTAGCACTCTCCCGCGATTCCTAAGACGACGTGATACCTAAGTAGAGGGAGATCTCAGGCTTCGCCTTAAGCCAAGCAAGTATGGTGGACTATGAGAGGCCTTGGCGATCTAGGGTTTATAGGCACCAAGGGAGGAGGCTAGGCGGCTAGGGATTGGGAGAGCCCCAACTCGTGCTAGGAAAACCCTAGGGCGGCGCGACTTGTGGTGGCCGGCTAGGGCTAGGGTTTTGGTGGAGAGGTGTAGGTAAGAGGGGCACCCTGCCCTTCTTTATAGGTGGGAGGCGGCGCCAAGGGAGGAGTCCTCCCCCAAGTCGTCCTCCTTGGCCGGCGGGTGGAGGGAGAGGAACTCCTCCCCAAGTAGGTTTCCTACTCTCCCTCCATCAAGCAAAACTGTCGTTTGACTTTTCAAATTGGCGTTTGACTTTTCAAATTGGCGTTTGACTTTTCAACCTAGGATTTGATTTCTCCCTTTATTTTTCCCAGCCATGATACCTAGTACATGATGCAACCATTACACATTGTCATGACACATTCACGTACCCTTCACCTCCGGAGTGTCGGACCTTCCGGGACCTTCTAGAACATTCCCGATGAGAACACCGGAATCATTCCCCAACTCCGAAACAGGACTTTCCTTATATGAATCTTATTCTCCGGACCATTCCGGATCTCCTCGTGATATCCCGGATCCCATCCGAGACTCTGAACAACATTCAATCTCTTACTCATCATTCCATAACTACTCAACAAACATCGAATCCTTAAGTGTGTCTCCCTACGGTTCGTGAATTATGCGGACATGATCGAGAAACTTCTCCGAACAATAACCAATAGAGGAATCTGTAAATTCATATGTCTCCCACATATTTCTACGATTACTTTGCGATCGAATGAACCACTCACATACGATACCAATTTCCCTTTGCCTCATGATAGTTTACTTATCCGAGGTTTTGATCGTCGGTATCTCTGCATACCTAGTTCAACCTCGTTACCGATAAGTACTCTTTTCTCGTTCTCGTGGTATGTGATCCCTTGTGATCCAGTCACATGCTTGCAAGCTAATTGGATGACATTACACCAAGAGGGCCTAGAGTATATCTATCCGTCATATGGATGGACAAATCCCACTCTTGATCCATGTGTCTCAACCCATACTTTCCGAACACTCAATACCACCTTTATAGCCACCCAGTTACGGTGTGGTGTTTGATGTCATCAAAGCATCCTTCCGGTGATGGTCATAAGCATGATCTCATGGTCGAAGGAATTAGGTTACTATGTATCAGAAAGCTTATAGGAATTGAACTATTAAAATGACTTGATCTTTATGCTACGCTTATCTATAGGATTATGTCCATCATACCATTCTCCTAATGATATGATCTTGTTCTTAATAACATCTCAATGGTCATGATAGGGAAACCACAATCGTCTATTAACCAACAAGCTAGTATTATGAAGAGGCTTTACTAGGGACTCTAATTTAGTTTACAAATCACACAAGTATTAATGTTTCCTTGTTAATACTGTTATAGCATGAATGTAAACATTTATCATAAACACAAAAATATAATAATAACTACATTTATTATTGCCTCTAGGGCATATCTCCAACAGCCTCCCACTTGCACTAGAGTCAACTAATCTAGATTACATGGTAATATACCGAACACCCATGGCAGTTTGGTGTTGGTTATGTTTTTCCCTCGGGAGAGGTTTAGTCAACGGATCCGCCACATTCAAATATGTGTGTACTTTGCAAATCTTTATGTCACCATCTTGGACATGTTCTCGAATAGCGTGAAAACGTAGCTTGATGTGCTTCAGCTTCTTGTGTGACCTTGGTTCTTGCGCATTGGCTATGGCGCTCATGTTATCACAGTAGATAGACATTGGGTCCAACGCACTTGGAACCACACCGAGCTCTGTAATGAACTCCTTCATCCATATCGCTTCCTGTGAAGCCTCCGAAGCAGCTATGTATTCCGATTCTGTTGAAGATCTCGCCACAATGCTTTGCTTTGCACTCCTCCAGCTAACTGCTGCACCATTCAAAGTAAATACGTATCCAGATTGTGATTTAGAATCATCCAGATCGGTGTTCCAACTAGCATCGTTGTAACCATTAACAACGAGTTGTTCATCACCTCCATAAGAAAGAACCATATCCTTAGTTCTTCTCAAGAACTTAAGGATGTTTTGATCCGTCCAATGATCCACTCCTGGATCACTTTGATATCTGCTAGTCAAACTAACAGCATAAGCAATGTCGGGTCTAGTACATAGCATGGCATACATTAGAGATCCTATGGCTGAGGCATAGGGAGTCTTACTCATCCTTTCTCTATCTTCTCGCCATGGGACTTTGAGTTTTACTCAAGGTCGTATTGGCCAACATGGGCAAGAACCCTTTCTTGCTATCTTCCATTCCAAACCTCTTTAAAACTTTGTCCAAATATGTACTTTGTGACAATGATATCAGGCGTCTCGATCTATCTCTATAAATCTTTATGCCTAATATGTAAGCTGCTTCACCAAGATCTTTCATTGAAAAACTATTATTCAAATATTCTTTGACACTATTAAGAAGGTCTACATCATTCCCAATCAACAATATGTCATCTACAAATAGTATTAAGAATGCTACAGAGCTCCCACTCACTTTCTTGTAAATACAATATTCTCCATAAGTTTGTATAAAACCAAAGCTTTTGATTACCTTATCAAAACATTGATTCCAACTTCAGGATTCTTGCTTCAGTCCATATATGGACCATTCAAGTTTGCACACCTTGTTAGCATCTTTAGGATCGACAAAACCTTTGGGTTGCATCATATACAACTCTTCATTAATGTCTCCATTGAGGAACGCCGTTTTGACATCCATCTGCCATATCTCAAAATCGTAATATGCAGCGATTGCTAACATAATCCTCACAGACTTTAGCTTCGCTACTAGTGAGAAAGTCTCATCATAGTCAATTCCTTGAATTTGTCGAAACCCTTTTGCGACAAGTCGAGCTTTATAGACAGTAATATTACCATCAGCATATGTTTTCTTCTTAAAAAACCATTTGTTCTCGACAGCCTTCCGGCCATCCGGTAAGTCCACCAAAGTCCATACTTGGTTTTTTGTACATGGATCCAATTTCGGATTTCATGGCATCTTGCCATTTATTGGAATCTGGTCTCATCATCGCTTCCTCATATGTCGCAGGGTCATCGGTGTTGTCCACCAACATGACACTCATAACGGAATCATACCAATCAGGAGTTGTACGAGTTCTCATTGACCTGCGAGGCTCTGTAGCAACTTCAACCGAAGTTTCATGATCATCATCATTAGCTTCCTCTCTTATTGGTGTAGGCGCCACGGGAACTACTTTCGGTGATGCGCTACTCATAAGTTTGAGAGAAGGTTCAACAACCTCGTCGAGTTCTACTTTCCTTCCAGTCACTTCTTTCGAGATAAATTCCTTCTCTAGAAAGGATCCATTCTTGGCAAGTAAGATTTTTCCTTCGGATCTATGATAGAAGGTATACCCAATAGTTTCCTTCGGGTATCCTATGAAGACGCATTTTTCTGCTTTGGGTTCAAGCTTGTCCGGTTGTAACTTCTTTACATAGGCTTCTCAACCCCAAACTTTAAGGAACGACAATTTAGGTTTCTTCCCAAACCATAATTTATACGGTGTCATTTCAACGGATTTAGATGGTGCCCTATTTAAAGTGAATGCGGCTGTTTCTAATGCATAACCCCAAAATTATAGCGGTAAATCTGTAAGTGACATCATAGAACGAACCATATCTAAGAGAGTTCGATTACGACGTTCGGACACACCATTACGCTGTGGTTTTCCCGGCGGTGTCAATTATGAAAGTATTCCGCATTTCTTCAAATGCTCGCCAAACTCATAACTTAGATATTCACCTCCACGATCAGAACGTAGATATTTAATCTTCTTGTTACGTTGATTCTCTACCTCACTTTGAAATTCCTTAAACTTCTCGAAAGTTTCGGACTTATGTTTCATGAACTAGATATACCCATATCTACTCAAGTCATCCGTGAAGGTAAGAACATAACGATAACCACCGCGCGATGCTACACTCATTGGTCCACACACATCGATATGTATGATTTCCAATAAGTCCGTAGCTCGCTCCATCATACCAGAAAATGGAGTCTTAGTCATTTTACCCATCAAACATGCTTCGCATCTTTCAAGTGATTCGAAATCAAGTGATTCAAGAAGTCTATCGGAATGGAGTTTCTTCATATGCTTCACTCCGATATGACCAAGACGACAGTGCCACATATAGGTCGAGTTATCACAGAATTTCAAACGTTTAGCTCCAATGTTATTAATATGTGTATTTCCACTATTGATATTCAATAAGAATAGACCATATATCAAAGGTGCATGTGCATAAAACATATTACTCATATAAATCGAACAACCATTATTCTCGGACTTAAACAAGTAACCGTCTCGCAATAAACAAGATCCCGATATAATGTTCATGCTTAACGCAGGCACCAAATAGCAATTATTTAAGTATAAAACTAATCCCGATGGTAGATGAAGAGGTAGCGTGCCGACCGCGATCACATCAACCTTTGATCCATTTCCAATGCGCATCGTCACCTCGTTCTTCGCTAGCTTCCATTTATTCACAAGACCGCTTTGAGTTACAAATATGAGCAACCGAACCAGTATCAAATACCCAGGCACTACTACGAGTACTAGTGAGATCACATCAATAAAATGTATAACAAAAATACCTTTATTATTGATGTTGTCGTTCTCCAAATCCGCCAAGTACTTTGGGCAATTTCGCCCAAAGGACCTCTCCCTTGCAAGAAAGCATCAAGACGTGCTTAGGTCCAGCTTTGGTCTTCTTCGCGGCATGGCAACTTTCTTACCACCCTTCTTGAAGTTTACCTTTTGCTTAGACTTGCCTTTCTTGAATTTGGTGGTCTTATTGACCAACAACACTTGATGCTCTTTCTTGATCTCCACTTCTGCAGATTTCAACATGGATAAGAGTTCTGGCAATGTCTTGTTCATGCTTTGCATATTGTAGTTCATCACAAAGTTCTTGTAACTTGGTGGAAGTGATTGGAGGACACGGTCAATCCCCATAGCATTAGGAATCACTATACCCAAGCTTTGGAGTTTGTTTGCGTGCCCAGACATCTTAAGCACATGCTCACTGACGGAGCTGCCCTCTTCCATCTTGCAGTTAAAGAACTTTACAGAAGCCTCATAACTCTCAACTGCCGCGTGAGTCTCAAATATCAATTTGATTTCACGGACAATATCATGTGGGTCATGGTTCTCAAACCTTTTCTGAAGCTCCGATTCCAAACCATACAAGATAGCACACTGTACTGATTCTTCCGAGCGAGGTAAACATTCTTTACTTCATCGGTAGCATCAGCTGCAGGCGGGTCACCCAGCGGTGCATCCAACACATAGATCAAATTACCAGCATTGAGGACAATCCTCAAATTGCGGAACCAATCCGCGAAGTTTCTTCCATTGTTTTTCAACTTTTCTTTCTCTAGGAACGCATTAAATTGATGGTAGGGGCCGCCATTGATCTACAAAAAATTTGCAATAGTTTAGACTAAGTTTATGACAAATTGAGTTCTAATTAATAGTTAAATTAATCTAGGTGAACTCCCACTCAAAACAATATCCCTCACATTGTTTTAGTGATCACACGAAACAAATCCACCACATCAAAACCGATCATCACGAGAGTTGATGTAGCTTCAATGGCGAACAATCGACATGTTCATCATATCTACTATATGATTCATGCTTTACCTTTCGGTGATCCTTGTTCCGAGACCATGTCTGTACATGCTAGGCTCGTCAAGATCAAACCCTAGCTTCCGCATGAGCAAATCTGTCTTGCTCACGTTGTATACACTTGCAGAATCTAACACACCCGATCATCACGTGGTGCTTCGAAACAACAAGCTTTAGCAACGGTTCTTACTAAGGATGAACACTTTAAAACTTAAAATTTATGTGCATGAGGGATCATCTTATAATGCTACCGTCGTTAACTGAGCAATACAAGATGCATAAAGGATTAACATCACATGCAATTCATAATATGTGATATGATATGGCCTTTCTTCTTGTGCTTCCGATCTCCATCTTCAAGCACGAACATGATCTCCATCATCACCGGCATAGCGTCAAGGTCAATGGCTTCGTTTCATGGTTGTCGTCCACCAGCTCCAACTATTACAACTACTTTGAATAGACACGCGAGTCTTAACAGAATTTAAAGACAACCATATATTCTCACGGTTGCCAACTTACAATAAGGAACATTGCATACATCAAATATAATCACAATCATGGCCATATCACATCACATCACACCTCAAAAACAAAGTTAGACCTCTAATTTTCTTTGCATATTTTACGTGGTTTGGGGCTTTCAATAAGTGTCGATCTAACTTACGAACAAGAACCACAACATTGATGTTTGAACTATCAAGTGCCCGTTGTAAATTGGATCTATACTATAATGGGAGAGAGACACCCAAAGCCACTTATGCAATACAAGTTTCATGTTGAGCGTGGAGCAAGTCTCATGAACGATGTCATGTAAGGTTAGCCCGGGCCACTTCATCCCATCATACCGCAAGATGCAAAGTACACAAGAAGCAATTGATAATAAAAGCACCACCGCCCACAATGACCATTGTGTTCTACTCGTGCAACAGATCTACATATAGACACGGCTCTGATACCACTGTAGGGGTTCGTAGCATGGAAAAACAAAAAAATTCTACCACATGCAAACAAACAAGCCAAGATCTATCTACTAGATTGTAGCAACGAGTCGATAGAGGAACTCACCCTCGAAGATTCCAAAAGTGTTTAACGAGAGCAGATTCTCATGGGTGATGTAGTCGTACTATTGCCGATCTCAAGATTGCTTAGACGATCCTTCCCACAAGGCTGCTTTCAGCTGGCAGTCGGTCACACGTTCGGTACTCGATGAACACCTTCCTCTCCCTTGGTCCAGCAGGCAGTGGAGGTTGTAGCACTCTCCTCGCAATTCCGGTAGCACGACAGCGTGATACCGGAAGTAGAAGCGGAGATTTCATAGGGCTTCGCCTTAAGCCGGAGCGAGTATGGTGGACTATGAGAGAGGCCTTGGCGATCTAGGGTTTAGAGGCACCAAGGTAGGAGGCTAGGCCGTCGGCTAGGGCTTGGGGAGAGCCCCAACTCGGCGGCTAGGGCAAACCCTAGGGCGGCGGCGACTTGTGGTGGCCGGTGGCTAGGGCTAGGGTTTTGGTGGAGAGAGATGTAGGGAAGAGGGGGCACCCCTGCCCCTTCTTTTATAGGTGGGAGGGCGCCAGCCAAGGGGAGGGAGTCCTCCCCCAAGTCGGCCTCCTTGGCCGGCGGGTGGAGGGAGAGGAACTCCTCCCCAAGTAGGTTTCCTATTCTCCCTCCACCAAGCAAAACTGCCGTTTGACTTTTCAAATTGGCGTTTCACTTTTCAAACTAGGATTTGATTTCTCCCTTTATTTTTCCCAGCCATGATAACTAGTACATGATGCAACCATTCCACATTGTCATGACACATTCATGTACCCTTACCCTCCGGAGTGCCGGACCTTTCGGAACCGTCTAGAACATTCCCGATGAAAACATCGGAATCATTCCCCAACTCCAAAACATGACTTTCCTTATATGAATCTTATTCTCCGGACCATTCTGGATCTCCTCGTGATATCCCGGATCCCATTCAGTCTCTTACTCATCATTCCATAACTCCTCAACAAACATCGAATCCTTTAGTGTGTCTCCCTACGTTTCGTGAATTATGCAGACATGATCGAGACACTTCTCCGAACAATAACCACTAGAGGAATCTAGAAATTCATATGGCTCCCACGTATTTCTACGATTACTTTGCGATCGAATGAACCACACACATACGATACCAATTTCCCTTTGTCTCACGATAGTTTACTTATTCGAGGTTTTGATCGTCGGTATCTCTGCATACCTAGTTCAACCTCGTTACCGAAGTACTCTTTTCTCGTTCCCGTTGTATGTGATCCCTTGTGATCCAGTCACATGCTTTCAAGCTAATTGGATGACATTCCACCGATAGGGTCCAGAGTATATCTATCCGTCATATGGATGGACAAATCCCACTCTTGATCCATGTGTCTCAACCCATACTTTCCGAACACTCAATGCCACCTTTATAGCCACCCAGTTACGGTGTGGTGTTTGATGTCATCAAAGCATCCTTCCGGTGATGGTGATAAGCATGATCTAATGGTCAAAGGAATTAGGTTACTATGTATCAGAATGCTTATAGCAATTGAACTATTAAAATGACTTGATCTTTATGCTACTGTTATCTATAGGAGTATGTCCATAATACCATTCTCCTAATTATATGATCTTGTTGTCAACAACATCTCAATGTTCATGATCAGGAAACCATGATCATCTATTAACCAACAAGCTAGTATTATGAAGAGGCTTTACTAGGGACTCTAATTTAGTTTACAAATCACACAAGTATTAATGTTTCCTTGTTAATACTATTATAGCATGAATGTAAAAATTTATCATAAACACAAATATATAATAATAACTACCTTTATTATTGCCTCTAGGTCATATCTCCAACATATTTATATTCAGAAATTAATTGTGGAAATGATGCCTAATATCCCAACAGTTATATCTAGTGATTCTGATCGAAGCCACTAGTTACAAATCGGCCCTTATTGGCTAAAACATGGCTTGTCGAGTTTTCTTCTTGCCTAATTTACTCACTCTTGAACTCTGAGTCATCAGTAGGATGTTGCAAAACCTCCTTTAGCGGAATGGTATAGGTGGATCTCTCTTCTATTATACTCTTGATCATAGAAACAACTTTTGCACAATCATAGGAAATGTACTCCATTGCCGATCTAGAGCACATCCTTCCACACACGTCGTCAATGCCTCCTCCAAAGATGATGAAAAGGTTGATAGAGATATTCATGATGAGAATACGATCGCCCTTTATCATCCTGTGTAACCATACCCGCTCCTCCTATCTGTGTGTCCAAGTTGTAGTAGCGATCTACATTCAACTTGGTCCAGCCGATCGGTGGCTGATGCATGTAAAATGAATACATGAACTTTGTAGTTTGTTAACATGTTCTTTCACATATTTGCATCATATATAATGTTATATCCATGTTTTATATTGATTTTTGGGAATTTACCAGTGATCCTCTTTATTTTGGCTATAACCCGGCAGGGCAGAAAAACCCTGTTTTAATGTTTTTGACATTTCAAGACCTATACGAAGTCAAATGGACCTGCACTTTTGGGAATGCCAATATTTATGCACAATAAGCATTTGGAGATCAAGAATCCCCCCAGGAGGGCCAAGAGTTCCAAGATAGCCTAGGGGGCGCGCCCAGCCTAGGTGGGCGCGCCACCTATTCTATCTCCCTCCTCGATCATCTGGTCGTCTTGATTCTTTCGCCCACGGAGTTCTCTTGACCTAAAAATCCCTATATAAGGACCCCTCCCTGGGGAGTCCTCGAGAGAGAGCACACCAGAGACGAAAATACCACCAAACAGAGTCAGATCTAGCGAAGATTGGAGGGGGAAACTCGGCCAGAGCAACCTTGGGGGAGATCTCCACCCTCTCCAACATCTCCAGCATCATCACCATGATGAAGAGGGAGTAGTCCACCTCTGGGCTATGAGTTTGTGGCAGTAGCTTGATCTATCCCTTTCTTGTTCTTCATAGATCTAGTACCATATGAGCTGCCCTACATGATTATGGCCTTATTTTTAATTCCTATGTGGTGGATCTTTGTTCTATGATTTGATATTTGAGATTGGAATCTATTTTGTGTAAGATGTTTTGGTAGATGCATATCATGCACCCAGTTCTTAATTTATTGTTTTGATCCAACTTGTATACGATAACTTGTATGGGGAGAAGTGTGTGTTAGATAGAGTAGCAGGGTGGTAGGGATTGAACTGTGACAAACAATATTTAAGATCTACTTTGGGTTTTACATTTATTTTGCTGCCTCACTAGGTATAAAGTGAAATCATGTGCTATAGTTATCATATGACAGTGTGATAATCTTGTTAAATCAAGGTAGCATATTTGTATTTGAAACATCATGTTATATTGCCTAAAGCTATACTCTGATTTGTTTTTAATTCAAGATTGCATAGAGTTTCCCTTTCTTGAGTAGTATAAGAGAGATGTATTCCATCCCTATGTTAGAACGTGATGTCCATATTGATTCCTTTATCAAGCACATATAGAAGTTCAATGAATCTTTACCATTGATAAATTGTTTTATGATCACTACAACCTAAAAAGAGAGTAGACAAGTGAACCCATAAACCTCGGTCCGATTTTTACCATAAGAAATACCTTTCTATTACATCTTCTTTTATATTTTCTATAATTTATTATTTTGAAAATACAAAATTCTTTCCTTACTTGCAATCACTGATAAAAACCCAAAAACAACGGTACTATCTTCCACGCCATCTAGTTTGCATTACTTTACTTTATTTACTTTAGTGTACTTTATATTTTATTTCATATTACTAATACAAAACCTTGTGCTTGGCAACCACTTCGTGGAGTTGGGGACACCAGATAAATTAATTTACTTTACAGGTTGCTTGAAGAGATGAAAACAAATACCCTTCTATAGCCAATTCCTCGAGAGTTTGATATAAACCCTCGAGTCACCCTTATCTGAAAAAGAAGCTTTCTACAACACTCTACACTTGGAGTCCCAACGAAAATTGGCCACATTTGTTTCCACTAGTGTGTCAACAGTTAGTGGTGGTTACCACAGGTCCCAGTAGTGGTGGTTTTGGATGGCAGGATAGCCTGAAATGGTGTTCTTCTGCTTGTGCAAAGGCTTCTTTCTAGGTTAGCTAATCATGCTCTTGGACTCTTTTGGGTGAGAAAAATATCGGTATGATTTAGATGGGTTGAGGTTTAGGATTGATGTCTAGGTCTGCAGGTCGTGTAAGCAGAATTAAACTGTCAAGTTTTACATGGATATGTTAGTTAATTCAATGTCATTAACCTCTCTAAGAGGAGTACAATTTTAGTTGCTTCCATATATTTTCAATTTTTATTTTGGCAGGCCAATCGCTCTTTTGACTTTGAAATGTAGAACCTTTATCAATCTACTGCTCTTTTACACATTATAAAGAAATAAGGTATCTAGAAAAAAGAGGGTTAACTCATAGGAAATCCCAGCCGTTCCTACATCCAACACTACTAAACTATTTTTAACGTCTAACTGGAGTGGGGAATCTTTATATCCCTGGCCAAACAACAAAAAGAACTCATACCCCTGGCATCGATAATCCAGACACGACACTAGAAAAAAGAGGGTCCACTCACGGATAACCTTTTTGGAATCCGTGTCATTGGATGGGGGAGTGGCAGGTGAGAGTCATTTCTGTCGAGATCAAAGGCGGGTTTTTTTTTACGGTTGCATTTTGTTACAATAATCTTCTGTTAAAATTTTTGAAGCATGGTTAGTATTTTTGAATTTTAGCTGGCCTTGTTAGGTCAATCCATTTGAGATTTAATTAGGAAACCATATAACGCTAAATACAAGGCGTATTGTGGAAAATCACTCGTAACTCCCAAGGTCCAGTGATCTCATCATTTCTTAAAACATTCACAAAGTTTAATTTTAGTTCTTCAAAAATATCTGAAAAGAAAAACATCCTAGCACATATACATGTGTACTATGTATGGAAACATTTGCAGCAAATTAACTTCCCATATGTGATCGATATATGCATAAACGATAGGACAGTGCTAGGCGTCCCCTGGGGGATTTGTGGTTTTCATCCCCCGGGTCCCCAGCCAACCACGTGTCCTTTTTTGAATTCAAAATCATGCTTTTGCTACATTTGCCCCGCTTTTGCTACATTTGTCCCGCTTTTGCTACATTGTAGCAGAAAACGGTTCAGTCCAGAAAATAAAAAAACAGACTGAACCTCGTCGGAGATTTTGCCGGAGATCTCGCCGGCGACCGTGTAGCAAAAAAGTTGTGCTAATGTAGCATATCCGACCTCGCCGGAGACTCACCGGAAACTTTCGTCGGTGGACATCACCGGAGACCGGGTAGCAAAAACGTTACGCTATTGTAGCAAAACTGTAAAACGGCGGTAGCAAAAAAAAAGTACTAATGTAGCAAAAAGAACGACCTCGCCGGAGACATCATCGGTGCCTGCCGTAGCAAACCGATTTTGCTAGGGACTTTCATCAAAAATGTCGTAGCAAATACTTTATACTATTGTAGCAAAAATATAGAACAAAAATAGCGAAAAATTACTACTATTGTAGCATCGCCTGTAGCAAAATCTCAAAACTCATTTATTGGTCAGTAGCATCGCGACTCTTCATCTGTAGCAAAAAATATTGTAGCAAAAAAAATTCAAAATGTAGCAAAAAATCCATTTCGCCAGAGACATCGCCGGGACTTTGTAGCAAAAAAAATTTGCTACCATAGCAAAAACTACTTCGCTGGACTTCGCTGGACATCATGTAGCAAATTTTTTACAATATTGTAGCGAACACATAAAACAGTTCTAGCAAAATAAATACATGCATGTAGCAAATCCCCACCACATCAAAAAAAAATCCAAACACAACTCTCGTCGTCGGTAGCATCTCCAAGTAGCAAGTCGGGTTGCCTTAAGTAGCAACATCGGACGCTTCTTGTAGCACCACCACTGGCCACAGGTAGCACCACCGTCGACTACGGCGAGATCTGCAGCTGGTGGGCGGCCAAGGGCGCGGCACGGCGTGACTCGCAGGTGGGCGGACGGAGGCGAAGAGACATGTACGAGACGGCGGCGAGTTACAGCGATCACAGCAGCTCCATACGCTCTAGCAGCGATGAGGCAAGGCGAAACCGAGGCCGGTGGCAAGGCGGCGTGTATGGGGACGAGCCGCGCGGCAAGGCTGGCGGCGGCGAGTATGGGACGGCGGCACGACGGGACGAAAGCGACCATGGCTTCCTTGTCGAGGAGGATGTCGTGAGGTTGGCGGAGGCGACAGGGAGAGGGAGGCGAGCAGCAAGGCCGAAGATGAGGTGGAGGCGGCGTGAGATTGAGATGGTGTGGTGGTGGCTCTTGGCTGCGATTTTGAGATGGACAGGAAGATATAGAAGACGAAGTCACCAGGATTAAGGAGGAGATAAGGTTGAGTTTTTTTTTGACCAACGTGGGCTGGTGGAGCCAATAATTGTGTACCTCACGATGGGCTTCCATCCAACGGGCGCGCACCCGGGGGATGCGACGACGCGATCCCCCGGGGGAACAGTATCATTTTCCTAAACGATAAGAGCCAAGAGAAAGAGAAAGAGAAAGAGAAAGCGAGAGAGATATAGATAGAGGGGCCCAAGCTAGCAGTCTCTCCGACAACCCACGTTCAGCTGGCAGATTCATAATGTGGATCAGCAGTACGATCGAGATAAAGTGGAAGACTCACTGCTACGGTCACCATCGCGTGTTAGTGGAAGACTCACTGCTGCGGTCAACGAGGATAGTGCACGTGAAAGCATATACTACCTCGGTTTTAAAATAGATGTCTTAAATTTATTAAAATTTAAATAAATTTAAACACTATTTAATATATAGATTTATATAAAATTTGAAAAACCTAGATGTCATATACTGAAGTTGGCGGCCGGCGATGCAAGTGCGCTTGGCCGAGCAAGTTGAGACAGGAAATCCTAGATGTCACATGATTAAGTGCTAATAATGAAGAATAGCACCATAGACATGTGCTGCTCAAGAATCAAGAATGGCGGGCCGGCGATGCAAGTGGACCTGCGAGTCGAAGAAATTGTCGAGGCCGCCAACTTTTCTCTTGTTTTGATAGTACTACCTACGATCGAGCCAGTGGACCTGCTTATTTGGCTCCACGTACGAACGAACTACATATCATTGTAGCTCCGCGTGTAGACAGTTAAAGATCCCACGGTCGGCACTGCAAGCACTCACCAGAAAAGATGGCGACTAAACCGAGTAATAATGTTTGTATTTTATTTTTCAAAATTGAAAACTTGATTTTAAAGTATCAAAAGAATCCAAAAAAGTATTATATATTCACATAGATAATGTACTATATCAAACACACAAAGTTTGAACACAAAATACCTTATATTTTGGTCTCAACATGCGCAGCTTCCTGCTCCTTCGCCATCAATACCGGCGCGAGAACGCAGGTGGTGTCCAGCGGGTCAGCGGGTCGTCGCATCGCCATTGATGGTGCAGGTTGTCGTTGGCCAGCCTTCCACGCAGCGTCTCTGAATCGCTGCCACGGTTGCGTTTGAATCGCCGCCGCGGTTGCGTATCAATCAGTGTCATAGACCGCGTCTAGAATCAATGCCGCATGTGGCTGTGGGTGGGTCAGTGGCACGTGCGGTCACGACGTCCGTGTTGTCAGCGCGCGTTCGGGCCAGCGTAACCGAGCCCCAGATTAGATGCATGGATGGTTCGAGCTGGACGCGTTATCGCTGGATGGATCGCTCCGCTGGGACGCCGCGTACGCTGATTTTCGAACACGCGCAAACGGTTTGGATCGCCCGGTGAAGATGCCCTAACCTTTTGCCCTTTCCGGTTTGCTTTGGCACTCATCGGCAGATTGGGCAGGTCCTGCTACACATTTCCGCACGCGGGGTAGGCAGGTTGATGAATGTGAATCGAACAATGTTCCCAACGTCCTCAACCCAGCACTTAATGAACTTCGGTTACCTGGAGAAAAACGGCCCGCACCGGCACCACCACCCCATGTTAGCAAATTGGGCCATCCAGGAAACCATCTCGGAATATCAGGCCTCCTAGCAAGTAGGGCCAGGCTGGTCTGCCGACAAATAACGGCGAATTTTTTTAAATAATACGAATTAATTAATTAATTTGAGTTTTATTATGCGTTTTTTCGAAATTTCAGATCTAGCACTTTGTCGGCCAGGGGCAAGTCGACTGGGCCAATCGGCTCCGCCGATCGCAGCCCAATCGTCCGGCAGATAGTCGATAAGTCGGCCAACAATGGACCACAACGATCGACAGTCGGGCCGGGCCAGCAGCCGACTGCCCAATCGGCCAGGCCCAGGCCGACTGGGGCCAGATAAGGGCGACGCCGCCGCGCCTGGCCCTTCTTCTCCACGCGACGCGCCTGGCCAGCTGCTGCCTCTCTCTCTCCCCTTCGTGTTCTTCATTTCTAGCCACCTTTTTTCTCAGATTTTGCTCGATTTGACCACAAAAACTTCAATCCAAAACCATTAGAGAGGGAGTGGAAGCCCGATCTACGGATGGGTTAGCTCATTGCTTGATTTGGTGTTGGTTTGTTGGAGGAACGATGGTGGAGCTGTGGTGGAGCAATGGCAATGGTGGTGGAGCTGTGGTGGAGGAGCTAAGGCTGTGGTAGTGGAGCAGTGTTCGAGCTGTGTTGGTGGTAGCTTCTCTCGCTTTAAGGGTAAACTCTAATCCCTCGATAATAAATGGATATTGTATATGGTTACGTACGTTCGTCGTATGGTTAGTCTATTAGAATATTTGGCTAGTTGATTAGTAAAAATATTTGACCGATGGGTTAGGCACAAAAATTTGGCCAGTGGATTAGTAGCAATATTTGACCGGTAGCAATAATATCATATTTTTTAGAATATTTGCAAGCATTGCCCAAAGTTATACGCGTTGTCGATAATTAATTGATTAGGTTGTTTATTTTATGTCAGCAGAGATGACCAATTTAGTGAAGTTCGTGTTTTATTACGGTCCTAGGAATGTTCGAACAAATGACTTTGGAGCAGATCTGGGAGAGTTTATGTGTACACAGTTAGATTTGACTGCCCCTCAAACCTGGAGTGTTAGTCAGTTGAAGGAATGGTTGACAAGATGTTTAGGCTATAACATCGAGACGTACACCGTCAGCCTGCAAGCATTATGGACAAAGTCAAGAAAAAATATTTTCTGGACTTTAAGGCATGTAGATACAGACAGAGACTGGTTTAAGTGGTTAAAAGGCTGCGAAGATAGGCATATAAACCCTCGCGCATTAGTGCTTCCTGTCTTGAAGGAGATCGATGGTGGACATGTTTCGCGCCATAGTGCTGATTCAAGTTACGGGATGTACTCGTCGATCTTTGGGCGATGGTTATGAATCGAAGAGCGATCGAGATAGGAGGAGGAGGCGGTGGTTATGAATCGGGCATACGGTCGGGGAGGTGGAGAAGACTATAGTGGAGGCAGATGCGGACGAGGAAGATGGAGGCATGCAGAACATGATGGAAGAGGAGGATTACATGGATGGCGAGAGTGGTGATTCTGATGACCCTGATGATTCTGATGGAGAAGGCAATGGTGGAGAGGACATGCCGATTCCTGCTTCATGGAATCAAAACATGTCAACCGGAATGACCGTTGATGATGATCATGATTCTGCGTGGGAATATCACAGCAACAGAATTGCCCAGGGTGCCAGATATCAAGAAAAGCAACATTTGCAAGATGCAGTCGTTGCTTGGGCAATGTCAACACACAGGGTTTTGAAAACAACGGTGTCCTCTAAGAAATACTTGACAATGGAATGCGTGGATATAAATTGTCCAGGTAGGGTGCATGCCTATGTCCCTACGTATGACACAACTTGGTTGGTGAGCGACTATGTGTAGCACACATGTGAGCTACACAATGTTCCTGAAGATCATCTTAACCTCTCCTCCACACTTCTAGCTCGGCTGCTTTACACGGACTTAGTAGAGTGCAAAGCGATGACAGTACCCAGTATACAGAAGAAAGTAAAGACCCGGTTTAAGTACTCCATTTCGTATGGCAAGGGTTGGAGGGCAAAGAAAAGGGCTCTTGAGGAGAGGTTTGGTTCGTTTAGAGACGCGTATGACTCTGTGGTCCGACAACTTCAGACACTGCAGGATAGAAACCCAGGCACCTATGTCGACATACAATATTATGTGATACCCGAGGATCCATCCATGAAGGTGCTTCATCGAGTGTTCTTCTCTTTTGTTGTATGCATTCAAGCTTTCACTTACTGTCGTCCAGTGATATGTGTAGACGGTACTTTTCTAACTGGCAAGTACAAGGGTCAGATTCTTACCGCCATTGGTCAAGACGGCAACAATCAGATTGTCCCACTCGCATTTGCTTTCGTGGAGGACAAAAACACTGAAAGTTGGACATGGTTCTTCAGGCAGCTCAAAATAGCAGTTGTGAAAGACAAGCCCAATGTGTGCATCATTCATGATAGGCATGCAGGTATACTCAATGCCGTAAAACGGCTGACACAGCCAGGGCCGGAAGAGCAAACACCTTGGCTTGACATGCAAAGCCGATGGTGCATGCGCCATTTGGGTGCTAATTTCTTCTCACAGTTCAGAAACAAGAACCTCATGAATCTATTCAAAAAATTGTGCAAGCAGAACCAAGAATGGAAGCACGATTTCATATGCGCAAAGCTCGATGAATTTACTCAGAAACATGTGAGGGCAAGGAAAGCTGCGCAAAACGCAGCCGTAGCTGCACATCAAGCAGCAGTAGCGGCATAGGTTGCTACTGGAGATGTGTCTGTGGAGGAAGATCATGTAGGGCTTTGTGACTTGCCTGGATTTGATCCAACTGGTACAAGGAGAAGGCTCGGAAGATCCAGGCCCTACGTGCCACAACCTGCTCCGTCATGTCATCTTGACTCTTCTTGGCCTGCTCTTTCTTCTTCTCCTGCCTCTTGTCCCACTCAGCTCTTGCCTTGCTTCCAACGGGTGGCGGCATGAATATATCATCCTCATCTTCGCTATCTTTTATCCAGGACCAAGGTGCATCCGCCCGCTCCAAACTGCAAGCTTGTCCCAGGACCGAGGTGAGCTTGTTCCACCTTGCCTGGATCCTGACAAGCTCTGCTCGTACCTGATCTGGGGTCTTCAGTTTCCACCCTCTTCGATGAAGTGACTTACCAAGCATAACGAGAGCATCATGGTTCGTTACCAACGTATCCCAGTCGGGATACGTATCGCCTATCACAACAGTTCTGGCTATGAAAAAAAGCCCAATGGACATATCTACAGGCCAGGGAGACGCGTCGGTCATAGTGGAGAGGAGTGGAGGGAAATGCGAGAGCAAGAGGAGAGGAGGGAAATGAGAGAGTCAGAGGAGGAAGAGATGAACTGGTAAAGGATACATCTCGTTGCCCGGATTTATAGAGGCACCGAAACGAATAGGCGGGAAAAAAGGCGGGAAGTAGTGGCGGGAAAAAAAGGGGCGGGAAGTAGCGGCGGGGAAAAAAAGGGCGGGAAGTAGTGGCGGGAACAAAGGGCGGGAAGTACTGGCGGGAAAAATCGGCGCGAAGTACAGGCGGGAAAAATCGGCGCGAAGGATTGGCGAGAAAAACAGCGGCGGACGATTATTTAGCGGAAGGGCTGCATTAATCATGCAGGATTTTGTTAGGGGAAGGACGATTAGGCAATCGGTCTAGGTCTGGCCAATTGCACTAATCGGCCTGGGCCAGACCGATTGAACCAATCGGCTTGCTCCAAGCCGACTGCATGTGTGGGGCAGGGCCGATTGCATGGTGCCACATGCAATCGGCCAGGGCCTGGCCGATTGGCCCAGTCGGCTTGCCCCTGGACGACAAAGTGCTATATCTGGAAATTCGAAAAAACGCATAATAGAACTCAAATTAATTAATTAATTCGTATTATTTAAAAAAAATCGCCAAATAACGCCACGTTGGACTAGCCGCACATGTTCATATGGTATAATTGCCAACCACTGGGCGGGCTAGTTAAAAACAAAATGACGCCACTTGATAAGTGTTTTTTGCAGCATGTTTATCTTATGTTTTTTGTATTAGTAATAATAGGTTTTGTTATTTTACCATGCTCAGGCGTACCTTTTATGCTTATTTGATCAAGATCCCGGAATTAAAGGCGTGGTTCAATAAATCAACCGGAGAAATCAGCTATAGTTATAAATATGCTTTTTGGAAGGCAATAAAGCCCCATAAATAAATATATTCTCACTTGGAAAGAAGGGGAAGCAAATCCCCTTGCATTCATGACATTCGGAGGCTTGAACGACCATCCAAACACACTACTCGGTGGCACACTTTTTTTGCAATTCTGTGGGGGCATATTAGATGTGCCGCTGCTACCTCGCCACTAAATGTTATTTCTGCGGCGCATTTTTCGAATTTCAAAAAAAGGGGCTAGATCTAGATCTATCGCCACCCCAGCCGCCAAAATTTTGTCGGAGCTCGTCGGTGGTCTTGTCCATGTCTACAGTCTACCACCGCAGGCTGGTGCGGGGGGCCTTGGCCGTGGCCGGAAGTGGGGGTTGTCAGAGGAGGGGGCTCACCGAAGATGAGTGGAGGAGGGGGTCACCAGAGATGGTGGAGGAGGAGGAGGCCGCCGGAGGAGGTGTTCGCTGAAGGTGGTGGAGGAGGAGGAGATCATCGGGGTGGTGGTGGAGGATGAGGTCTCTGGGGTGGTGGAGGAGGAGGAAGAGGGGGGAGAGGTCACCTTAGAGTGGAGAAGGAGGAGGAAGGAGAAGTGGAAAAGGGGAGGAGAAGGAGAGGAGAAGTGGAGAAGAGGAGAAGTGTGGAGGAAGGCAGACAGTCTTCCCATTTTGATACATACTCTAGCACACAGGCTCTCAAAATATCTTCGAGTGTTTGATTTACTTGCTCCGTTTGTCCATCTGTCTGAGGGTGATACGATGTGCTGAAATCTAGTCGGGTTACTAATCCTTCTTGCACTTTCTTCCAAAAATCTCAAGGTAAACTAGGTTCCTTGATCCGATACAATGTTCTTGGGGACTCTATGTAAACTGACAATTCTAGCAATGTAGAACTCTGCTAGCTTCGAACTTTGGTAAGTGGTCTTGACATGTAAGAAATGGGCGACTTTGGACAGTCTATCAAATATGACCGAAATAGAGTCATTTCCCCTACTAGATGTAGGCAATCCGGTGATAAAGTCCATTCCAACTGAATCCCATTTTCATTCTGGAATCTGCAATGGTTGCAACAGTCTTGCGGGTCTCTGATGTCCCGCCTTGACTCTTTGACAAATATCACACTTAGCGATGTAGCTTTCGATTTCTGTCTTCATCTTATGCCACCAAAATTGCGCCTTCAAATCTTCATACATCTTCGTTCCTCCGGGGTGGATAGAATAAAGAGTATCATGAGCTTCTTTCAGAATAGCCTCCTTCAATTCGAATCTGGCACATGACACGCCCTTTTACCACAAAACTCCTTCTTAATTCTCGGTGAATCCGGGTAATTTGCCTGTACTGATATAATGTTAGATTCCGTCGATACTAGCATTTCCTTTTAGCGCCTCCTTGATCTGACTGATCAAAGTAGGTTGAAATTCTATGCTAGCCAAAAATCCTTCACTTACTAATTCCATTCTAAAATTCTCCAACTCCTTGTGCAAACTTGGTTGCTCCTTCAGAATCATAGAGTTCCGTCGACACGACAATCTACTAAGGGCATCTGCTACCGCATTGGCTTTACCAGGGTGATAGTGAATGTACAGATCATAGTCCTTAATTAACTCTATCCATCTTCTCTGCCTCATATTCAGCTCCTTCTGAGTGAATATATACTTCAGGCTCTTGTGATCCGAATAAATCTCACAACGGTCTCGCATAAGGTAATTCCTCCATGTCTTTGCCTTCTTGCATTAGCACACATCCGAGTGTAGGGATAGATAAGATATGGCTTTGCCTTCTTGCATTAGCACACATCCGAGTGTAGGGTTCGCAGCATAGAAAACAAAAAATTTCCTATGATGGGAACTATGTACCAAGATCTATCTACTAGATACAAACAACGGACGGATATATATCCGTAGAGAATATACCCTTGAAGATCGACAAAGCTTAATGATTTAAACTCGTGGTTGATGTAGACAATCTCTTGCATTAAGAATACCAGTTCCTTTCTAATAAAATTGGTACCTTAATGATTTACTATAGGTGATCTACAATTCTAAAGGGCTTGAATCCAATGGGCTTGGATTAAGAATTCCAGTACCTTTCTAATAAAATTGGTTTCATGCAATTTGGTTCAGTGAATCTATCTGGGTTGATTTTTGAATCTAGGTACAGAACTAAGTTTGAAACTAGATGGAAAAACCTAAATTCAAACTACTGGATCGCGCAGGAGTGTAACTAGGCCGTCCCACGGCACACAGCGCGCGCGGGTGGGTCTAAGTGGCTGTCCCCACCAGTCAGCGAGACAAGGGGGTGCGAAGCGGTACGAGGCAATCTCAACCACACGATCAACCTCTAATCGAATGGTTGTGACTTATCATCTCCGTCGAGCAACGCCGGCGAGACAGAACCCTAGCGTGGCCAGTGGGGGTCGTGTGAGGCTCACCGGGGCTCAGGCGACGGTCAGCGATGGGGGCGAACGACGAAGTCGATGACGGTGAACCTCCTGGTACCGGTGGCTTCTCCTGGGGCGGCTCCAATCGCTCGCTTATCTTCTCCTCCTCCGCGGCAGACTCCGGTGAAATTCCGGTGACCTGCTGCTCGCCTTTCTCTGGGAATGAGGTGGAGAGAGAGGGGACTATGTTGGTATGAAGAAATTGAACGGGGGTGGCCTCTATTTATAGTGAAGCGAGGGGACTGAAGGGCGCAGGCTGAGCTCGTCGGGGTCGGCTGCACAGCGAGCTAAAGGGATGGGCGATGGTAGGGGGTGGTGCTGTGTTCCCTGGCGGTGCTCAATGGCATGTGTAGGGTTCGCATCAAAGAAAACAAAAAAAATTCCTACGATGGTAACATCTAAGTACCAAGATCTATCTACTAGATACAAGCAACGGGTGGATATACATCCACAGAATACGGGTTAACGAGGTTGTACTCGTGGATGATGTAGACGAACGCTTACTGATCTCAAGATCGTGATGAAGTCCATCTGGTCCAGCCGGTCCAGCACCTCAAAGCAGTGGTGCATCCGTGATCGCACACACACACGCAGTACCCTACAACCTCTCGCGCCTTGCTCCAAAGAAGCAGCGGAAGCAACAAATCCTTCCAGAAAAAGCCACCGGGAACATGTATCTCCCTGATCCGAGACCATGGGGAAATTGTAAAGGGGGGAGAGAGATCCTTCGCGAGGAGGTGTGTCTTGAGAGGAGGAGAGGGGGGACTTTTATAGGGGAGAGGGGGGCACCCAAGGGGCATGGCGCCCAGCCATGGGGTCTGCCCCCACGTCTCCCACATTCATGTGGGTGGAGCCTCCACTCAAAATTAAAAGCCTCCACTTCCATAAAAGAGCCTCCACTCAAAAATCCACACACATGCATTAAATTTCCACCAAATTTAATGCAAGCTCTCATTTAAATAAAGCACTTTTATTTATTTATTCAGAATTTTGTTAATTACTTTAATTAACTAACATTCACATAAAACCGCTTGCTAGTATTCCATTTCACATGCAGAACCAGTTTCAGCAATTTCAACCGAAACAGTTCTGGTGTCTAGTGAAATAAATTTCTGTGCTTTCCTTTTCTTTTTCTAACATATAATTTGCTCTGAATGGTGTCGGTATCCCTTAAGTGTGTCACCCTACGGTTCGCGAATAATGCAGACATGATCGAGACCCCTCTCCGATCAATAATCAGAAGCGGGACTTGGAGATCCGTACTGACTCCCACACATTCAACGATGACTTCTATGATCGTGCGAACCTTTTACGCTAGTATCTTAATCCCTTTGTTTCATGATATATTACATGTTCAAGATTCGATCATCGGTATCTCCATACCTAGTTTGATCTCGTTACCGACATGCACTCTTTTCTCGTTCCCGTGATATAACATTCTAGTGATCAAATCACTTGCTTGCAACCTAATCAATGTGATATCACCGAGAGGGCCCAGAGCATATCTATCCGTCATCGGGATGAACAAATTCCACTCTCGATCCATGAACCTCAACATGACACTTTAGTAGTTCTAAAGCCATCATTATAATCACCCAGTTACGGTGTGACGTTTGATGTCATCGAGAAACTCTTCCGGTGTTAGTGATTGACATGATCTCATGATCTAAGAATTAGGATCACTTCGTAAGTTGTTATAGCAATATAAACTCAATGACTTTGATCGTAATGCTATACTTTGGATGAATGTTCATCACATCATTACACTAATGTTGTGACCTTGTTATTAACAACATCCAATGTCCATGATCAGGAAACTTTGATCATATTGTTAATCAACGAGCTAGTTTATAAGAGAGGCATAACTAGGAACTTCCTTTTTGTTTATTAAACACACATGTATTAACGTTTCCATATTAATAAAATTATAGCATGCAAAATAAACATTTATCATAAATAAGGAATACGATAATAACCACTTTATTATTGCCTCTCGGGCATATTCCCTTCAATCTCCTACTTGCACTAGAGACAATAATCTAGTTTGAAAACTTTGCGTATTTGAACACCTATGGCTTTCTGGTGTTCCATATACGCAACTGCAAGTGGTTAACATAATCTACGGATCTGACGCTTTCAGGTCCATGTGTATTTGCATGTCTTTGTGTCTCCACGCATCACTCATTCTCTAATGAGATGGCATTGTATAAATTTGGTCTTTTGGTGAGACCTTTAGTTCCTTGGGGTTAAACCATGTCGATACTATTGTCATACAATATATCTTTAGTGTTAGCCCGTTGTGAACCACACCTTATTTTGATAACAAACTACTTGACACAAATTCCCTCCTTTGCTGCTAGTATAGCAGTCATATACTTAGCCTTTTGTTGTATTATTCGTCACAATGTCTTAACTTTGGGATTCATCCAAATCCATCATGGAAACTTGCTTTCCATTTCATTGTGCCACCCATAGTTTAAATTGAGATAAACTTAATTTGTATCTTGTAACAAAACTATTATCAATGTAACGCTTTACAATGAACTATTTGTAATTGTTTGTCACCTCTACACAAATATATTCTTAGTTCTTCCAAAAGATCATAACAAAATCCTTACTATCGTCCAATGATCATTTTATGATTCATTCTGGTAAATGCTCATAACACTTAGAGCATAGGACATATATGGATGTGTACATATCATGGTATGATTGATCAAAACATTCTCGTGATTTCACTCATCAAGTGTCAAAGCACTTGAATCTTGTTTCACTTATCAAGTGTCGATACACTTGAATCTTGATTCAATTCCTTTCCATGCGATAAGAACCGTTTCTTATCGTTTCTATATTGAACTCCTTCAATATCTCATATATGTACGTTTGGCACAACCATATTAGCGTCATAGTTTATCCACTATAGACATTCATGCTAAATATTGGGCTTTTTCCTTAGTCTTTCATCGAAATGAAATTCTTAACATTTGTCAATAAAAATTACATCATTTCTAATCAACAAGATGTCCTCCACATAATGTATTAGAAATATGTCTCAGCGCTCCCACTTAATTTCTTGCAAATGCAAGCATCTTCATCGTCTCCTGATGAAAACTCCTATTCATCACGGTGAAGATTCCAACTCCACGATGCTTACTTCAACCATTGAAGTTTGCATGCCCTTTTAGCATCCTTTGAATTAACGAAACCCTTTGAACCGTGTCATGTACACGTACTAGGTAACCATTCTATTAGAAGAACTTTGTTTTGTTTATTCATCTACCATATACCAAATTATATGTAGTGATTTCTATTTTAATCCATCTAGACTAAATATTGCTATGAAAGATCAAATCTTGTCACAGTCAACTCCTTGAACATTGTCATAAAATACTTTATGACATGTCGACTATTTCATATATGTGAAACATGCATGTCTGTTTCTTTATAGATCCAAATACGACCGATAGGTTTTTACACCTTTCCGGAGGGTCTTCCAAGTTCAAAACTTGATTTCTCGTGTATGGAACTATCATGGATTTTATGGCTTCAAGCCATTTGACGGAGTCAGGGCCCATCATCGCTTCTTTGTATGTAGTCGGTTCATCATTTTCAAACAATAATGATTTACTCTCAAATCTTGGCATTTGATTGTTTATTCGACCGACTTGGTTCAATAAGAACTTAGATCTCCGTGACTACAACCTTTGAGGCACATAAGCTATGAGCATTATGGCAGTCTCCGGAACCATTTTCGGCACTGCTCAACTCAGCACATTTAGCTAAGGTTTGTTAACCTTATCAAAGTTCTATTGTCCTCCCACTTAACCTTTTGCGAAAAATTACTTTTTCAAGAAACTTCACATTTCAAGCGACAAACCCTTTTGTCCTTGGTGTTATGGAGGAATACCCAATTGTTATTCGAAATAACCTACAAAGACATGCTCATCCGACTTCGGTTGTAAACATCTTACTTATGTTTAGCATACCAAAATTTAAGAAATGACAATTTGGGTTTTACCCCAAACCATAACTTCCATGGTGTCATTTCAACGGATCAAGATGGAGCTCTTTTCAGTGTAAAAGCGGTAGTCCCTGAAGCTTTAATATTTTAAAACATAATGGCAGTTTTATAAATAACACCTTTGATCCAACCATGTTAAAACAAGGTTTCATTACAAATCTCAAACACTCCATACTCTTATGGTGTTTCGGGAGATGTAAATCTAGGTGTTTTCCTAAACTTGCAACTCAAATAAATCCTTTATGATAAAATCATAAACCATTTTATTTTCTTGTTGCGATGATTTTTCACTTCATCTTGAAAGTCTTTGAAACATTTTCAAATATTTCATACTTCTTTCTCATTAAGTGAATATTCAATCAAATTTCTGGAGAAAGCATATGAAGTTGAAATCCATCGCTTTTGACTATACATAATGGACTACATACATCGATATGTAGAAATTCCAATATTTTAGTCAATCGTTCTTCTTTGGCCTTTGGACGAAGTTTTAATTATCCTGACGAAAGTCTCACAAGCGTCACTTGATCAAATCAAAGACTCCAAAAATCCATAAATATGGAGATTCTTCATGTTTTCTTTCCAATATAATTTAAACGGCGATGTCACTTTGTAAGTGATCTTTCAATCATTTGTCTTACGACATTTCAGCATTAGGTTTTATGGATGTGATTTCTCCAACTAGATTTGTAAATCATCCATCTTATATGGAATACGATAATTATTTGAATAACCTTTGTTCTCATAATACCGGATTTAAATAACAATTATTAAAACAAATCTTGAAGTCAAGCTTTAATGACAACGAGAAATACAAACAACAGTTTGTTTGTTTTCGATGAACATCATCACATATTCTCTTGCTAGTTACTTAGGCCATTGTGGTTCATGAATTGCGTCGTTCCGTATGAAATTTCATACCAACCAATTCGGTATCCAATACCCAAGAACCACATTGTTTAACAAGCAAAGAATACAACCATAACATGTATATCATCCATATACCTAAATTGGATATTTCCAATATTTTCTTTTCTGCCAAATATATTTTATAGATTCTCTTTCAGCATTTCCTTTTACTTTTTAAAAGAATCTATAAACATCAACAGTGGCGCCATATACATGACACATAGTCCAAAGCATGTATATTCAAATAATAATACCTTTGGACCTGCACTTTGAAGTAGATCACCATCATCAATATGATCGGCATTCTTTGAAAATCCATTCTTTAGTAATCTTTTAGTGTAGTAAACACTTTACATACATATTCTATCCATCCTTATCATGACGACTTTCATGATCAAGCTAATATAGCTTATAAAGACGAATCGTGAGTATAACGTTACTTTCCAAAACCCTTTTGGATGATTAGGATGTCTAGCATCTCCGACCTTTTTAAATTCTCATCCAATATGAGAACATACATTATACTCTATCATATTGCAACCAAAACATTGTTTCAGATATCGTTATATCTGTCACACATGATGGTTTCTGAAACAATTCTTTCAGCTCCTAGATAAACTTGATATTAAAACAATCAAGAATCATGGAGGCAAACATGATACTTAAGATACTAACACTAGAATTGTTTCTCTCGATTAATACTAATTATCAAATTTCACGGAGTAAACAGAGTTTGCTGAAAGTTTGCAACAGGACTTTTAAATTTAGATTGACACTCAACACAATACGATACCAGTTCATAAAGTATATATCCAGAATTCTATAGTTCTATTATCTCAATTACAAATATGCATAAGGTGGTGAACGGATGCCAATGACTACAACAAATTATGCAAATTCACTTTGATTTAATTTTTGATAAATTTAGTTCTACTAATCCAAATTAGAAATGAACTCCCACTCAAAAACGACATCCCTCGTGTCTTTTTGGTGATTACATGAACCAAATCCACTACACCAAGTCCGATCATCACGTGAGTCGGTGTAGCTTCAAAGGCGAGCATCCATATGGTCATCATATCAAAACATATGACTCATGCTTAACCTTTCGGTCCGTGTTCCGAGGCCATGTCTATACATGCTAGGCTCGCCAAGTAAGAACCTTAGTATTTGCGTGTGTAAAACTGTCTTACACCCGAGATATGCTCATGGATTCAAGTACACCCGATCATCACGTGATGTCTTGAAGGTACGAAACATTGTCGGTGCATACTTAAGGAAGAACACATTTTTATCTTGATATCTAAATGAGGGATCATCTTATTATGCTAATAAAACGCCAAACAAGCAATATAAGATGTAATTAAACATCATATGTTTATAAGTGAAATGATATGGTTTCCGCATATGATCTCCATCATGTGCACCGTGGTATGATCACTATCATACCTTTATGTGTAAGGCCAAGGTCTATGGAACTTACACGTTATGTGTGTTGTAAGAGTATCATCTCATACTTCTACTTACAACATCACCATATCATAACACTAGCCCAGCAACAATCTAAACTAGACGCCTCTAACTTATCCATTGCAAGTTTTACGTGGCTTAGGGCTTTCGAAGATAGAACCATTCATAACTACAAACATGAACCACAACGAGGATAACCAAATTGTTGACAACTTGTTGCAAATTAGATATTGACTATAGTAGGAGAGACAGACACCCGCTATCCACTTATGAAAAACTAGTTGCATGTGAAGCGTGGAACAGGTCTCATGTGCGAGGACATGTAAAGTTTGTCCGGGCCGCTTCATCCCACTATGCCACCAATATCCAAAGTACAACTAAGAAGCAATAAAATGATCATCATCGCCCACATACTCATATATGTATTACCCGTGCAAAGCATCTATGCATAGATCCGGCTCTGATACCACTATAGGGTTTGCAGCATAGAAAATAAAAATAAATTCCTACGATGGGAACATCTAAGTACCAAGATCTATCTACTAGATTCAAGAACCGGGTGGATATACATCCATAGAATACATACCCTCGAAGACCGAATAGCGTTAATGAGGTTGTACTCGTGGATATAGACGAACGCTTGCCGATCTCATGATCGTGATGAAGTCCATCTAGTCCAAGACCTCAAAGCAAAGGGTGCATCTGTGATCGCACACACGTATGGGTACCCCGACAACCTCCACGCCCTAGCTCCAGCGAAGCAGCAGAAGCAACAAATCCTTCCAGAAAAAGCCACCGGGAACATGTATCTCGCTGATTCGAGACCATGGAGAAATTCTAAAGGGGGGAGAGAGATCCTTCGCGAGGAGGTGTGTCTTGAGAGGAGAAGAGGGGAGCCTTTTATAGGGGAGAGGGGGGACCCAAGGGGAATGGCGCCCAGCCATGGGGGCTGCCCCCACCTCTCCCACATTCATGTGGGTGGAGCTTCCACTCAAAATGAAAAGCCTCCACTTCCATAAAAGAGCCTCCACTTCCATAAAAGAGCCTCCACTCAAAAATCCACTCACATGCATTAAATTTCCACAAAATTTAATGCAAGCTATCATTTAAATAAAACTCTTTTATTTATTAATTTAGAATTTTGTTAATTACTTTAATTAACAAACATTCACATAAAACTCCTTTCTAGTATTCCATTTAACATGCAGAACCAGTTTCAGCAATTTCAACCGAAACAGTTCCGGTGTCTAGTGAAATAAATTCCTGCGCATTCCTTTTCTTTTTCTGACATATCATTTGCTCTGAATGGTGTCGGTATCCCTTAAGTGTGTCACCCTACAGTTCCCGAATAATGCAGACATGATCGAGACCCCTCTCCGATCAATAATCAGCAGCGGACACGGAGATCCAGATCTCCCACACATTCAACGATGACTTCTGTGATCGTGTGAACCTTTTACGCTAGTATATTAATCCCTTTGTTTCACGATATATTACATGTCCGAGATTCGATCATCGGTATCTCCATACCTAGTTTGATATCATTACCGACATGCACTCTTTTCTTGTTCCCGTGATATAACATTCTAGTGATCAAATCACTTGCTTGCAAGCTAATCAATGTGATATCACCAAGAGGGCCCAGAGCATATCTATCCGTCATCGGGATGAACAAATTCCACTCTCGATCGATGAACCTCAACATAACACTTTTGTAGTTCTGAATCCATCTTTATAATCACCCAGTTACAGTGTGACGTTTGATGTCATCGAGAAACTCTTCCGGTGTGGTGATTGACATGATCTCATGGTCTAAGGATTAGGATCACTTCGTAAGTTGTTATAGCAATATAAACTCAATGACTTTGATCCTAATTCTATACTTTGGATGAATGTTCATCACATCATTACACTAATGTTGTGACCTCGTTATTAACAACATCCAATGTCCATGATAAGGAAACTTTGATCATCCTGTTAATCAACGAGCTAGTTTATAAGAGAGGCATAACTAGGAACTTTCTTTTTGTTTATTAAACACACATGTATTAACGTTTCCGTATTAATACAATTATAGCATGCAAAATAAACATTTATCATAAATAAGTAATACGATAATAACCACTTTATTATTGACTCTCGGGCATATTCCTTCAGCGTGGTGGCGAGGCATGGGGCGGGGCGAAATTGTCGAAATGCTGCGGTGCTCTGGGTGGGTCCGGCGGGCATTTTAATGGCGCACAGGCTCTCCTGGTTGCGCGGCGGCGAACGGGCATGTTTGCGGGGTTGCTGGGATGGTGGTGATCACGCACGCAAGCGGTGAGGGCGGCAAGCGGTCTGTGCTCGCATGTCGAGTGCGGCACTTTAGAGCGCTCTCGGCATGCTCGCAAAGAGGTTGGTCATGCTCGGGCTGAGTGGTCCAGGGGCTGGCAGGGCTTTGGCTTTGGACAGGGGGTGGCGATGGATGGTGGTCAATGTCCTAGACAAGGTTGGCGAGGCTAGATAAACTCCTAGCTTGCTGTCGACAATGGGGTGACAAGTTGAGCTCAGGCATGCTCACCATCGATGACCTTGCCCAGTTTACAGTGAGCTAATGTTTGTTAAATGATCTAGATGATCTACTAAGAGGGTGTTGTGATCTAGAGAGGGAAAAAGGTTGTCCAAATCAGTGCTCACTATATATAGTGTTTTGTGTTTTGTTTGTTTCCTGTTTGCAAGGTTAGATTTTTAGGGGTTTTTGATAAAGCAACAAAACAAAGTGCAAGTAATAAAGACAACGAACAAACGCAGCAAGTGGCCCAATCCTTTATTAGCAAAGGACAAGCTGGTGGAAATACTTATAAGGACCAAACATTCTCGAGGACACATGGGAATTCTGTCAAGTGCTTTCGCTTCAAATAGCTGAGTACTCTTCTTTGGTGTTGTAAGTGTTGTGTGGGTGAACCTGTGCGAACATACCGACCTTACTTGGACTAATACATACTTGTGATTCAACCACCTGCAAGCATCCGCAACTACAGGAAAGTAATTAAGATATAAATCTAACCACAACCTTAAACTCTACACTCCCTTGTGCAAAGGTGTCCTACGGGGGTTTAGGTTTCTGTCACTCCGGCAACCCCACAATTAGTAGCCAAATACACAATGCATCCCCCTAGGCCCATAAATGGTGAAGTATCATGTACTCGACGTTCACATGACACCACTAGAATAATAGCACCACAACTTAAATACTAAACCATTGAACAATAATTCAACACAAATCCACTACTAACAACATGATTTCTCCCATGTCCTCAAGAACTAAATGAATTACTCACGAGACATCATATGTATCAAGATCAAATATGATATGATAATGGATAACAATCTGAACATGAACAATAATCCAATGGTTCCACTCACAAGCATCAACTACAATAGTAATCAACACCGGGAAATTTTCCCCTAAGAACTATGCAACTATTCAACACGATTGTTACAGCGGGATGGAGCGGTGATGATGGTGCTGGTGGAGATGATGGTGTGGATGATGATGATCCCGATGAAGTCTAGCTTGACGATGATGTTGATGGAGACGATCTCCCCTCTCCGAGAAGGGATTTCCCCGGCAAAAATTTGTCTGCCAGAGAGATCTTTCTCTCTTGGTGTTTTCCGTCCCGCAGAGGCGGCGGAAATCTATCTGTGTTCGCTCCCCTGGTAGTAGGGTTCCGTGAGGAAGATATAGGCGAGAGGGGGTAGTCGGAGGCCGGGCAGGTGGGCCACATGTGGCATCCCGCAAAACCACTACTAGAAAATCGCGTTGAATTCGTGCATTGCATCGTCATCATCGTGCATAGTTTGCATAAAACTATTTTTTCAAACCCCGTTTTGTTTTCCAGACGCCCCATCTTATTCAAACTCCAAAATCCGGCCCCCGGAATATTTTGTTTTGGCCGCTATCGGTTTGCAGACGGCCCGTTTAAATCGGATAAAATATTTATTTATTTTTGGCCGGGGCAGTCGAACGGGCCAACCGACCCGAACGACCGCCCCCAGTTTTCTAAAACGGTCCACCCCAACCTGCCTACCCCAGCTAATCCTAAACCCACCTAATATTCTACCCACCCATACCTGGCCACCTCACCCCCTCCACTAGCATGCCGCCACCTCAGCACAACCACTCCCACCCTCCAATCCCTCATCGCCACGTCACCTCACCCCTCACCCTCCCAACCAGCCCCACAGCCCAAGACCCACACCACACACGACTGCATGCACGACACCCACACACGCCCCCTGGTCCCGCCACTGGTCCCACCCGTCCACAGTCGCCCATCCTCTCTTCTCCCTCTCCCCCGCGTTCCTTCTTCTCCCAGCGCGACGGCACCCTCCCCAGCTCGCCTCAAGACGACCGACCACCGGCCCCAGCCGCCTTCTCCTCCTGTCAAACCCGCCCGCAGCCTCCTCGCCACCGCCGCCTGGCCACCGCCCAACCCCTGCCGCCTCCCCGCCACCATCCGTCAACGCTGCCCCGCGCCCGCCGAGCCAAGCCTCCGCCAGAGCCCTGCCGCCAGACGCTAAGCTCGCCATCCTCCCCGGCTGCCCCGCCCACCACTGGCCACCACCGCTGCGTGCAGGTGCTCGCATGTGTGTGCTCGTGTATGTGTGTGCTCGTGTACGCGTGTGCTCGTGTATGTGTGTGCTCGTGTATGTGGCGCTATGAACTCTCGAAGATCGACTCCTGGAACGCCAAGATCACCTTGGACCCACAAGATCTACCTCCTGGAAGACCGGGACCTACCCTGGAACTCGACGCCGAGGACCCGGATACCCAAGATCGTCCGACACCGAACCCGGAACTGCTCCGAGACCCCGAGATCTTCATCTGCCGCGTGAACAGGGAAACGGCAAGACCTTCGACTTGTACCTGATGGTCGAGACTGCGAAGTGGAGACATCGCCGAGTCTTTCCATGACCCGAACCGTCTACGAGGAACCACGAACCGAACCCGGAGTTCTCCGTCACGGAACCACAAGATCTTCGGGGTGGAACCGACAAGATCATCTCGCGGACAACAAGTACTTCGCCCCGGTCGAGGCCTAGTACTCCTTCTGAGAACATGGGCGATAAGGGCGCACCGTAGCATGACCCGACCATCGCGGAGGCGCCAAGATCTACCCCGATCCGAGACCCTAACCCCGGAGGCCGAGAACGAACCGTCGAACCCTGGACCCTGAGACCGACCCCGAACCCCGGAACCTCAAGTTCGTCGAACCCTAACAAGATCGTCGAGCCCCCCTAATGTGTGAATCCTTTCCGAAACCCTATTTTATAACATAATAACAACTTGATTGCATATTGAATTGCCATACTTGCATGCATCCATTCATGTGGTTTGGGGGCCTTATGCCGATTCACCTAATAATTAAATATGGGGCCCATATGCGGGCAAATCTAGTCTTATATTGGCCTCATTTAAACATGTGTAGCGAACCGGATCCATATGTTGTCTTGCTATACAACATTTAAATTGCGGGGAGCTAAATAACTCGAACCATCTAACTAATTGTCGGGACCCCGGTTCCACTTAATATGGCCTAATTGCTTCGCACCCTTGCCATGCCATGCATCATACATGCATCATGCCGATCTTCTGCCAAGTATTAAATATCGCATCCGGTGTTTATTCTAGTGTTTTGCTTCTTCGCGGATAAGGCCGTTGAGTTGATGTGAGTCACCGATCTTCGGATGAACCTTTCGACAATGTTTTCAGGCGAGCATCTCCCCCTTTCTACCTATCTTACTTTTATAGTATTTATTTCCCTCCTGTTGATCTTTTGCTATCTGTGTTGCGATGCTTTAGTTTCCGTACCCTTGATATACCGTGCAGCCCTATATTGCCTTGGACACACCCTATTGCCTGTTGTTTGGTAGCTAGTTGGTCTTGCGCGTCGCCGTCGCTTGCTATATTGCTGTTGTGTGTCGCCATATGCCACAGTTGCTGATGTATTGCCGCATGTTGATGTTGGAGATGATTCTAGATTTACTTATCGTCACTTTAAATTCTGTTTAACAACTAAAATTGAACAAGCAGAGGCATCGGTGGGTGATAGATAATATTTGGTTTTCCTAACCCACTTGTGTCCCGTAAGACCCCAGTACTTGATACTGCCTTGTTTTTATGCTATCCACATCCGGGAGGTATATGGGACCCCCCTGGACCAGAGCTTGATTCCGTCTTATTTCTTGGGGCCACAAACTAGTTTGAGGTTTTATTTACGATCCTGTACTTATGCCATGCTTTACTGCTTTATTTACGATTGTGCGACAGATAGCACACTGTACTGTTTAGGAAGCGGAGTGATTACGCGGTGTCGACAAGCCCCGTTTGGGGTTCCCAGTCGCTCACAGCCATTGACGCAGACCTTGAGGCCGTCTCGGAGCTTGCCTACTCCGCTATGATTCTACTCAAAGGTGGCCTCAAATATTTCAATCGTGATTGTTCATGAAAGCCTCGTTGGGTTTTGATTTGGTTTTCCGAGGTTGATCGAGTGTGTTGCTATTGGTGCACCCCGCCGGTAAAACTTTCTGAAAGCCGTGTCCGCGGATATGGACGACTTGGAGCACAGTATCTCGATCATAGACAAGCATAACTAAAGTTTACTGCTATAAATTTGACTTATAATGACTAGTAATCAGCTCCACTATAACGGAATGGCTAATTAATATTGCCCACAACTGCTTGTTTGGTTGTCGCCATGCATTGTATATGACTAGTAAGTATTGCAACTACAACGAATTGGCTGAATAAAAGTACCAACAAAGGCTGGGTTTTATGGGATATCTCATGCTATTCATATCTGATTAGTAATTGATGCCACTATAACGGAATGGTTAATTAAAAGTGCCCACTGTTTACTTTATCAGGACGATTATTTAAACCTGACTAGTAAAGTGCCGCAACTATAACTGAATAAATAAAACTGCCAACCGTGTGAGTTCCTCGGTTGACTTCCTCGTTTGGTCTCGAGGGGGAAACGCCAGGATGGGTTTGTTTGGTGATAGCTTGTTGGATCCGTTAGGTCTTTCTTATCCTCTCGATATCCGCCATTGTATCGAGTCTCAGAGATTGTTTAGTGCATGCTGCCGCCGCTTCCACCATACCTATGTAGGCGAGGACCGCCAATTCTAGCCTCGCTGTCTTGGCCTCGCGATCGACGCCTCCTTCTTTGTTTCTGCTTTGCCTTTGTCGGCACCTTTTGTTAAGCAGGTTCGAGATCGACGCCGGTTACCTTCCGCTTGGCCTCAGGCAGGTTATGGACGCCATTGGTTATTCTTCGTGGCTCTTAGCCCCATTTGCTTCTTGTCCGTAGTCGGACGCTCTCGCTTTCAAGGTGATTTGGATCTTGTATATTATATCTCAGATTCTTGACTCTTTGAGTCGTTGTATATATCTCTGTGGGTCCCATCGAGGACTGTTGTGATGTTATTATTTGTTTTCCACCGCAAAAGTGCTGGGGGCACCTTTGAATCGTTTCTATGCGGGTTTGGTGAATTCTGCCCAAACTTGCATAGGTCCGATTCGAGGGTGTTCTGAGTGGTATCGAGCTCAGCGGTTGCGATACCCCACAAGTCCAGCCTGTAGGATAACCTAGCTAACGGCCGAAGTAGAGAGTCAAAACTATTTTCAAAATCGGTTGGATAGTTCTGATTAGGTCTGATTTTACTCCTTACCCCTCTGCTGTTCTCCTCTTATCCCTACGTGTTTTGAATCCGCTCTCGTCTCTTTCTTCGAGTCCAGGAATTCTCGTGGTTGGGTTCCGTCGTACCTTTAGGGTTTCGCTTCTTCCTTTGTTAACGGTGTCGCTACATCTGGTTTTCCTGCTATCCGAGGAATCCTCGCCTGGTGGACTTCTCTTGTTCCTTCTCGTGTTTTCCGGTGTTTTCCGACGCGACGACATCCTCTACGCCGGATCCGATGCAGAGTCTGCATCACCCCTTTATTCCGAACCTCGCGTGTCGAGATCTTCAGTCTGATTCCGAGAATGGTTGCACTCTTTTCCACTGATTGTGCGGAGTAATAGTTTGGGTGCGTGATGGATTGGCCCCCATGCCGACTACCCTTTCTATTCGCTTTCGTACATTGAAGTGGACGAGAATGCATCGGTTCCCTCCTTCCATCGAAGTTAAAGGTGGCTTTATTTGTTGATGCCTCTACCTTCGACCTTTTGTCCCCGGAGTGTTCCCTCGACGATCACGGACAACAACCTCTTGTTAGTGGTGTCGCCAGGATCTACACAAAGCGAGAAGACGCAGATCGCCGACCCTTCCTTCCGGTACCATGAGGCGGATCTCGAGGGCGAGATCCCTTGTTAGTGGTGTCGAATTGTGGCATCCCGCAAAACCACTACTAGAAAATCGCGTTGAATTCGTGCATTGCATCGTCATCATCGTGCATAGTTTGCATAAAACTATTTTTTCAAACCCCGTTTTGTTTTCCAGACGCCCCATCTTATTCAAACTCCAAAATCCGGCCCCCGGAATATTTTGTTTTGGCCATCGGTTGCAGCCCGCTTAAATCGGATAAAATATTTATTTATTTGGGGCCAACCGACCAACGACCGCCCCCAGTTTTCTAAAACGGTCCACCCCAACCTGCCTACCCCAGCTAATCCTAAACCCACCTAATATTCTACCCACCCATACCTGGCCACCTCACCCCCTCCACTAGCATGCCGCCACCTCAGCACAACCACTCCCACCCTCCAATCCCTCATCGCCACGTCACCTCACCCCTCACCCTCCCAACCAGCCCCACAGCCCCACACCGGCCCAGCACCCACACCACACACGCACTCTGCACAGACACGACACCCACACACGCCCCCCCTGCCCCTGGGTCCCGCCGCCTGGTCCCACCCGTCCCCCCATCCTCTCCCTCTCCTCCCTGCTCCTTCTTCTCCCATCCCCTCGCCTCCTCCCCCGCACGACCACCGGCGTCCCGCAGCCGCCTTCTCCCTCCCGTCGCAACCCCGCCCGCGCAGCCTCCTGCTCACCGCCGCCGTCGCCTGCCCAGTCACCGCCCAACCCCGCGTCGCCTCCTCCCCGCCACCATCCGTCAGCACGCTTGCCCAAGGCCTGCCGAGCCAAGCCTCCGCCGCCAGGAGCCCCGTGCCGCCGCCAGACGCCAAGCTCGCCATCCTCCCCGGCCGCGGCCCGGCCCCACCTCGCCGGCCCACCACCGTCGACCGTGGGCCCGCTGCGTGTGTGCTCGTGTACGCGTGTGCTCGTGTATGTGTGTGCTCGTGTACGCGTGTGCTCGTGTATGTGTGTGCTCGTGTATGTGTGTGCTCGTGTATGTGGCGCTATGAACTCTCGAAGATCGACTCCTGGAACGCCAAGATCACCATGGACCCACAAGATCTACCTCCTGGAAGACCGGGACCTACCCTGGAACTCGACGCCGAGGACCCGGATACCCAAGATCGTCCGACACCGAACCCGGAACTGCTCCGAGACCCCGAGATCTTCATCTGCCGCGTGAACAGGGAAACGGCAAGACCTTCGACTTGTACCTGATGGTCGAGACTGCGAAGTGGAGACATCGCCGAGTTTTTTCCATGACCCGAACCGTCTACGAGGAACCACGAACCGAACCCGGAGTTCTCCGTCACGGAACCACAAGATCTTCGGGGTGGAACCGACAAGATCATCTCGCGGACAACAAGTACTTCGCCCCGGTCATCGAGGCCCTGAACGACGAGTACTCCTTCCAGGATGCGAGGCTCGAGAACATGGACGATAAGGACGCCGAACGCCAGGACCGGTAGCATGACCCGACCATCGCGGAGGCGCCAAGATCTACCCCGATCCGAGACCCTAACCCCGGAGGCCGAGAACGAACCGTCGAACCCTGGACCCTGAGACCGACCCCGAACCCCGGAACCTCAAGTTCGTCGAACCCTAACAAGATCGTCGAGCCCCCCTAATGTGTGAATCCTTTCCGAAACCCTATTTTATAACATAATAACAACTTGATTGCATATTGAATTGCCATACTTGCATGCATCCATTCATGTGGTTTGGGGGCCTTATGCCGATTCACCTAATAATTAAATATGGGGCCCATATGCGGGCAAATCTAGTCTTATATTGGCCTCATTTAAACATGTGTAGCGAACCGGATCCATATGTTGTCTTGCTATACAACATTTAAATTGCGGGGAGCTAAATAACTCGAACCATCTAACTAATTGTCGGGACCCCGGTTCCACTTAATATGGCCTAATTGCTTCGCACCCTTGCCATGCCATGCATCATACATGCATCATGCCGATCTTCTGCCAAGTATTAAATATCGCATCCGGTGTTTATTCTAGTGTTTTGCTTCTTCATGATAAGGCCGTTGAGTTGATGTGAGTCACCGATCTTCGGATGAACCTTTCGACAATGTTTTCAAAGAGCATCTCCCCTTTCTACCTATCTTACTTTTATCGTTTTATTTCTCTCCTGTTGATCTTTTGCTATCTGTGTTGTGATGTGTTAGTTTCCTTACCGTTTATATACCGTGCAGCCCTATATTGCCTTGGACACACCCTATTGCCTGTTGTTTGGTAGCTAGTTGGTCTTGTCATTGCCGCTATATTGTTGTGTGTCGCCATATGCCACATGTATTGCCGCATGTTGATGTTGGAGATGATTCTAGTTTTACTTATCGTCACTTTACTTCGTTTAACAACTAAAATTGAATAAGCGAGGCATCGGTGGGTGATAGATAATATTTGGTTTTCGAACGCCACTTGTGTCCCGTAAGACCCCAGTACTTGATACATTCCTTGTTTTTGCGCTATCCACATCCGGAGGTATATGGGACCCCTGGACCGAGCTTGATTCCGTCTTATTTCTTGGGGCCACAAACTAGTTTGAGGTTTTATTTACGATCCTGTACTTATGCCATGCTTTACCGCTTTATTTACGATTGCGACGATAGCACGCTGATCGCTTAGGAAGCGGAGTGATTACGCTGTGTCGACAAGCCCGCTTGGGGTTCCCATCGCTCACAGCCATTGACGCACCTTGAGGCCGTCTCGAGCTTGCCTACTCCGCTATGGATTCTACTCAAAGGGTGGCCCCTGAAATATTTCTGAATCGTGATTGTTCAAGTGAAAGCCTCGTTGGTTTTGATTTGGTTTTTCCGAGGTTGATCGAGTGTGTTGCTATTGGTGCACCCGCCGGGTAAAACTTTCTGAAAGCCGTGTCCGCGGATATGGACGACTTGGAGCACAGTATCTCGATCATAGACAAGCATAACTAAAGTTTACTGCTATAAATTTGACTTATAATGACTAGTAATCAGCTCCACTATAACGGAATGGCTAATTAATATTGCCCACAACTGCTTGTTTGGTTGTCGCTTGCGACAATTGTATATGACTAGTAAGTATTGCAACTACAACGAATTGGCTGAATAAAAGTACCAACAAAGGCTGGGTTTTATGGGATATCTCATGCTATTCATATCTGATTAGTAATTGATGCCACTATAACGGAATGGTTAATTAAAAGTGCCCACTGTTTACTTTATCAGGACGATTATTTAAACCTGACTAGTAAAGTGCCGCAACTATAACTGAATAAATAAAACTGCCAACCGTGTGAGTTCCTCGGTTGACTTCCTCGTTTGGTCTCGAGGGGGAAACGCCAGGATGGGTTTGTTTGGTGATAGCTTCAGGTTGGATCCGGTTAGGTCTTTCTTATCCCTCTCTGATAGCCGCCAGTTGTATCGAGTCTCAGAGATTGTTTAGTGCATCGCCGCCACCACCATACCTATGTAGGCGAGGACCGCCAATTCTAGCCTCGCTGCGCCTCGATCGACGCCTTCTTTGTTTTCTTTGCCCTTTGTCGGCACCCCTTTTGTTAAGCAGGTTACGAGATCGACGCCGTTGGTTACCTTCCGCTTGGGCAGGGTTATGGACGCCATTGGTTATTCTTCAGGGCTCTTAGCCCCATTTGCTTCTTGTCCGTAGTCGGACGCTCTACTGTTTTCAAGGTGATTTGGATCTTGTATATTATATCTGTATTCTTGACTCTTTGAGTCGCTGTTGTATATATCTGTTCTGTGGGTCCCATCGAGGACTGTTGTGTGATGTTATTACTTCGTTTTCCACCCGCACGAAAGTGCCTGGTGGGCACCTTTGAATCGTTTCTATGCGGGTTTGGTGAATTCTGCCCAAACTTGCATAGGTCCGATTCTGAGGGTGTTACACCACACTTGCCCTAGGCGCGGCCTAGGGGGTGTGGGCCCCCTGTGGACCTTCTACGCCTCCCCTTATGGATTCCTTCGTCTTTTTCCCATATTTTTCTGGTATTTTTCTGATCTTCGCGAAATTGCATCAAAACACCTCTTTTTCCATCAGAATCCAGACTCCGGCAGTTCATCCTCCAAGAATCATCCAACATGCAAAAAACAGAGGAAAAGACATAAGTAATACCTCATAATAAGACATATATCAATGAATAGAGGCAAATTATGATATAGAATGGTGATGCGAATTGGACGTATCACTGTGCACCACGGGTACAAATTTGATAATTCAAAAAAATCGGGAGATTTAGTTCTCGCCGCCCCCGCTTTCGTCGCTCGTTAGAGTGGTCACCACCGTCGCCTCGTCGGAGTGGTCATCGTCCTCGCCTCGTTGGAGTGGTCACCGCCGTCGTCGTTGCCTCACCTCGTCGGAGAGGTCGCGTTTGCCTCATCGGATAGCTCGCCGTCGCCGTCACTACAAGGAGGAGGAGGAGGAGGAGGAGGAGGAGGAGGAGAAGGAGCCCGTTGTCATCATCGTCACTGCAAGGAGGAGGAGGAGAAGGAGGAGGCCGCTGTCACCATCTTCACTGCAAGAAGTAGGAGGAGAAGGAGGAAAGGAGAAAGAGGAGGAGTTTTTTTGCCCCCACCAGGCACTGTAAAATAGAGAGCGCGCTACAGGCGCAAAAACAAGAACGACAATTCCATACATTCAACAAGATCAAACAAACACCAAAAAATTAACAATAAATTGTCTACAAAATTTATTACAACTAGTTTTGCATCACTAATAGCACAAATAGTTTTACAAAAATACAGCGATGCCGTTCATCACCAAATACGACAAATTGTTTCACAACAATACAACAAACATACAAATGAACTACCGGCCTCCAAACCATTTCCACCACTCCTCGATGAGATCATTTTGATGCTCATCATGTGCGTCATTGGACCGGATTGCATGATAAGAGGCCATGAACCGTGCAATCCTATGTTCTGAGCGTTGAACTTGTATGGGCACACCCATCAAGTCATAGTAGGTGGTTTCTTCTACATCTTTCGCGCGGTTATCCTCTATGATCATGTTATGCATGATGACACAATCATCCATGTTATATCAAAGGCACTCTTGGCTCCAAGCTTCGGGAAATCCGACTGCGCCGCACGGGGGCCGGGGCGGTGGGCGGTAGCCGGGTAGGTGTGGCGGAGCGGCTAGTGGGGGCGGCGCCGGGAGGTGAGCGGAGCGCCGACGGGTGGGTTGGAGGTGGCGGCGGCGCCGACGTGGTTGGTGGGCGGCGCTGAAGTGGGTGGGGGAAGAAGAGAGTGCGCGCGTGGGAGGGAAAAGGCCGGCGGTTGGTTCTTCCCGCGCGTCGCCAGTGATAGCGTGCGCTGTAGCCGAAGCCCAATACTCTGTGCTCCAAATAGCGCAAAATGCAGCGCCGCGCGCCTCATTTTAGCGTATCTACTGGGGACGTTTACAGCCACGTGCGCGGAGTAAAAAAACAGTTATTTTAGCGCTGCGCTATTTTGACGCATCTGTTGGAGATGGTCTTAATTTTTTTCTCATGCAATTAATTCTTATGAGATCTTGTAAGTCTGGCATTTTAGTGGAGTCTAGCAGCTTCAGGTGTGTACATTTGGATTTTGTGTGCTTGATTATTTATCCATTGTATCTATAAATTATTTTGTACGAGGAGATCTACTGTACTGTTTGCTTATACATGATAATGATTCGAATCCCGATCCTCATAATTAATGATCTAATCACGTAAGTGGGGACGGGGAAGTGCATGCGGTGAACACACCATTGGCACACAACATCGACTCTTTTAATACTCTCTCCACCCCAAAATAGATGTATTAGATTTGTCAAAATTTAGATGAACCTATATACTAAATAGTGTCTAGATTCATTCAAATTTTAACAAATGTAAGACATCTATTTTAGAACAGAAGGAATAGTAAATGCTTAATCTCGTATTAAAAATCCTATAGTAATAATTAACCATGGGTACATATTAAGGGAGATTCATGACACTGAATCGGCATTACAATACATAAGACTGCGGACATATATATTTCCACATACATGGGTGGCCTCCAGCTCCATCTGAGTGTACACCGGTAAGTAAAGACAAGAGAATAACAAGTAGCTAGTGGAACAAAAGCTAGAGTTCCAGGTTATTTAACGCTAAATAAAACACGAGCGAGGTACAGGCATAGAACATGACCTATGTTGGCGAATCAAGGAAGAACAACTTGACACTTAACAGTAGGAGGCCGAGCGAGTGGGCAGGGATGCAGAGGTGGGACAATCGAGACAAGTGAGATACCACATTTAGACTATTAGACTAACTCTACTTTAGGTGGGATAAATGGGATAAGCGAGATGTGTCAAATCTAACTTATCTCACTTGTCCTACTTAGTTTTGATTTAGTCTAGTAGTCTAAAAATGATATCCCACTTGTCCCAATTATCCCACTTCTGCATCCGTACGAGCGCGGCGGCGGTCGTGCATTCAGAGAATACGGCAGCGGTTGCCACCTCCTTCCTGCGGGTCTGTCACCGGAGCCGAGCCGTATACAACAGACCCTGCGCCTCTTGTGCTAACGCGCCCAAGTATGGTTTTTTTGCTAATAACGGCCCCTGCGTCGGTGGTGTCGACACTCTCTGCACCGAGTATCATCAATCTTCCTGCGCCATCCGTGGTCACGTTCCCTGGCTTCGAGCGGGTCACCTGCACTGCAGGCTTGTTAGTGGCATTGGCATTTGCCCCTACAACTCTCTTGGAGGAGGAGAAGGAGGAAGGTTTTGGAACATTAATGTCCTCTTCCTCCACGGGCACTTCACGATTGGGATTGGCCATGGCCCCTACACTACACTAGCAGCTTCGAGGGCAAAGGAAGGAGGAAAGCAGGTTGGAAGCAGATTTATAAGGGCGAGATAAGAGATGAGATTGGGAGCATGAATATATATATAGCCGGAGGCTGGGGAAGGGTGGCATTGCGTCCAGATCGGGAGGGCAGGTCTAGCGACCCGGCTGTGTGCTTGTGGATGAGAGATTAGAGCCGAGCGTGTGTTTTCTTCATGACCCCTACGTCATGTGTTGCTTGTAATAACCAGCATTATCAGAGCGCATCTCGAGTCTGCTTCGCGGTGAGCTTTCGGCTTGGCTCGGCCTGAGCTGGGCTCGATGGGTAATTGGGTATTCACCTAGTCCAGCCCAAGTCACTACAACGCGGTATTCATTTTTGGACACTTCAAAGTGCCCTATACGTGATCAAAATGCCTCTAAAGAGAGTTTTAAAATCACTTTAAAATATGACACTAATACTTATGTCGGGAAAAGTTTTAGAGCCATTTTGATCAAAAGACACATAAAACACTTTTACGAGGCACTAGTGACGAGCTCGTGGCCCTTCCGTTGCCAAGGGAAATCTGAACGCTGAGAATTGCTATTCACATACATGTTGACAATTTCCAAGCAATGCAGTGACTAATAGCTTGATTTATGCAGCACCACGTGACTTTTTTTTAGGCATACAGGTGAAGCCCAAAAGAACTATGCGGCTGCAGGGTCGCTCATTTCCACCGAGAAGCAAAACTCTCACGCAATTTCAGAATCTAGTCGGAGGCAGTTTCCGAGCTGAACTGTTTGTTCCTTTCACATGGAGCCCTATTTTGGAACGTACACCAACAAGCATCGAGCCGAACTGCCTCTTTCTTTCACATGGAGGCCTAGTTTGGAACGTACTGAATTATATTACTAGGACACCATGTTTTAATTATTATCTGACTTTCTATTTTTCCAATCGTTTATAGCTCATTTTCATCAAAAATTAGCATACGTATGGTGTTAGAAATAATGGGCTAAATTATTAGACCCATGTGTGATTTCAGATTTTTCCTAAATCTTAAAGCCCATGTATGTGAAATCCCAAATGTGACATGGCCCAACTTAGTTGCAGCTCACGTATGTGTGGTAAGAGCAGTGAAAACTAAAGTTTAGTCACACATGGAAAATTGAATAAGAGTTGCACCACCTTATAAGATGGAGTATTGCACCACTTAACTGAGTGACAATAAACGAGCTACACACACGCTCTTCCTCCGAAGATGCCGCCGCACGCACGCCTGCTCGTTACGACGCACGCGCGCCGCAGGTCGCGAGAATCTCGCCGAGCTAAGCTTTATTTTGCTGCTCAGAAAAATATGTGCGGTTAGACAGACGTGTCAACAGTTAGTGGATTCGGGTCGCTCCCGGATCGGGCTATTCAGAATCGACCGAACATGTGCAACGTGGGCTTGGTCCACACCATGTCCTGTACGGGATTTCCGAGCCGCTCTATATAAACGCTTGTGCGGCTTCCACAACGCACAACACCAAACCAATCTAGGCTTTTTCCATTCTCTCTGCTTGCGCCGCCACCGTAGTCTACTCCACCCTGCTTGCCGGGATGCACCGGCGGTCGGGAGAGCAGGTCTCCGAAACCACTCGCCTTTGTGGTCCCGTACGGGAGAGGGCGAATAAGGTGTTTGGGAAGCACTCTACGCGACTGCTCAAGTTCGTCATCACGACGCGTCTTCCTGGTCGTCAAGCCGGACCTACTGTACGCCGACTTCTTCGACATGCTACTACACCAACGATGACTTCATCGGCAACCAATCAGTATGTATACTGTCATCAGATATGTTGCTTTATATGGTTGTTAGTGTGTATACTCTGCTACTGTTCATGTTGATCAATACATCTAGTATGTTAGAGGTTCACGTGATTGTAGTTGTTGCCGTCATAATTTATATTCTAGAATTAATCGTAAAAATTATGCCTAATAATCCAAAAACCTTGTTATATGCAATTTCTTGAATTAAACATGGGATACTTGGCCGATGACATGAAGCCGGAAAAGTTTACCGGTGTTCATTTTAAGAGGTGGCGGTATAAGACCACTTTCTAGCTACAAGATCTGAAAGTATTCAAGGCTAGTGAGGGTTTACATGAAGGAACTACATCTGACGAGGTTCAGAACAAGTTCAAGGAAACATATCTTGCCTTTGTGGGATGCTTTCTGAGTGTTCTTGACAATAAGCTGTTTGATGTGTACATGCACATCAAAGATGGAAAAGTGCTCTAGGAGGCACTGAACGCTAAGTTCGGTGTAGCAGATGCTGGCATTAAACTGTACATCATGGAGAACATTCATGATTACAGGATGGTTAACAATCATTCTGTAGTTGAACAGGCTGATGAGATACATTACTTTGCCAAGGATCTTGAAATCCTCAAGTGCATCTTACCCGACAAGTTTGTGGCTGGGTTCATTATTGAAAAATTGCCTTATTCATGGAGGAACTTTGCCACAACTCTCAAACACAAGAGACAGGAGATATCGTTTCAAAACCTGATAGCGTCTCTTGATGTTGAGGAGAAGGCTCGGGCTAAGGACACTACTGAGAGAGGAGGCGAGGGCCAGTCTAGCGCCAACTTGGTGCAGAAGAGAACCTTCGGCAAGAACAAAGGGAACTATAAGCCATCGCTCAACAAGCCTGAAAAGACTACAACCTTCAGGAAGAATAAGAATCCGAACAAGGTCAAACTATGTTGCTATTCATGCGGAGAGCTCGAACACTTTTCCAAGGACTGCCCAGAACATGCAGATCGCAGAGGGAACGGTGGGAAGACTATCAACATCGTGACCTCTAGCAACACTGATGGGTATGGTAATTTATTTAATGACCTTTCAGTATTTCAATCACCATGTTGGTGGATTGATACGGGTGCTAATGTTCATGTGTGTGCTGCCATCTCTATGTTCACTTCTTATCAGGTCGCTCGGTATTCATCCGTCCTAATAGGGAATGGATAACATGCTTCTGTTCATGGTGTTGGCACGGTGGATCCAAGTTTACTTCCTAAAGATCATAAACCGAGGAACATGCAACATGTCCCTACTATAAACAAGAATCTCATGAGTGGCTACCTTCTATGCAGAGATGGGTGTAAGGTTGTCTTAGAGTCGAACAAAGTCATTGTTTCGAAACATGGAAAATTTATTGGTAAAGGTTATGAGTTCGGAGGCTTTTTCCGTTTTTCACTTTCAAAGTTTTGTAATAAATCCGTGAATCATATTTGTGGTGGTGTTAATGATAATACCAATGTTTGGCATTCTTGTTTATGTCACATTAATTTTGGTTTGATGTCTCGGATGTCTAGTATGAGTTCAATTTAAAATTTCACTATTGCCAAAGGTTCTAAGTGCCATACTTGTGTGCAATCAAAGCAACCTCGAAAGCCTCACAAGGCTGCCGAGGAGACAAACTTGGCACCTCTAGAACTCATACATTCTGATCTATGCGAGATGAATGGTGTGTTGACAAAGGGTGAAAAGAGATATTTCATGACATTGATAGATGATGCTACTAAATTCTACTATGTTTACTTGTTGCAAACTAAAGATGAGGCTTTAGACTACTTTAAAATCTATAAGGCCGAAGTTGAAACTCAACTAGAGAGAAAGATCAAGCGTCTTAGGTCGGATCGTGGTGGTGAGTATTTTCCCAAAATATTTGACGAATTCTGAGAGGAACACGGAATTATTCATGAGAGGACGCCTCCCTACTCGCCCCAATAAAACGGGGTTGCCAAGAGGAAAAACCGCACACCGACTGACTTGGTGAATTCCATGTTAGCCACTACTGGTTTATCAAAGGCATGGTGGGAGGAGGCTTTGTTGACTTCATGTCATGTCCTGAATAGAGTTCCTAACAAGAATAAAGAAAAGAGCCCTTATGAGGAGTGGGCCGGGAGAAAACCATCACTTTTGTATTTGCGCACTTGGGGGTGTTTGGCAAAGGTAAACATACTGATTCCCAAGAAACGCAAGCTCGGACCTAAGACAATGGATTGCATCTTTTTAGAATATGCTCCACGGAGTGTAGGCTATAATTTTCTAGTGGTTAAATCTGTGGTACCTGATATGCATGTGGATGCTATAATGGAATCTCGTGATGCAACATTCTTTGAGAATATTTTTCCTATGAAAGATATCCATAGCATTGGTAGAATTTCTTCTGAAGTACTTCCTGAATCTAGTGCATCTATTGAGAATTCTGAGCAACCACATGAGTAAGTCCTTGAGAAGGATGACGATGAACCTCTCACGAGGAGTAAGAGACAGAGGATTGCAAAATCCTTTGGTAATGACTTCATCGTGTACCTTGTGGACGATACTCCTAGATCCATTGCAGAGGCATATGCATCATCTGATGCAGATGATTAGAAAGAAGCTATCCAAAATGAGATGGACTCGATTCTTTCTAATGGAACTTGGGAATTATCGAATCGAATTCTATGGTTGTAAACCCGTGGGATGTAAGTGGGTGTTCTAGAAGAAGCTAGGGCCTGATGGTACTATTGAGAAGTACAAGGCGTGGCTTATAGCTAAGGGCTACACACAGAAAGAAGGCGAAGATTATTTTGACACATATTCACCTGACGCTAGACTGACCACCATTTGACTACTATCCCTGGCTGCCTCTTATGGTCTTCTCGTTCATCAAATGGACGTGAAGACAGCTTTCCTTACTGGAGAGTTGGAAGAGGAGATCTACATGGATCAACCGAATGGGTTTGTGGTAAAAGGTGAAGAGACAAAGGTGTGCAAGTTATTAAAACCTTTATATGGCCTGAAACAAGCACCTAAGAAATGGTATGAGAAGTTTGACAGGACTCTACTTTCTGCTGGGTTATTCATTAATGAGGCTGATAGGTGTGTTTACTATCGCCATGGTGGGGGTGATAGCGTTATATTGTGTTTGTACGTGGATGACATTCTGATATTTGGTACAAACATGAAAGTGATAAATGAAGTCAAGTCTTTGCTGTCAAAGAGTTTTGATATGAAAGATCTAGGAGAGGCTGATGTGATTCTAAACATCAAGCTTATTAAGAACGAGAATGGGATTACTTTAACGCAATCTCATTTTGTTGAGAAGGGCTTGATCCAATTTGGCTTTGTTGATGGCAACACTTCTCCGACACCTTATGATCCCAGTTTGACATTATGAAAGAATAAGAAGGAACCAACATATCAGCTAAATATTCATAAGTTGTTGGTTCTCTCATGTACTTAGCAAGCGCTACAAGACCTGATATCTCTTTTGCTGTGAGCAAGTTGAGTAGGTTCATGTATAACCCGGGTATTGGTCATTGGCATGCACTTGAAAGGGTCATGCGCTATCTATGTGGTACAATGAGCTTGAAGGATATAGTGATTCGAACTGGATCTCTGGCGTTGATGAACTCTACGCCACGAGCGGGTATGTGTTTACCCTTGGAGGTGGTGTGGTTTCACGAAGATACCGTAGACAGACCCTATATTGACGAGGTCAACTATGGAAGCAGAGTTTACTGCTTTAGACACAACCACTGTTGAGTTAGAATGGCTGCGTGAGCTCTTGATGGACTTGCCTGTGGTTGAGAAACCTGTGCCGGCAATCCTTTTGAATTGTGACAACCAAACTGTTATTGTCAAAGTGAAAAATTCTAAGGATAACGCGAAGTCATCAAGACACGTGAAGAGACGTTTGAAGTCTGTCAGGAAATTGAGAAACTCTGGAGTAATAACTGTTACGTATATTCAAACAAACAAAAACCTGGCAGATTCCTTTACAAAGGGACTATCACGAAATGTGATAGAAAGTGCATCGAGGGAGATGGGGTTGAGACCCATGGATGTCACACCTAGTGGTAATCCAACCTATGTGATCGGAGATTCCGTGAATTAGGACCTAGGAAGAACAAGCTAGTGGGTGGACTGAGGAGAGTATTCTGTAACCCTCTCTATGTGAAGATGCATAACTCTCATAATCTGTAAGGCAGGTTGGCAACACACCTTAATGTGTTTCTGTTGGCTTTAACTAGCAAAGATGCCGTCCTACAAGGCATTCTTGAAAGAGCACACCTATATGAGCTTGACTGTAAACATCGCGGTCTATGAGACTTGGGTGATCTCTAGTAAACTCATGAAGAGACCAGGGAGTATGACACATATGCTCCAACCCGCGGGTTAGGATACTGGCAGCCAGATACTAGTTATGATTTTGAGTGAAGTCTATTGGCACCAAACTTGCAATTCAAGGTTCGTCCATTGTTCAAGTTGTTGATAGACCTAGTTCAAGATTCTAGGCGGAAGTTTGTAGAGGGAGTGTCCCAACCTTTATACATTATAAGGTGGAGTCCCCTGTGTTTACAATGATAGTCCCTGGATCAATAGCTAGCATCCACAGTTAAGATGTAATATCAAGATACAAAGGTTATATTACAACTTTATAACCAGGAATAACATAATTTTATTACATCTTACATAGCTCATTAGGCTATTACATTACATTGTAGCAGAATATCTATAGCATGGGGTCCTTCATCTTCAAAGTGCCACAGGCAGATGTTGGTTGTAGACTTTGTAATCCTAATAAATGAATCTTCACTAAAATCAATCAAACCTGCAACATTACAAGTTACAGCCACAAGGGTCAATACATTTGAATTGTATTGGCAAGTTTCACTACTATGTGGAATATAAGTGGATCCTATCATTACATGCATATTTGGCTAAGTAGAGTTTTAGGATCATTTGCATAAAGCAATACTTTATCCTATCTTTTCAAAATGGTTTTGGTCCTTTGTCAAATCTCCTTTTCAAAAATCCTTTGAACTCCTTGGTAACCCCAAGTGTTCAAGTCTTTGTCAAAAATCCCTTGAGCTACTTGGTAACCCCAAGTGCATCAAGTCTTATAAAAATCTCATGAGTTCCTTGGTAACCCCAAGTGTTCATGTTTTCAACAAAATCTCTTGAATTCCTTGGTACCCCCAAGTTCATCAAGTTTTGCCAAAGTCCCTTGAGCCCCTTGGTAACCCCAAGTGCATCAAGTCTTTAAAAGTTTTCTTTTAGAAATTAGAATGTCGAGATCTCCCATAGCTTCAAACTTTAGTTGCTCAGTATTGTCCATAACCGGGGAAACGGCTAAGTACTTAGATTTTTATTATCTTCTGCAGAAGGAGTACACTTTACCCACATGTCACAATCCCATCCTTTTGCCACCAGTGGCCACTGGATTAGTGCTCACCAAGATGGAGTACCGGCAGATTGAGAATGTGACGAAGTCTTTCCAAAGAGTCCTCCCATGCACCATTGCTAGCTTGTCTTCAAGTACCCATGTAGGATTCCAGGTCCTCATGTCCAGTAGCCTGAAGACATAGCATGGGTCTTCCCAATGTAGTTGACTAAGCCAGAGCCATAATAGCATGTGGTTGCACACGAAAGTCACAATTGGAGAAACATGTTCAATCTCTAAGTTTCCTGGGTGGTTTCCTTTGGAGCACAACACAAAGAGATTGCCATAGACATGGTTCCTTTTGTTGCCAACTTCTCCAATACTCAAAGTATCCTTGGCCACCCAGGTGGTTCATTGAGTCCTTGTTTTATTATATAAAAAAACACAAGTCCTTTTCTCAACTTCATAAAATCTCAACATGTATCTCTTTTCAAAATATAGCATGGCTAAGCATGTATCAACTACAATGTTTTCACTAAGGAATGTATAGGGTATCCTATTAGGATTTAGCATAGCATAAGTATAGAATTCTTTTCATGCATGTTTCAAAATCCACTAAGTATAATGAAAATAGTAGGACTTTGAATGATAGTGTCACTTGCCTTTTGGTAGGGAATGTTGGTTCACTCCTTGATCTTGCTAGTCTCACACTTTTCTAACTTCACTACAATCAATCAAGCAAACACAATATCAACAAGCATTCCAAACCAATAATCAATCAAACAATTCACACACACATAAAACAATGGAATCTAAGTTATGCATGTAAGTATGCAAGAGATGGTTCTATTTGCCAAGGATGGTCTTCACTAGGCTTATAAACTTCGTAAGGTTCAAAGTGTTCATTTTCCAAAGTGGCAAAGTCATTTGCAAAAGGGTTTTGTCCATAAACCAATTTTAAATCCTTTCATTATTTTATGTGGTGGAAAACATTTTTGTCAAAGCAACAACTTTAAGTTGTTCACCAAATAAGTTGTTGTTTTCTCAAAACTTGGTGTTTAGGGTCAGTAGGTTTGATCCAAACATTTTCCCAAAGTTTTCTTTATAAAAACATTTTCATAACCAAAATCTTTATTTTCATTTGGATAGAAATGGGATAAATCAATTAGTCCATCATAAACTTTACCAAATTCATTTTCAAAACCATGGGTTGGTTCCTAGGGTCAGTAGGTTCACAACAAACCAATTTGCAAAGGTTTTAACCTCAAAAAAATTTTTGAACAATTTTTCTAGTCTTAACAAGCATTCAAATGTTTCTGCAAAAACAACTAATCTAACAGATACTATTTGCTAAACAAAATCCATGGTTGTCTAGGTCTTGTTCTACTGATTCCAATGGTATAAAGTTTGCAATTTTTGGAGGTGTGGATCAAAAGTTATAGGGTTTTCAAATTGCAACTCAAATCTGGTTTCAATCTGTTTTTAAACCAAAAACTGGCCACGCGTCACTGGCTGGTACCGGTTCGGCCGGATCGGCTCTGCGGTGCGTTGGATCTGAACAGATCGTGCGGTCCTGATCGCGTACCCCTTTGGTGATTAAGTGGATCTGTTTCGTTCGCTCGATCTAGATCCTACGGTTGCTAGCATGCTTGCCAAAGATCGGCGGCGCTGGCGGCGGCTAGCGGCGGCGCTACGACGGTTACAGGAAGCGGAGAGGGGAGGGAAGGTGCTCACCTGAATCGCGAGGAAGTGGTGATGCTCGACGTGTGCTTGTCGTGGCAAGGGGTGCTCTGGTACAGCTGCGATTGCTCGCCGGAGTAGAGAACAACGTCGGGTGGTCCTGGTCGTGGTCGGAGGCGAAGCTGTCGATCACGAGGAGGCAAACAGAGGGCGTGGTCAGATGCAGGAGGTCACGGAGATGACGCGAGTGTGAAGGAGAAGGCTCGGGGCGGTCTGGACTTACCGGAGGAGCTCGATGGAGACGAGACAGACGGCGGCGAGGTCAGAGCTTGTCGAAGGTGACGCTCTAGGGCGCCCGCGGTAGAATGGAGGGTACTTGGAGATGCGCCAGGGAGTGGTGAGTGTGCTCGTGTGCTTGTGGAGGAAGGAGATGGTGTGGCTCGGCCGGAATCGAGGGAGGAAGGTGGTCGGAGCTACGGCGGTGCGAGCTCAAATTGAGGCAGCCTCGGGGCAGAGAGGGAGTGGCGTGTGAGGGGAAAGGAGGAGGAGACGCTGGCGTTTAATAGCGTGCAGTCACGGCTAGGTTAAGGCGCGACATTATGGCGAATTGAAGCCGCGACATCAACGGCAGAAACGGCCGGCGTGGTCATCGCGAGGAAGAGGATGAGCTGGAAAAGTGGGGTCTGCTGGTCAGTGGGAAAAGGGAGTGAGGGATGTTGGAGATATGCCCTAGAGGCAATAATAAATATAGTTATTATTATATCTTTGTGTTTATGATAAATGTTTACATTCATGCTATAATAGTATTAACAAGGAAACATTGATACTTGTGTGATTTGTAAACTTAATTTGAAGTCCCTAGTATAGCCTCTATACATCACTAGCTTGTTGGTTGATAAATGATTGTGGTTTCCCTATCATGAACATTGAGATGGTATCAACAACGAGATCATATCGTTAGGAGAATGATATGATGGACATACTCCTATAGATAAGCGTAGCATAAAGATCAAGTCATTTGAATAGTTCAATTGCTATATGCTTTCTGATACATAGTAACCTAATTCCTTCGACCATGAGATCATGCATATCACCTTTACCGGATGGATGCTTTGATGACATCAAACACCACACCGTAACTGGGTGGCTATAAAGGTGGCATTGAGTGTTCGGAAAGTATTGGTTGAGACACATGGATCAAGAGTGGAATTTGTCCATCCATATGACGGATATATATACTCTGGGCCCTCTCGGTGGAATGTCATCCAATTATCTTGCAAGCATGTGACTGGCTCACAAGGGATCACATATCATGGGAACTAGAAAAGAGTACTTATCGGTAACAAGGTTGAACTAGGTATGCAGAGATACCGACGATCATAACCTCGGATAAGTAAACTATCGTGAGACAAAGGGAAATTGGTATCGTATGTAAGTGGTTCATTCGATCGCAAAGTAATCGTAGAAATATGTGGGAGCCATATGAATTTCTAGACTCCTCTATTGGTTATTGTTCGAAGAAGTGTCTCGATCATGTCCGCATAATTCACGAACCGTAGGGAGACACACTTAAGGATTCGACGTTGTTTGAGTAGTTATGGTAGTATGAGAAAGAGACCGAATGTTGTTCGGAGTCTCGGATGGGATCCGGGATATCACGAGGTGATCCGGAATGGTCCGGAGAATAAGATTCATATAAGGAAAGTTCCGTTTCGGAGTTCGGGAATGATTCCGGTGTTTTCATCGGGAATGTTCTATAAGGTTCCGGAATGTCCGGCACTCCGGAGGGGAAGGGGTACATGAATGTGTCATTGCAAGATGGAATGATTGCATCATGTACTAAGTGTATTCGCTGTCCAAAATAAAGGGTTTATTCATGTCACATCCCAAGATTTTCCAAATCTTGTAATGTGAAAATAAGTTAATAAAATAAAACTTTGTTTGATTTTCAGAGCCAGAAGAAACTTTTGAATTAAAATGGAACCCCAAACCCATTTGAATTAAATAAAATCCTAAAAGGATTTAAAAGGATAAACATTTCATAAAGGGAAACAATTTGAAATGTTATTTTGAAACAATCAAATGAAAAGATTTGTTTTTTTCAAATGAAATAGAATTTTTAAATTAAGATTATGTTATAAAGCCAAATAAATCCTTGGCCAAACTTTGGGAATTAAAAACATTTTATTTTAAATAAAGTAGCAAAGGTATATTTAAAAATAATAAAGGATTGTTTAAATAAAATAATAGAGATTTTAATAACCTATTTATTTAAATAAAAGGTTTTACCATTCTAACTAAAATATCAAAACTTATTAAATTAATTTTAATAAGTTTTCTAAGTAAATTATATTCTCAAATAAAACTTACTGAAATGTTTTGGATTTCAAAAATAAATATTCTAATAAAACAAATCCTTTTTGAATTAATAATAAAAGACTATTTTATCTAACTATTAATGGACCTAAAAGGATTATTTTATTTTAAACAAGTTTTCAAATATTATCTACTTTCAAATAAAACCTACTGATTGGGTTTTAAAAATATTAGGATTTTAAATGAAGATTTTGTAAATTAAACCAAACCCTATTTTATTACTAAACCATAGTCCATTTTATTTAAATTAATAAATGGAACATAAAAGATTATTTTATTTTGGAAAGTTGGATTATGTTGATGAACAGAACCAAAAACACAATGCAAAGTTTAATGATTGTTGAATGGTTGAATTATTTGAATGCTTGAATAATTGTTTGAACTAACAAATCAGGAAATAGAAATGGAAAAAGGAAAAGAAATAGACAGAAAAAAATAGAACAAAACGAGCAGCCCAACCACCTGGCCCAGCTCCAGCCCATCTATCCCAACTTCCCTCCCCGAACCGTTTTCTTTTACACTCAGAACCGCACCCACCCAACAACCGACAGGTGGACCCCTTCCCTTATTCTTTTCTTTCACTGCCAGCGGACCCCACACTGCCTCCTCCTTCTTCTTCCTCGCGCGACCATGCCTCCCCAGACGACGCTGCCGTTGCAGGCTTTGATTCTGCGCGTTTTATTCTCCTTAACGCCGCGTTAAATCCTCGTCGCGACCACGGCCTTTTAATCGCCTCGCTCTCTCCTCCGTTTCCCCTCAGACTCCTCCCCAAAGCTCGCCCCCAGGCCGCTCCATTTCCTCCCCGAACATCCTCTGCTCCGACGAGCTGTCGCAGAAATTCCGGCCAACTCCGACCACCCCTCTGCCTCTACTTCACGCGAGTGGACTCATCTCGACCTCACGCACCTCCTAGTACTCTCAGTTCGCCCGCGGGTGCGCCAGAACCCCGACTACGACAAACCCCTGACGCCGCCGCGTCTGCCTCTTTCTCCGACAAGCCCCACAGGGCGCCTCCAATCCTCGCCATCGTCAAGCACAGAGCGCCGCCGTGTTTGTTTCTTCTCCGGCGACATCTCCCTGTGTGAACCGCATCACGCGACTTCTCGTTCACGCACACACCTTGCGCTCCTGAATATGTGTTTTGTTTACCTCTGGCGATCTGGGCATCGTCCTCGGCAAAGAACCGAGAGCACCGCCGCCGCAGCTTCTCCGACGAGCAATTAGTAGCAACCCCTTGCGCCCCTCGCGTAGCCAACCCCACCACGAGCATCAGCAGGTCTCTGCGAGCCTGGCAAGCACTGCCAGCCTCTCCCTCGTTTCCTGTTTCGCCATGCCGACCGCCGCTAGCCGCTAGCGCCGTCGCTGGCTCACTTTTGGTCCAAGCAAGCGTCAGAGGATCTAGTTTGAACGATTACGATTAGATCACTTACTGCGAAGAGGTACGCGTTCTGAACCGTGCGATGTGACTTAGATCTAATGGCCTGCAGTGCGTGATCCGCGCGAACCGTTTTCGGCCAATTAGAATATGACGCGTGACCAGCTCTAGTTTAAAACAGATTTTTGAATCAGAATTATATTCAAACTTCAAACACTTGTAACTTTCAAACCACACGTCCAAATTTGACAAATTTTATATCAATGAATTCAGGAGAACAAGCCCTAGCCAAACATGGCCTTAGTTTTGAAAATAGTATCTGTTAGCTTGTTTGAATTTATAGAAACATTTGTGTACTTGTTTAGGGTATAAAAATTGTTTAAAATTGATTCTAGGATTAAATCTTTTGCAAAATGGATTTGTGTGACATTACTGACCCTAGGAACCAACCCATAGTGTTAAAAATGAGTTTTGTGAAAATTAAGTTGAATTATTTAACTTAGCCATTTTCTAGCCAATTAAACCCCTAGATTTTATCATGGAAATGTTTTGCAAGGAAAACTTTGGAAAAATACTTTGGACCAAAACTTACTGACCCAAAACATCAAACCTTTCCAAGGGCAACTCACTTGGTGAAAAACCTAAACTTTTTCTTTGATAAGAATAATTTTCACCACATAAAATGAGGAATGAATTTTAAAATGGTCTTAAGATAAAACCCAATTGCGAATGACTTTGCCATTTTTGGTGAATGACCAATTTGGACCTTACAAAGTTTATAAGCCTAGTAGAGACCATCCTTGCAATAGAACCAACCTTTGCATACTTATGCAAAACTTAGAATCCATTGCTTTATGTGTGTGAAATATTGTTGGAATATTGGTTTGGAATGTTACTTGATACTATGCTTGTTTGAATGATTGTAGTGGAATTATCAAAGTGTGAGACTAGCAAGATCAAGGAGTAAATCCTCATTCCCTACCAAAAAGGCAAGTTACACTATCATACAAAAGACCTACTATTTTCATTATACTTAGTGGATTTTGTAAACATGCATGAAAATGTTTATACTTATGCTATGCAAATCCTAATAGGATTCCCTATACACTCCTTAGTAAAAATATTGTAGTTGTATATGCTTAGCCATGCTATGTTTTGAAAAGAGATACATGTTGAGATTTTACAAAGGTTGAGAAAAGGACTTGTGTTTTACATAATAAAACAAGGACTCAATGAACCACCTAGGTGGTGGACACTTTATGTATTGTAGAAGGTGGAAACAAAAGGAACCATGTCTATGGCAATCACTTTGTGTTGTGCTCCAAATGAAAACCACCTAGGAAACTTAGAGATTGAACATGTTTCTCCAATTGTGGCTTTCGTGTGCAACCACATGCTATTATGGCTCTGGCTTGGTCAACTACACTAGGAAGACCCATACATTGTCCTTAGTTACCGGACATGGGGATCTAGAATGCTTCATGGGGGCTGAAGACAAGCTAGCAATGATGTATGGGAGGACCTTTTGGAAAGACTTCGTCACACTCTCAGTCTGCCGGTACTCCATCTTGGTGAGCACTAATCCAGTAGGCCACTGGTGGCAACAAGATGGGATTGTGTCATGTGGGTAAAGTGTACTCCTTCTGCAGAAGTTAATAGATCTAAGTACTTAGCCGTGTCCCCGGTTATGGACAATACTGAGCAACTAAAGTTTGAACCATGGGAGATCTCGACATTCCAACTTCTAATATAAAAACTTGATACACTTAGGGGTACCAAGGAATTCAAAGAGATTTGATAAAGCTTGTTGCACTTGGGGTTACCAAGGTGCTCAGGAGTATGATGTACTTGGGGTTACCAAGGAACTCATGAGATTTTGATAAAAAATTGATGGACTTGGGGTTACCAAGTATCTCAAGGGAATTTTGACAAGGACTTGAACACTTGAGTCTCTACCAAGGAGTTCAAGGTACTTGGAAAAGAGTTTTGATAAAGGACCAAAACCATTTTGAAAAGATAGGATAAAATTTTGCTTTATGCAAATAAGCCCTAAACTCTACTTAGACAAATATGCATGTAATGATAGGATCCACTCATATTATACATAAAAGTGAAACTTGCCAATACAATTCAAATGTATTGACCCTTGTGGCTGTAACTTGTAATGTTGCAGGTTGATTGTTTTGTTAGATGAAGATTGTTTGATTGACTAGGACTACAAAGTCTACAACCAACATCTGGCTGTGGCACTTTGAACATGAAGGACCCATGACTATATTTATTCCGCTGCAATGTATTGTAATAGCCATGTGATATATGTATGATGTAATAAAATTATATTATTCCTAGTTATAAAGTTATATTTTGACCTTGTTTCTTGATATTACATCTTACTGTGGATGCTAGCTATTGATTCAGGGACTAGCATTGTAAAACACAGGAGGGATCTACTATATTGGGTAGGGACCTCTACAGATGGTATCAGAGCATTGTGTTGCCTGTAGGATTTGTAAACCTAGGATTGGACAAAAACCCTTAGAAAAATAGGAGTTATAATTGTTCAAAAACTTATTTACAAAAAACACTTGTAAACTCTTTCCTTAACCACTTTGGTTTAACTCTACACCTCTTCTACTTCAACTTGATGGAAAAACCTACCCATGGCCAAAGACTACACCATGTGCAAAGGACTTCTTCAACATTCTTCAACTCTAATGACTTCAACATCTTCAGCATGTTCACTAAGGACTTCCAACATGGAAACTACTAAGGACCACAAGTGAGACAAGGAAATCTTACTTAAGATGAGGGAATGCAAAATAAGAAGAAACCATCAGCAACTTTGAGGTATTGTGACCATGGAGTTTTTCTCAAGGAACCATGATCTCATGTAAGAGGAAGAAACCAAGAAAGAAGGAAGACCACAAGTGAACCACATAGATGGACCACCATAATTTAGTTAAGTCAAACCACCAACTTATGTGGTGTAACAAAAATATTTTGTTGCCTAAGTAAGTGCTTGAACCTTGTTGTTTGAGTGCAAAGTTGTTTGTGAATGTTTGGTTTGTGATTGCATGCACATTGCCTGTGTAAATTGTGAAGTGTGTGATTAGAATTGATTCCTTAGAAATATCTTGCCTATTCTAACCTCCTTTCAACCCAAAAAGATGACTACTCCAAAAGACTCCAAGGTTGATGACACCAACACCAACCAAGCTGCTAGCATGAAAGAGCTCATAGCAACCCAACACCAGTTGAACCAACTGACTGGCTATTCATAGTCAACAATAGTGATAAGGATCCAGCACTCCAAAGGTTTTTGGAAGAGCAATCCCAACTGATGCTTAAGGTGACTAATCAAATGATCAGCATGGAAGAAAACTACCCCAAAGAAGTCTATGATAACAAGGCTGACAAGAATGTTATTCTGGATGGAGCCCCAGCTTGCACTATATGCGGAGACAAGGATCACACTTCCAAGGAGCATGAAGGACAATGCCCCAATTGTGAAGAAGATCATCCTGTTGGACAATGCCCCACCAATCAAGCTACTTGCTACCTTTGCGAAGGAAGTGACCATACTCCTGGCCTGTGTCCCATCTATGCCATGGTGGAACAAAGGAAACAGGAAGGATCCAAGTCTACCAAAGGAAAAACACCACTTCTACCTCCTAACAAGACAACCCAATTCAAAGGATCAAAGAAAATCAAGAAGCCCAAGCAAGACATGAGCCTTATACAATGTCGTAGATGTAAGGAAATGGGACACTACTCCAGTGGATGCCCAGAGAACAAGAAAAATAAAGAGATTGACCAAGTGTGGTGCAACAACTGCAAGGAACCAGGCCATTTTGTAGCAACTTGTCCACAAGAACAACGTAAAGAACTAAATGACATTCATTGCTTCAACTGCAAGAACCCAGGACATTATGCAAGCAACTGTCCAGAAAGGATGAAGAACAAGTTGAACAGGCCTATGGAGAAACTCAATCTTGGCCCATGAGTCAAGCATAGTAAAAAAGCAAAAGTTTAACTTAGAGAAATTTCCAGGACCCAAGAAGGCCAATATGTAATTTGTGTTTGAAAATTTTTAAAGGGTGGTAGAACCCTAGTTGTTTGAACTTGCTTGTCACCCTAGCCTTCCCAAATCTCGGGACGAGATTTATTTTTAAGGGTGGTAGCCTGTCACATCCCAAGATTTTCCAAATCTTGTAATGTGAAAATAAGTTAATAAAATAAAACTTTGTTTGATTTTAAGAGCCAGAAGAAACTTTTGAATTAAAATGGAACCCCAAACCCATTTGAATTAAATAAAATCCTAAAAGGATTTAAAAGGATAAACATTTCATAAAGGGAAACAATTTGAAATGTTATTTTGAAACAATCAAATGAAAAGATTTGTTTTTTTCAAATGAAATAGAATTTTTAAATTAAGATTATGTTATAAAGCCAAATAAATCCTTGGCCAAACTTTGGGAATTAAAAACATTTTATTTTAAATAAAGTAGAAAAGGTTTATTTAAAAAATAATAAAGGATTGTTTAAATAAAATAATAGAGATTTTAATAACCTATTTATTTAAATAAAAGGTTTTACCATTCTAACTAAAATATCAAAACTTATTAAATTAATTTTAATAAGTTTTCTAAGTAAATTATATTCTCAAATAAAACTTACTGAAATGTTTTGGATTTCAAAAATAAATATTCTAATAAAACAAATCCTTTTTGAATTAATAATAAAAGACTATTTTATCTAACTATTAATGGACCTAAAAGGATTATTTTATTTTAAACAAGTTTTCAAATATTATCTACTTTCAAATAAAACCTACTGATTGGGTTTTAAAAATATTAGGATTGTAAATGAAGATTTTGTAAATTAAACCAAACCCTATTTTATTACTAAAACATAGTCCATTTTATTTAAATTAATAAATGGAACATAAAAGATTATGTTATTTTGGAAAGTTGGATTATGTTGATGAACAGAACCAAAAACACAATGCAAAGTTTAATGATTGTTGAATGGTTGAATTATTTGAATTCTTGAATAATTGTTTGAACTAACAAATCAGGAAATAGAAATGGAAAAAGGAAAATAAATAGACAGAAAAAAATAGAACAAAACGAGCAGCCCAACCATCTGGCCCAGCTCCAGCCCATCTAGCCCAACTTCCCTCCCCGAACCGTTTTCTTTTACACTCAGAACCGCACCCACCCAATAACCGACAGGTGGACCCCTTCCCTTATTCTTTTCTTTCACTGCCAGCGGACCCCACACTGCCTCCTCCTTCTTCTTCCTCGTGCGACCATGCCTCCCCAGACGACGCTACCGTTGCAGGCTTTGATTCCGCGCGTTTAATTCTCCTTAACGCTGCGTTAAATCCTCGTCGCGACCACGGCCTTTTAATCGCCTCGCTCTCTCCTCCGTTTCCCCTCAGAATCCTCCCCAAAGCTCGCCCCCAGGCCGCTCCATTTCCTCCCCGAACATCCTCTGCTCCGACGAACTGTCATGAAATTCGGCCAACTCCGACCACCCTCGCCTCTACGCGAGTGGACTCATCTCGACCTCACGCACCTCCTAGTACTCTCAGTTCGCCCGCGGGTGCGCCAGAACCCCGACTACGACAACCCCCCCGACGCCGCCGCGTCTTCCTCTTCTCCGACAAGCCCCACAGGGCGCCCCCAATCCTCGCCATCGTCAAGCACAGAGCGCCGCCGTGTCTGTTTCTTCTCCGGCGACATCTCCCAGGTGAACCAGACCGCCCCGTGACTTCTTGTTCACGCACACACCTTCGTCGTGTCCTTGCGCTCCTGACTATGTGTTTTGTTTACCTCCTGGCGATCTGCAGCATCGTCCTCGACAGCAACCAGAGAGCACCACCGCTCGCAGCTTCTCCGACGAGCAATTAGCACCAACCCCTTGCGCCCCTCGCGTAGCCAACCCCACCACGAGCATCAGCAGGTCTCTGCGAGCCTGGTAAGCCCTGCCAGCCTCTCCCTCGTTTCCTGTTTCGCCAGCGCCGCCACTATCTGACCGCCGCTAGCTACGCCGTCGCCACTTTTGGTCCAAAGCAAGCCGATCAGTAGGATCTAGTTTGAACGATTACGATTAGATCACTTACTACGAAGAGGTACGCGTTCTGAACCGTGCGATGTGACTTAGATCTAATGGCCTGCAGTGCGTGATCCGCGCGAACCGTTTTCGGCCAATTAGAATATGACGCGTGGCCAGCTCTAGTTTAAAACAGATTTTTGAATCAGAATTATATTCAAACTTCAAACACTTGTAACTTTCAAACCACACGTCCAAATTTGACAAATTTTATATCAATGAATTCAGGAGAACAAGCCCTAGCCAACCATGGCCTTAGTTTTGAAAATAGTATCTGTTAGCTTGTTTGAATTTATAGAAACATTTGTGTACTTGTTTAGGGTATAAAAATTGTTTAAAATTGATTCTAGGATTAAATCTTTTGCAAAATGGATTTGTGTGACATTACTGACCCTAGGAACCAACCCATAGTGTTAAAAATGATTTTTGTGAAAATTAAGTTGAATTATTTAATTTAGCCATTTTCTAGCCAATTAAACCCCTTGATTTTATCATGGAAATGTTTTGCAAGGAAAACTTTGGAAAAATACTTTGGACCAAAACTTACTGACCCAAAACATCAAACCTTGCCAAGGGAAACTCACTTGGTGAAAAACCTAAAGTTTTTCTTTGATAAGAATAATTTTCACCACATAAAATGAGGAATGAATTTTAAAATGGTCTTAAGATAAAACCCAATTGCGAATGACTTTGCCATTTTTGGTGAATGACCAATTTGGACCTTACAAAGTTTATAAGCCTAGTAGAGACCATCCTTGCAATAGAACCAACCTTTGCATACTTATGCAAAACTTAGAATCCATTGCTTTATGTGTGTGAAATATTGTTGGAATATTGGTTTGGAATGTTACTTGATACTATGCTTGTTTGAATGATTGTAGTGGAATTAGCAAAGTGTGAGACTAGAAAGATCAAGGAGTAAATCCTCATTCCCTACCAAAAAGGCAAGTTACACTATCATACAAAAGACCTACTATTTTCATTATACTTGGTGGATTTTGTAAACATGCATGAAAATGTTTATACTTATGCTATGCAAATCCTAATAGGATTCCCTATACACTCCTTAGTAAAAATATTGTAGTTGTATATGCTTAGCCATGCTATGTTTTGAAAAGAGATACATGTTGAGATTTTACAAAGGTTGAGAAAAGGACTTGTGTTTTACATAATAAAACAAGGACTCAATGAACCACCTAGGTGGTGGACACTTTATGTATTGTAGAAGGTGGCAACAAAAGGAACCATGTCTATGGCAATCACTTTGTGTTGTGCTCCAAATGAAAACCACCTAGGAAACTTAGAGATTGAACATGTTTCTCCAATTGTGGCTTTCGTGTGCAACCACATGCTATTATGGCTCTGGTTTGGTCAACTACACTAGGAAGACCCATACATTGTCCTTAGTTACCGGACATGGGGATCTGGAATGCTTCATGGGGGCTGAAGACAAGCTAGCAATGATGTATGGGAGGACCTTTTGGAAAGACTTCGTCACACTCTCAGTCTGCCGGTACTCCATCTTGGTGAGCACTAATCCAAGAGCCCTTGGTGGCAACAAGATGGGATTGTGTCATGTGGGTAAAGTGTACTCCTTCTGCAGAAGTTAATAGATCTAAGTACTTAGCCGTGTCCCCGGTTATGGACAATACTGAGCAACTAAAGTTTGAACCATGGGAGATCTCGACATTCCAACTTCTAATATAAAAACTTGATGCACTTGGGGGTACCAAGGAATTCAAAGAGATTTGATAAAGCTTGTTGCACTTGGGGTTACCAAGGTGCTCAGGAGTATGATGTACTTGGGGTTACCAAGGAACTCATGAGATTTTGGTAAAAACTTGATGCACTTGGGGTTACCAAGTAGCTCAAGGGAATTTTGACAAGGACTTGAACACTTGAGTCTCTACCAAGGAGTTCAAGGTACTTGGAAAAGAGTTTTGATAAAGGACAAAAACCGTTTTGAAAAGATAGGATAAAATTTTTCTTTATGCAAATAAGCCCTAAACTCTACTTAGCCAAATATGCATGTAATGATAGGATCCACTCATATTATACATAAAAGTGAAACTTGCCAATACAATTCAAATGTATTGACCCTTGTGGCTGTAACTTGTAATGTTGCAGGTTGATTGTTTTGTTAGATGAAGATTGTTTGATTGACTAGGACTACAAAGTCTACAACCAACATCTGCCTGTGGCACTTTGAAGATGAAGGACCCATGACTATATTTATTCCGCTGCAATGTATTGTAATAGCCATGTGAGCTATGTATGATGTAATAAAATTATATTATTCCTGGTTATAAAGTTATATTTTGACCTTGTTTCTTGATATTACATCTTACTGTGGATGCTAGCTATTGATCCAGGGACTAGCATTATAAACACAGGAGGGATCTACTATATTGGGTAGGGACCTCTACAATTCAAATCCTAAATTGAAAAATCAAACGGCTAGTTTGAAAGTCAAACGGCGAGTTTTGGAAAGTGGAAAAGAGGAGGGAGTGTGAAACCGAGTTGGGGAGGGAGTCCTCCTCCCCAAGCCGACGCACCACCCAAGCCGAGTTGGGGAGGGACTCCCCTCCCTTGGCCGGCCCCTCCACCTATATAAGGAGGGGCTCCTCCTCTAGACACACAAGTCCTCACCTCAAACCCTAGAAGCTGCAGCCTCCATAGCCGCCGCCACCACCAGGTTTTTCCCTAGCCGCCGACTTGGGGTCCTGAACCCTAGCCCGGCTCTAGCCCTCCTCCTTGGTGTGTCTAAACCCTAGATCGCCGAGGAGCTCTCTCATACTCCACCATACTCGCTCGGCTTAAGGCGAAGCCTGCGATCTCATCTCTACTTAGGTACCACGTTGTCTTCCGAATCTCGAGAGTGCTACAACCTCCATTTGCTGGAACAAGGGAGAGGAAGGTCTTCGTCAATCGAACGTGTGACCGATTGCGGGAGCGCTTTAGGAGCACTTGGGAAGGATCGTTTACGCGATCTTGAGATCGGGAAGAGTATGACTACATCACCCACGAGAATCCGCTCTCGTTAAACACTTTGGAATCTTCGAGGGTAAGTTATTCCATCGACTCGTTGCTACAATCTAGTTGATAGATCTTGGCTTGTTTGTTTGTATGCGATAGAAATTTTTTGTTTTCCATGCTACGAAACCCTAAAGTGGTATCAGAGCCGTGTCTATATGTAGATCTGTTGCACGAGTAGAACACAATGGTCATTGTGGGCGTTGATGCTTTTATTGTCGATTGCTTCTTGTGTACTTTGCATCTTGCGGTATGTTAGGATGAAGCGCCCCGGGCTAACCTTACATGACATCGTTCATGAGACTTGCTCCACGCTTGACATGCAACTTGTATTGCATAAGTGGCTTTGCGGGCGCCTGTTTCTCCTAGCATAGTTAAGATCCAATTTATAACAGGTGATTAACAATACTAGTATCAACGTTGTGGTTCTTGTTCGTAAGTTAGAACGACACTTATTGAAATCCCCAAACCACGTAAAATATGCAAAGAAATTAGAGGCGTCTAACTTTGTTTTGCAGGGGTGTGCAGTGATGTGATATGGCCATGATTGTGATTATATTTGATGTATGCAATGTTCCTTATTGTAAGTTGGCAACCGGTAGGAGCCATATGGTTGTCTTTAATTTATGTTAAGACCCGCGTGTCTATTCAAAGTAGTTGTAATAGTTGAAGCCGGTGGACGACAACCATGGAGAAGCGTCATTGACCTTGATGCAATGCCGGTGATGATGCAGATCATGTTCGTGCTTGAAGATGGAGATCAGAAGCACAAAGAAGAAAGGCCATATCATATCACATATATATTGAATTGCATGTGATGTTAATCCTTTATGCATCTTGTATTGCTTAGTAGACGACGGTAGCATTATAAGATGATCCCTCATGCACATGAATTTCAAGTCTTAAAGTGTTCACCCTTAGTTAGCACCGTTGCTAAAGCTTGTTGTTTCGAAGCACCACGTGATGATCGGCTGTGTTAGATTCCGCAAGTGTATACAACGTGAGCAAGCCAGATTTGCTCATGCGAAACTAAGGTTTGATCTTGTGAGCCTAGCATGTACGCACATGGTCTCGGAACACGGATCACCGAAAGGTAAAGCATGAATCATATAGTAGATATGATGAACATGTCGATTGTTCGCCATTGAAACTATATCAACTCTCGTGATGATCGGTGTTGATGTAGTGGATTTGGTTCGTGTGATCACTAAAACAATGTGAGGGATATTGTTTTGAGTGGTAGTTCACCTAGATTAACTTTATTAATTAATTTGAACTCAATTTGTCATAAACTTAGTCTAAACTATTGCAAATATGTTGTAGATCAATGGCAGCCCCTACCATCAATTTTAATGCGTTCCTAGAGAAAGAAAAGTTGAAAAACAATGGAAGCAACTTTGCGGATTGGTTCCGCAATTTGAGGATTGTCCTCACAACTGGTTATTTGACCTATGTGCTGGATGCACCGCTGGGTGACCCACCTGCAGCTGATGCTTCCGATGAAGTAAAGAATGTTTACCTCGCTCGGAAGAATTAGTAGTCCATAGTTCAGTGTGCTATCTTGTATGGTTTGGAATCGGAGCTTCAGAAAAGGTTTGAAGAGTCAGACCCATATGATATTGTCGAGGATCTCAAATTGATTTTTGAGACTCATGCGGCAATTGAAAGCTATGAGGCTTCTGAAAAGTTCTTTAACTGCAAGATGGAAGAGGGCAGCTTCGTCAGTGAGCATGTGCTTAAGATGTCTGGGCACGCAAACAAACTTCAAAGCTTGGGTATAGTGATTCCTAATGCTTTGGGGATTTACCGTGTCCTCCAATCACTACCACCAAGTTACAAGAACTTTGTGATGAACTACAACATGCAGAACATGAACAAGACGTTTCCAGAACTCTTTGCCATGTTGAAATTTGCAGAAGTGGAGATCAAGAAAGAGCACCAAGTGTTGTTGGTCAATAAGACCACCAAATTCAAGAAAGGCAAGTCTAAGAGAAGGGACACTTCAAGAAGGGTGGTAAGAAAGTTACCACGCCGACGAGGAAGACCAAGGCTGGACCTAAGCCTGATACTGAGTGCTTTTACTACAAGGGAGAAGGTCACTGGAAGCGGAATTGCCCAAAGTACTTGGCGGATTTGAAGAACGGCAACATCAAGAAGAAAGGTATATTTGATATACATGTTATTGATGTGTATCTCACTAGTAGTGCCTGGGTATTTGATACTGGTTCGGTTGCTCATATTTGTAACTCGAAACAGGTGCTGCAGAATAAACGGAAGCTAGCGAAGAACGAGGTGACGATGCGCGTGGGAAACGGATCAAAGGTTGATGTGATCGCGGTCGGCACGCTACCCCTTCATCTACCATAGGGATTAGTTTTATACTTAAATAATTGTTATTTTGTGCCTGCGTTGAGCATGAACATTATATCGGGATCTTGTTTATTACGAGACGGTTACTTGTTTAAGTCCGAGAATAATGGTTGTTCGATTTATATGAGTAATATGTTTTATGCACATGCACCTTTGATAGATGGTCTATTCTTATTGAATCTCGATAGTGTAAATACACATATCAACAACATTGAGGCTAAACGTTTGAAATCAAGCGATAATTCGACCTATATGTGGCATCGCTGCCTTGGTCACATTGAGTGAAACGTATGAAGAAACTCCATTCGATGGACTTCTTGAATCACTTGATTTTGAATCACTTGAAAGATGCGAAGCATGTCTGATGGGAAAAATGACTAAGACTCCATTTTCTGGTATGATGGAGCGAGCTACGGACTTATTGGAAATCATACATACCGATGTATGTGGTCCAATGAGTGTAGCATCATGTGATGGTTATCAAGTTATGTTCTTACCTTCACGGATGACTTGAGTAGATATGGGTATATCTATTTCATGAAACATAAGTCCGAAACTTTCGAGAAGTTTAAGGAATTTCAAAGTGAGGTAGAGAATCAACGTAACAAGAAGATTAAATATCTACGTTCTGATCGTGGAGGTGAATATCTAAGTTATGAGTTTGGCGAGCATTTGAAGAAATGCGGAATACTTTCACAATTGACACCGACGGGAAAACCACAGCGTAATGGTGTGTCCGAACGTCGTAATCGAACTCTCTTAGATATGGTTCGTTCTATGATGTCACTTACAGATTTACCGCTATCGTTTTGGGGTTATGCATTAGAAACAGCCGCATTCACTTTAAATAGGGCACCATCTAAATCCGTTGAAATGACACAGTATGAATTATGGTTTGGAAAGAAACCTAAATTGTTGTTCCTTAAAGTTTGGGGATGCGAAGCCTATGTAAAGAAGTTACAGCCGGACAAGCTTGAACCCAAAGCGGAAAAATGCGTCTTCATAGGATACCCGAAGTAAACTATTGGGTATACCTTCTATCATAGATCCGAAGGAAAAATCTTCGTTGCCAAGAATGGATCCTTTCTAGAGAAGGAATTTCTCTCGAAAGAAGTGACTGGAAGGCAAGTAGAACTCGACGAGGTTGTCGAACCTTCTCTCGAAATTGCGAGTAGCGCAGCACCGGAAGAAGTTCCTGTGGTGCCTGCACCAATAAGAGAGGAAGCTAATGATGGTGATCATGAAACTTCGGTTGAAGTTGCTACAGAGCCTCGGGGGTCAACGAGAACTCGTACCACTCCAGATTGGTATGATTCCGTTATGAATGTCATGTTGGTGGACAACACCGATGACCCCGAGACATATGAGGAAGCAATGATGAGCCCAGATTCCAATAAATGGCAAGAAGCCATGAAATCCGAGATTGGATCCATGTACGAAAACCAAGTATGGACTTTGGTGGACTTACCGGATGACCAAAAGGATGTCGAGAACAAATGGATTTTCAAGAAGAAAACAGATGCTGATGGTAATGTTACTGTCTATAAAGCTCGACTTGTCGCAAAAGGGTTTCGACAAATTCAAGGAGTTGACTAAGATGAGACTTTCTCACCGGTAGCGAAGCTAAAGTCTGTGAGGATTATGTTAGCAATCGCTGCATATTATGATTATGAGATATGGCAGATGGATGTCAAAACAGCATTCCTGAATGGAGACATTGATGAAGAGTTGTATATGATGCAACCCAAAGGTTTTGTCGATCCTAAAGATGCTAACAAGGTATGCAAACTTCAACGATCCATCTATGGATTGAAGAAAGCATCCCGAAGTTGGAATCAAAGTTTTGATAAGGTGATCAAAAGTTTTGGTTTTATACAAACTTATGGAGAAGCTTGTATTTACAAGAAAGTGAGTGGGAGCTCTGTAGCATTCTTAATACTATATGTGGATGACATATTGTTGATTGGGAATGATGTAGACCTTCTTAATAGTGTCAAGGAATATTTGAATAATAGTTTTTCAATGAAGGATCTTGGCGAAGCAGCTTACATATTAGGCATAAAGATTTACAGAGATAGATCGAAACGCATAATATCATTGTCACAGAGTACATATTTGGACAAAGTTCTAAAGAGGTTTGGAATGGAAGATAGCAAGAAAGGGTTCTTGCCCATGTTGCCCAATACGACCTTGAGTAAAACTCAAAGTCCGACATCGGCAGAATATAGATAAAGGATGAGTAAGACTCCCTATGCCTCAGCCATAGGATCTCTAATGTATGCCATGCTATGTACTAGACCCGACATTGCATATGCTGTTAGTTTGACTAGCAGATATCAAAGTGATCCAGGAGTGGATCATTGGACAGCGGTCAAAAACATCCTTAAATACTTGACAAGAACTAAGGATATGGTTCTTTCTTATGGAGGTGATGAACAGCTCGTTGTTAATGGTTACACCGATGCTAGTTGGAACACCGATCCGGATGATTCTAAATCACAATCCGGATACGTATTTATTTTGAATGGTGCAGAAGTTAGCTGGAGGAGTGCAAAGCAAAGCGTTGTGGCGAGATCTTCAACTAAATCGGAATACATGGCTGCTTCAGAGGCTTCACAAGAAGCGATATGGATGAAAGAGTTCATTACAGAGCTGGGTGTGGTTCCTAGTGCGCTGGACCCAATGTCTATCTACTGTGATAACATGGGCGCCATAGCCAATGCGCAAGAACCAAGGTCACACAAGAAGCTGAAGCACATCAAGCTACGTTTTCACGCTATTCGAGAACATATCCAAGATGGGGATATAAAGATTTGCAAAGTACACACAGATCTGAATGTGGCGGATCCGTTGACTAAACCTCTCCCGAGGGCAAAACATGACCAACACCAAACTGCCATGGGTGTTCGGTATATTACCATGTAATCTAGATTAGATGACTCTAGTGCAAGTGGGAGACTGTTGGAGATATGCCCTAGAGGCAATAATAAATGTAGTTATTATTATATCTTTGTGTTTATGATAAATGTTTACATTCATGCTATAATAGTATTAACAAGGAAACATTGATACTTGTGTGATTTGTAAACTTAATTTGAAGTCCCTAGTATAGCCTCTATACATCACTAGCTTGTTGGTTGATAAATGATTGTGGTTTCCCTATCATGAACATTGATATGTTATCAACAACGAGATCATATCGTTAGGAGAATGATATGATGGACATACTCCTATAGATAAGCGTAGCATAAAGATCAAGTCATTTCAATAGTTCAATTGCTATATGCTTTTTGATACATAGTAACCTAATTCCTTCGACCATGAGATCATGCATATCACCTTTAGCGGATGGATGCTTTGATGACATCAAACACCACACCGTAACTGGGTGGCTATAAAGGTGGCATTGAGTGTTCGGAAAGTATTGGTTGAGACACATGGATCAAGAGTGGAATTTGTCCATCCATATGACGGATAGATATACTCTGGGCCCTCTCGGTGGAATGTCATCCAATTAGCTTGCAAGCATGTGACTGGCTCACAAGGGATCACATATCACGGGAACGAGAAAAGAGTACTTATCGGTAACAAGGTTGAACTAGGTATGCAGAGATACCGACGATCATAACCTCAGATAAGTAAACTATCGCGAGACAAAGGGAAATTGGTATCGTATGTAAGTGGTTCATTCGATCGCAAAGTAATCGTAGAAATATGTGGGAGCCATATGAATTTCCATATTCCTCTATTGGTTATTGTTCGGAGAAGTGTCTCGATCATGTCCGCATAATTCACGAACCGTAGGGAGACACACTTAAGGATTCGACTTTGTTTGAGTAGTTATGGTAGTATGATAAAGAGACCGAATGTTGTTCGGAGTCTCGGATGGGATCCGGGATATCACGAGGTGATCCGGAATGGTCCGGAGAATAAGATTCATATAAGGAAAGTTCCGTTTCGGAGTTCGGGAATGATTCCGGTGTTTTCATCGGGAATGTTCTAGAAGGTTCCGGAATGTCCGGCACTCCGGAGGGGAAGGGGTACATGAATGTGTCATTGCAAGATGGAATGATTGCATCATGTACTAAGTGTATTCGCTGTCCAAAATAAAGGGTTTATTCAAATCCTAAATTGAAAAATCAAACGGCTAGTTTGAAAGTCAAACGGCAAGTTTTGGAAAGTGGAAAAGAGGAGGGAGTGTGAAACCGAGTTGGGGAGGGAGTCCTCCTCCCCAAGCCGGCGCACCACCCAGGCCGAGTTGGGGAGGGACTCCCCTCCCTCCCCTTGGCCGCCGGCCCCTCCACCTATATAAGGAGGGGCAGGGCTCCCTCCTCTAGACTCACAAGTCCCTCACCTCAAACCCTAGAAGTTGCAGCCCTCCATAGCCGCCGCCACCACCTAGGGTTTTGCCCTAGCCGCCGACTTGGGGTCCCCGGAACCCTAGCCGCCAGCTCTAGCCCCTCCTCCTTGTTGTGTCTAAACCCTAGATCGCCGAGGAGCTCTCTCATACTCCACCATACTCGCTCCGGCTTAAGGCGAAGCCCTGCGGGATCTCATCTCTACTTCTGGTACCACGCCGTTGTGCTGCCGGAATCTCGAGGAGAGTGCTACAACCTCTGCTGCCTGCTGGAACAAGGGAGAGGAAGGTCTTCGTCGAGTACCGAACGTGACCGATCAAGGAGCGCCGAACGCAGCGGAAGGATCGCTCACGCGATCTTGAGATCGGGAAGAGTACGACTACATCACCCACGAGAATCCGCTCTCGTTAAACACTTTGGAATCTTCGAGGGTAAGTTATTCCATCGACTCGTTGCTACAATCTAGTAGATAGATCTTGGCTTGTTTGTTTGTATGCGATAGAAATTTTTTGTTTTCCATGCTTCGAAACCCTACAAGGGAAGGGTCCACCAGTCAGCGTCTATTTGAGTTAGAATCTGAGTGCGAATCGTTTTTCTTCGGGGAGGGAAGCTGGGTTGTTTGCTGGGCTCGTGGGCTTGGACGGCTGGGCTGGGTCCAAATCCATTTTTTTCTATTCTGAAACCTTTTTTTCTAAAACTAATTACTGTTTTGAAATTCAAACAAACAATCAACATTCAAATTAATTCAAACAATCACCAAACTTTGTAACTTTGAAATTGGTTCTGTTCAGTAACATAAACCAATTTCCAAAACAAAATAATATTTTTATTTTAGGTTCCATTATTAATTAAATAAATAGACCATTGTTATTAAATCAAATAGGATTTGTTTTATTTGAAATACTCCTTTTGAAATCTAAATATTTTCATAACCAAATCAGTAGGTTTTCTTTGGGAATATAAAATACTTGGAAAACTTATTTTAAATAATTAAATAAGCTTTCATGTTTTGGAAATAGTAAAACCTTTATTAATAAAACTTGGATATTAAATCCTTATTACTTTATTTATATAAACCTTTACTATTTTTAATAAACAAAATGTTTTATTTCAAAAGCTTGGCCAAGGTTTAATTTGGCTCTTATAAAAATAATCCTTATTTATAAAACTTCTATTTCTTTTGAAAACTAAATCCTTTTATTTAAAAGATCCAAAATAGTAATTCAAAATATTTTATTTTTCTTTATCAAATTTTTACCTTTTAAATCTCTTTAGGATTTTATTTGATCCAAATTTGTTTGAAAGTTTCCAATTGGATTCAAAAAGTTTCTTCTCACTCTGAAAATCAAACAAAGTTTGATTTTATTCATTTATTTTTCACATTACAAGATTTGGAAAATCTTGGGATGTGACAAAGTTCAACTTAACAGTCTCTGCTGAAATACTGGTATATAAACAAGTAGTGAGGATTGTCAAATCTTCAAATGGGCATTTGAGATCTGGTGGGGGGTTGTTAGAAATAATGGGCTAAATTATTAGACCCATGTGTGATTTCAGATTTTCCCTAAATCTCAAAGCTCATGTATGTGGAAGCCCATATGTGATTTGGCCCAAGTTGGTGGCAGCTCACATGTGTGTGGCAAGAGCTGTGGGAGCTAAAGTTTAGTCCCACATGGAAAGTTGAAGGAGAGTTGCACCACCTTATAAGGTGGAGTGTTGCACCACTTTGTAAATGAGTGACAATAAGAGAGCTACACGCGCGCTCCTCCTCCGATGACGCCGCCGCTCGCACGCACGCTCGCCTCAAGTCTATCCCAAGTGACGAGCTCGTGGATGGGCTAGCCGTTTGCGAGGGACGATGAATTGTATACTCAATAGTAGGAGTTCCTGAATATAAGCCGACACAACAACGAGAAGCATCGTGACTTTGTGAAGCATTTTAGGACAAAGGTGAACAGCATACCCGACTTGGGAGGACACAACCACCATTGGGATGCAAAATCTAGCATGCTTAGCGGCCACGAGCAACCCCAATCCAAGAACCTTTGATCATCTTATGGTAGTCCTCAACAAGGCGATCATCCACGACAAACCCATGATTTGATAGCAGGAGGAACATAAAGGTGACCCATAAGGAACAAAGGAGAAACCTATAATGTGTCAGAGAGATGAGGGCGGTCAAGATCTAAGATTCTTGAGGACCTACCCTAGTTCTGTATATAACCTTGGAGATAGCCTTAACTAGGCAGTAGAGATGGAAGGAATACAACATCCCTCTCAAGGGGAGCCTAGCCCTATGAGTGAAATGGCAAGATTCCTTTTTACAGGGAACTCGATCCCCCCTCCTCTCCCCTTGAAGGAGCACAACAGTCATAGCTGGTGAGACATACATCAGACGGCTTCACATGGTCGCATGAGTTGTCTACTACTGATAGCCCGGATGGATGAGGAAGCATGGTGTAACATCCAAGGTTTAGAAATTGGGATTATAAAGAAATTGCATGTAGGGGTCCCGACCTGATAAGGTTGATCCCTCCTGTGTTTTTACAATGCTAGTCCCTGGATCAATAGCTAGCATCCACAGTTAAGATGTAATATCAAGAAACAAAGGTCATAATATAACTTTATAACCAGGAAAGCATAATTTTATTACATCATACATAGCTCATATGGCTATTACATTACATTGCAGCGGAATAACTATGGTCAAGTGGTCCTTCATCTTCAAAGTGCCACAGTGTATGTTGGTTGTAGACTTTGTAATCCTAAACAATCATTCTTCACTAAAATCAATCAAACCTGCAACATACAAGTTATAGCCACAAAGGGTCAATACATTTGAATTGTATTGGCAAGTGATACTATGGTAGTATAGTGGAGTCTATCATCTATATGCATTTGGCTAAGTGGAGTTGAGGCTTGCATTGCTCAAAATAGATTTTTCTTATCATTTTGAAAATACTAAGTTTTTGTTTGACAAAATCATTTCCCTCAATCAAAATTTCAAGATCCTTGTACCAAGCCATCTCTCCATCAATGATTGAAGAATTCAAACAACCCTTGTTCAAACCACAAGATTTTAATTTAGAAATTGGAATGATGGGATTCTTGATTGCTTCCATGTCTTGATGCTCAAATTGTCCTTTACCAGGGACATGGCTAAGTACTTAGATTTTACACTCTGCAGAGGTGGTGCACTTTACCCACAAGACTTGGTTTCCCAAGACAAAATCTTTCAGAAACCTTCCCTTAGACCAAAATGGACGCGTTCCCACCTATCAAACACTACCACCCACTGTCCATTTGGATAAGTTCTTGCAACCTATATGATCATGGCAGAGCCCATATTGCCAAGTGGTTGCACTTGAAGCTTCTCAACATTTGACATCTCAAATCCCTTTGTTTCCTGGGTGGCCATCCACAAGTGAGATACACAAGGTCAACCATAAACATGGGCCTTGTGAACCACTCAACATAACCCAATCTTTCCATTCCACCCAGGTGATTCATTAACTTAGTTGTTTTATTAAAGAAAACATAAGTCCTCAGACTTAGAATATTTTTCCATAGTGTGAATATATTTTCCACCCATGTTTTCTATTAGCTAGGCTAAGCTTGGTAGTATTAGGAAACTTAACTTAGGAAATCCTACTAAGGATTCATCTACTAGGTTTTCCTATAGCAAGATCTATACTTAGCAAAATCCATGCAAGTTTATTTAGCAAAATCACTAATGCATAGAAAAGTAATGGGATAGAAAGTATGAAGCATCACTTACCTTTTTGGTAGGAAGGGTGGTTCACTCCTTGATCTTGCTAGTCTCATACTTCACTACAAGTCAAACAAGCAAACACAAATTCAATTCACATTCCAACCAAAGTCAAACAAACAATTCTTCACACACACACAAAGTAATGGAATCTAAGTCATGCATGGGGAGCATGCACAAGATCCAATTTGGTCATTTACCAAAGTGTCAAAGTCATTAGCAAGAGGGTTTTGTCCAAAAACTATTTTTAAATCCATTTATCATTTCATGTGGTGAAAAATATTTTTATTAAGGCAAAACTCTTAAGTTGTTCACCAAATGAGTTTCTATTGCAAAACTTGGTGTTTTCGGGTCAGTAGGTTTGGTCCAAACCATTTTCTCAAAGATTTCTTTCCATAACCATTTTTATAATAAAATCAACACTTTTATTTGGCTAGAAATGGTTTTAAATTAAAGAATCATTTCTTAATTTCTCCAAATACATTTTTGTGTCCACAAAGTGTTTCCTAGGGTCAGTAGGTTCAAATTAATCCAATTGCCAAAGATTTTAACCCTAAATTCAATTTTAAACAATTTTTACATTCATAACAAGCATACAAATGTTTCTGCAATTTCAAACAAGCTAACAGCTAATATTTTCTAAACTAAGGCCATGGTTGGCTAGGGCTTGTTCTCCTGAATTCATTGATATAAAATTTGTCAAATTTGGACGTGTGGATCAAAAGATATAAGGGTTTGAAAATGGCATCAAATTATGATTTCAATTTCTGTTTTTAAACAGACAGGTGACACGCGGCACACTCTGATTGGGTGATACCGATTCGCTGCGGATCACGCTCTGGTGCGTTGGATTAAGTCTAATCGTGCGGCTCTGAACGCATACCTCTTCGCGTTAAGTGATTCTGTCCAAGGCGTCGATCTAGATCTAACGGGGTGAGGTGCTCGGCCAAGATTCGGGCGCCATGGCTGGCGGCCAAGAGCTGCCGATCGACGGTTCCGCGATACAGGAAGAGAGAGAATGGGTATGCTCACCGGGCTCGGGGTCACGGCGGCTTCGGTACCTGGCTTGACAAGGCGCTGAGGTAGTCGCAATCCCTCGTCGGAGTTGGGAACGGCGGACCTGTCGAGATGTTGTCGAAGGTGAGGAGAGCGCCCTAGGACAAACGGAGGGTATGGTTAGGTTCGCAAGAGGGAGGCGAGTATGTGTGCATCATCGAGACGGAAGGGGGCGGTCAGATGTTACCTGGAGGACTCGCCGGAGTAAAGCGCGACGCGTTCGGAAGTTTGTCGTAGCCGAGGCTCTGGGGCGCCCGCGGTCAAGTGGGTGGTACGGGGAGAAAGGTCTGGGAGTAGGGAAGTTGTCAGGGTGCTCGGGGAGGCTCGGGGTGGTGTGTGCTGGTCGGATTTTGGCGAGGATGGTCATCGGAGTTGGTGAGGTTGCAGTGGTCAATTGGAGCAGCACTGGGGCGGAGAGGAACTGGAACCAGAGGGGAAACGAAGAGGAGGGACTGGCGATTTAACACGCGTTCTCACTGCGGCTTTACTCGTGGCATCAAAGCGAATTAAGCCGAGGAATTAAGCCTGCAACGGCGAGGAGAGGGAGAAGAATCAGTCGCGGGGTGGGTGAGAAAGATGAACAGGAGGAGTGGGTCCCGTTCGTCAGCGAAAGAGAGGGAGGGAGAAGAGGGCCACATGTCAGTTGCTCCGAGGGTTCTTTCTACGGTGGAAAACGCTTCGCTGCGGTGGGGTGGGGATTGGCTAGGTGGGCTGTTTGGGCCGGGGTAGTTGGGTCTGGTCCACTTTCATTTTTTTCTTTTATTCTGTATCCTTTTCTTTTCTTATTTCTGAATTCTGTTTTGAATTTCCAATCAAACAAATCACACCCAAATCAATTCAAACAATCATTCAGCTTGTAAATTTGAATTTGATTCTGTTTATCAACATACCCAAATTCCAGAATAAAATAATAATTTTATTCTTTTTAAGATCCATTCTTTATTTAAATAAAATGGATATTTTAGTTATTTAATAATATAGGGTTTGTTTTAATTAATATAATCTTCATTTAAAATCCAAACACTTTCAAATCCAAATCAGTAGGTTTATTTGGAAATAAAGAATATTTTGATACTTGTTAAAAATAAAATAATCCTTTTTCTTTAGGGTCCATTAATAATTATATATAATGGGTCTTAGTTATTAAATCAAATAGAGTTTGATTTTATTAATAAAATCTTTATTTGAAACTTAAATATCTTCAAAACAAAATTAGTGGGTTTTATTTGGGAAATATAGAATACTTGGAGATTTGTTTTAAAATAGAATAACATTTTATTTTAGGGTTCATTATTAATTAATATAATAGACTTTCATTATTATTTCAAATAGGATTTATTTTATTTGAGACATTTATTTTGAATCTAAAATAAAGCCAAAACACTTTAGTAGGTTTTATTAGAGAATATAAAATACCTGGACAACCTATTTTAAACAATTCAATAAGTCTTGATGTTTTAATTAAAATAGTAAAACCTTTCATAATAAATTTTGATATTAATTCCTTATTATTTTATTTTAAATAAACCTTTGTTGTTTTTATTCAAACTAAATGTTTTAATTCCCGATGTTTGGTCAGGGTTTAATTTGGCTTTATTAGATAATCTTTATTTATAAATCCATCTTTTCTTTTCGAATACCAAATCTTTTATTAAGTGATCCAAAATAGTATTTTAAATATTTTTATTATCCTTTAATAAATGTTTATCTTTATGAATCCTTTTTCGATTTTATTTAATTCAAATGAGTTTGAAGTTCCAGTTGAATTCAAAAAGTTCCTTCTGGCTCTGAAAATCAAACAAAGTTTTATTTTATTCATTTATTTTCACATTACAAGATTTGGAAAATCTTGGGATGTGACAGGCTACCACCCTTAAAATAAATCTCGTCCCGAGATTTGGGGAGGCTAGGGTTACAAGCAAATTCAAAACAATTAGGGTACTACCACCCTTAAAAATTTTCAAACAAAAATTACACATTGTCCTTCTTGGGATCCTGGGGAAAATTCTCTAAGAAAACTTTTGCATGTGTCCTTGGTTTCCATTCTTGACTCATGGGCCAAGGTTGGGATCCTTCATAGACTTGTTTAACTTGTTCTCCATCCTTTCTGGACAATTGTTTGCATAGTGGCCTAGTTCCTTGCATTTGAAACATGTGACAAGGCTGATATCTCTCTTTTCCTTTGGTATCATTGCTTTTTTTTGTTTCTTTGGTTCTTCTTCTTTTCTGGGCATTCATTGGCATAGTGTCCCATCTCTTTGCAATTGTAACATTGCTCTTGAATAATATCCTTCTTGTTAGGGTTTGGGAATTTCTTCTTCTTCTTGGGTCTCTCCAAAGCTAGGAGTTCTTCTAGTTCATGTTCTTCATAGGTGGGAGATCTTTCTCTCTTCTTGAGGCATTGATCTTCATGTTCCTTGGATGCATGATCCTTGTCTCTAAAAATATTGTTAGCTTGGGTTCCTTCCAGAACAACATCTTTGTCATCCTTGTTGTCATTAACTCTTTGGGAAATGTTTTCTCTCATGCCGATCACTTGAGTAACTAATCCTTGCAACAGTTGGGATTGAAGTTTCAAAATCCTTTGTATGGCTGGGTGTAGTCCATTGTTGTTGGCTAATAGCTGAGTTGTCTCCTGGCTCAACTGGTTTTGGGTTACTATAAGTTCTCTCATGTTGTCTTCTTGGTTGTTGTTGTCATCAACCTTGATGTTGGAGTTTCTTGGAGAAGTCATCTGATTGGGTTGGAGGGAGATTAGGAAGGAAGAATATTTCTAAGTAAGGGTTCTAATCACACACATCACAATTCACTCAAGAAATGTGCATGCAATCACAAACCAAACAATTCATTCAAACAACAAAGTTCAAGCATGTTTTTAGAAAAAAAATATTTTTGTTACACCACATAAGTTGGTGTGTTTAACTTAACTATAATATGGTTGTCACATCCCAAGATTTTCCAAATCTTGTAATGTGAAAATAAATGAATAAAATAAAACCTTGTTCAATTTTTAGAGCCAGAAGAAACTTTTTTGAATTTAATTGGAACCTCAAACCACATTTAAAATAAATAAAATAAAAGGGTGCATAAAGAAAAACATTTAATAAAGGAAATTAAAAAAATGTTTTGGAATTACTTCTATTAGATCCTTTAATAAAAGATTTATTATCCAAAGAAATGGTGGATTTATAAATATTTTATAAAGCCAAATTAAATCTTGACCAAAACTTTGGGAATTAAAACACTTAGTTTTAAATAAAAATATCAAAGGTTTATTTAAATAAAATAACAGGGAAGCAATATCCAATTTTATTATGAAAGGAATTACTATTTTAAATTAAAACATCAAGACAGATTAAAATTATTTAAATAGGTTTACCAAGTATTTTTATTATTACCTAATAAAAACTTACTAAAATGTTTTGACTCTACTTTAGATTTTAAAATAAATATCTCAGTAAAATAAATCCTATTTGGATTAATAAACTAAGGCCATTTTATTTAATTATTAATGGACCCTATAAAATGTTATATATTTCTAACAAAGTATTACACATATCTTATATCCACAAATAAAAACCTACTGAATTGGTTTTTAACCAAACCATATTCTATTAATAAACCATAGCCTATTTTGTTTAATTAATAAATAGAACCTAGAAAAATTTAAAATATTATTTTATTTTGAAAACTGATTTATACTGCTAAACAGAACCAAAAACACAATGCAAGGTTTAATGAATGTTTGAAATTGTTTGAATGATTGAATAAATTGAATGAAATTTAAAACAGAAATTCAAAATAGAAAAGGAAAAATGATTCAGTACAAAAAAAATGAAACAACAGTCAGCCCAGATGCTCAGCCCAGGAAGCCCACCAGCCGATCTGCCCCTATTCCTCGAACCGTTATTTTTCACCACTTAAACAACCCACTAAGAAGCTGACAAGTAGACCCCTCCCTCCTTTCTTTTCCCACTGACCAGAGGACCCCACCATCCCTGTTCATCGTCCTCCATGACTTCTTCTCCCTCACAACAGTAGCCGTTTCGATGGATTTATCGCGTTTGAATTCTCCTTAATGCCGAGCCTTATCCTCGCTGCGACCACGCACCTTAAAACGCTCACCCCTCCTCTCTCGTTTCCCTCAGACCCCTCCCTCAAACACGCCCCCAGGCCGAAGAATTTTGCCAGACACTTCCCTGTCTCCGACGACCTCCCTCGCCAAAATCCGCCCAGCACACACCACCCCGAGCCCTCCGAGCACCACGAAGCTTCCCACTCCCATACCTTCCTCCTGTACCAACCATTCATCCGCTGGTGTCCCAGAAGTCGTCTTTGACCAAAGCCGCAAGCGCCGCCTGCATCCTCTACTCCGCAAAGCATACCTGGTAAGAGCCGACCACCCCAAGCCCTATAGTTCACGCCACAGCTCCGCCATGGTCTCCGCGACTAACCATGCTCTCGGTTTGCCCTCTCGAGATCTACTGACGCCCAACGACGACGACCACGACGACCACCGCCTCCAACTCCGACATCGTTTCCGGTGAAATCCGACGCCCGCCTCGATCATGCGAGCATATTCGCCGGACCTCGCACCTAACCATATACCGACTTGCCTTAGGGTGATCTGCGGCGTCGACTTCAACCAGAACCGAGCCGACGCCGCTTTCCAACTCCGGTGAGAAATTGCAACCCTAGTGCGCCCGAGCCACACCGACCACACGACGTGCTTCACCATAGCTCTGCGATCACGGTGAGCATCCTCCCCTCTCTCCTAACGTTCTGTTTCGCCAAGCGCCGCCGCAATCTGACCGCCGCCGCCGCTAGCCACCGCCGGCGCCGCTCGCGAATGGTCAAGCGCGCGAACACCGTTGGATCCCTATCCAACGCCTGTGATAGAACACTTAAGCCGCGAAGGAGTACGTTATCCGACCACCGATCGACTTAATCCAACGCCCACGTGATCCACCCCGAACCGTGCCGTCCAACCAGAGCGTGCCGCGTGTCACCTATCTCGTTTTAAAAGAAATTTGAATCTGATTTAATTACAAACTTCAAACCTCTATAACTTTTGATCCACACGTCCAAAGTTGACAAATTTTATATCAATAAAATCAGGAGAACAAGCCCTAAACAACCATGGCCTTAGTTTGACAAATAGTATCTGATTGCTTGTTTGAATTTACAGAAACATTTGTGTACTTGTTTAGAGTATAAAAATTGTTTAAAATTGATTCTAGGATTAAATCTTTTCAAAATGGATTTGTGTGACCCTACTGACCCTAGGAACCAACCCATTGTGTTAAAAATGATTTTTGTGAAAATTAAGTTGAATTATTCAACTTAGCCATTTTCTAGCCAAATAAAACTAATGTTTTGTTCTATGGAAATGCTTTTGTAAAGAAATCTTTGAGAAAATACTTTGAACCAAAACCTACTGATCCAAAACACCAAACTTTGAAAATGGAAACTCACTTGATGAGAAACATAGGGTTTTGCTTTGATAAAAATAATTTCACCACATAAAATAATGTTTAGATTTTAAAATGGTTTATGGACTAAAAGCTTTTGTGAATAACTTTGCCATCTTGGTAAATGACCAATGTGGACCTTACAAAGTTAAAAGCCTAGTGGATACCTCCCTTGAGATAAAACCATCTTAAGCATGTTCCCATGCCTGACTTAGAGTCCATTGCTTTAAGTGTGTGAAATATTGTTTGAATATTGGTTTGGAGTGTTACTTGATACTATGCTTGTTTGAATGATTGTAGTGATATTAACAAAGTGTGAGACTAGCAAGATCAAGGAGTAAAACCCTCACTCCCTACCAAAAAGGCAAGTTACACTATCATACAAAAGACCTACTATTTTCATTTTACTTAGTGGATTTTGTAAACATGCAAGAAAATGTTTTACACTTATGCTATGCTAATCCTAATAGGATTCCCTATACACACCTTAGTGAAAATACTACAGTTGTACATGCTTAGCCATACTATGTTTTGAAAAGAGATACAGGTTGAGATTTTACAAAGGTTGAGAAAAAGACTTGTGTTTTACATAATAAAACAAGGACCCAATGAATCACCTAGGTGGTGGACGCTTTATGTTTTTGGAGAAGGTGGCAACAAAAGGAACCATGTCTATGGCAATCACTTTGTGTTGTGCTCCAAATGAAAACCACCTAGGAAACTTAGAGATTGAACATGTTTCTCCAATTGTGGCTTTCGTGTGCAACCACATGCTATTATGGCTCTGGCTTAGTCAACTACATTAGGAAGATCCATACATTGTCTTTAGTTACCGGACATGAGGATCTGGAATGCTTCAATTTGAAGACAAGCTAGCAATGATGTATGGAAGGACCTTTTGGAAAGACTTCGTCACATTCTCGATCACAAGATACTCCATCTTGGTGAGCACTAATCCAGAGGCCAGGTGGCAACAAGATGGGATTGTGTCATGTGCGTAAAGTGTACTCCTTCTGCAGAAGTTAATAAAATCTAAGTACTTAGCCGTGTCCCCGGTTATGGACAATACTGAGCAACTAAAGTTTGAACTATGGGAAATCTCGACATTCCAACTTCTAATATAAAAACTTGATGCACTTGGGGGTACCAAGGAATTCAAAGAGATTTGTTAAGCTTGTTGCACTTGGAAAGTTACCAAGGTGCTCAAGAGTATGATGTACTTGGGAATACCAAGGAACTCATGAGTTTTGAATAAACTTGTTGCATTTGGGGTTACCAAATGACTCAAGAGATTTTGACAAGGACTTGAACACTTGAGTTTCTACCAAGGAGATCACGGAACTTGGAAAAGAGATTTGAAAAGAGATTTGACAAATAAATTTGAAAAAGATAGGATAAATGTTGCTTTATGCAAATAAGCCCTAAACTCTACTTGGCCAAAAATGCATGTATGGATAGGATCCACTCATATTATAGATAAAGTGAAACTTGCCAATACAATTCCAATGTATTGACCCTTGTGGCTGTAACTTGTAATGTTGCAGGATGATTGTTTTGTTAGACGGAGATTGTTTGATTGACTAGGACTACAAAGTCTACAACCAACATCTGCCTGTGGCACTTTGAAGATGAAGGACCCCATGACTATATTTATTCCGCTGCAATGTAATGTAATAGCCAAATAAGCTATGTATGATGTAATAAAATTATGTTATTACTGGTTATAAAGTTATGTTATGACCTTTGTATCTTGATATTACATCTTAACTGTGGATGCTAGCTATTAATCCAGGGACTAGCATTGTAAAACACAGGAGGGATCTACCATATTGGGTAAGGACCTCTACAGATGGTATCAGAGCATTGTGTTGCCTGTAAGATTTGTAAACCCTAGGATTGGACAAAAACCTTAGAAGAATAGGAGTTATACTTGTTCCAAAAACTTATTTACAAAAACACTTGTAAACTCTTCCCTTAACCATTTTGGTTTCAACTCTACTTCTCTTCTACTTCAACTTGATGGAAAAGCCTAACCATGACCAAAGACTACATCATGTGCAAGGACTTCTTCAACTCTTATGACTTCAACGTCTTCAACCTCTTCACCAAGGACTTCCAACATGGAAACTACTAAGGACCACAAATAAGACAAAGAAATCTTACTTAAGAAATTAGAGACTGAGGGAATGCAAAATAAGAGGAAACCCTCAACAACTTTGAAGTATTGTAACCAAGAGTTTGTCTCAAGGAAGCCATGATCTCATGCAAAGGGAAGAAAGGTCACAAGTGAACCATATAGATGGACCACCATATTTTAGTTAAGTCAAACCCACCAACTTATGTGGTGTAACAAAATATTCTGTTGCCTAAGTATGTACTTAAGTGCAAAGTTGAATGTGATTGGTGGATTTGTGATTGCATGCACCTTGTTTGAATTGTGATGTGTGTAATTAAAAGTATTTCCTTAAAAATAACTTGCCCATTCTAAACTTCCTTCAACCCAAACAGATGACTACTCCAAAGGACTCCAAGGTTGATGACACCAACACCAACCAAGCTGACAGCCTGGGAGAGCTCATAGCAACCCAACATCAGTTGAACCAATTGACATCTCAGTTCCTAGCCAACAGTAGTAATGAAGATCCAGCACTGCAAAAGTTTTTGGAGGAACAATCTCAACTAATGCTTAAAGTGACTAATCAAATGATTAGAATGGAGGATAATTATTCTAGAAGAGAATATGATAGTAAGGATGACAAGAATGTTGTTCTAGATGGAGCTCCAGCTTGCATTATTTGTGGAGACAAGGATCATACTTCCAAGGAGCATGAAGGACAATGCCCCAATTGTGATGAAGACCATCCTGTTGGAGAATGCCCTACCTCTCAAGCTACTTGCTACCTTTGTGAGGGAAGTGATCATACTCCTGGCCTATGTCCCATTTATGCCTTGGTAGAACAAAGGAAACAAGAAGGATCCAAGACTACCAAAGGAAAAGGACCACTACTACCTCCAAGCAAGACAACCCAATTCAAAGGATCTAGGAAAATCAAGAAGCCCAAGCAAGACATGAGCCTTGTACAATGTCGTAAATGTAAGGAAATGGGACACTACTCCAGTGGATGCCCAGAGAACATAAAGAATAAAGGAATTGATCAAGTGTGGTGTAACAACTGTAATGAACCAGGTCACTTTGTAGCAACTTGCCCACAAGAGCCACGTAAAGAACTCAATGACATTCATTGCTTCAACTGCAAGAATCCAGGACACTATGCAAGCAACTGTCCAGAAAGGATGAAGAACAAGTTGAACAAGCCTATGGAGAAGCTCAATCTTGGTCCATGAGTCAAGCATAGGAATGAAGCAAAAGTTTAACATAGAGAAATTCCAGGACCCAAGAAGGCCAATATGTAATTTTGTTTGAAAATATTTTAAGGGTGGTAGTACCCTAGTTGCTTTGAACTTGCTTGTAACCCTAGCCTTCCCAAATCTCGGGACGAGATTTATTTTAAGGGTGGTAGCCTGTCACATCCCAAGATTTTCCAAATCTTGTAATGTGAAAATAAATGAATAAAATAAAACCTTGTTCAATTTTCAGAGCCAGAAGAAACTTTTTTGAATTTAATTGGAACCTCAAACCACATTTAAAATAAATAAAATAAAAGGGTGCATAAAGAAAAACATTTAATAAAGGAAATTAAAAAAATGTTTTGGAATTACTTCTATTAGATCCTTTAATAAAAGATTTATTATCCAAAGAAATGGTGGATTTATAAATATTTTATAAAGCCAAATTAAATCTTGACCAAAACTTTGGGAATTAAAACACTTAGTTTTAAATAAAAATATCAGAGGTTTATTTAAATAAAATAACAGGGAAGCAATATCCAATTTTATTATGAAAGGAATTACTATTTTAAATTAAAACATCAAGACAGATTAAAATTATTTAAATAGGTTTACCAAGTATTTTTATTATTACCTAATAAAAACTTACTAAAATGTTTTGACTCTACTTTAGATTTTAAAATAAATATCTCAGTAAAATAAATCCTATTTGGATTAATAAACTAAGGCCATTTTATTTAATTATTAATGGACCCTATAAAATGTTATATATTTCTAACAAAGTATTACACATATCTTATATCCACAAATAAAAACCTACTGAATTGGTTTTTAACCAAACCATATTCTATTAATAAACCATAGCCTATTTTGTTTAATTAATAAATAGAACCTAGAAAAATTTAAAATATTATTTTATTTTGAAAACTGATTTATACTGCTAAACAGAACCAAAAACACAATGCAAGGTTTAATGAATGTTTGAAATTGTTTGAATGATTGAATAAATTGAATGAAATTTAAAACAGAAATTCAAAATAGAAAAGGAAAAATGATTCAGTACAAAAAAAAGGAAACAACAGCCAGCCCAGATGCTCAGCCCAGGAAGCCCACCAGCCCATCTGCCCCTATTCCCCGAACCGTTATTTTTCACCACTTAAACAACCCACTAAGAAGCTGACAAGTAGACCCCTCCCTCCTTTCTTTTCCCACTGACCAGAGGACCCCACCATCCCTGTTCATCGTCCTCCCCGCGACTTCTTCTCCCCCTCACAGCGCGGCCGTTTCTGACTGGATTTATCGCGTTTGAATTCTCCTTAATGCCGAGCCTTAACCTCGCTGCGACCACGCACCTTAAAACGCTCACCCCTCCTCTCTCGTTTCCCTCAGACCCCTCCCTCAAACACGCCCCCAGGCCGAAGAATTTTGCCAGACACTTCCCTGTCTCCGACGACCTCCCTCGCCAAAATCCGACCAGCACACACCACCCCGAGCCCTCCCGAGCACCCTGGAAGCTTCCCCACTCCCATACCTTCCTCCCTGTACCAACCATTCATCCGCGGGTGTCCCAGGAAGTCGTCTTTGACCAAGCACAGAAGCGCCGCCGTCTGTCCTCTACTCCGGCAAAGCATACTGGTAAGAGCCGACCACCCCAAGCCCTATAGTTCACGCTCACAGCTCCGCCATGGTCTCCCGCGACTAACCATGCTCTCGGTTTGCCCTCTCGAGATCTACAGCGACGCCAACGACGACGACCACGACGACCACCGTCTGCCTCCAACTCCGACAGCGTTTCCAGGTGAAATCCGACGCCCTCCGCTCCTCGATCATGCGAGCATATTCGCCTCGGACCTACGCACCTAACCATATACCTGACTTGCCTTAGGGTGATCTGCAGCGTCGACTTCAACCAGAACCAGAGCCGCTCGACGCCGTTTCCAACTCCGGTGAGAAATTGCCGCAACCCTAGTGCGCCCCGAGCCACCGACCACGGCGTGCTTCACCATAGCTCTGCGATCACGGTGAGCATCCTCCCTCTCTCCTAACGTTCTGTTGCAAGCGCCGCCGCATCGACCGCCGCCGCGCTAGCCACCGCGCCGCCATAAATGGTCAAGCGCGAACACCGTTGGATCCCTATCCAACGCCTGTGATAGAACACTTAAGCCGCGAAGATGCGTTATGGACCACTCGATCGACTTAATCCAACGCGTGATCCACCCCGAACCGGTACCGTCCAACCAGAGCGTGCCGCGTGTCACCTATCTCGTTTTAAAAGAAATTTGAATCTGATTTAATTACAAACTTCAAACCTCTATAACTTTTGATCCACACGTCCAAAGTTGACAAATTTTATATCAATAAAATCAGGAGAACAAGCCCTAAACAACCATGGCCTTAGTTTGACAAATAGTATCTGATTGCTTGTTTGAATTTACAGAAACATTTGTGTACTTGTTTAGAGTATAAAAATTGTTTAAAATTGATTCTAGGATTAAATCTTTTCAAAATGGATTTGTGTGACCCTACTGACCCTAGGAACCAACCCATTGTGTTAAAAATGATTTTTGTGAAAATTAAGTTGAATTATTCAACTTAGCCATTTTCTAGCCAAATAAAACTAATGTTTTGTTCTATGGAAATGCTTTGTAAAAGAAATCTTTGAAAAAATACTTGAACCAAAACCCTCTGATCCAAAAAACAAAACTTGAAAAAATGGAACTCACTGAATGAGAAACATAGGGTTTTGCTAAATAAATAAATTCACACAATAATAATAATTTTTTTTTTTAAAATTTTTTATGGACTAAAAAGATTTTTGTTTTTAACTTTTCTTGGTAAATGACCAATGTGGACCTTACAAAGTTAAAAGCCTAGTGGATACCTCCCTTGAGATAAAACCATCTTAAGCATGTTCCCATGCCTGACTTAGAGTCCATTGCTTTAAGTGTGTGAAATATTGTTTGAATATTGGTTTGGAGTGTTACTTGATACTATGCTTGTTTGAATGATTGTAGTGATATTAACAAAGTGTGAGACTAGCAAGATCAAGGAGTAAAACCCTCACTCCCTACCAAAAAGGCAAGTTACACTATCATACAAAAGACCTACTATTTTCATTTTACTTAGTGGATTTTGTAAACATGCAAGAAAATGTTTTACACTTATGCTATGCTAATCCTAATAGGATTCCCTATACACACCTTAGTGAAAATACTACAGTTGTACATGCTTAGCCATACTATGTTTTGAAAAGAGATACAGGTTGAGATTTTACAAAGGTTGAGAAAAAGACTTGTGTTTTACATAATAAAACAAGGACCCAATGAATCACCTAGGTGGTGGACGCTTTATGTTTTTGGAGAAGGTGGCAACAAAAGGAACCATGTCTATGGCAATCACTTTGTGTTGTGCTCCAAATGAAAACCACCTAGGAAACTTAGAGATTGAACATGTTTCTCCAATTGTGGCTTTCGTGTGCAACCACATGCTATTATGGCTCGCTTAGTCAACTACATTAGGAAGATCCATACATTGTCTTTAGTTACGGACATGAGGATCTGGAATGCTTCGTGGGGCGAAGACAAGCTAGCAATGATGTATGGAAGGACCTTTTGGAAAGAATTCGTCACATTCTCGATGCCAAGACTCCATCTTGGTGAGCACTAATCCAGTAGGCCACTGGTGGCAACAAGATGGGATTGTGTCATGTGGGTAAAGTGTACTCCTTCTGCAGAAGTTAATAAAATCTAAGTACTTAGCCGTGTCCCCGGTTATGGACAATACTGAGCAACTAAAGTTTGAACTATGGGAAATCTCGACATTCCAACTTCTAATATAAAAACTTGATGCACTTGGGGGTACCAAGGAATTCAAAGAGATTTGTTAAGCTTGTTGCACTTGGAAAGTTACCAAGGTGCTCAAGAGTATGATGTACTTGGGAATACCAAGGAACTCATGAGTTTTGAATAAACTTGTTGCATTTGGGGTTACCAAATGACTCAAGAGATTTTGACAAGGACTTGAACACTTGGGTTTCTACCAAGGAGTTCACGGAACTTGGAAAAGAGATTTGAAAAGAGATTTGACAAATAAATTTGAAAAAGATAGGATAAATGTTGCTTTATGCAAATAAGCCCTAAACTCTACTTGGCCAAAAATGCATGTATGGATAGGATCCACTCATATTATAGATAAAGTGAAACTTGCCAATACAATTCCAATGTATTGACCCTTGTGGCTGTAACTTGTAATGTTGCAGGATGATTGTTTTGTTAGACGGAGATTGTTTGATTGACTAGGACTACAAAGTCTACAACCAACATACACTGTGGCACTTTGAAGATGAAGGACCCCATGACTATATTTATTCCGCTGCAATGTAATGTAATAGCCAAATGAGCTATGTATGATGTAATAAAATTATGTTATTACTGGTTATAAAGTTATGTTATGACCTTTGTATCTTGATATTACATCTTAACTGTGGATGCTAGCTATTGATCCAGGGACTAGCATTGTAAAACACAGGAGGGATCTACCATATTGGGTAAGGACCTCTACAATGGTGGTCCATCTATATGGTTCACTTGTGATCTTTCCTTCCTTCATGATTCTTCTTGTATGAGATCTTGGTTTCCTTGAGAAAACTCTTGGTCACAATACTTCAAAGTTGTTGATGGTTCCTTCTTATTTTGCATTCCCTCAGTCTCTAAATCATGAGTAAGATTTCCTTGTTTCACTTGTAGTACTTAGTAGTTTCCAAGTTGGAAATCTTTGGAGAACATGCTGAAGATGTTGAAGTCATTAGAGTTGAAAAAGTTGAAGAAGACCTTTGCATATGGTGTAGTCTTTGGCCATGGGTAGGTTTTTCCATCAAGTTAAAATAGAAGAGATGTAGAGTTGAAACCAAAATGGTTGAGGAAAGAATTTACAAGTGTTTTTGTAAATAAGTTTTGGAACAAAATACAACTCCTATTTTTCTAAGGGTTTTTGTCCAATCCTAGGGTTTACAAATCCTACAGGCAACACAATGCTCTGATACCATCTGTAGGGGTCCCAACCTGATAAGGTTGATCCCTCCTGTGTTTTTACAATGCTAGTCCCTGGATCAATAGCTAGCATCCACAGTTAAGATGTAATATCAAGAAACAAAGGTCATAATATAACTTTATAACCAGGAAAGCATAATTTTATTACATCATACATAGCTCATATGGCTATTACATTACATTGCAGCGGAATAACTATGGTCAAGTGGTCCTTCATCTTCAAAGTGCCACAGGCAGATGTTGGTTGTAGACTTTGTAATCATAAACAATCATTCTTCACTAAAATCAATCAAACCTGCAACATACAAGTTACAGCCACAAAGGGTCAATACATTTGAATTGTATTGGCAAGTGATACTATGGTAGTATAGTGGAGTCTATCATCTATATGCATTTGGCTAAGTGGAGTTGAGGCTTGCATTGCTCAAAATAGATTTTTCTTATCATTTTGAAAATTCTAAGTTTTTGTTTGACAAAATCATTTCCCTCAATCAAAATTTCAAGATCCTTGTACCAAGCCATCTCTCCATCAATGATTGAAGAATTCAAACAACCCTTGTTCAAACCACAAGATTTTAATTTAGAAATTGGAATGATGGGATTCTTGATTGCTTCCATGTCTTGATGCTCAAATTGTCCTTTACCAGGGACATGGCTAAGTACTTAGATTTTACACTCTGCAGAGGTGGTGCACTTTACCCACAAGACTTGGTTTCCCAAGACAAAATCTTTCAGAAACCTTCCCTTAGACCAAAATGGACGCGTTCCCACCTATCAAACACTACCACCCACTGTCCATTTGGCTAAGTTCTTGCAACCTATATAATCATGGAAGAGCCCATATTGCCAAGTGGTTGCACTTGAAGCTTCTCAACATTTGACATCTCAAATCCCTTTGTTTCCTGGGTGGCCATCCACAAGTGAGATACACAAGGTCAACCATAAACATGGGCCTTGTGAACCACTCAACATAACCCAATCTTTCCATTCCACCCAGGTGATTCATTAACTTAGTTGTTTTATTAAACAAAACATAAGTCCTCAGACTTAGAATATTTTTCCATAGTGTGAATATATTTTCCACCCATGTTTTCTATTATCTAGGCTAAGCTTGGTAGTATTAGGAAACTTAACTTAGGAAATCCTACTAAGGATTCATCTACTAGGTTTTCCTATAGCCAGATCTATACTTAGCAAAATCCATGCAAGTTTATTTAGCAAAATCACTAATGCATAGAAAAGTAATGGGATAGAAAGTATGAAGCATCACTTGCCTTTTTGGTAGGAAGGGTGGTTCACTCCTTGATCTTGCTAGTCTCATACTTCACTACAAGTCAAACAAGCAAACACAAATTCAATTCACATTCCAACCAAAGTCAAACAAACAATTCTTCACACACACACAAAGTAATGGAATCTAAGTCATGCATGGGGAGCATGCACAAGATAGTTTTATTTTGAAAAGGGGGTCTCTATGGGTTTCTAAACTTTGTAAGATCCAATTTGGTCATTTACCAAAGTGTCAAAGTCATTAGTAAGAGGGTTTTGTCCAAAAACTATTTTTAAATCCTTATCATTTCATGTGGTGAAAAATATTTTTATTAAGGCAAAACTCTTAAGTTGTTCACCAAATGAGTTTCTATTGCAAAACTTGGTGTTTTTGGGTCAGTAGGTTTGGTCCAAACCATTTTCTCAAAGATTTCTTTCCATAACCATTTTTATAATAAAATCAACACTTTTATTTGGCTAGAAATGGTTTTAAATTAAAGAATCATTTCTTAATTTCTCCAAATACATTTTTGTGTCCACAAAGTGTTTCCTAGGGTCAGTAGGTTCAAATTAATCCAATTTCCAAAGATTTTAACCCTAAATTCAATTTTAAACAATTTTTACATTCATAACAAGCATACAAATGTTTCTGCAATTTCAAACAAGCTAACAGCTAATATTTTCTAAACTAAGGCCATGGTTGGCTAGGGCTTGTTCTCCTGAATTCATTGATATAAAATTTGTCAAATTTGGACGTGTGGATCAAAAGATATAAGGGTTTGAAAATGGCATCAAATTCTGATTTCAATTTCTGTTTTTAAACAGACAGGTGACACGCGGCACACTCTGATTGGGCGATACCGATTCGCTGCGGATCACGCTCTGGTGCGTTGGATTAAGTCTAATCGTGCGGCTCTGAACGCATACCTCTTCGGCGTTAAGTGATTCTGTCCAGTGCGTCTGATCTAGATCTAACGGCTGTGAGGTGCTCGACCGTAGACGGGCGGCCATGCTGGCGGCGCGGCGTGATCGATGACGGTTCCGGCGATACAGGAAGCGAGAGAGAGAATGGGTATGCTCACCGGGCTCAGGGGGTCACGGCGAAGCTCAGGGTACTGCTGGCTTGACAAGGGGCGCTCAGAGGTAGTCGCAATCCCTCGTCGGAGTTGGGAACGGCGACGGACCTGTCCAGATGTTGTCGAAGGTGAGGATAGAGAGCGCCCTAGGACAAACGGAGGGTATGGTTAGGTTCGCAAGAGGGAGGCGAGTATGTGTGCATCATCGAGACGGAAGGGGGCGGTCAGATGTTACCTGGAGGACTCGCCGGAGTAAGGCAGACGCGGCGGCGTTCGGAAGTTTGTCGTAGCCGAGGCTCTGGGGCGCCCGCGGTCAAGTGGGTGGTACGGGGAGAAAGGTCTGGGAGTAGGGAAGCTGTCAGGGTGCTCGGGGAGGCTCGGGGTGGTGTGTGCTGGTCGGATTTTGGCGAGGATGGTCGTCGGAGTTGGTGAGGTTGCAGTGGTCAATTGGAGCAGCACTGGGGCGGAAGGCTGGAACCAGAGGGGAAGCGGAGAGGAGGGCGATTTAACACGCGTGCTCACTGCGGCTTTTACTCGTGGCATCAAAGCGAATTAATCCGAGGAATTAAGCACCTGGCGAGGAGAGGAGAAGAATCAGTCAAGGTGGGTGAGAAAGATGAACAGGAGGAGTGGGTCCGTTAAATCACGAAAGAGAGGGAGGAGAAGAGGGCCACATGTCGGTTGCTCAGGGTTCTTTCTATGGTGAAAGCAGCTTGCGGTGGGGTGGGGATTGGGTAGGTGGGCTGTTTGGGCCGGGGTAGTTGGGTCTGGTCCACTTTCATTTTTTTCTTTTATTCTGTATCCTTTTCTTTTCTTATTTCTGAATTTTGTTTTGAATTTCCAATCAAACAAATCACACCCAAATCAATTCAAACAATCATTCAGCTTGTAAATTTGAATTTGATTACATTTATCAACATACCAAATTCCAGAATAAAATAATAATTTTATTCTTTTTAAGATCCATTCTTTATTTAAATAAAATGGATATTTTAGTTATTTAATAATATAGGGTTTGTTTTAATTAATATAATCTTCATTTAAAATCCAAACACTTTCAAATCCAAATCAGTAGGTTTATTTGGAAATAAAGAATATTTTGATACTTGTTAAAAATAAAATAATCCTTTTTCTTTAGGGTCCATTAATAATTATATATAATGGGTCTTAGTTATTAAATCAAATAGAGTTTGATTTTATTAATAAAATCTTTATTTGAAACTTAAATATCTTCAAAACAAAATTAGTGGGTTTTATTTGGGAAATATAGAATACTTGGAGATTTGTTTTAAAATAGAATAACATTTTATTTTAGGGTTCATTATTAATTAATATAATAGACTTTCATTATTATTTCAAATAGGATTTATTTTATTTGAGACATTTATTTTGAATCTAAAATAAAGCCAAAACACTTTAGTAGGTTTTATTAGAGAATATAAAATACCTGGACAACCTATTTTAAACAATTCAATAAGTCTTGATGTTTTAATTAAAATAGTAAAACCTTTCATAATAAATTTTGATATTAATTCCTTATTATTTTATTTTAAATAAACCTTTGTTGTTTTTATTCAAACTAAATGTTTTAATTCCCAATGTTTGGTCAGGGTTTAATTTGGCTTTATTATATAATCTTTATTTATAAATCCATCTTTTCTTTTCGAATACCAAATCTTTTATTAAGTGATCCAAAATAGTATTTTAAATATTTTTATTATCCTTTAATAAATGTTTATCTTTATGAATCCTTTTTGGATTTTATTTAATTCAAATGAGTTTGAAGTTCCAATTGAATTCAAAAAGTTCCTTCTGGCTCTGAAAATCAAACAAAGTTTTATTTTATTCATTTATTTTCACATTACAAGATTTGGAAAATCTTGGGATGTGACATTGCATTTTCATTCCATTGTTTAATCATGCAATAGTGTCGTGTGTTACCACATATGATGAATGGAAAAATAAATAATTCGTCTGGACAATCTCATTATGGACAAAAATATTGAGCCAGATATCACAACCGATAGTTTTTTCATGAAACCTATGGACAATATATCTTTATATATAGCAGTAGACCACCACTAGTTTGATCTTACTAACTATACACAAACATGATGAACAAGAAATTATTATTTACATATAAACATATAAAATATATCAAAATAGGTGGGTATAATCTAAGTCTTAACCTTGCACTGAAGTAACATCAAGTAAAACTACAACATGCCTTGCAACATAAATTTTATTATATATCCTTATCCAATAACAACATGTGAGAAACCCGTATATAGTCATTTATATGTTCTTTTCTATGGCAACATTAACTATTGCCCCGCATTATTTTTTGTTAAAAATATCTCCCACGCAAGTGATATTATTGTATTTACCATGACTGTAAAAGTATCTTAATTATTGTTATGTGATATAAGTTTCTACTGAAATGTAAAATATTTTTCATAGACATGTTCAGACATGGCCCTCGCATTTATGCGAGGGCCACCTTGCTAGTTGCCAAAATGGTCTAAAAAAGCTCGGTAGCATACTGAAATTGCTGCGATGGAAGGCAGAGTGTGGTCTATCTAACTCCAGATTTGAAAAGTTGCTAAAAATGATGAAGATTATGCTTTGAAAGAAAAATGTATTGCCCTCTAGTACATACAAAGCAAAGAAGATTGTACGACCTCTAGGTTTAGAGGTTCAGAAGATACATGCATGCCCTAATGAGTACATCCTCTACCGCGGTGAGGATTACGAGAACTTGGATACATGTCCGGTATGCACTTCATTGTGGTATAAAATCAGACGAGATGACGCCCGTGATGTTGAGGGCGAGCCCCCAGGAAGAGGGTTCCTTCTAAGGTGATGTGGTATGCTCCTATAATACCACGGTTGAAAATTTTGTTCAGAAAGAAAAAGCATGACAAGTTTTTGCAATGGCACAAAGAGGAACCAACAATCCGCGTCCTTCACCACCGCCACCCTTTTGTGGCTTTGTGGCGGTTGTGGATACCGCATGCGAGGATGATCTCCCTCGATGTAGCGCATTCCCACCACAGGCGGCGGCCGACTTCATTGTGGTTCACCGGGGGAGGGTCGTCACCCTCGTACCTAGCGAGATCCCTTTTGCGTCGGTAAGCAAAGAAAGCATTCCAGGTGTCGTAGTTGCCAGGATCCCAATGGGGGATCCATCCGCTGCTCCATCGTGAGCTCTAGGTAGAAGTGGTTCGTGATGGCCGCCTGGCGTGCGGAACCTTGAGGCACAGGAGGGACAGGATCCCCTCCAGCACTTAGCATCTAGTCGCCGGACAGCCGGTAGCCCGACGGGCATGGGTAGCTGGAGGTGCATAACGCCTCAGTCTTCTCGAGGGTCAGAATGGCCCAGTATGCGGTGTTCGTTTTTGTGAGTGGGGAAGGTGTGGATGGCCATGGCGGTCGGCCTAGATGTAGAGGAAAAAAGGTGGAAAAAATGGCGGGAATCAGAGAGAAATGGCATATGGCTTGACAACTTTGAGAATAGCGGGAAATATCTTTAGTCCCGATTAGTGGCTACAACCGGGACTAACGGCCCCCGAAATATCTTTAGTCCCAGTTACTAGTTTTAATAGTTAGACTAACTATTTTAGAAAACAAAAAATGTTTTGCGGTTTGTTATTCAAATTCAAACACTTTTGATGTTGAAAGTTTTGTTAGATTCAAAAATATGCAAAAAAATAGTGAATGAATTTTGAATTGAAAATGGCATAATTGATACATGATGCAAAAAGATGTATGGATGATATATTTAGATTCCTTACAGTTTTATGATAATAATAATAGACATATTATTTGGATTTATAAAATAGGAGCTATGAATTTCTAAAGTTTTCTAATTGATTTGAATTATATAAATTAAAAATAAGAAAAGTTACAAAAGCCCATCTAGTCCCGGGTTGGGGATGCACCAGGGTCTAATGGGGTGCCTCACGTGCAAAATACCATCCGGCCAAAAAAAGCCTCTAGTCCCGGGTAGTGGCTGCACCTGGGACTAGAAGACCTTTAGTCACGGGTGGTACCACGACCCGGGACTAGAGGCTCATATGTATATAATTGCCTGCCCCGCACCCGCCCAGAACTTAGCGAAATCGACGAAGTCGAAGAACACACGATAGGTGCTGCCGAATTTCCACCATGTCGAAGTGTCAACACCCAGAATTTTAATCCTAGATGCCTATTATGCCATACATCGCAATCCCAGGATTACCATTTTTGCAAGACATAACAGATTGGATATCACAGTACATCATCCATTATAAACTATACATAAGGTCTTACAACAAATAAAGGATCTCATGTTCTAGTCTTAATACAATCATAGCAGGGGAATAATGTAATGATAATGGTAGCGTATGCGAAGCTCCATCTTCATGGTCACAGGCAATGTTGATGATGGGAGATGTTCCTAGTTGTCATAACCTTCCCGCGGTCCATCCTCCTGATAGTCCTCTTCATAGTCTGGCCACATGAATAGCAAGGGACAAATCCATGAGTACTATTTAAGTACTCGCAAACCAATACTAACAAGTGAAGGGGTTTTGAGTAGGGATACTAACAATTGCTCGCAAACCAATACTAACCAATACTCGCAAACCAATACTCGCAAACCAATACTCGCAAACCAATACTAACAATTGCTTCTAGGTTGTTTTGCAAAAAGCCAGGTTTACCTTAACTTAGTTTAGAAGCAAAGAAAGTCTAGCTTAAAGTTTTATAACACCTAAGTGGAAACTTAAATTTCATATCACAACCCTGTTGTGGTCAAGTCAAAGTCACGATTCATTTCACAAGTCATTTTGAAAACATCTGACGACAGAACAATATGGCCACTCCAACTGTCCATAACCGTGGACGTGTCTATTCGAATAGTTTGACACTCTGCAGAGGTGGTACACTTTCACCACAATATTCGATACATCCGTTAGGAACAATCCTGAATTCACCATACTCAGTATGCGGATAATCAATCCTAACCTTTCAATTACACGCCCTAGTATAGGCACCTCTCCTGTGAGTTTGGCCTCCCAACCATGACCAACTGTCATCTTGGGATCTTCACAGGTGGACAATCTTCACAAGGTAGCCTCAGCTCAAACCTTGTCCACAAGGGAACCCATACTAATGTATATAAACTTCCAGTCAAGCCCTACCCAAATTTCGAGTATTGTGGTTTTACGGTAAAATTGGAATGGTATCGCATCCAGACAACCATCAGTTTTATAAAGGGATAAGGCTCATGCCTTAACATTTTCATCATCAAAATCATCTAGTGTTCAAGAACACATGTCAAAACATTTCATTAGAATGACTCATCATTCTAAGGTTTTCATAATCACTTTCACCAAGTATTCCCATCTAAAGTGATCAAGTTTTAGGTTTAGCACTAGCATCTACAAGTGGGGGTACACACTAATGAAGGGTGGTAAACAAGTGTGAAATCTAAGTTCAATCTCATGCCTTAGGATGACATCAAGATTTATCTACCATAGGTCAAGTTTTATGCTCTTTATGCTACCTTTAAATATCCTTCTAAAATCCACAAATCACTAAGTAGACTCCAAGGAAAGCTTTGATAAAGAAAAATAAATAACTAAGCTTGCAATTAAAGCTAGGATTGGGTATCAAGTGGTGTAAGCTTGCAAGTAAAACTTGCATGGTTTAGCTTAGCTTGCTAAGATAGTAGCCTGCTAAGTTCCAAGTTTGAGCTTGCATAATTGCAAGTATAAGCTTGCTAAGTCAACTTGTAGTGTTAGGCTTGCCTTGAGTAGTGCAGTGGTTGAAGTTCTCCTCGGCTTCTTCCTCGTAGTATTCTCCTTCCTCCTCGTATCCTTGTTCGGTACTAGCGTCTATAAATAAATACGAGGTACACGATCTCCAAACAATACTTAACTAATTCTATTTAGCACATAGGGGTTCACACTAGATTATCTAGCATCATCTCTATTATCACAAAGATTAAAGCACTTGTCTTATTTATTTTATTTTAGAAAATTAATTTCTACTCATTGAAAAACTACTTAAGATTTAATATTCTCCAACTAAAACATGGGATCATGTTGACACATGTCCTCACTACATATTTCAGTACTTGGGAATGTGATTTAAAATGGTGTAAAAATGTAATAAGGTTTAATCCTTTTATTTTAATTAATTAAGGTGACTAGAATGGCCTATGGGGCATTCTTTTATTTCTTGATCATTATTTCTTCAAGTAAACCTAGATATTTATATATATTCAGAAAGGTCTTGTTAAATGTGATTTTTGAGAGTTGGAATGAACTCAAAAGCTTTTGTAGTTGAATTTTGAAAAATGTTTGAATGCAGAAAAGCTCCTGCCTTGTTATTTTTACTATAGGTGATCTACAACTCTAAAGGGTTTGAATCCAACGGGCTTGGATTACGAATTCCAGTACCTTTCTAACAAAATTGGTTTCATGCAATTTGGTTTAGTGAATCTACCTGGGTTCATTTTTGAATCTAGGGTAGAGAACTAAGTTTGAAACTAAATGGAAAAACCTAAATTCAAACTACTGGATCGCGCGGGAGTGTAACTGGGCCGGCCCACGGCGCACAGCGTGCGCGGGTGGGTTTAAGTGTCTGTCCCCACCAGTCAGCGAGACAGGGGGTGCAAAGCGGTATGGGGCAATCTCAACCACATGATCAACATCTAATCGAACAGCTGTGACTTATCGTCTATGTCGGGCAACGTCGGCGAGACAGATCCCTAGCGTGGCCAGTGGGGGTCGTGTGAGGCTTACCGGGGCTCAGGCGAGTGTTGACGATGGGGGCGAACGACGAAGTCGACGACGACGAACCTCTTGGTACCGGTGGCTTCTCCTGGGGTGGCTCCAATCGCTGGCTTCTCTTGTCCTCCTCCACGGAAGACTCCGGTGAAATTCCGGCGACCTACTGCTCGCCTTACTCCGGGGATGAGGTGGGGTGGTTCTGAGAGAGAGGGGAGTGTGTTGGTGTGAAGAAATCGAACGGGGGTGTCCTCTATTTATAGTGCAGCGAGGGGAGCGTAGGACGCGGGCTGAGCTCGTCGGGGTCGGCTGCACAGCGAGCTAAATGGATGGGCGATGGTAGGGGCGGTGCTCAACGGCATGGTGACGAGGCATGGGGCAGTGCAAAATGGTCGGAACGCTGCGGTGCTATGGGCGGGTCCGACGGGAATTTTAATGGCGCACGGGCTCTCCTGTTCGCGCGGCAAAAATGGGCATGTCTGCGGGGTTGCTGGGATGGTAATGAACACGCACGCAAGCGGCGAGGGTGCTGTGTGTTTTGTGCTTGCGTGTCGAGTGCGGCGCTCTGACGCGCTCTCGGCATGCTCGCAGAGAGGCTTTGGCATGCTCGGGCTGAGTGGTCCAGGGGCTGGCAGGGCTTTGGCGTTGGACAGGGGGTGGCGATGGACGGTGGTCAATTTCCCAGACATTTTTGGCGAGGCTAGAGAAGCTCCTAGCTTGCTGTTGATAATGGGGTGGCAAGTTGAGGTCGGGCATGCTCACCATTGATGACCTTGCCCAGCTTACAGTGAGCTAAAGTTTTTTAAATGAGCTAGATGATCTACTAAGAGGGTGCTGTGAGCTAGAGAGGTAACAAGGTTTTCCAAATCAGTGCCCACTATAGTGTTTTGTGTTTTGTTTGTTTCCTGTTTGCAAGGTCTTTGATGAAATGGTCGAAAGAGATTTGAATTTGAATTTTTGGTTCAAACTTGGTGGGTGTACTAGTCACATACTAGGTAGTCTCTGGTTAGTTGGTTTTGTCAAGGTGAATTGGTTTGGTTGGTTTTTGAGAATTGGTGATCTTCACATATGAACTAGATTCAATTTTGAATTGTCCTTTGAATCAAGTTGCCAAATGTTTCTGTGAGTTTGAAAGGTGGGCTTGGGTTCAATTTTACTTGTTCTAGCAAGGGGTGAACATAAATTGAATTGTTTCTGTTTGAAATCTTGGACTAGAAACACTCAAAGTGGTCTAGTGAGCAAGATTGGCAAAAATGACCATTTGCTCATTTTATTTGTTTTTGAATTTCTCTTGATTTGTTTATGCTTGGATTTGATTTAGATGATGTTGTTTTCATCTTTAAACCAATCCTTGCTAATCACATCATTTACACAAGTCCGTTCATGCATTCATACAATCATCACATACACACATGCATTCATAATGATTTTAACAAAAACAATTGTTAACCCTCATTTGGGTGATTGGAATTAGATAACCTTGATCAATATTTTTGGGATATTACAAACCTTCCCTCCTTAAACAAAATATCGTCCCGAGATTTGAGAAAATAAAAAACTAGGATTTAAAGAGATCGGGAAATTCCGTCTTGATGTAATCTTCTCGCTCCCAAGTAGCTTCTTTTTTAGTGTGGTTAATCCACTGGATCTTGAGAAACTTGATGCTTAGGGTCCTGGTGGTTCTGAAAGCTTCCTCCAAAATACAGATGGGTACTTCGGGATACGTCAGGTCATCGCTGATCTCTATGGTTCGATGATCAATATTCTTGAAAACTTCGGTCTTCTCCGGGACTTCTAGGAATTTGCGAAGTAATGATATATGGAACAAATTATGCACTACTGACATCTCCTCGGGATGTTCCAGTTGATACGATACTTCTCCTCGACAATTTAGAATCTTGAAAGGTCCGATATATCTGGGGGCTAACTTTCCTTTGAGCTAGAAATGTTGCATTCCCTTCAAAGGCGACACTTTGATATACACAAAATCTCTGATATTGAAAGCGAGGTCTCGATATCTCTTGTCGGCATAACTCTTCTGTCGGGATTGGACGGTCTTGAGGTGCTCACGGATCTTGTGAACTTTCTCTTCGGCTTCTAGTAGGATGTCGGGTCCGAAAATTTGACTCTCTCCTACTTCCGACCAATTCAAAGGGGTATGACACTTCCTTCCATACATGAATTCAAATGGGGCCATTTGCAAGCTGGCTTGATAACTATTGTTGTAAGAAAATTCTGCGAAAGGCAAACAGTCTTCCCATTTTGATACATACTCTAGCACACAGGATCTCAAAATATCTTCGAGTATTTGATTTACTCGCTCCGTTTGTCCATCTGTCTAAGGGTGATACGATGTGCTGAAATATAGTCAGGATCCTAATCCTTCTTGCACTTTCTTCCAAAAATCTCGTGGTAAACTAGGTTCCTCAATCTGATACAATGTTCTTGGGGACTCCATGCAAACTGACAATTCTAGCAATGTACAACTCTGCTAGCTTCGGACTCTGGTAAGTGGTCTTGACAGGTAAGAAATGGGCGACTTTGGACAGTCTATCAACTATGACCAAAATAGAGTCATTTCCCCTACTAGATGTAGGAAATCCGGTGATAAAGTCCATTCCAACTGAATCCCATTTCCATTCTGGAATCTGCAATGGTTGCAACAGTCCTGCGGGTCTCTGATGTCCCGCCTTGACTCTTTGACAAATATCACACTTGGAAATGTAGCTTCCGATTTCTCTCTTCATCTTATGCCACCAAAATTGCACCTTCAAATCTTGATACATCTACGTTCCTCCAGGGTGGATAGAATAAAGAGTATCATGAGCTTCTTTCAGAATAGCCTCCTACAATTCTGAATCTGCTGGCACACAGATACGTCCATTGTACAACAAAACTCCTTTTTCATCCTCGGTGAATCCGGGTACTTTGCCTGTACCGATACGATGTTAGATTCCGTCGGTACTAGCATTTCCTTTCTGCGCCTCCTTGATCTGACTAATCAAAGTAGGTTGGAATTCTATGCTAGCCAAAAATACTTCACTTACTAATTCCATTCTAAAATCCTCCATCTCCTTGTGCAAACTTGGTTGCTCCTTCAGAATCATAAAGTTCCGTCGACACGGCAATCTACTAAGGGCATCTGCTACCACATTGGCTTTACCAGGGTCATAGTGAATGTCCAGATCATAGTCCTTGATTAAATCTATCCATCTTCTCTGCCTCATATTCAGCTCCTTCTGAGTGAATATATACTTCAGGCTTTTGTGATCCGAATAAATCTCACAACGGTTTCCCATAAGGTAATGCCTCCATGTCTTCAGGGCTAGAACTACGGCTGATAGTTCGAGGTCATGGGTAGGATAATACTGCTCATGTTGCTTCAGTTGTCAGGATAGATAAGATATGGATTTGCCTTCTTGCATTAGCACACATCCGAGTGTAGGGTTCTCAGCATAGAAAACAAAAAATTTCCTACGATGGGAACTATGTACCAAGATCTATCTACTAGATACAAACAACGTGCAGATGTATATCCATAGAGAATATACCCTTGAAGACCGACAAAGCTTAATGAGTTAAACTCGTGGTTGATGTAGACGATCTCAAGATTGAGAGGAAGTCCTACTACCGCAAAACAGCAGCGCATCCGTGCTCGCACACACGTACAAGACACCGAGCAACCTCCGCCTCCTTGCTCTAGCGATGCAGCGGAAGCACGACTCTTTCTTGCCGAATAGCCACCGGGAACATGTATCTCGCTAGTCCGAGACCATGGGGGATAAATTCTAGAGGGGGAGAGAGATCCTTCATGAGGAGGTGTGAGTGGGAAGTGAGGAGGGGGTGCCTTTTATAGGAGAGGGGGGACCCCAAGGGGTTGGCCGACACATGGGGGATTCCCCCTTGCCCTCCCCTAATTCATGTGGGTGGACACTCCACTCACAAAAATCTCTTCAATTCCCTCCACTGAAAATTGCTATTAAATTTCTACCAAATTTAATGCAAACTATCTTTAAATAAAAATACTTTTATTTATTCAGAATTTTGTCAACCATTCACATATAACCCCTTGCTAGTATTTCATTTCACATGCAAAAACACTTTCTGCAATTTCACCCAAAAACCTGTTTCGCTATCTAGTGAAATAAATTCATGCGCTTGTTATTCTTTCCGGCATGAAACTTTTGCTCCAATTGGATGTCAGTGTTCCTTAAGTGTGCCACCCGACGGTTCGCGAATAATGCGGACATGATCGACACCCTTCTCCGATCAATAATCAGAAACGGGACCTGGAGATCCATACTAACTCCCACACATTCAACGATGACTTTCCCGTGATCGCCGGAACCTTTTATGCTAGTATATTAATCCCTTTGTGTCACGATATATTACATGTCTGAGATTCGTTCATCGGTATATCCATACATAGTTTGATCTCGTTACCAACATGAACTTTTTTCTCGTTCTCGTGATATAGCATACTAGTGATCAAATCACTTGCTTGCAAGCTAACCAATGTGATATCACCGAGAGGGCCCAAAGTATATCTATCCGTCATCGGGATGAACTAATTCCACTCTTGATCCATGAGCCTCAACATAACACTTTAGTAGTTCTGAATCCATCTTTATAATCACCTAGTTACAATGTGACGCTTGATGTCATCAAGAAACTCTTCCGGTGTTAGTGATTGACATGATCTCATGGTCTAAGGATTAGGATCACTTCGTAAGTTGTTATATAAATATAAACTCAATGAATTTGATCGTAATGCCATACTTCGGATGAATGTTCATCACATCATTACACTAATGTTATGATCTCGTTATTAACAACATCCAATGTCTATGATCAGGAAACTGTGATCATCTTGTTAATCAACGAGCTAGTTTATGAGAGAGGCATAACTAGGAACTTTCTGTTTGTTTATTAAACACACATGTATTAACGTTTCTGTATTAATACAATTATAGCATGCAAAATAAACATCTATCATATACTTGGAATACACATAATAAACACTTTATTATTGCCTCTTAGGGCATATTCCCTTCACCGAGACCGATCTTGGATGCGTCACAATACACATCAAAAGGCTTCGTAATATCTGGCATAATCAAGATTGGGACTGAAATCAATCTTTTCTTGAGTTCTTGGAAACTCGCTTCACATTTGTTCGTCCATTCAAACTTCTTATCCTTCTTCAACAATTGGGTCATGTGTCTTGCGATACTCGAGAATCCTTCTAAGAACTTGCGGTAATATCCCGCTAATCCGAGAACTGCACGAACTTGGGTGTGAGTGGTTGGGGCTTGCCATTCTTCAACATCCTTAACCTTGGCGGTCAACGGCTATTCCTCCGGCTGATACAATATGTTCGAGGAATCCTAGTTCCTGTAACCAGAATTCACATTTGCTAAACTTGGCATACAGCTGATTCTCTCTAAGGGTTCCAAGAATGGTCCTCAGGTGTTGCTCATGTTCTTATTATGATTTGGAATAAATTAGAATGTCGTCAATGAAAACAACGACAAACTTATCCAGGAAGTCCATAAAAATCTTATTCATGAGGTTCATGAAATAAGAATGGGCATTGGTTAATCCAAAAGACATGACAAAGGTACTCATACGGTCCATATCCGTGGTAAAGGCAGTCTTAGGAATATCCTCTACGCGAATCTTGAGTTGATGATAACCAGTTCTAAGATCAATCTTAGAAAACACTTTGGCACCGGTCAACTGGTCAAACGGGTCTTCTATCTTCGGCAGTGGGTACTTGTTTTTGATGGTGACATCATTCAATTCCCGATAATCCATACACAAACGATTACCTCCATCTTTCTTGTCCACAAACAAGATAGGTGATCTCCATGGCGACACACTTGGTTGGATCAATCCTATCTCCAAAGATAGCATCCAGGTTTATTTTCAGCTCCACTAATTCGGATGGGTTCATACTATATGGTCTCTAGGCTATGGGTCCGATTCTAGGGATTAGTTCAATGATAAACTCTATATCCTGATCTGGGGGCATACCGGGCAAAACATCTGGAAATACATCGGGGTATTCACAGACTTCTCTGACTTGGTCAATGGTTGGTTGGTTGGGCTAGACTCTTGTTGCACTTGAATTGACGAGGCAAGGTCTCAGATACATGCTCTACTAATATTCCGGCTGTACTGGTCATGGTTATGGCTTTCTTGGCACAGTCGATTAATCCTTTATGTTTTGACAACCAATCCATTCCTAGTACTACTTCCAAACCTTTTGTTCTAAGTACTATTAGATTAGCATAAAAATATATGCCATGGATTTGGATAGGTACGGCTTTGCAAATTTGTCTAGCTTTGGTGGTTGAACCAGGTATTTGAACTATCATAACATGCTTCAATTTGGTAGGTTGAATCTTACTAGTGCATGCAAATTATTCGGTAACAAACGAGTGCGATGCTCCAGAATCAAACAACACTCTTGCAAGTACTGAGTTAACAGAAAACATACCCAGCACGACATCAGTCGCTTCTTGGGCTTCTTCAGCATTCATGAGAAACAGGCGGCCGTTGGGTTTAGCGAATTCCCTGGGGCAAACCTACTTCCAGGATGAACACGATGCTGCTGCTGAGCTGGGACATTTGCATTGGGGGCTACGGCAATCTTCTTGGGGAACTCATTGGAATAGTGACCCTTGGTTCCACATTCATAACAAGTCAGTTGGGACTTGTCCTTTGCTGCAACAGGCACAACATTGCTTCCAGTCCTCGGGGCAGTGTTGGTGTTGGGGGTGACATTATTGTTATTGAATTTGGGCGGTACACGATTGAAATTGCTGGGGTTGACGGGGTTGTTTTTTCCTCCGGGCCTTGGGTTTCCACGGTTGGGATAAGTTGGACGGTTCATCGGGGGTCTATTGGTTCTTGGGGCAAATCCTAGAGATGGGTTGGGGCGATACTTTGGGGTATGATGGGTTCCTAGTTGATGCATCATGCGATGCTTGCGGTTCTCATTGGCTTGGTTGATCTTGCCTTCCATCTGGATGGAAGAGTCCACTAGGGCTTCAATGTCAGCAAAAGGAATGTTGACTAACACCGTTTGCATCTCATCATGCAGACCATTCTGGAATCTATCCTTCTTCTTGGCTTCAGTGTCAATCTTGTCCGGTGCATACCTAGCCAATGACAAAAATTTGTCACGGTAGTCAATTACCGTCATCGCCCTTGCTTCAGTTCTCTGAATTCATCTCTCATCCTCTTGATCAAACCCGGTGGCACATGGGTTCTGCTAAACTTGATTTTGAACTCCTCCCAAGTCATCATTTGTACTCCATTCATGGCACGAACATTGTTCCACCATGCTCTTGCATCTCCGGCCAAATAGTGGATGGGAAACAGTACCTTCTCATTGGCCTCCACTCCGGATACTTCTAGTTTGTTCTCCATGGTTTGTAGCCTATCGTCTGCATCTAGGGGCTCTTCTGACTTAGTAAATACTGGTGTGTTGGTGTTCTGAAAGTTCTTGAGCTTTGATCCATGGTTGTTCTGGTTTGCATGGCCTTGGTTGTTGTTGGACATCTGAGCTATGTGTTGAAGGGTGGCAAAGTTGGCTTGACGTTTGGCTCTTTCAACTTCGCGGTCCAAAACCAACATTTGCAAGATTTGCAACATCGGGTCTTGGGATGAGCTGCTTCCTCCATGAGGCATCTGAAGATTGTGATAGATCATGAGAAAAGAGGGAAATTTCTAAGGTTCAGGGTTTGTTTTGAAAAAGTTTTTGAAGTTTGACTCATATTTTTCTAGCAACTTGCTTTTCATTCATTCATAGCACACAATACAAACACACACCACAACAAGGAAAATAGATGGTTTTAAGAAACATTATGTAAAACCACGATACAATGGGACCGGATACAACTCACTAATGCTAGTGCTCAAGTGCTACTACTCCTTGGAGTCGGTGTCCTCATCATCATAATCAATGAAGGCGAAGTCATCCTCATCGGTGAAGAATTCCATGGCTTGATCCTCCAGAAAGTCATCATCATCACTGAGGTAAGAGTAGGGTTCTCCACGAATACCCTCATCGGTATTCTCCCTCTCCTCAAGATGCATGTCCCTCTCGTGGATGGTCTCCTCCAAGTCTATGATCCTGTGATAGAGACGGGCAATGATGCGCTACTTCTTGTCACTAGTGGAAAAAAGCCTTTCGCCCAGGCCATTAGTCCCGGCTGTGGCTAGGGCCGGGACTAATGGCCCTCGCCGGACGGCCCAAGCCACCCAGAACCATAGGTCCCGGCCCGTTAGACCCCATTAGTCCCGGTCTGAGACACAAACTAAGATTAAAGGGCCCTGGACCTGCCGCTCTCTAGGGGCACCCCCTTTAGTCCCGGTTTGTATCTCATACCGGGACTAGTGGTCTGGCCCTATATATACGCACAACCCCCTCCTCCTCTCAAATGTCCATTAGAGCGATGTTAGTTTAGGTCACACAAGACAGACATGATATGATGTGCCCGAGCCACACTTAAGTTTTCTCATCTTTGTTTCCAAGTGTAATAAAAGATTAGCAACTATTTTCTTGTTTAGACCGTAAATGCGATTACTAATTTTAGCTTAGTGATTGCGTTTGACATATATTTGTATGATCTGAGATGAGCCATCCATGGATGTACGGTGACCGGCCTGTCACTTTTAGAGAAGGCATGTTCTTTTTGAGTTGTGGCGAGGAGAACAAGCGGCGGGATGGTTTATGTGTTGTCCATGTGTTGACTATAGTAATGAGAAGGCTCACACTTCCAAGAGTCATTTAGAGCCACCGCTTGATGCGATTTTATGTCCGCTATAATGTTTCGACCAAAGACGGAGAAAGAGGGTTGTGATGGAAGGCGGTATGTGACCCAAAAATCATGATTTCAAAGTTTGCATATCATCCATGCATTCATAATCATTTAGGATCATTTCTTCAAAAAAAGAAACTTTGTGATCTATTATTTTATGCAAGCAAGGCAATAGCCTAAATGTTACTCCCTAATATGAGAATATTTGTTTTGACCAGAAAAGAATTGATCATATGATTGATTGTTGTTCCCCAAAGCTTGGGCAAAGTTTTTTTAAAACAAAAAATGAATTTAAAACCATTCATATTTCTTTATTAAATAAGTGTTAAAGGCATTGTTTATTTTAAATTCCAATGGGTCAAAGTAATTTGAGTGATCAACTTTGTTTTGTAGCCAAAAAGGTGCAAGCTTTACTTTACAAAAATTCAGAACAAGTTTGAATTCAAACCCATGCGAAAAACATTTGAAAAACATTCCTGGAAATCAAATTAGAAAAAGAAAAGAGGAAAAGAGAAAAATAAAAGCAGGCGCTACCATTTGAGCCCAACACCAGAACCGGCCCAGTAAGCCCACCTGGGCTAGTCCCCCTCTACCCCCTCTCTCACCCGCGCGAAACGTACCCCGCAGCCACTGACGCTGGGCCCTCTCCACTTCATCGTCGTCTCCCCCGAATCCTCGCGCGCAGACGACGCTCCGCCGTTACCTCTCTGCAGTGACGCCGCGAATAAACCCGGCGTAAATCCCATTGATTGGCCGCGTGAATGTCACCCCTTCTCCGGCTACAAAAACCCCTCCCCACCCTGCACCTTTCCCCTCACTTCACTCGCTCGCTCCGCCACCAGGCTACTCGTATTTGAGCTCGAACCACTGCAGTACCGACGACCTCCGGCGGCGAATTCCGGTGAGCCCTGTCCGCCCCTTGCCTTCTAATCTTGCCAGAATGGTCACCGCAACCTTGCGCATCTTCTAACACCTCTGGTGCATGCTAGGTCCACCCAGAGCCTCGTCAACACCGACGACTGCGCGAGTCCGACGAAACCATCAACCCCGGCTAGCTTTCCTGGTTAGTTCTGACCGCGCCTTTCCCTATCTTTCATACTCACGTGACCTGCATCGCCTTACGCATCTGACGCACTGCTTATTTTCCCCTGGTGTGATCTATACCCTCGCCAACGACGACGAACAGCTGTGCCCGACGCCTTCACGAACTCTGGCGAGCAATCCCTGATGACTCCGAGCGCCCCTCCGCCAACGAACCACACCTTGAGCATCAGCATGTTCACGCGAACTCGGTGAGCTACCCCACTGCCCTTCTCGCTTCCTATAACGCTGGCAGCATCACCGTCTGACCGCGCCGCTGCTAGCCACTGTCGCAGCGCCGCTGGTTTTTGGTTCGTTTGATGTGGGCCGTTAGATCTAGATCGGGCGTGTAGGAATAGATCACTTAAGCGAAGAGGTAAGTTTAGATCTGAGACGTGCGATGCACTTTTAATCCAATGATCCAGAGAGCCTGATCCGCGCGAACCGGTACCGTCCAATCAGGTGCTGCCTCGTGGCTAGGGTTTAGATTTAAAATCTAAAATTAGATCTATTAGTTGTTCAAACTTGCAAAATTCATAACTTTTGATCCACACGTTCAAATTTTACAAATTTTATATCATTGGAATCAGGAGAAAGAATTCTATCCAACCATGCACTTTTTTTAATGAATTGATTTTGTAAACTTAGTTGTTTTTGCAGAGACATTTGTAAGCTTATTTTGTGTATAAAAATTATATAGAAAATGTTTTAAAGGCCAAATTGATTTTATTTAGTGTATAATTGTTTTGTTTTTGATTGAGTACTATTCCACTTGTCTTGTTTGATTTATAAAATCATCACATGGCATTTGCATGCATTCATATATTTTTTCTTGTTTATTTTGATATGTGAATTTGGTTCTATCATTTTATGTGTAGATTTTGGTGCTAGTGGTGATTGTGATTGTGAGGATTGTTGCTACTCCCCAAACTACCAAGGAAAGTGGTGCTTCATATTTTTATCCCAATATTTTTACTATGCATTAGAAATATTTTGTATAGGGCTTCCATGAATATTTTTGCTAAGTATCTATATGCTATGCTTGGGAAATCCTAGTAGTTGTAGGATTGTTAGAATTTTATCTAAGTTAAGATACTTGTTATTGCCATGACTATCCTAGATAGTATCAACCAAGGGTGGAATATATACATGCTATAGAAAAATATTGCTAAGTCTTTGACTTATGTTTTTGCTTAATAAAACAACTAAGTGAATGAAACACCTGGGTGGAATGGTAATTTCTTGGTGGTTTTTGGTTGAGTGGTTACACAAGGCCCATTTCTATGGTTTACCTTGTGTATCTCACTTGTGGATTGCCACCTAGGAACAAAGGGATTTGAGATGCCAAATGTTAAGAAGCTTCTAGTGCAACCACATGGCATTATGGGCTCTGCCTGGATCATATAGGTTGCAATAACTTAGCCATTTGGACAGTTGGTGGTAGTGGAATGATAGGTTGGAACACGTCTATTTGGTCTAAGGGAAGGCTTCTGAAAGGTCCTGTCTTGGTGAAAATCAAGTCTTGTGGGGAAAGTGCACCACCTCTGTAGATGGAAGAAACTAAGTACTTAGCCGTGTCCCCGGTAATGGACAATTTGAGAATCAAGACATGGAAGCTATCAAGAATCTCCTCATCCCAATTTCTAAGTTAAAACTTGTGGCTGAACAAGGGTGAAGGTTCACCAATTTCTATTGGTGGTTCCTTGGGAGTTTTTGCCAAACAAAAACTTAGTGTTTTCAACTGATAGGTAAAACCTATTTTGAGCAAAGCAAGCCTAAGCTACACTAAGCCAAATTCATGTAGTAACTAGATGCTAATATTCTACTAAGGTATCTGTAAGGTTCCCAACCTTTAATAAGGTAGAGATCCCTGTGTTTACAATGCTAGTCCCTGGATCAATAGCTAGAATCCACAGTTAAGATGTAATATCAAGAAACAAAGGTCATAATACAACTTTATAACCAGGAATAAAGTAATTTATTACATCTTACATAGCTCATTTGGCTATCTCATTACAATGCAGCAGAATATAACAATAGCATGGGATCCTTCATCTTCAAAGTGCCACAGGCAGACATGTTGGTTGTAGACTTGTAATCCTAAATCAATAAACTTCTCTAACATCAAGCAAACCTGCAACATAAAAAGTTACAGCCACAAGGGTCAATACATTTGTATTGTATTGGCAAGTGATACTATGGTAGTATAGTGGAGTCTATCATCTATATGCATTTGGCTAAGTGGAGCTTAGGCTTTCTTTGATCAAAATAGATTTTCCTTATCATTTGAAAACACTAAGTTTTTGCTAGTCAAAATCACCCAAGGCATCTCCCAATAGAAATTGGTGATCCTTCAACCCTTGTTCAACCACAAGATTTTAACTTAGAAATTGGGATGAGGAGATTCTTGATAGATTCCATGTCTTGATGCTCAAATTGTCCTTTACCAGGGACATGTCTAAGTACTTAGATTTTACACTCTGCAGAGGTGGTGCACTTTCTCCACAAGACTTGGTTTCACTACCACCAACTGTCCATTTGACAAGATCTTTCAGAAGCCTTCCCTTAGACCAGAATGGACGCGCTCCAACCTATCAATCCCCTACCACCAACTGTCCATTTGGCTAAGTTATTGCAACCTATATGATCCAGGCAGAGCCCATAATGCCAAGTGGCTGCACTTGAAGCTTCTCAACATTTGACATCTCAAATCTCTTTGTTCCTGGGTGGCCATACACAAGTGAGATACACAAGGTAAACCATAGAAATGGGCCTTGTGAACCACTCAACGCAAACCATTCCTTCCGTTCCACCCAGGTGATTCATTCACTTAGTTGTTTTATTAAACAAAACACAAGTCCTTGACTTAGAACTATTCCATAGTATGAATATATATTCCACCCTTGTTTTCTACTAGCTAAGCTAAGCATGATAGTAGTAGGAATCTTAACTTAGGAAATTTCTACTAAGGTTTCATCTACTAGGATTTCCCATGGCATAGTTTATACTTAGCAAAACTCCATGTAAGCCCTACTTAGAAATATCACTAATGCATAGTGAAACTAATGGGACAAAAGTATGAAGCATCACTTGCCTTTTTGGTAGAGAATATAAGTTCACTCCTTGTCTTTGCAATGATCACACTCTTCACATCACTACAATTCAATCAAGCAAGCAATATTTCAAACTACCATTCAAGCAACATCACATAAATTAATAGAATCAGAACAATGCATGCAAGCATGTCAAACTTTGTTTTATTTACACAAGTGGTTTATAATAGGTTATAAACATTATAAAACACTTATTGGTCATTTTATAAAGAGGCAAAACTATTTGCAAAAGACTTTATCTATAAACCATTTTTAAACCAAATCATTATTTCATGTGGTTAAAAATGCTTTTATCAAAGTAGCAATATTTATAGGGTTCACCAAATACATTTTCAAATCATAAAACTTGGTGTTTGGGGTCAGAGAGTTTGAATCAAAACATTTCTCAAAGGTTTTCCTCCAAAATCATTTTTAAACCATAATCAACATTTTTATTTGGCTAGAAATGTTTTTAAATCAAAGATTCATTCTTTTGCTTCACCAAATACATTTTTGAAACCACCAATTGATTTCTATGGTCAGTAGGTTCAAAACATTCCATTTGCCAAAGGTTTTATCTCAAAAATCATTTTAGAACAATTTTTATATTCTAAACATGCATATACAAGTTTGTACAAAAACAATCAATTTAATAGAAACATTTCATTAAACAAAGTGCATGGTCAGAAAGTACTTGTATTTATGATTCCATTGATATAAAATTTGCAAAATTTGGACGTGTGGTTTTAAAGTTATGAATTTTTCAAATTGAAACATCTAATAGAACAAATCTTGTTTTTAAAACAGACTCTGGGCCACGTGGACTAATCTGATTGGCTGAAAATGTTTCGCGTGGATTGACAGACACAGACCGCAGGATCCAACTTGATCGCACGGCACATATCGCATACCCCTTCGGTTTTAAGTGATTCTATCGTATCCATTAGATCAATATCTAACGGCCGGAGATGATCTGACCATACTCTGGCGGCGCTCAGCGGTGGCTGGTGGCGTGACGGTCTGACAGCGGCGGAGCCGGCGATATGAGAAGCGAGAGGGAACATGGTGTGGCTCACCGTGATCGCCGTGGAACGAGGATGCTCAACCTGCTCGCGTTTGTCGAAGGGGCGCACAGGTTCGACGTGTATTGCTCGTCGGAGTTGCGTCTGACGACGGCTTCTCTGTTCATTGTCGCTGGCAAGAGCTGCAGGTCACGAGAAGACGAGTGAAGAGGTTCATTAGATGCGGAAGAGTTTGGCGACCATGCGTGCATCATCTGGAGAGGGAGGGGAGGACGGAACTTACGGGGAGAGGTCGTTGGAATGACAGCAGACGGTGGCGCTGTTCTAGCAGAGTCGTTGCTGAGCTTGCGGTGGCGCGGCGATGGAAAAGTTCTAGGAGGTGCATAGGATCTTGTGGCGAGCAAGCTCGTGTGCTCAGCGGCGATGGCGGTGGTGGCGGGAATTTGATTGCGGGCTTGTCGGAGCAGAGCGTGGTCTAAGCGCAAATCGAGGCGGCCTGGGGCTCTCTTGCCATGTGTCCGAGGGGAATTGAAGGAGAGAGGGGTGATTAGTAGGCGAGGTAAGGGGTGAGTTACGCACGATCCAGGGAATTGAAGCTGCTAGTTAAACGGGAACTGCTGGAGGAGAGGGGAGGAACTGGTCGCGATGACGACGATGAGCTGGCGGTGGGGTCCGGTCGTCAGTGAGAGGGGTGAGATGGGGCCTAATTGTCGGTCCGATCAGGTTACATCTTGAGAGAGGGTTAGTTGGGCTGTTGGGCTGGACTGGCTTAATTGGCTGTCTTTTCTTTTTTTATACTAAATGTTTTCCTTTTTGTTTGAATATTCTGATTTGATTTTCAAACAAATAATTCAAGCAACAAATCAATTCAAACCTCAACCAAAATTTGTGTAGATTCATATCTTGATTAATAATATATTCAAATTTAGAATAATATATTTATTCTTTTTAGGGTCTTTTAATTATTTAAAATAGTCTCTAGTTTTAATTAAATAAGATTTAGTAATATTATTCAATCTCCATTTGAATTTAAATCTCCACCAATCTTTGGGTGAATTTTTAATTCTGTTTATCAACATATTTCAATGTCCAAAATAAAAATAATTCTTTTATGATCTAGTAATAATTAAAATAAATAGACCATAGTATTTAATTCAAATAGGTTTTAATTTATTTTAAAACTCTTTTTGAAATCTAAATAATATCAAAATCTTTTCAGTAGGTTTCATTTGAAAAACTAAAACACTTGGAAATCTTATTTAAAATAAATTAACAAGTTTTAGTGCTTATTTAAAATGGAAAAGCCTTTACTTTAATAAAACGGGATATTAACAAATCCTCATTATTTTATTTAAATAAACCTTTACTCTTTTAATCAAATAGAAATATTTTATTTCAAAAGCTTGGACAAGATTTAATTTGGCTCTATAAAATAATCCTTATTTATATTTCTACCTTTGCTTTATAAAAACCATATATTTTTTATTTAAAGATCCAAAAATAGTGATTCCAACTATTATAACTTTATTTATTATTTGTTTATCTTTTTTAATCCTTTAAGATTATTTGCTCACCATTTGGTATAGATTTTAGATAAGGGTTTTATTAGCTTTGGAAATTCAATTTCCTTATCTTATTAAATTCATAAGATTTTATTCATGGCTCCAAAGTAAGTGAATCCAATTCATATGGTTTTATAATATTTCTAATGGTCATTCTTGATCAATTTGAAATGTTTGTTTTAATTTTTATATGGATCAAATCCATAGTCTTAGAGATAACTTGAAAATGATTTTCTTCCATTAGGGTTTTAGGGTTTTGGTTTATTTCTCAAGTGTTTAAATTTCCAGATGCATTTAAAGAGAATGCATTCCACTTGATTTGAATTTAGTTAGATTCAAACATTTACCAAAGTTTGTTCAAGATGGAATTTTAAGTTTCCATTTAAAAAGAAAAGTTTTTTTTCACCCTAAAAATCAACAATTACTTATTTTGTTTATTTATTTTTCACATTACAAGATTTGGAAAATCTTGGGATGTGACAGTATCACTTGCCAATACTATTCCATTGTATTGACCCACCGTGTCGTAACTTGTGATGTTGCGAGTTACGCTAATGATGATTAGGGGTTATGAGTCTACACTCAACATGCTTGCAGTGGCACATGAAGATGAAGACTTCTATTTTTATATTGTTAAGTTAAACTCTTGTACTAGCCGATGGCTATGGAGTTGTAAAAGACTATGTTATCTCTGGAATGACGATGTAATAATGACCTTTGTTTCTTTGTACTTTATCTTAAACTGTGGATGCTAGCAATTGATCCAGGGACTAGCATTGCAATCACAGTATCTTTACCTTTATAAAGGTGGGATTTTACAAATGAACTGTAGGATTATGACCCTAGGATTGGATTAGAAACCACTAAGGAAAATTTTTCAACAATTTCCACACTTGTCTTTTTCTTCTGGTAAACTTTTGTAATCTTCTTTCTCATCTCTATTTGTAGATGAACTCCATCAACGAAGCCGTGAGGAAGGGACCACTCATGACCATGACCTTGGAGTGTGGCGGAATTCCCAAGGCCCTCAAGAACCTCATGGTTACCATGGGGATACATGGTGCAGCGTGTACAAAGGATTCCCCGTGATGGATGAAGGAGTAAGTACTGGTGGGTTCAACTTCACTTGTACAAAAACAAGGAAGACAACCAGAAGGAGTCAGGATTCTGCATGGTCACCAACTCAGAAATGCACACAACATTCTTTGACTCTGCAAGAAATGCAGCTTGGAATGCCATCAAGGAGATTGGTGATAGACTCAAGTGCAGAATGCTTAACATCCAAAATGACCTTAGGGAACAAAACAAGCATACCCAAGAGTTAGAGGCTACCAACCAACGTTTAAGAGAAGACATCATAGACTTAGCAATGGAGTCATGTGATCAAGATCGATAGATTGCCTCTAGGGATGCCCTGATAGATGCCCTGATAGATTGTAATGTACTTCGTTAGTTGGACCACCACACTTGTTGTTTCATTTCCAAAAATTTGTCTAAGTTATGTTGAACCTTTGATGCTTGTAATGGATTTGTGTATGCCATGACTTGTGTGATTGTTGCAAAAGATATGCTTATGATATTTTGTCTTGTGATTTTTCTCTATTGATGTTGAAGGGAATATGCCCGAGAGGCAATAATAAAGTGGTTATTATCGTACTCCTTATTTATGATAAATGTTTATTTTGCATGCTATAATTGTATTAATACAGAAACGTTAATACATGTGTGTTTAATAAACAAAAAGGAAGTTCCTAGTTATGCCTCTATATTATAAACTAGCTCGTTGATTAACAAGATGATCAAAGTTTCCTGATCATGGACATTGGATGTTGTTAATAACGAGGTCACAACATTAGTGTAATGATGTGATGAACATTCATCCAAAGTATAGAATTACGATCAAAGACATTGAGTTTATATTTCTATAACAACTTACGAACTGATCCTAATCCTTAAACCATAAGATCATGTCAATCACTAACACAGGAAGAGTTTCTTGTTGACATCAAACGTCACCGTAACTAGGTGATTATAAAGATGGCCTCAAAACTACTAAAGTGTTATGTTGAGACTCATGGATCAAGAGGAATTTTTCATCCCAATGACGGATAGATATACTCTGGGCCCTCTCGGTGATATCACATTGATTAGCTTGCAAGCAAGTGATTTGATCACTAGCATGTTATATCACGGGAACGAGAAAAGAGTGCATGTCGGTAACGAGATCAAACTAGGTATGGAGATACCGATGATCGAATCTCGGACATGTAATATATCGTGAAACAAAGGATTAATATACTAGCGTAAAAGGTTCACACGATCACAGAAGTCATCGTTGAATGTGTGGGAGTCAGTATGGATCTCCAGGTCCCGCTACTGATTATCGATCGGAGAAGGGTCTCGATCATGTCCGCATTATTCGTGAACCTTAGGTGACACACTTAAGGGACAAACACCATTCGAACAAATGATATGTCGGAAAAAGAAAAGGAATGCGCAGAATTTATTTCACTAGACACGGGCTGTTTGGTTGAAATTGTCAACTGGCGGTTACGCATCGAAATGGAATACTATCAAGGGGTTTTATGTGCATGTTTGTTAATTAAAGTAATTAACAAAATTCTGAATAAATAAATAAAAGAGTTTTATTTAAATGAGAGCTTTCATTAATTTTGGTGGAAAATTAATGCATGTGAGTGGAATTGTGAGTGGAGATGTTTTTTTGTGAGTGGAGCTTCCACCACATGAATGATGGAGAGGTGGGGCCACCCTCCTTGGCCGGCAGCCATGCCCCCTTGGGCTGCCCCTCCCCTATAAAAGGAACCCCTCCTCTCACTTGTCACTCACACCTCCTCGCGAAGGATCTCTCTCCCCCCTTTAGAATTTCCCCATGGTCTCGTATCAGCGAGATACATGTTCCCGGTGGATTTTTCTGGAAGGATTTGTTGCTTTCGCTGCTTCGCTGGAGCGAGGGCGCGGATGTTTTGGAGGTACACGTACGTGTGTGCGATCACGGATGCACCACTGCTTTGAGGTGCTGGACTTGATCGTGCTGGACCGGCTGGACCAGATGGACTTCATCACGATCTTGAGATCGGCAAGCGTTCGTATACATCATCCACGAGTACAACCTCGTTAACGCTATTCGGTCTTCGAGGGTATGTATTCTATGGATGTATATCCACCCGTTGCTTGTATCTAGTAGATAGATCTTGGTACTTAGATGTTCCCATCGTAGGAAATTTTTTGTTTTCTATGCTGCGAACCCTACAGTGGTATCAGAGCCGGATCTATGCGTAGATGCTTTGCACGGGTAGTACACATATGAGTATGTGGGCGATGATGATCATTTTATTGCTTCTTAGTTGTACTTTGGATATTGGTGGCATAGTGGGATGAAGCGACCCGGGCAAACTTTACATGTCCTCGCACATGAGACCCGTTCCACGCTTGACATGCAACTAGTTTTGCATAAGTGGCTAGCGGGTGTCTGTCTCTCCTACTATAGTCAATATCTAATTTGCAACGAGTTGTCAAGCATTTGGTTATCCTCGTTGTGGTTCATGTTTGTAGGTAAGAACCTTTTCTATCTTCGAAAGCCCTAAGCCACATAAAACTTGCAATGGATAAATTAGAGGCGTCTAGTTAAGATTGTTGCTGGGCTAGTGTAATGATATGGTTATGTTGTAAGTAGAATTATGAGATGATACTCTTACACACATAGCGTGTAAGTTCCATAGACCTTGGCCTTACACATATAGGTATGATAGAGATCATACCACGGTGCACATGATGGAGATCATATGCGGGAACCATATCATTTCACTTATTAACATATGATGTTTGATTGCATCTTATATTGCTAGTTTGGCGTTTTATTAGCATAATAAGATGATCCCTCATTTAGATATCAAGATAAAAATGTGTTCTTCCTTAAGTATGCACCGACAATGTTTCGTCGCTTCAAGGCATCATGTGATGATCGGGTGTACTTGAATCCACGAGCATATCTCGGGTGTAAGACAGTTACACACGCGAATACTAAGGTTCTTACTTGGCGAGCCTAGCATGTACAGACATGGCCTCGGAACACGGACCGAAAGGTTAAGCATGAGTCATATGTTTTGATATGATGACCATATGGATGCTCGCCTTTGAAGCTACGCCGACTCACGTGATGATCGGACTTGGTGTAGTGGATTTGGTTCATGTAATCACCAAAAAGACACGAGGGATGTCGTTTTTGAGTGGGAGTTCATTTCTAATTTGGATTAGTAGAACTCAATTTATCATAAATTAAATCAAAGTGAATTTGCATAATTTGTTGTAGTCATTGGCATTCGTTCACCACCTTATGCATAGTTGTAATTGAGATAATAGAACTATAGAATTCTGGATATATACTTCTTTGGTATCGTATTGTGTTGAGTGTCAATCTAAAGTTTAAAGTCCTATTGCAAACTTTCAGCAAACTCTATTTACTCCATGAAATTTAATAGTTGGTATTATGTCACATCCCAAGATTTTCCAAATCTTGTAATGTGAAAAATAAATAAACAAAATAAAATTTTGTTGAAATTTAGGGTGAAAAGAAACTTTTTGATTCCAATTGGAAACATCAAAACCTATTTTGGTCAAATAAAATCCTAAAGGGACTTACAAAGATAAACAATTAATAAAGAAAGTTAAAATAGTTGGAATCACTATTTTTGGATCTTTTAATAAAAAAGATTTGATTTTCAAAAGCAAAGGTAGAATTATAAATAAGGATTATTTTATAAAACCAAATTAAACCTTGGCCAAGCTTTTGAAAGAAAATATTTTGTTTGATAAAAATAGTAAAGGTTTATTTAAATAAAATAAGAAGGATTTATTAATATCCAATTTTTTTAAGTAAAGGCTTTTCCTTTTAAATAAACAATAAAACATATTAAAGTATTTTAAATAAGTTATTTCCAAGTGTTTTGTTTTTCAGATGAAACCTACTGAAAAGATTTTGATATTATCTAGATTTCAAAAAGAGTTTTAAAATAAATTAAAATCTATTTGAATTAAAGACTATGGGCTATTTATTTAATTATTAATAGATCCTAAAAGAATAAAAGAATTATTTTATTTTGGACATTGAAATATGTTGTTAAACAGAACTAAAATCAATACAAAGTTTGGTGGTGATTTGAATTCAAATGGAGATTGAAAAATATTATTAAATCTTATTTAATTAATACTAGAGCTTATTTTTTAAATAATTAAAAGACCCTAAAAAGAATAAATAAATTATTTTAAATTTGACTTTGGAATGTGTTATTAATCAGTATATGAATCTACACAAATTTTGGTTGAGGTTTGAATTGATTTGTTGCTTGAATTGTTTGAATGAAAATCAAATCAGATTATTCAAAAACAGAAAAGAAAAAGGTTTAGTATAAAAAATGGAAACAAAACAGACCCAACTAACCTAGCTCACTAAGCCCATCGCCTGCTCACCCCCCATGATTCGTTTTCACTCATGAGCGAACCGCTGAGTCTATGACGGCTTGGACCCACTCCCCCTTCCCCTCTCTCGCTGCCAAGCGACCCCACTGCCACCTCACCGTCGTCCTCACCCGCCGCTGACCGCGCCTCCTCTCTAGCCATTACTTCCATTGAATGCCGGCGTGAATTCACTTTACTGGCCGAGTAACCCCCGGCATGAAACTTTTGCTCCAATTGGATGTCAGTGTTCCTTAAGTGTGCCACCCGACGGTTCGCGAATAATGCGGACATGATCGACACCCTTCTCCGATCAATAATCAGAAACGGGACCTGGAGATCCATACTAACTCCCACACATTCAACGATGACTTTCCCGTGATCGCCGGAACCTTTTATGCTAGTATATTAATCCCTTTGTGTCACGATATATTACATGTCTGAGATTCGTTCATCGGTATATCCATACATAGTTTGATCTCGTTACCAACATGAACTTTTTTCTCGTTCTCGTGATATAGCATACTAGTGATCAAATCACTTGCTTGCAAGCTAACCAATGTGATATCACCGAGAGGGCCCAAAGTATATCTATCCGTCATCGGGATGAACTAATTCCACTCTTGATCCATGAGCCTCAACATAACACTTTAGTAGTTCGAATCCATCTTTATAATCACCTAGTTACAATGTGACGCTTGATGTCATCAAGAAACTCTTCCGTGTTAGTGATTGACATGATCTCATGGTCTAAGGATTAGGATCACTTCGTAAGTTGTTATATAAATATAAACTCAATGAATTTGATCGTAATGCCATACTTCGGATGAATGTTCATCACATCATTACACTAATGTTATGATCTCGTTATTAACAACATCCAATGTCTATGATCAGGAAACTGTGATCATCTTGTTAATCAACGAGCTAGTTTATGAGAGGCATAACTAGGAACTTTCTTTTGTTTATTAAACACACATGTATTAACGTTTCTGTATTAATACAATTATAGCATGCAAAATAAACATCTATCATATACTTGGAATACACATAATAAACACTTTATTATTGCCTCTTAGGGCATATTCCCTTCACCGAGACCGATCTTGGATGCGTCACAATACACATCAAAAGGCTTCGTAATATCTGGCATAATCAAGATTGGGACTGAAATCAATCTTTTCTTGAGTTCTTGGAAACTCGCTTCACATTTGTTCGTCCATTCAAACTTCTTATCCTTCTTCAACAATTGGGTCATGTGTCTTGCGATACTCGAGAATCCTTCTAAGAACTTGCGGTAATATCCCGCTAATCCGAGAACTGCACGAACTTGGGTGTGAGTGGTTGGGGCTTGCCATTCTTCAACATCCTTAACCTTGGCAGGGTCAACGGCTATTCCTCCGGCTGATACAATATGTTCGAGGAATCCTAGTTCCTGTAACCAAAATTCACATTTGCTAAACTTGGCATACAGCTGATTCTCTCTAAGGGTTCCAAGAATGGTCCTCAGGTGTTGCTCATGTTCTTATTATGATTTGGAATAAATTAGAATGTCGTCAATGAAAACAACGACAAACTTATCCAGGAAGTCCATAAAAATCTTATTCATGAGGTTCATGAAATAAGAATGGGCATTGGTTAATCCAAAAGACATGACAGTGTACTCATACAGTCCATATCTGGTGGTAAAGGCAGTCTTAGGAATATCCTCTACGCGAATCTTGAGTTGATGATAACCAGTTCTAAGATCAATCTTAGAAAACACTTTGGCACCGGTCAACTGGTCAAACGGGTCTTCTATCTTCGGCAGTGGGTACTTGTTTTTGATGGTGACATCATTCAATTCCCGATAATCCATACACAAACGGTTACCTCCATCTTTCTTGTCCACAAACAAGATAGGTGATCTCCATGGCGACACACTTGGTTGGATCAATCCTATCTCCAGCATAGCATCCAGTTTATTTTTCAGCTCCACTAATTCGGATGGGTTCATACTATATGGTCTCTAGGCTATGGGTCCGATTCTAGGGATTAGTTCAATGATAAACTCTATATCCTGATCTGGGGGCATACCGGGCAAAACATCTGGAAATACATCGGGGTATTCACAGACTTCTCTGACTTGGTCAATGGTTGGTTGGTTGGGCTAGACTCTTGTTGCACTTGAATTGACGAGGCAAGGTCTCAGATACATGCTCTACTAATATTCCGGCTGTACTGGTCATGGTTATGGCTTTCTTGGCACAGTCGATTAATCCTTTATGTTTTGACAACCAATCCATTCCTAGTACTACTTCCAAACCTTTTGTTCTAAGTACTATTAGATTAGCATAAAAATATATGCCATGGATTTGGATAGGTACGGCTTTGCAAATTTGTCTAGCTTTGGTGGTTGAACCAGGTATTTGAACTATCATAACATGCTTCAATTTGGTAGGTTGAATCTTACTAGTGCATGCAAATTATTCGGTAACAAACGAGTGCGATGCTCCAGAATCAAACAACACTCTTGCAAGTACTGAGTTAACAGAAAACATACCCAGCACGACATCAGTCGCTTCTTGGGCTTCTTCAGCATTCATGAGAAACAGGCGGCCGTTGGGTTTAGCGAATTCCCTGGGGCAAACCTACTTCCAGGATGAACACGATGCTGCTGCTGAGCTGGGACATTTGCATTGGGGGCTACGGCAATCTTCTTGGGGAACTCATTGGAATAGTGACCCTTGGTTCCACATTCATAACAAGTCAGTTGGGACTTGTCCTTTGCTGCAACAGGCACAACATTGCTTCCAGTCCTCGGGGCAGTGTTGGTGTTGGGGGTGACATTATTGTTATTGAATTTGGGCGGTACACGATTGAAATTGCTGGGGTTGACGGGGTTGTTTTTTCCTCCGGGCCTTGGGTTTCCACGGTTGGGATAAGTTGGACGGTTCATCGGGGGTCTATTGGTTCTTGGGGCAAATCCTAGAGATGGGTTGGGGCGATACTTTGGGGTATGATGGGTTCCTAGTTGATGCATCATGCGATGCTTGCGGTTCTCATTGGCTTGGTTGATCTTGCCTTCCATCTGGATGGAAGAGTCCACTAGGGCTTCAATGTCAGCAAAAGGAATGTTGACTAACACCGTTTGCATCTCATCATGCAGACCATTCTGGAATCTATCCTTCTTCTTGGCTTCAGTGTCAATCTTGTCCGGTGCATACCTAGCCAATGACAAAAATTTGTCACGGTAGTCAATTACCGTCACATCGCCTTGCTTCTCAATTCATCTCTCATCCTCTTGATCAAACCCGGTGGCACATGGGTTCTGCTAAACTTGATTTTGAACTCCTCCCAAGTCATCATTTGTACTCCATTCATGGCACGAACATTGTTCCACCATGCTCTTGCATCTCCGGCCAAATAGTGGATGGGAAACAGTACCTTCTCATTGGCCTCCACTCCGGATACTTCTAGTTTGTTCTCCATGGTTTGTAGCCTATCGTCTGCATCTAGGGGCTCTTCTGACTTAGTAAATACTGGTGTGTTGGTGTTCTGAAAGTTCTTGAGCTTTGATCCATGGTTGTTCTGGTTTGCATGGCCTTGGTTGTTGTTGGACATCTGAGCTATGTGTTGAAGGGTGGCAAAGTTGGCTTGACGTTTGGCTCTTTCAACTTCGCGGTCCAAAACCAACATTTGCAAGATTTGCAACATCGGGTCTTGGGATGAGCTGCTTCCTCCATGAGGCATCTGAAGATTGTGATAGATCATGAGAAAAGAGGGAAATTTCTAAGGTTCAGGGTTTGTTTTGAAAAAGTTTTTGAAGTTTGACTCATATTTTTCTAGCAACTTGCTTTTCATTCATTCATAGCACACAATACAAACACACACCACAACAAGGAAAATAGATGGTTTTAAGAAACATTATGTAAAACCACGATACAATGGGACCGGATACAACTCACTAATGCTAGTGCTCAAGTGCTACTACTCCTTGGAGTCGGTGTCCTCATCATCATAATCAATGAAGGCGAAGTCATCCTCATCGGTGAAGAATTCCATGGCTTGATCCTCCAGAAAGTCATCATCATCACTGAGGTAAGAGTAGGGTTCTCCACGAATACCCTCATCGGTATTCTCCCTCTCCTCAAGATGCATGTCCCTCTCGTGGATGGTCTCCTCCAAGTCTATGATCCTGTGATAGAGACGGGCAATGATGCGCTACTTCTTGTCACTAGTGGAAAAAAGCCTTTCGCCCAGGCCATTAGTCCCGGCTGTGGCTAGGGCCGGGACTAATGGCCCTCGCCGGACGGCCCAAGCCACCCAGAACCATAGGTCCCGGCCCGTTAGACCCCATTAGTCCCGGTCTGAGACACAAACTAAGATTAAAGGGCCCTGGACCTGCCGCTCTCTAGGGGCACCCCCTTTAGTCCCGGTTTGTATCTCATACCGGGACTAGTGGTCTGGCCCTATATATACGCACAACCCCCTCCTCCTCTCAAATGTCCATTAGAGCGATGTTAGTTTAGGTCACACAAGACAGACATGATATGATGTGCCCGAGCCACACTTAAGTTTTCTCATCTTTGTTTCCAAGTGTAATAAAAGATTAGCAACTATTTTCTTGTTTAGACCGTCGTGCAGTACTAATTTTAGCTTAGTGATTGCGTTTGACATATATTTGTATGATACAGATGAGCCATCCATGGATGTACGGTGACCGACGCTCTGTCACTTTTAGAGAAGGCATGCGTTCTTTTTGAGTTGTGGCCGAGGAGAACAAGCGACGGGATGGTTTATGTGTTGTCCATGTGTTGACTATAGTAATGAGAAGGCTCACACTTCCGCAAGAGTCATTTAGAGCCACCTGCTTCGGTCTGATTTTATGTCCGGCTATAATGTTTCGACCAAAGACGGAGAAAGAGGGGTTGTGATGGAAGACGGCTGTAACGGCCCAAAAATCATGATTTCAAAGTTTGCATATCATCCATGCATTCATAATCATTTTAGGATCATTTCTTCAAAAAAAGAAACTTTGTGATCTATTATTTTATGCAAGCAAGGCAATAGCCTAAATGTTACTCCCTAATATGAGAATATTTGTTTTGACCAGAAAAGAATTGATCATATGATTGATTGTTGTTCCCCAAAGCTTGGGCAAAGTTTTTTTAAAACAAAAAATGAATTTAAAACCATTCATATTTCTTTATTAAATAAGTGTTAAAGGCATTGTTTATTTTAAATTCCAATGGGTCAAAGTAATTTGAGTGATCAACTTTGTTTTGTAGCCAAAAAGGTGCAAGCTTTACTTTACAAAAATTCAGAACAAGTTTGAATTCAAACCCATGCGAAAAACATTTGAAAAACATTCCTGGAAATCAAATTAGAAAAAGAAAAGAGGAAAAGAGAAAAATAAAAGCAGGCGCTACCATTTGAGCCCAACACCAGAACCGGCCCAGTAAGCCCACCTGGGCTAGTCCCCCTCTACCCCCTCTCTCACCTTACAAACGCACTCGCAGCCACCGACTGGGCCCTCTCCACTTCATCGTCGTCTCGCCTCAATCCTCAGCGCAGACGCTCCCGCCATACCTCTTCGCAGGACGCCGAATAAACCCGGCGTAAATCCCATTGATTGGCCGCGTGAATGTCACCCCTTCTCCGGCTACAAAAACCCCTCCCCACCCTGCACCTTTCCCCTCACTTCACTCGCTCGCTCCGCCACCAGGCTACTCGTATTTGAGCTCGAACCACTGCAGTACCGACGACCTCCGGCGGCGAATTCCGGTGAGCCCTGTCCGCCCCTTGCCTTCTAATCTTGCCAGAATGGTCACCGCAACCTTGCGCATCTTCTAACACCTCTGGTGCATGCTAGGTCCACCCAGAGCCTCGTCAACACCGACGACTGCGCGAGTCCGACGAAACCATCAACTCCGGCTAGCTTTCCTGGTTAGTTCTGACCGCGCCTTTCCCTATCTTTCATACTCACGTGACCTGCATCGCCTTACGATCGACGACCGCTTATTTTCCCCGTGTGATCTATACCGCCAACGACGAACAGTGTGCCGACGCCTTCACGAACTCTGGCGAGCAATCCCTGATGACTCCGAGCGCCCCTCCGCCAACGAACCACACCTTGAGCATCAGCATGTTCACGCGAACTCGGTGAGCTACCCCACTGCCCTTCTCGCTTCCTATAACGCTGGCAGCATCACCGTCTGACCGCGCCGCTGCTAGCCACTGTCGCAGCGCCGCTGGTTTTTGGTTCGTTTGATGTGGGCCGTTAGATCTAGATCGGGCGTGTAGGAATAGATCACTTAAGCGAAGAGGTAAGTTTAGATCTGAGACGTGCGATGCACTTTTAATCCAATGATCCAGAGAGCCTGATCCGCGCGAACCGGTACCGTCCAATCAGGTGCTGCCTCGTGGCTAGGGTTTAGATTTAAAATCTAAAATTAGATCTATTAGTTGTTCAAACTTGCAAAATTCATAACTTTTGATCCACACGTTCAAATTTTACAAATTTTATATCATTGGAATCAGGAGAAAGAATTCTATCCAACCATGCACTTTTTTTAATGAATTGATTTTGTAAACTTAGTTGTTTTTGCAGAGACATTTGTAAGCTTATTTTGTGTATAAAAATTATATAGAAAATGTTTTAAAGGCCAAATTGATTTTATTTAGTGTATAATTGTTTTGTTTTTGATTGAGTACTATTCCACTTGTCTTGTTTGATTTATAAAATCATCACATGGCATTTGCATGCATTCATATATTTTTTCTTGTTTATTTTGATATGTGAATTTGGTTCTATCATTTTATGTGTAGATTTTGGTGCTAGTGGTGATTGTGATTGTGAGGATTGTTACTCCCCAAACTACCAAGGAAAGTGGTGCTTCATATTTTTATCCCAATATTTTTACTATGCATTAGAAATATTTTGTATAGGGCTTCCATGAATATTTTTGCTAAGTATCTATATGCTATGCTTGGGAAATCCTAGTAGTTGTAGGATTGTTAGAATTTTATCTAAGTTAAGATACTTGTTATTGCCATGACTATCCTAGATAGTATCAACCAAGGGTGGAATATATACATGCTATAGAAAAATATTGCTAAGTCTTTGACTTATGTTTTGCTTAATAAAACAACTAAGTGAATGAAACACCGGTGGAATGGTAATTTCTTGGTGGTTTTGGTTGAGTGGTTACACAAGGCCCATTTCTATGGTTTACCTTGTGTATCTCACTTGTGGATTGCCACCTAGGAACAAAGGGATTTGAGATGCCAAATGTTAAGAAGCTTCTAGTGCAACCACATGGCATTATGGGCTCTGCCTGGATCATATAGGTTGCAATAACTTAGCCATTTGGACAGTTGGTGGTAGTGGAATGATAGGTTGGAACACGTCTATTTGGTCTAAGGGAAGGCTTCTGAAAGGTCCTGTCTTGGTGAAAATCAAGTCTTGTGGGGAAAGTGCACCACCTCTGTAGATGGAAGAAACTAAGTACTTAGCCGTGTCCCCGGTAATGGACAATTTGAGAATCAAGACATGGAAGCTATCAAGAATCTCCTCATCCCAATTTCTAAGTTAAAACTTGTGGCTGAACAAGGGTGAAGGTTCACCAATTTCTATTGGTGGTTCCTTGGGAGTTTTTGCCAAACAAAAACTTAGTGTTTTCAACTGATAGGTAAAACCTATTTTGAGCAAAGCAAGCCTAAGCTACACTAAGCCAAATTCATGTAGTAACTAGATGCTAATATTCTACTAAGGTATTTGTAAGGTTCCCAACCTTTAATAAGGTAGAGATCCCTGTGTTTACAATGCTAGCCCCTGTATCAATAGCTAGAATCCACAGTTAAGATGTAATATCAAGAAACAAAGGTCATAATACAACTTTATAACCAGGAATAAAGTAATTTATTACATCTTACATAGCTCATTTGGCTATCTCATTACAATGCAGAATATAACAATAGCATGGGATCCTTCATCTTCAAAGTGCCACAAAGACATGTTGGTTGTAGACTTGTAATCCTAAATCAATAAACTTCTAACATCAAGCAAACCGCAACATAAAAAGTTACAGCCACAAGGGTCAATACATTTGTATTGTATTGGCAAGTGATACTATGGTAGTATAGTGGAGTCTATCATCTATATGCATTTGGCTAAGTGGAGCTTAGGCTTTCTTTGATCAAAATAGATTTTCCTTATCATTTGAAAACACTAAGTTTTTGCTAGTCAAAATCACCCAAGGCATCTCCCAATAGAAATTGGTGATCCTTCAACCCTTGTTCAACCACAAGATTTTAACTTAGAAATTGGGATGAGGAGATTCTTGATAGATTCCATGTCTTGATGCTCAAATTGTCCTTTACCAGGGACATGTCTAAGTACTTAGATTTTACACTCTGCAGAGGTGGTGCACTTTCTCCACAAGACTTGGTTTCACTACCACCAACTGTCCATTTGACAAGATCTTTCAGAAGCCTTCCCTTAGACCAGAATGGACGCGCTCCAACCTATCAATCCCCTACCACCAACTGTCCATTTGGCTAAGTTATTGCAACCTATATGATCCAGGCAGAGCCCATAATGCCAAGTGGCTGCACTTGAAGCTTCTCAACATTTGACATCTCAAATCTCTTTGTTCCTGGGTGGCCATACACAAGTGAGATACACAAGGTAAACCATAGAAATGGGCCTTGTGAACCACTCAACGCAAAACCATTCCTTCCGCTCCACCTGTGTGATTCATTCACTTAGTTGTTTTATTAAACAAAACACAAGTCCTTGACTTAGAACTATTCCATAGTATGAATATATATTCCACCCTTGTTTTCTACTAGCTAAGCTAAGCATGATAGTAGTAGGAATCTTAACTTAGGAAATTTCTACTAAGGTTTCATCTACTAGGATTTCCCATGGCATAGTTTATACTTAGCAAAACTCCATGTAAGCCCTACTTAGAAATATCACTAATGCATAGTGAAACTAATGGGACAAAAGTATGAAGCATCACTTGCCTTTTTGGTAGAGAATATAAGTTCACTCCTTGTCTTTGCAATGATCACACTCTTCACATCACTACAATTCAATCAAGCAAGCAATATTTCAAACTACCATTCAAGCAACATCACATAAATTAATAGAATCAGAACAATGCATGCAAGCATGTCAAACTTTGTTTTATTTACACAAGTGGTTTATAATAGGTTATAAACATTATAAAACACTTATTGGTCATTTTATAAAGAGGCAAAACTATTTGCAAAAGACTTTATCTATAAACCATTTTTAAACCAAATCATTATTTCATGTGGTTAAAAATGCTTTTATCAAAGTAGCAATATTTATAGGGTTCACCAAATACATTTTCAAATCATAAAACTTGGTGTTTGGGGTCAGAGAGTTTGAATCAAAACATTTCTCAAAGGTTTTCCTCCAAAATCATTTTTAAACCATAATCAACATTTTTATTTGGCTAGAAATGTTTTTAAATCAAAGATTCATTCTTTTGCTTCACCAAATACATTTTTGAAACCACCAATTGATTTCTATGGTCAGTAGGTTCAAAACATTCCATTTGCCAAAGGTTTTATCTCAAAAATCATTTTAGAACAATTTTTATATTCTAAACATGCATATACAAGTTTGTACAAAAACAATCAATTTAATAGAAACATTTCATTAAACAAAGTGCATGGTCAGAAAGTACTTGTATTTATGATTCCATTGATATAAAATTTGCAAAATTTGGACGTGTGGTTTTAAAGTTATGAATTTTTCAAATTGAAACATCTAATAGAACAAATCTTGTTTTTAAAACAGACTCTGGGCCACGTGGACTAATCTGATTGGCTGAAAATGTTTCGCGTGGATTGACAGACACAGACCGCAGGATCCAACTTGATCGCACGGCACAGATCGCATACCCCTTCGGTTTTAAGTGATTCTATCGTATCCATTAGATCAATATCTAACGGCCGGAGATGATCTGACCATACTCTGGCGGCGCTCAGCGGTGGCTGGTGGCGTGATGCAGCCGGCGAGCCGGGCGATATGAGAAGCGAGAGGGAACATGGTGTGGCTCACCGTGATCGCCGTGGAACGAGGATGCTCAACCTGCTCGCGTTTGTCGAAGGGGCGCACAGGTTCGACGTGTATTGCTCGTCGGAGTTGCGTCTGACGACGGCTTCTCTGTTCATTGTCGCTGGCAAGAGCTGCAGGTCACGAGAAGACGAGTGAAGAGGTTCATTAGATGCGGAAGAGTTTGGCGACCATGCGTGCATCATCTGGAGAGGGAGGGGAGGACGGAACTTACGGGGAGAGGTCGTTGGAATGACAGCAGACGGTGGCGCTGTTCTAGCAGAGTCGTTGCTGAGCTTGCAGGGCGAGCGCGAGCGATGGAAAAGTTCTAGGAGGTGCATAGGATGCTGGCGAGCAAGCTCGTGTGCTCAGGCGGCAGTGGGGCTGACGGTGGTGGCCGGAATTTGATTGCGGGCTTGTCGGAGCAGAGCGTGGTCTAAGCGCAAATCAGGGCGGCCTGGGGGCTCTCTTGCCGCGGTGTCTGAGGGGAATTGAAGCGGAGAGAGGGGTGATTAGTAGGGCGAGGTAAGGGGGTGAGTTACGAGCACAGTCAACGGGAATTGAAGCTGCTAGTTAAAACGGGGAACTGCCGGAGGAGAGAGGGGAGGAACTGGTCGCGAGGACGACGATGAGCTAGCGGTGGGGTCCGGTCGTCAGCGAGTGAGAGAGGGGTGAGATGGGGCCTAATTGTCAGTGTCTGATCAGGTTCTGTCTTCAGAGAGGGGTTAGTTGGGCTGTTGGGCCTGGACTGGCTTAGCTGGGCTGTGCTGTTCCTTTCTTTTTTTATACTAAATGTTTTCCTTTTTCTGTTTGAATATTCTGATTTGATTTTCAAACAAATAATTCAAGCAACAAATCAATTCAAACCTCAACCAAAATTTGTGTAGATTCATATACTGATTAATAATATATTCAAATTTAGAATAATATATTTATTCTTTTTAGGGTCTTTTAATTATTTAAAATAGTCTCTAGTTTTAATTAAATAAGATTTAGTAATATTATTCAATCTCCATTTGAATTTAAATCTCCACCAATCTTTGGGTGAATTTTTAATTCTGTTTATCAACATATTTCAATGTCCAAAATAAAAATAATTCTTTTATGATCTAGTAATAATTAAAATAAATAGACCATAGTATTTAATTCAAATAGGTTTTAATTTATTTTAAAACTCTTTTTGAAATCTAAATAATATCAAAATCTTTTCAGTAGGTTTCATTTGAAAAACTAAAACACTTGGAAATCTTATTTAAAATAAATTAACAAGTTTTAGTGCTTATTTAAAATGGAAAAGCCTTTACTTTAATAAAACGGGATATTAACAAATCCTCATTATTTTATTTAAATAAACCTTTACTCTTTTAATCAAATAGAAATATTTTATTTCAAAAGCTTGGACAAGATTTAATTTGGCTCTATAAAATAATCCTTATTTATATTTCTACCTTTGCTTTATAAAAACCATATATTTTTTATTTAAAGATCCAAAAATAGTGATTCCAACTATTATAACTTTATTTATTATTTGTTTATCTTTTTTAATCCTTTAAGATTATTTGCTCACCATTTGGTATAGATTTTAGATAAGGGTTTTATTAGCTTTGGAAATTCAATTTCCTTATCTTATTAAATTCATAAGATTTTATTCATGGCTCCAAAGTAAGTGAATCCAATTCATATGGTTTTATAATATTTCTAATGGTCATTCTTGATCAATTTGAAATGTTTGTTTTACCAATTTTTTATATGGATCAAATCCATAGTCTTAGAGATAACTTGAAAATGATTTTCTTCCATTAGGGTTTTAGGGTTTTGGTTTATTTCTCAAGTGTTTAAATTTCCAGATGCATTTAAAGAGAATGCATTCCACTTGATTTGAATTTAGTTAGATTCAAACATTTACCAAAGTTTGTTCAAGATGGAATTTTAAGTTTCCATTTAAAAAGAAAAGTTTTTTTTCACCCTAAAAATCAACAATTACTTATTTTGTTTATTTATTTTTCACATTACAAGATTTGGAAAATCTTGGGATGTGACAGTATCACTTGCCAATACTATTCCATTGTATTGACCCACTGTGGCTGTAACTTGTGATGTTGCAGGTTACGCTAATGATGATTAGGGGTTATGAGTCTACACTCAACATGCTTGCCTGTGGCACATGAAGATGAAGACTTCTATTTTTATATTGTTAAGTTAAACTCTTGTACTAGCCGATGGCTATGGAGTTGTAAAAGACTATGTTATCTCTGGAATGACGATGTAATAATGACCTTTGTTTCTTTGTACTTTATCTTAAACTGTGGATGCTAGCAATTGATCCAGGGACTAGCATTGCAATCACAGGTATCTTTACCTTTATAAAGGTGGGATTTTACAAATGAACTGTAGGATTATGACCCTAGGATTGGATTAGAAACCACTAAGGAAAATTTTTCAACAATTTCCACACTTGTCTTTTTCTTCTGGTAAACTTTTGTAATCTTCTTTCTCATCTCTATTTGTAGATGAACTCCATCAACGAAGCCGTGAGGAAGGGACCACTCATGACCATGACCTTGGAGTGTGAGGCGGAATTCCCCAAGGCCCTCAAGAACCTCATGGTTACCATGGGGATACATGGTGCAACTGTGTACAAAGGATTCCCCGTGATGGATGAAGGAGTAAGTACTGGTGGGTTCAACTTCACTTGTACAAAAACAAGGAAGACAACCAGAAGGAGTCAGGATTCTGCATGGTCACCAACTCAGAAATGCACACAACATTCTTTGACTCTGCAAGAAATGCAGCTTGGAATGCCATCAAGGAGATTGGTGATAGACTCAAGTGCAGAATGCTTAACATCCAAAATGACCTTAGGGAACAAAACAAGCATACCCAAGAGTTAGAGGCTACCAACCAACGTTTAAGAGAAGACATCATAGACTTAGCAATGGAGTCATGTGATCAAGATCGATAGATTGCCTCTAGGGATGCCCTGATAGATGCCCTGATAGATTGTAATGTACTTCGTTAGTTGGACCACCACACTTGTTGTTTCATTTCCAAAAATTTGTCTAAGTTATGTTGAACCTTTGATGCTTGTAATGGATTTGTGTATGCCATGACTTGTGTGATTGTTGCAAAAGATATGCTTATGATATTTTGTCTTGTGATTTTTCTCTATTGATGTTGAAGGGAATATGCCCGAGAGGCAATAATAAAGTGGTTATTATCGTACTCCTTATTTATGATAAATGTTTATTTTGCATGCTATAATTGTATTAATACAGAAACGTTAATACATGTGTGTTTAATAAACAAAAAGGAAGTTCCTAGTTATGCCTCTATATTATAAACTAGCTCGTTGATTAACAAGATGATCAAAGTTTCCTGATCATGGACATTGGATGTTGTTAATAACGAGGTCACAACATTAGTGTAATGATGTGATGAACATTCATCCAAAGTATAGAATTACGATCAAAGACATTGAGTTTATATTTCTATAACAACTTACGAACTGATCCTAATCCTTAAACCATAAGATCATGTCAATCACTAACACAGGAAGAGTTTCTTGTTGACATCAAACGTCACACCGTAACTAGGTGATTATAAAGATGGCCTCAAAACTACTAAAGTGTTATGTTGAGACTCATGGATCAAGAGTGGAATTTTTTCATCCCAATGACGGATAGATATACTCTGGGCCCTCTCGGTGATATCACATTGATTAGCTTGCAAGCAAGTGATTTGATCACTAGAATGTTATATCACGGGAACGAGAAAAGAGTGCATGTCGGTAACGAGATCAAACTAGGTATGGAGATACCGATGATCGAATCTCGGACATGTAATATATCGTGAAACAAAGGGATTAAGATACTAGCGTAAAAGGTTCACACGATCACAGAAGTCATCGTTGAATGTGTGGGAGTCAGTATGGATCTCCAGGTCCCGCTACTGATTATCGATCGGAGAAGGGTCTCGATCATGTCCGCATTATTCGTGAACCTTAGGTGACACACTTAAGGGACACCGACACCATTCGGAGCAAATGATATGTCAGAAAAAGAAAAGGAATGCGCAGGAATTTATTTCACTAGACACCGGAACTGTTTCGGTTGAAATTGCTGAAACTGGTTCTGCATCTGAAATGGAATACTATCAAGGGGTTTTATGTGCATGTTTGTTAATTAAAGTAATTAACAAAATTCTGAATAAATAAATAAAAGAGTTTTATTTAAATGAGAGCTTTCATTAATTTTGGTGGAAAATTAATGCATGTGAGTGGAATTGTGAGTGGAGATGTTTTTTTGTGAGTGGAGCTTCCACCACATGAATGATGGAGAGGTGGGGCCACCCTCCTTGGCCGGCAGCCATGCCCCCTTGGGCTGCCCCTCCCCTATAAAAGGAACCCCTCCTCTCACTTGTCACTCACACCTCCTCGCGAAGGATCTCTCTCCCCCCTTTAGAATTTCCCCATGGTCTCGTATCAGCGAGATACATGTTCCCGGTGGATTTTTCTGGAAGGATTTGTTGCTTTCGCTGCTTCGCTGGAGCGAGGGCACGGATGTTTTCGAGGTACACGTACGTGTGTGCGATCACGGATGCACCACTGCTTTGAGGTGCTGGACTTGATCGTGCTGGACCGGCTGGACCAGATGGACTTCATCACGATCTTGAGATCGGCAAGCGTTCGTATACATCATCCACGAGTACAACCTCGTTAACGCTATTCGGTCTACGAGGGTATTTATTCTATGGACGTATATCCACCCGTTGCTTGTATCTAGTAGATAGATCTTGGTACTTAGATGTTCCCATCGTAGGAAATTTTTTGTTTTCTATGCCGCGAATCCTACAATGGTATCAGAGCCGGATCTATGCGTAGATGCTTTGCACGGGTAGTACACATATGAGTATGTGGGCGATGATGATCATTTTATTGCTTCTTAGTTGTACTTTGGATATTGGTGGCATAGTGGGATGAAGCGACCCGGGCAAACTTTACATGTCCTCGCACATGAGACCCGTTCCACGCTTGACATGCAACTAGTTTTGCATAAGTGGCTAGCGGGTGTCTGTCTCTCCTACTATAGTCAATATCTAATTTGCAACGAGTTGTCAAGCATTTGGTTATCCTCGTTGTGGTTCATGTTTGTAGGTAAGAACCTTTTCTATCTTCGAAAGCCCTAAGCCACATAAAACTTGCAATGGATAAATTAGAGGCGTCTAGTTAAGATTGTTGCTGGGCTAGTGTAATGATATGGTTATGTTGTAAGTAGAATTATGAGATGATACTCTTACAACACACATAGCGTGTAAGTTCCATAGACCTTGGCCTTACACATATAGGTATGATAGAGATCATACCACGGTGCACATGATGGAGATCATATGCGGGAACCATATCATTTCACTTATTAACATATGATGTTTGATTGCATCTTATATTGCTAGTTTGGCGTTTTATTAGCATAATAAGATGATCCCTCATTTAGATATCAAGATAAAAATGTGTTCTTCCTTAAGTATGCACCGACAATGTTTCGTCGCTTCAAGGCATCATGTGATGATCGGGTGTACTTGAATCCACGAGCATATATCGGGTGTAAGACAGTTACACACGCGAATACTAAGGTTCTTACTTGGCGAGCCTAGCATGTACAGACATGGCCTCGGAACACGGACCGAAAGGTTAAGCATGAGTCATATGTTTTGATATGATGACCATATGGATGCTCACCTTTGAAGCTACGCCGACTCACGTGATGATCGGACTTGGTGTAGTGGATTTGGTTCATGTAATCACCAAAAAGTCACGAGGGATGTCGTTTTTGAGTGGGAGTTCATTTCTAATTTGGATTAGTAGAACTCAATTTATCATAAATTAAATCAAAGTGAATTTGCATAATTTGTTGTAGTAATTGGCATTCGTTCACCACCTTATGCATAGTTGTAATTGAGATAATAGAACTATAGAATTCTGGATATATACTTTCTGACTGGTATCGTATTGTGTTGAGTGTCAATCTAAAGTTTAAAGTCCTATTGCAAACTTTCAGCAAACTCTATTTACTCCATGAAATTTAATAGTTGGTATTATGTCACATCCCAAGATTTTCCAAATCTTGTAATGTGAAAATAAATAAACAAAATAAAATTTTGTTGAAATTTAGGTGAAAAGAAACTTTTGATTCCAATTGGAAACATCAAAACCTATTTTGGTCAAATAAAATCCTAAAGGGACTTACAAAGATAAACAATTAATAAAGAAAGTTAAAATAGTTGGAATCACTATTTTTGGATCTTTTAATAAAAAAGATTTGATTTTCAAAAGCAAAGGTAGAATTATAAATAAGGATTATTTTATAAAACCAAATTAAACCTTGGCCAAGCTTTTGAAAGAAAATATTTTGTTTGATAAAAATAGTAAAGGTTTATTTAAATAAAATAAGAAGGATTTATTAATATCCAATTTTTTTAAGTAAAGGCTTTTCCTTTTAAATAAACAATAAAACATATTAAAGTATTTTAAATAAGTTATTTCCAAGTGTTTTGTTTTTCAGATGAAACCTACTGAAAAGATTTTGATATTATCTAGATTTCAAAAAGAGTTTTAAAATAAATTAAAATCTATTTGAATTAAAGACTATGGGCTATTTATTTAATTATTAATAGATCCTAAAAGAATAAAAGAATTATTTTATTTTGGACATTGAAATATGTTGTTAAACAGAACTAAAATCAATACAAAGTTTGGTGGTGATTTGAATTCAAATGGAGATTGAAAAATATTATTAAATCTTATTTAATTAATACTAGAGCTTATTTTTTAAATAATTAAAAGACCCTAAAAAGAATAAATAAATTATTTTAAATTTGACTTTGGAATGTGTTATTAATCAGTATATGAATCTACACAAATTTTGGTTGAGGTTTGAATTGATTTGTTGCTTGAATTGTTTGAATGAAAATCAAATCATTATTCAAAAACAGAAAAGAAAAGGTTTAGTATAAAAATGGAAACAAAAACAGACCAACTAACCTAGCCCACTAAGCCCATCAAGAGCCACCTGCTCACCCCTCGACGATTCGTTTTCACTGCATCGAACCCGCTGAGTCTATGACTTCTTGGCTGACCCACTCCCCTTCCCTCTCTCGCGACGCCCAACTGCCACCTCACCGTCGTCCTCACCCGCCGCTGACCGCGCCTCCTCTCTAGCCATTACTTCCATTGAATGCCGGCGTGAATTCACTTTACTGGCCGAGTAACCCCCGTCGGTGACCGCTCCCTCTTAATCGCCTCCCTACCCTCTCCATTTCCCCCCAGACACCGCATCACCGGAGCCCCTAGGCTGCCCTGATTCCTGCTTCGACCGCCACTATCTCCGGCGAGCTCACCGAGCAATTCCGGCAGCTCCTCGCCTCCCCTCGTTTCCTCGACCACTCGAGCATGCTCACAGGAACCAGACGCACATCCCAGCAGCTCCAGTTCGCCTGCGCACGCCCTGGACACTCGCCTTCGTCTTGAGCAGAGCACCACCGTCGTCTACCTCCTCTCCGGCGAAGCCTCTGGTAAAAATCTGACCGCCCTAACCCCTCTCCTTCACACGCACATGCTTGTCGTGACCCCGCGCATCTATCGACGCCTCCTTTTCTCTCTGGCGTGCACCGTACCTTCGCCATCGCCATCAATAGGACGAGCCCGACGCGGACACGAACTCCAGCGAGCGATTCGAGCCAACTCCGTGCGCCCCTATCCATCCTGGGGCCACCTTGAGCATCACCGCGACCCCGCAAACCCGGTGAGCACATCCTCCCTCTCCCTCGCTTCCTGTAGCTGCCGCAGCGCCGTTAGCCGAGCGTCGCCGCCGCCAGCCACCGTTGAGCGCCGCTAACATTTGGTCATAGTGCCCTGAGCCGCTGGATTTTGATCCGACGGATGCGATAGAACGTAACTCGAAAGAGTAAGTAGTGCCTTTGAGCCGTGCGATGTCACTTAGATCCAACGCCTCTCGTTGCACGATCCGCACGAAGCGGTACAGACGAATAGGAATAAGACACGTGGCCCTGTCTGTTTATAAAAAACAGGATTTGATCTATTTGAGGTTCAATTTTGTAAAATCCATAACTTTCAAACCACATGTCCAAATTTTGCAAATTTTATATTAGTGGATTCAGCAAAACAAGTACTTTCTGACCATGCACATTGTTTGGTAAAATGCTTCTGTTAAATTGATTGTTTTTGCAGAAACTTGTGTATGCATGTATAGAATATAAAATTTGTTCTAAAATGACTTTTGAGATAAAATCTTTGGCAAATGGTTTGTTTTGAACCTACTGACCATAGAAATCAATTAGTGGTTTCAAAAATATATTTGGCGAAGCAAAAGAATAAATCTTTGATTTAAATCATTTCTAGACAAATAAAGATAATGTTTATTTATTAAAAATGCTTTTGGAGGAAAACGTTTGAGAAATGTTTTGAATTAAACTCTCTGACCCCAAGCACCAAGTTTTATGATTTAAAAATGTGTTTGGTGAACCCTATAAAGATTTCTACTTTGATAAAGGCATTTTCAACCACATAAAATATTGATTTGGTTCAAAAATGATTTATAAGTAAAATCTTTTGCAAATGGTTTTGCCACTTATATAAAATGAACAATAGGTGTTTTAGAATGTTTATAACCTATTATAAACCACTTTTGTAAATAAAACAAAGATTGACATGCTTGCATACAATGTATTGATTCTATCATTTTATGTGATGATGCTTGAATGGTAGATTGAAATGTTGCTTGCTTGATTGAATTGTAGTGATTTGAAGAGTGTGAATAGTGCAAAGATCAAGGAGTGAACTTATATTCTCTACCAAAAAGGAAAGTGATGCTTCATACTTTTTGTCCCATTATTTTCACTATGCATTAGTGATATTTCTAAGTAGGACTTGCATGGAATTTTGCTAAGTGTAAACTATGCCATGGGAAATCCTAGTAGATGAAACCATAGTAGAAATTTCCTAAGTTAAGATTCCTACTACTATCATGCTTAGCTTAGCTAATAGAAAACCAGGGTGGATTATATTCATACTATGGAATATTTCTAAGCCAAGGACTTGTGTTTTGTTTAATAAAACAACTAAGTGAATGAATCACCTGGGTGGAATGGAAGGAATGGTTTGTGTTGAGTGGTTCAGAAGGCCCATTTCTATGGTTTACCTTGTGTACCTCACTTGTGGATGGCCACCCAGGAACAAAGAGATTTGAGATGTCAAATGTTGAGAAGCTTCAAGTGCAGCCACTTGGCATTATGGGCTCTGCCTGGATCATATTGGTTGCAATAACTTGGCCAAATGGAAAGTTGGTGGTAGGGGTTTGATAGGTTGGAACGCGTCCATTCTGGTCTAAGGGAAGGCTTCTGAAAGATCTTGTCTTGGTGAAACCAAGTCTTGTGGGGAAAGTGCACCACCTCTGCAGAGTGTAAAATCTAAGTACTTAGCCATGTCCCTGGAAAAGGACAATTTGAGCATCAAGACATGGAAGCTATCAAGAATATCCTCATCCCAATTTCTAAGTTAAAAACTTATGGTTGAACAAGGGTTGAAGGATCACCAATTTCTTTTATGAGATGCCTTGGGTGATTTTGTCAAGCAAAAACTTACTGTTTTCAAATGATAAGGAAAATCTATTTTGAGCAATGCAAGCCTAAGCTCCACTTAGCCAAATGCATATAGATGATAGACTCCACTATACTACCATAGTATCACTTGCCAATACAATTCAAATGTATTGACCCTTGTGGCTGTAACTTATTATGTTGCAGGTTTGTTTGATGTTAGTGAAGTTTATTGATTAGGATTACAAGTCTACAACCAACATGTCTGCTTGTGGCACTTTGAAGATGAAGGACCCCAAGCTATTGTTATATTCTGCTGCATTGTAATGAGATAGCGAAATGAGCTATGTAAGATGTAATAAATTATTTTATTCCTGGTTATAAAGTTGTATTATGACCTTTGTTTCTTGATATTAGATCTTAACTGTGGATGCTAGCTATTGATACAGGGACTAGCATTGCAATCACAGGGAGCCTTTCCTTTACAAAGGAGGGATCTTACAGATGGTATCAAAGCACTGTGTTGCCTGTAGGATTTGTAAACCTAGGATTGGACAAACCCCTGAGAAAAATAGGAGTTGTATTTGTTCCAAAACTTATTTACAAACAATCTTGTAAACTATTTCCTCAACCATTTTGGTTTCAACTCTACATCTCTTCTATTTCAACTTGATGGATAAAGCCTACCCCATGGCCAAAGACTTCACCATGAGCAAAGGACTTCATCAACTCTAATGACTTCAACATCTTCAAGTGATTTCAACCTTATTCTCAACAAGGACTTCAACCTTGGATATCACTAAGGACTACAAGTGAGACAAGAAATGTTGCTCAAGACTTGAAGACGAAGGAAACACAACTTGGGAATCATCATCACCTTTGAAGTTTTTGTGACCAAGAATTTTTCCAAGGAAACCATGATGTCATTCAAGAAGAATCAACTAAGAAGGATGGAAAAATCTCAAGTGAACCATATAGATGGACCACCATATTTAGTTTAAGTCAAACCAACCAACTTATGTGGTGTAACAAAAATATTTTATTGCTTAAAGATGTGCTTGAAACTTGTTGTTTGAGTGGAATGTTTGTTTGTGATTGCTTGCACTTTGCTTGTGTGAATTGTGATGTGTGTGATTAGAATTATTCCCTTAGAAATATTTTGCCTATTCTAATCCCAACCCAACCCAAACCGATGACTACTCCAGGAAACTCCAACATCAAGGATGGTGACAACAACAACAACAACCAAGAGACCAACATGAGAGAACTCATAGTAACCCAAACCCAGTTGAACCAAGTGACATCTCAATTTTTAGCCAACACCAGTGAGGTAGATCCAGCCATGCAAAGGTTTTTGGAAACCCAAACCCAATTGTTGCATAAGGTGACAGATCAAATGATCAACATGGGAGACAACTCTTCCCAAGGAGTTTGTGACAACAAGGATATCAAGGATGATATTCTAGAAGGAACCCAAGCTTGCAATATTTGTGGAGACAAGGATCACACTTCCAAAGAGCATGAACATCAATGCCCCAATTGTGAAGAGAAACATCCAACCAATCAATGCCCCACATCTCAAGCTACTTGTTTCCTAAGTGAAGGAAATAATCATGTCCCTATCCAATGCCCCATCTATACCATAGTTCAACAAAGGAAACAAGGTGGAGTGCATCAACAGTTTGTAAACCCACATGAAGGAACAAATTCTACCAAGAAGGATGAAGGCAAAGTCAAAACTATGCATAATAAGGCCAAATCCAAAGTGATCACAAAGTGTTGCTACTCTTGTGAGAAGAAGGTCATATCTCTAGTAACTGTCCCAAGAAGAGAGAAAGATTTCCCACCTTTGTGGTAAATTATGAAGAGCATGAACTAGAAGAACTCCTAGCTTTGGAGAGACCCAAAAAGAAGAAGAAGGACATAAGCCAGTTGCAATGTTACAATTGCAAAGAAATGGGACACTATGCCAGTGATTTCCCAGAAATGAAGAAGAACCAAGGAAACAAACAAAAGGCAATGATACCAAAGGAAAAGAAAGATATCAGCCAAGTGATGTGTTTCAATTGCAAAGAACCAGGACATTATGCAAGCAATTGTCCAGAAAAGATGAAGCACAAGATAAACAAGCCTATGAAGGATCTCAGCCTTGTCACATGTTTCAAGTGTGGAAACAAAGGACACAATATAGATGTTTGTCCAGAGAAGCTTCATCAAAATCCCAAGCAAGCCAAGATGTAATCTAGTTAGAAATATTTTAAGGGTGGTAGTACCCTAGTTACTTTGAGCCAACTTGTAACCCTAGCCTTCCCAAATCTCGGGGCGAGATTTATTTTAAGGGTGGTAGCCTGTCACATCCCAAGATTTTCCAAATCTTGTAATGTGAAAAATAAATAAACAAAAAAAAAATTTTGTCGAAATTTAGGGTGAAAAGAAACTTTTTGATTCCAATTGGAAACATCAAAACCTATTTTGGTCAAATAAAATCCTAAAGGGATTTACAAAGATAAACAATTAATAAAGAAAGTTAAAATAGTTGGAATCACTATTTTTGGATCTTTTAATAAAAAATATTTGATTTTCAAAAGCAAAGGTAGAATTATAAATAAGGATTATTTTATAAAACCAAATTACACCTTGGCCAAGCTTTTGAAAGAAAATATTTTGTTTGATAAAAATAGTAAAGGTTTATTTAAATAAAATAATAAGGATTTATTAATATCCAATTTTATTTAAGTAAAGGCTTTTCCTTTTAAATAAACACTAAAACTTATTAAAGTATTTTAAATAAGTGATTTCCAAGTGTTTTGTTTTTAAAATGAAACCGACTGAAAAGATTTTGATATTATCTAGATTTCAAAAAGAGTTTTAAAATAAATTAAAACCTATTTGAATTAAAGACTATGTGCTATTTATTTAATTATTAATAGATCCTAAAAGAATAAAAGAATTATTTTATTTTGGACATTGAAATATGTTATTAAACAGAACTAAAATTAATACAAAGTTTGGTGGTGATTTGAATTCAAATGGAGATTGAAAAATATTATTAAATCTTATTTAATTAATACTAGAGCCTATTTTTTAAATAATTAAAAGACCCTAAAAAGAATAAATAAATTATTCTAAATTTGACTTTGGAATGTGTTATTAATCAGTATATGAATCTACACAAATTTTGGTTGAGGTTTGAATTGATTTGTTGCTTGAATTGTTTGAATGAAAATCAAATCAGATTATTCAAAAACAGAAAAGAAAAAGGTTTAGTATAAAAAAAATGGAAACAAAACAGACCCAATTAACCTAGCCCACTAAGGCCATCAGCAGCCCACCTGATCACCCCCATAGAAATTCATTTTTCACTCGCGAACGAACCCGCTGAGTCTATGACGGCTTGGACCCACTCCCCCTTCCCCTCTCTCGCTGCCAAGCGACCCCACTGCCACCTCACCGTCGTCCTCACCCGCCGCTGACCGCGCCCCCTCTCTGGCCATTACTGCCGTTGAATGCCGGCGTGAATTCACTTTACTGGCCGAGTAACCCCCGTCGGTGAACGCTCCCTCTTAATCGCCTCCCTCCCCTCTCCATTTCCCCCCAGACACCGCATCACCGGAGCCCCTAGGCTTCCCTGATTCCTGCTTCGACCGCCACTGCCTCCGGCGAGCTCAACGAGTAATTCCGGCAGCTCCTTGCCTCCCCTCGTTTCCTCGAGCACTCGAGCATGCTCACAGGAACCAGACACATATCCCAGCAGCTCCAGTTCGCCTACGCACGCCCTGAACACTCGCCTTCGTCTTGAGCAGAGCACCACCGTCGTCTACCTCCTCTCCGGCGAAGCCTCTGGTAAAAATCTGACCGCCCTAACCCCTCTCCTTCACACGCACATGCTTGCCGTGACCCCGTGCATCTATCGACGCCTCCTTTTCTCTCTGGCGTGCACCGTACCTTCGCCATCGTCTTCAACAGGACGATCCCGACGCGGACACGAACTCCGGCGAGCGATTCCAGCCAACTCCGTGCGCCCCTTTCCATCCTGCGGCCACCTTGAGCATCACCGCGATCCCGCGAACCCGGTGAGCACATCCTCCCTCTCCCTCGCTTCCTGTAGCCGCCGCAGCACCGTTAGCCGAGCGTCGCCGTCGCCAGCCACCGTTGAGCGCCACTGACATTTGGTCATAGTGCCCTGAGCCGCTAGATTTTGATCTGACGGATGTGATAGAACGTAACTCGAAAGGGTAAGTAGTGCCTCTGAGCCGTGTGATGTCACTTAGATCCAACGCCTCTCGTTGCACGATCCGTATGAAGCGGTACAGACGAATAGGAATAAGACACGTGGCCCTGTCTGTTTATAAAAAACAGGATTTGATCTATTTGAGGTTCAATTTTGTAAAATCCATAACTTTGAAACCACACGTCCAAATTTTGCAAATTTTATATCAGTGGATTCAGCAAAACAAGTAATTTCTGACCATGCACATTGTTTGGTAAAATGCTTCTGTTAAATTGATTTTTTTTGCAGAAACTTGTGTATGCATGTATAGAATATAAAATTTGTTCTAAAATGACTTTTGAGATAAAATCTTTGGCAAATGGTTTGTTTTGAACCTACTGACCATAGAAATCAATTAGTGGTTTCAAAAATATATTTGGCGAAGCAAAAGAATAAATCTTTGATTTAAACCATTTCTAGACAAATAAAGATAATGTTTATTTATTCAAAATGCTTTTGGAGGAAAACCTTTGAGAAATGTTTTGAATTAAACTCTCTGACCCCAAGCACCAAGTTTTATGATTTAAAAATGTGTTTGGTGAACCCTATAAATATTGCTACTTTGATAAAGGCATTTTCAACCACATAAAATATTGATTTGGTTCAAAAATGATTTATAAGTAAAATCTTTTGCAAATGGTTTTGCCACTTATATAAAATGACCAATAAGTGTTTTAGAATGTTTATAACCTATTATAAACCACTTTTGTAAATAAAACAAAGATTGACATGCTTGCATACAATGTATTGATTCTATCATTTTATGTGATGATGCTTGAATGGTAGATTGAAATGTTGCTTGCTTGATTGAATTGTAGTGATTTGAAGAGTGTGAATATTGCAAAGATCAAGGAGTGAACTTATATTTTCTACCAAAAAGGAAAGTGATGCTTCATACTTTTTGTCCCATTATTTTCACTATGCATTAGTGATATTTCTAAATAGGACTTGCATGGAATTTTGCTAAGTGTAAACTATGCCATGGGAAATCCTAGTAGATGAAACCATAGTAGAAATTTCCTAAGTTAAGATTCCTACTACTATCATGCTTAGCTTAGCTAATAGAAAACCAGGGTGGATTATATTCATACTATGGAATATTTCTAAGCCAAGGACTTGTGTTTTGTTTAATAAAACAACTAAGTGAATGAATCACCTGGGTGGAATGGAAGGAATGGTTTGTTTTGTCTGGTTCAGAAGGCCCATTTCTATGGTTTACCTTGTGTACCTCACTTGTGGATGGCCACCCAGGAACAAAGAGATTTGAGATGTCAAATGTTGAGAAGCTTCAAGTGCAGCCACTTGGCATTATGGGATCTGCCTGGATCATATAGGTTGCAATAACTTAGCCAAATGGACAGTTGGTGGTAGGGGTTTGATAGGTTGGAACGCGTCCATTCTGGTCTAAGGGAAGGCTTCTGAAAGACCTTGTCTTGGTGAAACCAAGTCTTGTGGGGAAAGTGCACCACCTCTGCAGAGTGTAAAATCTAAGTACTTAGCCATGTCCCTGGAAAAGGACAATTTGAGCATCAAGACATGGAAGCTATTAAGAATCTCCTCATCCCAATTTCTAAGTTAAAAACTTATGGTTGAACAAGGGTTGAAGGATGACCAATTTCTATTGGGAGATGCCTTGGGTGATTTTGTCAAGCAAAAACTTACTGTTTTCAAATGATAAGGAAAATCTATTTTGAGCAATGCAAGCCTAAGCTCCACTTAGCCAAATGCATATAGATGATAGACTCCACTATACTACCATAGTATCACTTGCCAATACAATTCAAATGTATTGACCCTTGTGGCTGTAACTTATTATGTTGCAGGTTTGTTTGATGTTAGTGAAGTTTATTGATTAGGATTACAAGTCTACAATCAACATGTCTGCCTGTGGTACTTTGAAGATGAAGGACCCCAAGCTATTGTTATATTCTGCTGCATTGTAATGAGATAGCGAAATGAGCTATGTAAGATGTAATAAATTATTTTATTCCTGGTTATAAAGTTGTATTATGACCTTTGTTTCTTGATATTAGATCTTAACTGTGGATGCTAGCTATTGATCCAGGGACTAGCATTGCAATCACAGGGATCCTTTCCTTTACAAAGGAGGGATCTTACATATTAAATCGAGAGTAACAATTCCAGTGTTAGTATCTTAAGTATCATGTTTGCCTCCATGATTCTTGATTTAAATATCAAGATTATCAAGGAGCTGAAAGAATTGTTTCAGAAACCATCATGTGTGGCAGATATAACGATATCTAAAACAATGTTTTGGTTGAAAATGATAGAGTATAATATATGTTCTCATATTGGATGAGAATTTATGAAGGTTGGAGATGCTAGACATCCTAATCATCCAAAAAGGGTTTTGGAAAGTAATGTTATACTCACGATTCGCCTTTATAAGCTACAGTAGCTTGATCATGAATGTCGTCATGATAAGGATGAATAGAAGATGTATGTAAAGTGTTTACTACACTAAAATATTACTAAAGAATGGATTTTGAAAAAATACCGATCATTTTGATGATGGTGATCTACTTCAAAGTGCAAGTCCAAAGGTATTATTATTTGAATATACACGCTTTGGACTATGTGTCATGTATATGGCGCCACTTTTGATGTTGATGGATTCTTTTAAAAAGTAAAAGGAAATGCTGAAAGAGAATCTATAAAAATATATTTGGTAGAAAAGAAAAGATTGGAAATATCCAATTTAGGTATATGGATGATATACATGTTATGGTTGTATTCTTTGCTTGTTAAACAATGTGGTTCTTGGGTATTGGATACCGAATTTGTTGGTATGAAATTTCATACGGAACGATGCTATTCATAAACCACAATGGCCTAAGTAACTAGCAAGAGAATATGTGATGATGTTCATCGAAAACAAACAAACCGTTGTTTGTATTTCTCGTTGACATCAAAGCTTGACTTCAAGATTTGTTTTAATAATTGTTATTTAAATCAGGTATTATGAGAACAAAAGTTGTCCAAATAATTACCTTCTTCCATATAAGATGGATGATTTACAAATCTAGCTGGAGAAATCACATCCATAAAACCTAATGCTAAAATGTCGCAAGATAAATGATTGAAAGATCACTTACGAAGTGACATCGCCGTTTAAATTATATTGGAAAGAAAACATGAAGAAATTCCATTTTTCATGGATTTTTGGAGTCTTTGATTTGATCAAGTGACGCTTGTGAGACTTTCCTCGGGATAATTAAAACTTCGTTCAAAGGCCAAAGAAGAACGAACGACTAAAATATTGGAATTTATACATATTGATGTATGTAGTTCATTATGTATAGTCGTAAGTGATGGGTTTCAACTTCATATACTTTCTCTGGAAATTTGAGTGAATGTTCACTTAATGAGAAAGAAGTATGAAATATTTAAAAATGTTTCAAAGATTTTCAAGATGAAGTGGAAAATCATTGTAACAAGAAAATAAATGGTTTATGATTTTATCATAGGGGATTTATTTGAGTTACACGCATAACAAGAAAATAAATAAATTATGATTTTATCATAAAGGGATTTATTTGAGTTGCAAGTTTAGCAAAACACCTAGATTTACATCTCCCGAAACACCATAGGAGTATGGAGTGTTTGAGATTTGTAATGAAACCTTGTTTGACATGGTTGGATCAAAGGTGTTATTTATAAAACTGCCATTATGTTTTAAAAGATTAAAGCTTTAGAGACTATCGGTTTTACACTGAAAAGAGCTCCATCTTGATCCGTTTAAATGACACCATATGAGTTATGGTTTGGGGTAAAACCCAAGTTGTCATTTCTTAAATTTTGGTATGCTAAACATGAGTAAGATGTTTACAACCAAAGTCGGATGAGCATGTCTTTGTAGGTTATTTCGAATAACAATTGGTTATTCCTCCATAACACCGAGGACAAAAGGGTTTGTCACTTGAAATGTGAAGTTTCTTGAAAAAGAAATTTTTCGCAAAAGTTAAGTGGGAGGACAATAGAACTTTGATAAGGTTAACGAACCTTAGCTAAATGTGTTGAGTTGCGTAGTGCTGGAAATTGTTCCGGAGGCTGCCATAATGCTCATAGCTTATGTTCCTCAAAGGTTGTGGTCACGGAGATCTAAGTTCTAAATGAACCAAGTCGGTCGGATAAATAATCAAATGCTGAGATTTAAGAGTAAATCATTATTGTTTGACAATGATGAACCGACTACATGCAAAGAAGCGATGATGGGCCCTGACTCTGTCAAATGCTTAAAGCCATAAAATCCGTGATAGTTCCATACACGAGAAATCAAGTTTTGAACTTGGAAGACCCTCCAAAAAGGTGTAAAAACCTATCAGTCGTATTTGGATCTATAAAGAAACAGACATGGATGTTTCACATCTATTAAATAGTCGACATGTCGTAAAGTATTTTATGACAATGTTCAAGGAGTTAACTATGACAAGATTTGATCTTTCATAGCGATATTTAGTCTGGACGGATTAAAGTAGCAACCACTACATATAATTTGGTATAAGGTAGATGAATAAACAAAACAAAGATCTTTTAATAGAATGGTTACCTAGGACGTGTACATGACACGATCCAAAGGGTTTTCTCAAAATTCAAAGGATGCTAAAAGGGCATGAAAACTTCAATGGTTGAAGTAAGCATCGCGGAGTTGGAATCTTCACCTTAATGAAAAGGAGTTTTCATCAGGAGACGATGAAGATGCTTGCATTTGCAAGAAATTAAGTGGGAGCGCCGAGACATATTTCTAATACATTATGTGGAGGACATCTTGTTGATTAGAAATGATGTAATTTTTATTGACAAAGGTTAAGAATTTCATTTCGATGAAAAACTTAGGCAAAAGCCAAATATTTAGCATGAATGTCTATAATGGATAGACTGTGACGCTAATATGGTTGTGCCAAACGTACATATATGAGATATTGAAGGAGTTCAATATAGAAATGACAAGAAACGATTCTTGTCGCATAGAAAGGAATTGAATCAAGATTAAAGTGTATCGAAACTTGATAAGTGAAACAAGATTCAAGTGTTTTGACACTTGATGAGTGAAATCACGAGAATGTTTTGATCAATCATACCATGATATGTACACATCCAGATATGCCCTACGCTCTAAGTGTTATGAGAAAATACCAGAATGAATCATAAAATGATCATTGGACGATAGTAAGGATATTCTTATGATCTTTTGGAAGAATTAAGAATATATTTGTGTAGAAGTGACAAACAATTACAAATAGTTCATTGTAAAGCATTACATTGATACTAGTTTTGTCACAAGATACAAATTAAGTTCATCTCAATTTAAACTATGGGTGGCACAATGAAATGGAAAGAAAGTTTCCATGATGGATTTGGAAGAGTTCCAAAGTTAAGACATTGTGACGAATACTACAACAAAAGGCTAAGTATATGACTGCTATAGTAGCAGCAAAGGAGGGAATTTGTGTCAAGTAGTTTGTTATCAAACTAAGGTGTGGTTCGAAACGGGCTAACACTAAAGATATATTGTATGCCAATAGTATCGACGTGTTTTAACCCCAAGGAACTAAAGGTCTCACCGAAAGACCAAATTTAAACAATGCCATTTCATTGGAGAATGAGTGATGCGTGAAGACGCAAAGACATGCAAATACACACGGATATGAAAGCGTCAGATCCGTAGATTATGTTAACCACTTGCAGTTGTGTATATGGAACACTAGAAAGCCATATGTGTTCAATATGCAAAGTTTTCAAACTAGATTATTGTCTCTAGTGCAAGTGGGAGACTGAAGGGAATATGCCCGAGAGGCAATAATAAAGTGGTTATTATCGTATTTCTTATTTATGATAAATTTTTATTTTGCATGCTATAATTGTATTAATACGAAAACGTTAATACATGTGTGTTTAATAAACAAAAAGGAAGTTCCTAGTTATGCCTCTCTTATAAACTAGCTCGTTCATTAACAAGATGATCAAAGTTTCCTGATCATGGACATTGGGTGTTGTTAATAACGAGGTCACAACATTAGTTTAATGATGTGATGAACATTCATCCAAAGTATAGCATTACGATCAAAGTCATTGAGTTTATATTGCTATAACAACTTACGAAGTGATCCAGTCCTTAGACCATGAGATCATGTCAATCACTAACACCGGAAGAGTTTCTTGTTGACATCAAACATCACACCGTAACTAGGTGATTATAAAGATGGCTTCAAAACTACTAAAGTGTTATGTTGAGACTCATGGATTAAGAGTGGAATTTGTTCATCCCGATGACGGATATATATATACTCTGGGCCCTCTCGGTGATATCACATTGATTAGCTTGCAATCAAGTGATTTGATCACTAGAATGTTATATCACGGGAACGAGAAAAGAGTGCATGTCGGTAACGAGATCAAACTAGGTATGGAGATACCGATGATCGAATCTCGGACATGTAATATATCGTGAAACAAAGGGATTAAGATACTAGCATAAAAGGTTCACACGATCACAGAAGTCATCGTTGAATGTGTGGGAGTCAGTATGGATCTCGTGTCCCATCGATTATTGATCGGAGAAGGGTCTCGATCATGTCCGCATTATTCGCGAACCTTAGGGTGACACACTTAAGGGATACCGACACCATTCAGAGCAAATGATATGTTAGAAAAAGAAAAGGAAAGCGCAGGAATTTATTTCACTAGACACCGGAACTGTTTCGGTTGAAATTGCTGAAACTGGTTCTGCATGTGAAATGGAATACTAGCAAGGGGTTTTATGTGAATGTTTGTTAATTAAAGTAATTAACAAAATTCTGAATAAATAAATAAAAGAGTTTTATTTAAATGAGAGCTTGCATTAATTTTGGTGGAAAATTAATGCATGTAGTGGATTTGTGAGTGGAGATGTTTTTATGTGAGTGGAACTTCCACCACATGAATGAGGGAGATGTGGGGCACCCTCCTTGTCTGGTGGCCATGCCCCCTTGGGCTGCCCCCCTCCCCTATAAAAGCACCCCCTCCTCTCACTTGTCACTCACACCTCCTCAGCGAGATACATGTTCCCGGTGGCTTTTTCTGGAAGGATTTGTTGCTTCCGCTGCTTCGCTGGAGCGAGGGCGCGGAGGTTGTCGGGGTACCAGTACGTGTGTGCGATCACGGATGCACCACTGCTTTGAGGTGCTGGACTTGATCGTGCTGGACCGGCTGGACCAGATGGACTTCATCACGATCTTGAGATCGGCAAGCGTTCGTCTACATCATCCACGAGTACAACCTCATTAACTCTATTCGGTCTTTGAGGGTATTCTATGGATGTATATCCACCTGTTGCTTGTATCTAGTAGATAGATCTTGGTACTTAGGTATTCCCATCGTAGGAATTTTTTTGTTTTCTATGCTGCGAATCCTACAGATGTTGATTCTAACTTTTCTCTATCTTATAAAAATAGATGCCTAATGTTATTATCAACACGGCCGAGGAGTTCAAGGGAACTCGTTTTGGTACTCGTCTCATTGAGCTCACTAGTGTGCTCAACCTTCCACTTCCTAGCATCATGACGCTTCCCCTCACCAAGTTTGAGAGGAAGGACCTTTGGGGCTTCAGAGTCACTTAGCCCAGATGCCAGGCAGATCCGACCATGAAGACCATCACTTTCAAGCTGATGCATGACGACAAGGAGAAAGGCCTAGATGTAGTCATGTAGGAGTTACTTGGGCGCCTAGTAGGGAGACACTCCAGAGAGCTTAGAGGTCTTTACTTTCACCCCTTCGGGAGACGCAACGAGGAGGGTGAGGCTATAGAGTACGAGGATGCTGCTAGAGAGACGATGGAGCCGATTCGTCTATACCTCCAGGACCTAGAGGGTCTTATTGGGCACCTAGATACTGATAGGACCAACGTCATGCTTAGCAATGACGAGCTCCAGGTTCAGCTCCGAGAGAAGGACAAGCTCTTCGCGGAGCAAGACGAGATAGTCAAGGAAATGGAGGCCAAGTTTGAAAGACAGGACAAGAAATTCAAGAGCCAGGAGAAGAGAGTCCAAGACCAGAACAAGAAGATCCGGGAGATGAAGGAAGAGCTGGAGGCCAAGGACTTCAAGATCGAGCATCAGCAGGGAGTGATCGAGAGGCTTCACTCACAGAAGAGGGCTGTTAGGGCCAAGATAGAGGCCTTGACTACCAATGTTGAGGAATACAAGACCGCTATGGAGAATGCAGGTCTTACCCTTGTTGATGTGGAGATTGATGCGGAGGAGTAGTGATGACTACTCATTTATCTTTCATCTATCATGCTTTTGATTGTTGAGTCGCAATGATCATCCAACATGTGGGTGGCTTGCTATGGTGTGTTTGCTTTTCCAAACTTGTTATTTACGTCATTCGAACCTTATGTTATTTTGATGCTTGGTTTGGTGATTGTCTATGTGATGTATTGTGCATGATAAGCATCTATGGATATCTCATTCTTATCCTTATGAAAACCACAGATGCCTCCTCGACGTGCAAACCCCAACCCAAACAACAAGAATGTCACCCCCGAGATGCAGCAGTTGATGACGGCACACGCACAACTGATGCGGATGATGACCACTTTTATGCAGAATCAGAATAACAACAACAACAATAATAACAATAACAACACGAACAATCCACCAGGATTTGACATGCTCACCAGATTCCTAAGACTAAGGCCTGCAAAGTTCTAGGAACCACGGATCCAATGGTCGCCAATGATTGGCTACGTTTAGTGAACAAGGATTTGGTAACTGTAGGCTGCACCGACAAGGAAAAGGTCAGGTTTGCAGCACATCTATTGGAAGGACCAGCAGCAACTTGGTGGGATAACTTCCAGATCCCCACTCCCATTGAGGATGTGACCTGGGCTATCTTTGAGGATGGATTCCGTACAGCTCACATCTCATCCGGAGTGATGAATTTGAAGAAGAAGGAGTTCCACAACCTAAAACAGCGTCACCGCAGCGTGGCCAAATATATTGAGGAGTTCAACAATCTGGCGCGTTATGCACCAGATGAAGTTGATATTGATGCCAAGAGGAAGGAGAAATTCCTCGAAGGACTGAATAATGAACTGAATCTGCAGCTATCTGTTGCCTATGTCCCAACCTACCAATCACTTTGTGACAAGGCTACCATCTTGGAGAACAAGATGAAACATGTTGAAAGCTGAAAGAGGAAGCATAGCTTTGACAAGCACAACTCGAGATCGTCTCACAAGCGTTCCCATCACGATGATAGTGGGAATTCTGGATCCCACAAACATGGAAAGCACAACAACCACCACAGCCACAACTGCCATCATGACAACAAGCATCACCGCAGTCATGATAATGACAAGTACAAGAACCACAAGAGTGGACACAAGAGTCACCATAGTGGAGGTGGAAATGGAAGTGTAAGTCAGCCTGCAAAGAGGGATATCAGTCAGGTTGAATGTTTCAAGTGTAAGAAGATGGGGCATTATGCAAATGAGTGCCCAGAGAAGAAAGTTGAAGGAAACACCAAGCCCAACCCTTTCCAGAAGGGACAAGTGAACCACATCAATGTGGAAGAAATTTATGAGGAACCTGATGCTATGGGTGGTAAGTTCAAACTCAATTCTGTTCCAGCACTTGTTCTTTTTTATACTGGCACATCGCATTCATTCATATCAAGGGCATTTGTTGATATAAATGAACTTTCGGTTGAAACTATTGAGTGTCCTATAAAAGTAAGTTCTCCTGGTGGAGAAATGATAGTGAACTCAGGATGCCATGACCTAGTCATAGAATTTGGGAAGTATAAGTTTCCCGTTAATTTGATAATCCTAAATCCCCAAGGATTGGATGTCATTTTGGGAATGGAAAGGATGACTAAGTACAAGGGAGTGCTAGATTGTGCCAACCATACCGTCACACTCACAACCCCGGATAATAAAAGGAATAGATTCAAGACTAACTTTGAATCAAAAGGGAGTAAGCTAAATTCTCTTAAGGGGGTTAGCATAGACAGTGTGCTAATTGTGAGAGAATATCCAGATGTGTTTCCGGAAGAATTACCGGGAATGCCACCAGATAGAGATGTGGAGTTTTTGATTGACTTGCTGCCAGGATCAATACCAACAACAAAGAGACCTTACAAGATGTCAGTTGATGAGTTGAAAGAACTCAAGAAACAACTTGGAGAACAATTGTAGAAAGGATTTATTCAACCAAGTTCTTCATCTTGGGGAGCACCAGTCTTGTTTGTGGAAAAGAAAGATAGAAGTCAAAGGTTATGCATCGATTTTGTTCACTCAATGAGGTGACTATCAAGAACAAATATCCTTTTCCCAGAATCAATGACTTGTTTGATCAGTTAGAAGGAGCCTATGTGTTCTCAAATATTGATCTCCGGTCAGGTTATTTTCAGCATAAGATAAGGGAACAAGACATACCTAAGACAACTTTCACCACTAGGTATGGATTGTATGAGTACACCGTGATCCCGTTTGGTTTGACCAATGCACCGGCTTACTTCATGAATATGATGAACAAGGTGTTCATGGAGTTCCTTGACAAGTTTGTTGTCATTTTCATAGATGAAATTTTGATCTACTCCAATAGTAAAGAAGAGCATGAAGGACATTCGCGTTTGATACTTGAGAAGCTTAGAGAGCATAAGCTATATGCCAAATTCAGCAAGTGTGAATTCTGGTTGAATGAAGTTGGATTTCTTGGACACATTGTGTCAGGAGATGGTGTAGAAGTTGATCCCGCAAAAGTGTCAGCAGTAACTGAATGGGAATCTCCTAAGTTAGTGAAAGAAGTTCGTAGTTTTCTTGGCTTGGCAGGATACTATAGAAGATTCATTGATAATTTCTCCAAGGTAGCTAAGCCAATGACAGAGTTACTAAAGAAAGACAAGAAATTTGCTTGGACTGAAGGATGTGAACTCAGTTTCCAAAAATTGAAGATGTCACATCCCAAGATTTTCCAAATCTTGTAATGTGAAAAATAAATAAACAAAATAAACAATTGTTGAAAATTAGGGTGAAAAGAAACTTTTTGTTTCTAAATGGAAACTTAAAATCCCATCTGGAACAAACTTTGATTAATATTTGAATCCAACTAAATCCAAATCAACTAGAATGCATTCCTCTTAAAATGCATCTGGAAATTTGAACACTTGGAAAATAAATCCAAACCCTAAAACCAAATGGAATAAAATCATTTCCAAGTTATCTCCAAGCCTATGGAATTGATCCATATAAAAATTTGTCAACAAACATTAACAAATGATCAACAAAGACAAATAGAAATATTATAAAACCATATAAATTGGTTTCACTTAATTTGGAGCCATAGATAAAACCTTATGAATATAATAAGATAAGGAAATTAAATTTCCAAAGCTAATAAAGAACCTATCTATAAATCCATACCAAATGGTGAACAAATAATCCTAAAGTTATTTAAAAGGATAAACAAATATCAAATAAGATTTTACAAATCACCAAGTTTTGATCTATAAATAAAAAGATATGGAAATATTAAATAAGGAATAATAAAAGACCAAATTAAATATTGGCCTAATCCATAAGCAAATGGAATGAATATAATCCAAATCCAAATGAAATAAAAGGATGAAGAATTTCCAAATAAACTAAAATGGCATTAACCATTCTATCCCTATTTTAATAAAGACAAATCTCTAATAAGAATAATGGTATAATTCATGAGAAGATAGTATTTTGGAATTTACCCAAGTGGAATAAAAGTTGTTTAATTAATTTATATAAGATCAAAGAAATCTTCCAAATAAAATTTAGGGAAATAAAACTATATTTAATATCATTGGAAATAAAACAAATACCCAATTCAAATGATTTACGAATCATATTAAATACTTTCCAAATAATTCAAGATGAATTATTTGACACCCTATTAAAACAAATAAAAACCTACTGAAAAGATCTGAAAGGTTTAAGAATTTAAATGGTGTTTGAAAATATTATTAAAACTTATTTGATTTAAAACTAGGGCCTTTTTGAATAATTAAAAAGACCCCAAAAAGAATAAAATTTTATTCCAAAATTGACTTCAGATTATATTACTAATAAGTATTTAAACTTACGCAAATTTTGGTTGAGGTTTGAATTCAAATGGATGATTGAATTGATTAAACAAAATCAAAACAGAAAAATCAAATTGGAAAACGAAAAATAACAAGAGAAAGAAAAAAAAGAAACAAAGCAACCCAGCTAACCTAGCCCACTAAGCCCATCAGCAGCCCATCTCCCTTCCCCGCGAGAAAAACGCTTCGTACTCGCGAATAGACCTGGAGCGTCACTGACCGCCTAGACCCACTCCCCCTCTCTCCCTCACGCTGACAACGGACCCCATCGCCACGTCGTCATCTTCTTCACCCACCCCGCTGACCACGCCCTCCTCCCGGCCGTTTCCTGCAGTTAAATTCTCGGAGTAAATACGTTGAAATGGCTCGACGATTAATCCTGTGATCACGCTTGATAAATCCCCTCCCTCTCCTCTTCTTTTCCCCTCAATCCCCGCTGCCAGAGAGCCACCAGGCTGCCTCCATTTTGATTTGCGCTGCCGCTGTCTCCGGCGAGCTCCGCGAGCGATTCTGGCCATTCAACGTCGCCCCTCGCCCCCTCGACCACACACGCGTGCTCCACAGACCCTGGCGCACCTCCCAGTGGCATCAGTTCGCCCCCGCGCGCCCAGAACCTTAACAACAACGACCACTGCACCTCGCCACCCTCTGCCTCGACTCCGGCGACTCCACACGGTGAGCTCTGACCTCCCTCTCCCCTCATTTTGATACTCCTGTGCACGCCACGACCTTGCGCATCTGACCGTGTCTTCCACTCGTCTTAGCGCGCTCTGTACCTTCGCCACCAACGATGTCTGAGCGCAACCGACGGTGACCACTACTCCGACGAGCAATTGTCGACCACCCCGTGCGCCCCCTGCCTCCCCGAGAACACGTTGAGCATCTGCATCGTTCAGCGAATCCGGTGAGCCCCCTCTCGCTCGCATCGCCGACGCCATCGCCAGCCGCCAAGGCCGTGAGTCCAGCGCCGCCAGTTCTAGGTCATTACACTAGGACCGTTGGATCTTGATCCTAAGGCTTAGATAGAATCACTTATAAACAAAGGGGTATGCGATTTGTGCCGTGCGATCAAGTTGGATCCTGCGGTCTGTGTCTGTCGATCCACGCGAAACGTTTTCAGCCAATCAAATTGCTCCACGTGGCCTAGAGTCTGTTTTAAAAACAAGATATGTTCTATTAGATGTGCCAATTTGAAAAATTCATAACTTTCAAACCACACATCCAAATTTTGCAAATTTTATATCAATGGAATCAGCAAGACAAGTACTTTCTGACCATACGCATTGTTTAGTAAATTGCTTCTGTTAAATTGTTTGTTTTTGCAGAAACTTGTGTATGCATGTTTAGAATATAAAAATTGTTCTAAAATGATTTTTGAGATAAAATCTTTGGCAAATGGTTTGTTTTGAACCTACTGATCATAGGAATAAATTTTTGGTTTCAAAAATGTATTTGGTGAAACAAAAGAATAAACCTTTTGATTTAAACCATTTCTAGTCAAATAAAAATAATGTTTATTTATTAAAAATGCTTTTGGAGGAAAACCTTTGAGAAATGTTTTGGAATAAACTCTCTGACCCCAAGCACCAAGTTTTATGATCTAAAAATGTATTTGGTGAACTACAAATTTTTTTTGTTTTGCTAAAGGCATTTTCAGCCACATAAAATATTGATTTTGTTCAAAAATGGTTTAAAGGTAAAATCTTTTGCAAATAGTTTTGCCACTTTATAAAATGACCAATAATTATTTTATAATGTATATAACCTATTATAAACCACTTTTGTAAATAAAACAAAGTTTGGCATGCATTGTTTTGTTTCTATTATTTTATGTGATGTTTTGCTTGAATGGTAGATTGAAATATTGCTTGCTTGATTGAATTGTAGTGGAATTTGAAAAGTGTGATTGTTGCAAGATCAAGGAGTGAACATATATTCTCTACCAAAAAGGCAAGTGATGCTTCATACTTTGTCCCATTATTTTCACTATGCATTAGTGATATTTTCGAAGTAGGACTTGCATGGAATTTTTCTAAGTGTAAACTATGCCATGGGAAATCCTAGTAGATGAAACCTTAGTAGAATTTCCTAAGTTAATATTCCTACTACTATCATGCTTATCTTAGCTAGTAGAAAATAAGGGTGGAATATATATTCATATTAGGGAAATATTTCTAAGTCTGTGGACTTGTGTTTTGTTTAATAAAACAACTAAGTGAATGAATCACCTGGGTGGAATGGAAGGAATGGTTTGTGTTGAGTGGTTCACAAGGCCCATTTCTATGGTTTACCTTTGTGTATCTCACTTGTGGATGGCCACCGAGGAACAAAGAGATTTGAGATGTCAAATGTTGAGAAGCTTCAAGTGCGGCCACTTGGCATTATGGGCTCTGCCTGGATCATATAGGTTGCAATAACTTGGCCAAATGGAAAGTTGGTGGTAGGGGTTTGATAGGTTGGAACGCGTCCATTCTGGTCTAAGGGAAGGCTTCTGAAAGATCTTGTCTTGGTGATACCAAGTCTTGTGGGGAAAGTGCACCACCTCTGCAGAGTGTAAAATCTAAGTACTTAGCCATGTCCCTGGTAAAGGACAATTTGAGCATCAAGACATGGAAGCTATCAAGAACTCCTCATCCCAATTTCTAAGTTAAAAACTTGTGGTTGAACAAGGGTTGAAGGATCACCAATTTCTATTGGGAGATGCCTTGGGAATGTTTTTGTCAAGCAAAAACTTAGTGTTTTTCAAATGATAAGGTTAATCTATTTTGAGCAAAGAAAGCCTAAGCTCCACTTAACCAAATGCATATAGATGATAGACTCCACTATACTACTATAGTATCACTTGCCAATACAATTCAAATGTATTGACCCTTGTGGCTGTAACTTATTATGTTGTAGGTTTGTTTGATGTTAGTGAAGTTTAATGACTAGGATTACAAGTCTACAACCAACATGTCTGCCTGTGGCACTTTGAAGATGAAGGACCCCATGCTATTGTTCTATTCTGCTGCATTGTAATAAGATAGCCAAATGAGCTATGTAAGATGTAATAAAATATTTTATTCCTGGTTATAAAGTTGTATTATGACCTTTGTTTCTTGATATTACATCTTAACTGTGGATGCAAGCTATTGATCCAGGGACTAGAATTGTAAACACAGGGATCTCTACCTTATTAAAGGTTGGGAACTCTACAGAAGAAGATACTAGTGACAGCACCAGTCCTATGTCTGCCATATTTGGAGAAGGATTTCCAAGTTTATTGTGATGCATCTCATCATGGATTAGGTGCAGTTCTGATGCAAGAATGGAAAGTTGTGGCTTATGCCTCGATACAACTCAAAACTCATGAGGTGAATTATCCTACTCATGATTTAGAGTTAGCCTCTGTTGTCCATGCACTCAAAACATGGAGACATTATCTTTTGGGAAAGCGATGTGAAGTGTTCACATATCACAAAAGTTTGAAGTATATCTTTACTCAGAAAGAGATCAATATGAGACAAAGAAGATGGCTAGAACTCATCAAGGATTATGACTTGAGTTTGCAATACCATCCCGGTAAAGCAAATGTTGTGGCAGATGCTCTAAGCCGTAAGGTATTTGTGAATGGCCTTACTAAGGGAGAGTTGCCAGATGATCTGTGTGCCCAATTTAGAGACCTCGGATTGGAGATTGTGCTTGAGGGACATCTCATGTCATTGGATGTTCAGCCCACCTTGTTGGACAAAATCAAGAAAGCCCAAAAGACGGACAAGGAAATTGAAGAGATTAAGGAAAAAATTGGTAAAGGAAAAGCCAAAGGATTCCATGAAGACAAACAAGGTACTTTATGGTATGGAAAACGTATCTACGTTCCGCAAAACCCGGAACTTCGGAAACTGATTTTGCAAGAAGCACATAACTCGTCATATTCCATTCATCCGGGTAACACCAAAATGTACATGGATATGAAGGAAAGATTTTGGTGGAATAACCTCAAGAAGGACATCGCCGAACATATTGCTTTGTATGATGTATGTAGTAGAGTGAAAGCGGAACATCAGAAACCAGCAGGGTTGTTACAACCATTATCTATTCCTGATTGGAAGTGGGACAAGATTGGCATGGATTTTATCACCGGATTGCCAAGGACCGGGGGGGATATTATTCTATTTGGGTAGTAGTGGACCGTCTAACTAAAGTGGCTCATTTTATACCCGTGAAGACAACCTATACAAGTGCTAGGTTGGCCAAGATCTATATGAATAGGATTGTGTGTCTACATGGAGTACCCAAGAGTATTGTGTCTGATAGGGGAACTCAATTCACTTCTCATTTTTGGAGGCAACTGCATGAGTCATTGGGAACGAGATTAGAATTCAGTACTGCTTTTCATCCCCAGACTGATGGACAGACAGAAAGGACCAACCAGATTTTAGAGGATATGTTGAGGGCATGTGCCCTAGACTATGGAGCTAATTGGGATGAAAGTCTGCCTTACGCAGAATTCTCTTACAACAACAGCTATCAAGCCAGTATTGGGATGGCAACGTTTGAGTTTCTCTATGGGAGGAAGTGTACTACCCCATTACTATGGAATGGTGTGGGAGAAAGAAACTTGTTCGAGCCAGAACTAATCAAAGAGGTTAAGAGAAAGTCAAGTTAGTAAAGGACAGATTGAAGATAGCACAGTCCTGACAGAAGAGCTACGCAGATCCTAAGCGTATAGAAGTCACCTATGAGGTGGGTGATAGAACTTATCTTAGAGTGTCACCACTTCCTGGAGTGAAGATATTTGGAGTCAAAGGAAAATTGGTCCCAAGATATGTTGGACCATTCAAGATTCTAAGTAGTAAAGGAGAAGTAGCTTATGAGATTGAATTGCCGGAATCATTGTCTGCCGTTCATAATGTGTTTCATGTGAGTCAGCTAAAGAAATGCCATCCGGAGATGGAAGAGACTTCTTTGAAGGATACTATACCTTTGGAGGAGGTCCAACTGGAAAGTGATCTCACCTATGAGGAAAAACCTATCAAGATTCTTGAGACTGCAGAAAGAGTTACTCAGACAAAGACTATCAAATTCTGCAAAGTTCAGTGGAACCATCATTCCGAAGAAGAAGCAACATGGGAAAGAGAAGATGACCTTCGGAAAGACCACCCTCACCTATTTGCTATCCAATCTGAATCTCGAGGGCGATTTCAAAGTTTGCATATCATTCATGCATTCATAATCATTTTAGGATCATTTCTTCAAAAACAGAAACTTTGTGATCTATTATTTTATGAAAGCAATGCAATAGCCTTAATGTTACTCCCTAATATGAGAATATTTGTTTTGACCATAAAAGAATTGATCATATGATTGATTGTTGTTCCCCAAAGCTTGGGCAAAGTTTTTTTAAACAAAAAATTAATTTAAAACCATTCATATGTCTTTATTAAATAAGTGTTAAAGGCATTGTTTATTTTAAATTCCAATGGGTCAAAGTAATTTGAGTGAGCAACTTTGTTCTGTAGCCAAAAAGGTGCAAGCTTTACTTTAACAAAATTTAGAACAAGTTTGAATTCAATCCCATGTGAAAAACATTTGAAAAAGATTCCTGAAAATCAAATTAGAAAAAGAAAAGAGGAAAAGAAAAAATAAAAGAAGGCGCTACCATTAGAGCGCAACACTAAACGCCCAAGAAGCCCACCTGTGCCGCACCTCTACCCCTCTCTCACCCACGCGAAATGTACCCCACAGCATCGACGCTGGGCCCTCCACGCCATCGCTGCCTCCCCAATTCTCGCTCACGCCGCCGTTACCTATCTGTAGTGACGCCGCGAATAAACCCGGCGTAAATCCCATTGATTGGCTGCGTGAATGGCACCCCTGCTCTGGCTACAAAAACCCCTCCCCACCCTGCACCTTTCCCCTCACTTCACTCGCTCGCTCCGCCACCAGGCTACTCGTATTTGAGCTCGAACCACCATAGTACCGACGACCTCCGGCGGTGAATTCCGGTGAGCCCTCTCCGCCCCTTGCCTTCTAATCTTGCCAGAATGGTCACCACAACCTTGCGCGTCTTCTAACACCTCTGGTGCATGCTAGGTCCACCCAGAGCCTCGTCAACGTCGACGACTGCGCGAGTCCGACAAAACCATCAACTCTAGCAAGCTTTCCTGGTTAGTTCTGACAGCGCCTTGCCCTCTCTTTGATACTCTCGTGACCTGCATCTCCTTACGCATCTGACACACTGCTTATTTTCCCCGGGCGTAATCATTCTCACCAACGATTTACGAACAACTGCTCCTCGATGCCTTCACGAACTCCGGCGAAGGGTGGAATATATACTCCCCGATACCCTCATAAATGATTATGAATGCTTAGCCTAGCTAGTAGCAACCAAGGGTGGAATATATACATGCTATAGAAAAACATTTCTAAGTCTTTGACTTATGGTTTTGCTTAATAAAACAACTAAGTGAATGAAACACCTGGGTGGAATGGTAATTGCTTGGTGGTTTTTGGTTGAGTGGTTACACAAGGCCCATTTCTATGGTTTACCTTGTGTATCTCACTGGTGGATTGCCACCCAGGAACAAAGGGATTTGAGATGCCAAATGTTAAGAAGCTTCTAGTGCCACCACATGGCATTATGGGCTCTGCCTGGATCATATAGGTTGCAATCACTTAGCCATTTGGACAGTTGGTGGTAGTGGGATGATAGGTTGGAACACGTCCATTTGGTCTAAGGGAAGGCTTCTGAAAGGTCCTGTCTTGGTGAAAATCAAGTCTTGTGGGGAAAGTGCACCACCTCTGCAGATGGAAGAAACTAAGTACTTAGCCGTGTCCCCGGTAATGGACAATTTGAGAATCAAGACATGGAAGCTATCAAGAATCTCCTCATCCCAATTTCTAAGTTAAAACTTGTGGTTGAACAATGGTGAAGGTTCACCAATTTCTATTGGTGGTTCCTTGGGAGTTTTTGCCAAACAAAAACTTAGTGTTTTCAACTGATAGGTAAAACCTATTTTGAGCAAAGTAAGCTTAAGCTACACTTAGCCAAATTCATGTAGTAACTAGATGCTAATATTCTACTAAGGTATCACTTGCCAATACTATTCCAATGTATTGACCCACTGTGGCTATAACTTGTGCTGTTGGAGGTTACTCTGATGATGATTAGGGGTTATGAGTCTACACTCAACATGCTTGCCTGTGGCACATGAAGATGAAGACTTCTATTTTTATATTGTTAAGTTAAACTCTTGTACTAGACTATGGCTATGGAGTTGTAAAAGACTATGTTATCTCTGGAATGACGATGTAATAATGACCTTTGTTTCTATGTATTTCATCTTAAACTGTGGATGCTAGCAATTGATCCAGGGACTAGGATTGCAATCACAGGGATCTTTACCTTTATAAAGGTGGGATTTTACAACGGCGATGAAGAAGAGAATGATGATGACAACTACCGATCTATGTTCCCCGAATACGCTGATACCGCAATGGAAGACAATGAAGAAGAAGGAGGTGAAGAACGGGAACCAGACCGACCTGCTGATGAACTTGGTCGGGTAATTTCTAATGCAAAGCGAGACTGCGACACAAAAAAGGAGAGGTTGCAGTTTGAGCAGATGTTACAGGACCACAAAAAATTGTTGTACCCAACTTGTGAAGATGGTCAGAACAAACTAGGTAGCACATTGGAATTGCTAAAGTGGAAGGCAGAGACCGGTGTGGCTGACTAGGGATTTGAGAAGTTGCTGGTACTCATGAAGAGGTTGCTTCAAAGAAATAATGAATTGCCCGCCAGTACATACGAAGCAAAGAAGCTCGTATACCCTCTAGGATTATATGTGCAAAAGATACATGCGTGCCCTAATGACTGCATCCTCTACCGCGGTGAGAAGTACGAGAATTTGGATAAATGCCCGGTATGCACTACATAGCGGTAAGATCAGAAAAGATGACCCTGGTGATGATGATGGCGAGCCACCTAGGAAGAGGGTTCCTGCCAAGGTGATGTGGTATGATCCTATAATACCACGATTGAAACGTTTGTTCATAAACAAAGAGCATGCCAAGTTGTTGCGATGGCACATGGAAGAACGTAAGAAAGACAGGATGTTGAGGCACCTCGCTGATGGTTGACAGTGGAGAAAAATTGAGAGAGACTTCCCGGACTTTGCTGGTGACGCAAGAAACTTTTGGTTTGGTCTAAGTACTGTTGCCTGTCAAAACTCACCGGCGGGCAGCGACGAGCAACATGAAGAGCCGGGAGGCTCCCAGAACTGCTGGTGGGCCCTGGTCCCTCGGGCAACGGCCCGCAAAACTCCGGCACGCGCCCTGGCTTGGTTCGAGGGCGTGCCACCTGACCTATACCTGGTCAGGAAGGTGAAGGATTGCTCCGATTGATTTCCTGCATGGTAAACAAGTATACGTAAAATTCGAGCCGTGACCGGCTCCCAGGTTTCCCTGTAAATCGGCTCCTAGAGCCGATTGCCCCATGGTGTTGCATTAGATTTACGACAACATGGGGTTTTGCTTGATCACTACAAGTTAAATCGATCTACGACGGTTTAATGTTTTCACCACGAATCGAACGCCCTACACGTAATTGAGCCTGGTATGTACAAAAGATGAAGAATATTAACCCTAGAGGAGGCCTAATAACCAACGTAAAGTCAATTACCGGAACAACTTCTCTAGAGCGAATAAGCCACGTCTCTACGTACTACTGGATCGCTCAACCCGCTTTGTAAGGCCCCACTACGATATCAAACTAAACCTTGGCGAGCAAGGCACAACCATAACAGATCGAATCAGCTAAATAAAGATCAAGCAAGGTGCTACCCTTGCACTTGGGAAAAAGGTGCAAAGGTAGCGAGACAACTAGAGGTAGAAAAATCAAACGATTATAACGAAGAACACCGATGCTAACCTCAACAGATCTATGATAATAATGTTACTCGCCATCAACAAGGCTTCAGTACGAGTAACACCAAATAACGCATAAGTAAAAATACTGCTTAGATCGCAAGATGCAATCTAGGCAGCATGACACTTACCCGAAAGAAACCCTCGAAAACAAGGGGTGGCGATGCGCCGAGATTATGTTTGTCGTGAACGTGGTTGTCCCCCTTTTCTCAATAACCTTAGGTACATATTTATAGTCCAGAGACTCTCTACTTTTGGAATAACTCTACAACTCTATCTTTACCTAAACTGAAACGGAACCTAAACTAACACGGAACCTACTATGATACAAGATACACAGGCAATTTAGCCCAAATCCACGCATTAGGCCGATCCAACAACACGTTGAATATACACATCTTCCAAGCCCATCTTGATCACGGCCCATCTCCTTCTTTGGCCAAAATATGGCGATAACACATGCCCCCCTGGTTTTGGCAATGATAATTCCAAAACCACTCTGCTGATATATTTTTTCCTTCCCCCTCTTTTTTTTTGTATCGGGTTGCGCTGCTGATGTATGCGTTGCGAACAGGATCGCCACGCCACCCTTCATCATGATGCCCTGTCTTCTCAACTCCTTCGCAGGCATGATTTGACGATTTTGGCAAGACATTCGGGAAACCGCTATGGCATTGAACCGCCTCTACTATTCCCTTATTTAAATCCACCTAAGCAGTTCGCAATCCCCATCTGCCTCCAACAGCCAAAAACCCTTCTTCCTCCGCCGAAAAACCTGCTTTTCGCCATGGCCTCCTCTTTCTCCGGCCTGTCCTCCCGTGCCTCCAACTCAATGAGTGACCGAGAGCCAACGCCGAGCACCCGCCGATGGCAGAGCAACACTCTCGCCCATAATGGTGGGACGAGAGGGTTGGGATTTCCGCTTGGTCGGAGGACGACGCGCCCAACCGACGGCGAAGAAGACCGCAGCCTTGCCGATGGGGAACTGGAGGCAGATAAGACGACGCCATGTCCTGGGACGGCGCCGACTCCTCCGAGGAGGAGGAGGAAGAGGAGGACACCTCCTCCGAGGAGTACCAGCCGGTGAAGTACTTCCGCACCGGGTCCAGCGAGGATACCGACGACGACGAAGACGAGGAGGCCCTGCTGGCTTCTTCAAAGAAGAAGAATAAGACGACGAAGCAGCCGAGGATAGCGACAAGACGGGCGACGACAAATGACGACCTCGGCTGCCAGATTAGGAACCAAGAGCAGAATGTAGTAGTCATAAGCTTCCTTCTGTAATCGACCAGTCCTTTTGTAAGCAACCAGCTTCTGAAATGAAAAAAATCCGTTCTCTCGAAGATTGCTCTTGCCGCCCCCATTTTGCCGATAATAAAAATAGGTCGATGCTCGAGAAGCCGATAGCAACGCATCGGCTTTTACCTTGCTATGTTTACTCAACAACTGTGCACTCAAAGAGTCAATGCATATCGGTTTTTCCCAAAAACGTTGACAAGGTCTGACTTGGTCACATGCTCAGGCAAACCTAAACGGTCACTTCTTAGTTTCAAACGGTAATATGCGATCTTCTTCAACAAGGAGCGACCTAGATCTCCAATTGCCCATCAAAATATGTGCCCTGAACAAACAGCTAATGACGGGCAAGAATGAAGATTTCTTCAGTAGCTTGTAGGTGGATACTGACACCTGGTTGTAGCATATGTGAACCTCTAGAGTCGATGACCATGCATCGGCTATATATTATATTTTTTTTTATTCGGCCGATTTTCAGTATCGGCCCCCTACATATTTTACTGTCCATCATCCCACATGCTTGGGAAATATTTCTTGAGATGTTGACCGTTGACCGCCACCGGGAATTTCACGCCGTCCAGCTCCTCAAGCCTGTATGTGTTTCCTCTTAAAACTTGATCAACCCTGTACGGCCCGTGCCAATTTGGAGACCATTTACCATATGTTGCATCCTTAGTCCCTAATGCCAACACAGCTTCCCATACCAGATCACCAACGTGGAATTCCTTTGGCCTCACTTTCTTGTTGTATGCACGAGCTACCTTGGCCTTGTTCTCTTTGATCTTCTCAAGCGACCAGCCCTGAGCTCGCTTAAATCCTCCACACCGCCACTCATCGTGGTTGCATATTCTTCAGTTAGATCGTCTCAAAAGTGACACGTCTCGATCCGCCGTAATTTCCTGTGGCATACGGCTTCTTGTCCATATACTAGATGATATGGCGAAGTTTTAATCGCCCATGGCATGACATGCGATAAGCCCACAACGCCTAACAAAACCTCGTACAACGCCTAGGGTGTTCATCGACTTTTCTCTTGATCAGCTTGATGAGGCTCGTTGGATGCTTCAGCTTGCCCATTAGCTCGAGCATAGTATGGAGATGATCCGATCACTTAATCCCCATGTCCTCGCAGAACTTTCTAAACTCGAGAAATAAAGACCGAACCCCATCGGTCGTGATAGTTTGGGGAATCCCAATCTATGGATGACATGCTCTTTCACAAAGTTGATAACATCCTTCGAGTTCACGATTTCATCGGGACAGCTTCCACCCATTTAGTGAAATAATCGTGATGGCCAAAATCCACATGTGGCCTTTGCTTGATGGAGGATTGATTTTACCGATCATATCCATGCCCCAACCTCGAACGGCCAAGGCTTGATGATGGGATTCATTGTCGATGGGTACCATCTGAATTTTTCCAAATTTCGACATGCTTGACACCCTTTGTAGTAGTTGAAACATTCATCAAGCATGGTGGGCCAATAAAACCTGATCGCCGATCAACCATTTCATCTTGTGAGCTGATTGGTGAGTTCCACAGCGCCTTCGTACCTCGTGTAGGAGCCGATTGGCCTCGGCGTCCCAGACATTTGAGCAATAATCCTTCCGTAGTCCAGAAACATGTCATCCCCAATAAGCACATACTTCATGGCTTTGTACCTTATCCGCTTAGGTGCCCAGCCGAATCCTTCAAGTAATTGAAGATATCGGCTCTCGATCGTCAACTTCCGTGAACTGCACGAATATCAGCTCCTTCTGCTACATCCTTGTAGCCTGAAGCCATCTGTGCAAGATCATTTGCCTCTATGTTCTGCGACCGCGGGATCCAGGTGAAGTTTATGTACCGGAACTGCGCCATCAGCTCATGGCAGTGCAACCATAATGGGAAGAGGGACTCGCTCTCACATTTGTACTCCTCCGTGAGTTGGGAAATCACCAACTTGGAGTCTCCAAAAATTTCCACTGCTTCTGCTCCGGCTTCGAGGAGTAACTCCATTCCCTTGCGTATCGCCTCGTACTCGGTTACATTGTTGGTGCGAGAGGTAGACAATCTGATGGAGAAGGAAAATGTTGCCCCGGCGACATTTAGTAAAATGCCGATGCCGCAGCCATCGCCACAAACCGATCCGTCGAAAACATAGCCCACGCCTTATGGACAAGGTTGCTATGTTAGTGTTGATCCTTTCAGAATAAGATCGGCCATTTGTCCCTTAATCGCTTTCGGGTTGATACCGGATGTCAAACTCGATAATGCAAACATCCATTTGCCCAATGGCCTTTTAACATAGGAGCCGACAAAGATGTGCTTTATGACGCCCGATTTTCATATGATGATGATCTCTGCGATAGCAAGATGTGGCGCTTGGTGCAGTGTGAAAACAGGTAGAGGCACAACTTATCGATATCGGGATACCTTGTCTCCGCCCAAAGATCCTTCTCGCTTATGTAAAATACGACTCATTTAGCCCATCATAAACTTGTACCACCACCGAGGCGATGGACGTGTCACCATCGACAAGTAAATGTAGAATGGTCTGTCTGGGCGGAACCAACAATGGTGGTTTCACGATATTCTTTGATCTCGTCAAGGCTCGTTGCTTTTACGCTTCAAACAAATTCCTCGCCGATTTAGTTTTCACCAGTCCCATGAACGGTTCTATTCTTCCGCAGATTGAGATGAATCTTCCGACGGTTGATCTTGCCGATTAGAGATCGCAGCTCTTTCTTTGTGGTAGGTGGCTTCATTGTCCGTATCGCCTCCCGACTTTTCAGGCCGATCTCAATCCTCGCTCATGGACCAAAAACCCAAGAACTGACCGCCGTGACCAAGGCACACTTCTTTGGATTCATCCAGAGTCGAATTTTCTTGTTCGGTCCAACGCCATGAAGATCGCCCAAGTGTCCGTGCACGGAAGCGCACTTGACCACCACGTCATCGATGTAAATTTCCACCAACTTGCCGATCAGATCATGGAAAATGTAATTCATGGCCCTTTGGTAAGTGGCGCCGGCATTCTTCAGTCCGAACGTCATGACTACATACTCGAACAACCCCATTGAGCCTGGGACTCTGAACGCCGTCTTGTGTATATCTTCTGGAGCCATAAAAATTTGGTTGTAACCGGCATTGCCATCCATGAAGCTCAGGATTTTATGACCAGTCCGCTGCATTAACGTCTCCGCCACCGGCATCGGATACTCATCCTTTGGGGTAGCTCTGTTTAGATCCCGGAAATCTATGGCAACACGCCATCGGCCGTCCTTCTTCTCTACAGGTACTATACTAGAAATCCACTCAACATAACTGCATGGCCTGATTAACTTGGCCGTCAACATTTTCTCGACCTCTTTTTTGACTTCTTCCAGAATTTCGGCCTTCATTTGTCGTGCTCGCTGCTGAAATGGCCGAAATCCTTTTTTAAGCGGGAGTCGATGCTCAATGATGCTCCTGTCTAACCCGGGCATTTCTGTGTAGTCCCAGGCGAAGCAGTCTGGATATCTTCTCAACAGGTCTATCATCGGACCCCGCAGACTTGGGTCTAACTTGTCGATAAATGTTGGTCGTGGCTTATCCCCGTGACCAATGTCGATCTCTTCTAGCTCATCGCAGATGTAAACCCATACCCTAGCTTTCCACACCGTCAAATCGATGGTAAACACAGGGCAAACGGTAGGTGAGGGTAACAAAATAATTTGGGCCGATCGCTGAATCGCCCCTTTTGCTTGCATTAGTCGTGATGATCTACAACTTATTGTTTTACAATGGCATGGCGTCCTCGCCACGACTGCATGATCCTCTTGTCGATGATTGGTGCTTTTTATTTAATATGGATCGCGAGGATCGGCCGCATTCACGCCTGGTCGTGAACTTTCCTACTCTGTCAGGCCAGTGGATAAGACCAGCCTCACCCCGTTTTTTGTAGCTTCAATGCGCTCACAGCTGTCTAAACTAATTCCAGAGATCGGCTCTTGGTCTTCTGCTTCCCAGACGCTCATGCCAGCTATGGAAACCTCGATAGAATCGCTCATGGATGACCTCCACTTCATCTCCGTCCCATCAGATGAGGCATCGTGCATCGTGGATGGAATGCAGCAATTAGCGTGAATCCAATCTCTACCTAGCAAGACAGCGTAGGTACTTTTGCTGTCCACGACGAAAAATGACGTGGGTATGGTTTTTCTGCCCACTGTCAGATCCACGTTCAGCACGCCTTGTGTTTCCGAAGACTGGCCGTTGAAGTCGCTTAACGTGACGTTGGTTTTGATCAGATCTGCAGTAGAGCGACCCAAACGTCGTAGCATGGAGTACGACATGATATTGACTGCCGCTCCGGTGTCCACCAACATCTTGCTGACAGGTTGCCCATTGATGTAACCTCGCAGGTACAGGGCTTTCAGATGTTTGTAACCCTTCTCACGTGGCTTCTCAAAGATAACCGGCCGTGGACCGCAGTCAAACTGTGCCACTGGTAGCTCATTGGTTCTTGGCGCGCAGAATTCTGACGGAAGTACGAACACCATGTTTGTGCCAGCCGATGTCTGTGCATCGGCTTTTACTGGTTTGGGGCGCCATTCTTTCCTTGTCGGGCGGTCTTCCGTTTCCAGGGTCTGCCTAATTTTGACGGCCAGATCGGGCCGTGCTTTCTTTAGAGCGTGGAGATACTGCGCTTCAGCTTCCTCCAAGTTACGCAGCCGCTGCACTCTACGCTTTTGGGTATGTCTGAGTCCGTCTGGACACCATCTTGGACGGTGATATCTGTCTTCTTCCTTGTCACCCCTTGGCTTCTCGAGGTCCTTTGCTCGAGCGACTCCTGTGACGGCTCGAGGTGGAGAGGCCCTAAACGCTTGAACACCGAAATCGCCTGGTGTCCTCCTCTGCTGTCCACACTCCGGCAGTTGTCGATCGAGGCAATCGGCTCATTCCGCATCCCAAGAAGATTTCTGAAGAAAGGACAGTCCCAATGTTTTTCTCGCCTTCCTTTTCTTTTGACGGCCCCTAGTGAGGTGCTCATATCCTTTATCGCTCCATCGTCGGGCGCCATTGGTCATACTGACGCTCATACTTCTTAAGGAGATGCGTGGAATGCGGCTTCTGATACCGTACTCTCCTCACCTGTTCCTCTGTTAAGTACCGCCTGTCGCTATGGCCGGGCCGGTCGCATGGACCAGCCTCTTCTCTCTCTTTGCCCCGAGAGCGACCACCTTCCTCCTTGTACGTGTCACGGTGGTACCTGACCCGCCATATTAACACCGAATGAAAAATCCAGCCGGCGCCTCGCGGGGCGACTGAGCTCTACCATGTTAACGCCAGGAAATGGGTTTGTGTCCACTTTCATGGCGAACTGCCCAAGGATCAGACGGCCTTGCTCTATCGCCATTTGGATTTGGCGACGTAGCTCTTTTGCAAGATTGGTGGTGTGGGTGAACGAGTGATGCCACTTGCAGATGGTCTCCTGCTCATTTCGAGCTGGGATTTTATGGCCGTCGGGTAACCTCACCGCTTCTCTTCAGAAGAATCGAAAATCTGCTCGCTTTGCTCACGTCAAGTCGAACCCTTTGCAGGCCCTTGTTTCACCCATTTGCAGGACACGGGTGCGCCGAGCCCATTCAGCCACGGCCACCTCCCTGGTCTTCTGCGAGGATCCCTTCTTCTCAGACGACCAGGCCTATCGGACGCTTGAACTTGTCTTGGTATAACTCGTGGTGGCGCTGTTCATATATCGCCGCGGCCATGTGCGCCAATGAGTTGTACTCACGTGGAAAGCCGATCCTTAATGGGTGCCGAGAGACCCAACACCGCCAGCTCGATCGCTTCTTCTCGCTTAAACGAGCGGAGTAACATCGGTTCTGACGGTCCCGTTGCTGGATGTACTCGCTACCGCTTTCTCGCTCGCCGCACCGAGCCAGTCGCAATGCCACCTCGTGAGCCTCCGAATGGTACCGATGTGGAAATGCTCCTCCGCTTGCTTCCGTATGAATCGAATCGTGGCGCGAGGTGTACCACCCAAAAGCTGGTCTGTCGATTGCGCAAAAAACCTTACGCGCATTTGATCTGATGCCGAAATTATGCCTAGCTGTGCCAGGTATCGGCTTATGTGCTCGATCGAGCTTGACCCTTCTGATCCGCTAAACCTTGAGAACTCAAGGAGCCGATACTTGGGTAGCAGCGGAATCAGATCAAACTCGTTGGGGTACGGCTTTGAATAGCCGATTGTCCTTCTCTTCGCACGGTTTAACCGGTCTCTCGTGATGGTACGGATTTGCTCCACTGTTTGAGCTGCAGGGGCTAGATTCTCATGACTTGTTCCAGTGGCATACTTGGATAGCCACGCCTGTTTGTCAGCGTCTATCCTGCACATCGCCGCTCCGTAAACGCCTGCCTCAAGATCCTGCCCAGAACCCCTCGCCGTAAACTCCTCGGTTGCAATCTGGTGCGCGTGTGTTGTTGCAATCCGCACGAGGCGCATATATATCCGTGTGGAATTTCCTTAGGTGGCTCAAACAGGAATTGGCAATCGCCTGGGTTGCCTCCAGCCTTGTAGACGACGTAAGCCGCTGCTCCTGGCGGCTCTGGAGCCGCAAGTGTGAATGGCAGCTGCGGCCTGGTCTGGAGCGGTCTTTCTCCCTGGTGAGTCCCTAAAGTAGGCCCCGACGGAGAGTACTGATGTTTCATGATCTCCTGAACTACACGAACCGCGACCCGCTCAAAAGCGTTCACCAGGCTCTCAGAATGGCGGTGCAGAATGAGCCACCATGTAGTTGACTTCCGTCAGAGCTCGTGCGCTCCTCAAGGAACGACAGATCTACATCATCAAGAGCACCTCGGGAGAACCCCTCCACTTGATGCCATTCTTACGGGTCCTCTCAAAAGAGCCGATGAGATCGGCTTCGAAGAGATTTCTGATCTCATCATACTTCGCCTTGTGCTCTTCAGGCAGCTCGTCAGACGCGGATCGGTCTCGCTCTCCATCGCAGCGCGGACGTTGATGTAGACGTTGTTGAAGGTCCCACCGGCGTGCGTAATGTGTTGCTGTCAAAACTCACCGCGGGCAGCGACGAGCAACACAAAGAGCCGGAGGCTCCTTAACCGCCGGGCTCGGTCCCTCGGCAACGGCTCATAAAACTCCGACGCACGCCCGGCTTGGTTCGAGATGCCACCGACCTATACCTGGTCGAAGGTGAAGGATTGCTCCGATTGATTTCCTGCATGGTAAACAAGTATACGTAAAATTCGAGCCGTGACCGGCTCCCAGGTTTCCCTGTAAATCAGCTCCTAGAGCCGATTGCCCCATGGTGTTGCATTAGATTTACGACAACATGGGGTTTTGCTTGATCACTACAAGTTAAATCGATCTACGACGGTTTAATGTTTTCACCACGAATCGAACGCCCTACACGTAATTGAGCCTGGTATGTACAAAAGATGAAGAATATTAACCCTAGAGGAGGCCTAATAACCAACGTAAAGTCAATTACCGAACAACTTCTAGAGCGAATAAGCCACGCCCTACGTACTACCGGATCGCTCAACCCGCTTGTAAGGCCTGACTACGTAGATATCAAACTAAACCTTGGCGAGCAAGGCACAACCATAACAGATCGAATCACTAAATAAAGATCATAAGGTGCTACCCTTGCACTTGGGAAAAAGGTGCAAAGGTAGCGAGACAACTAGAGGTAGCAAAATCAAACGATTATAACGAAGAACACCGATGCTAACCTCAACAGATCTATGATAATAATGTTACCGCCATCAACAAGGCTTCAGACGAGTAACACCAAATAACGATAAGTAAAATATCGCCTAGATCGCAAGATGCAATCTAGGCAGATGACACTTACCCGAAAGAAACCCTCGAAAACAAGGGTATGGCGCCGAGATTGTGTTTGTCGTGAACGTGGTTGTCCTCCTTTTCTCAATAACCTTAGGTACATATTTATAGTCCGGAGACTCTCTAATTTTGGAATAACTCTACAACTCTATCTTTACCTAAACTGAAACAGAACCTAAACTAACACGGAACCTACTATGATACAAGATACACGGGCAATTTAGCCCAAATCCACGCATTAGGCCGATCCAACAACACGTTGAATATACACATCTTCCAAGCCCATCTTGATCACGGCCCATCTCCTTCTTTGGCCAAAATATGGCGATAACAAGTACAGATGGCATGAATCCTTTTGGGGAGCAGAGCTACAGTCATAGCAGCTAGCCCATCACTCTATGTATCTACAACCTTCCTCTTTGGTTGTGCATGAAGCGAAAGTTCATTATCATGCCAGTGAATCCAAGGCCCGAAGCAACCCGGAAACAACATTGATGTGTACCTAAGGCCATTAGTTGATGAACTTTTACAGTTGTGGGCCATACCAGGTTTACGTGTGTGGGATGAGCACAAACAGGAGCCATTCGACCTACGAGCATTGCTGTTCGTAACCATCAATGATTGGCCTGCTCTTAGTAACATCGCAGGACAGACGAACAAGGGATATAATGCATTCACACACTGTTTACATGAGACTAAAAGTACATATCTGGATAGATCTAGGAAGAATGTGTACCCATACATTCGTTGTTTTCTTCCGCCCAGACACCCCTTAAGAAAAAAAGGCAAGCATTTTGATGGCGAGGCAGATCACCGGAAGAAGCCTGCCCCCCGTACTGTTGCTGATGTATTTGGTATGATCAAGGATTTAAATGTAATATTTGGAAAGGGTCCCGGAGGACAACCTGTTCCGAAAGACGCCGACGGACGCGCACCCATGTGGAAGAAGAAATCTATATTTTGGGAGGTACCCTATTGGGAAGTCCATGAGGTCCGCTCTGCAATCGACGTGATGCACCTGACGAAGAATCTTTGTGTCAATATTCTAGGCTTCTTGGGCTTGGATGGGAAGTCAAAAGATACACCAGAAGCACAGGATGACCAGTAACGTCATAAAGGACGAGACGACAAGCATCCAAGGCAGTTTCAAGGGCCTGCCTGCTACGCTCTTACCAAGGAAGAGAAGGAATCTTTTTTGAAGCCTTTTCAGTATAAAGGTCCCGTCTGGCTTCTCGTCTAACATAAAGGGAATATTAAATATGAAATAGAAAAAATTCCAAAACCTAAAGTCCCATGACTGCCACGTGCTTATGACGCAATTGCTTCCGGTTGCATTGAGAGGGATTCTACAGGAAAATGTTCAGCTGGCCATTGTAAAGGTATGTGCATTCCTCAATGCAATTTCTCAGAAGGTAATCGATCCAGAAAGTCATCAGGGTTACAGATTGATGAGGTCCAATGTCTGGTCAGCTTCAAGTTGTTGTACCCATCATCTTTAATAAATATTATGACGCACCTCCTAGTTCACCTAGTCGAAGAGATTAGAATTCTCGGTCCTGTGTTTCTACACAATATGTTCCCCTTAGAAAGGTTGATGGGAGCCTTAAAGAAATATGTTCATAACCGTGATAGGCCAGAAGGAAGCATCTCCAAGGTCTATGGAACACAGGAGGTCATTGAGTTCTGTGTTGACTTTCTTCCTAACCTTAAGCCGATTGGTGTTCCTGAATCTCGGTATGAGGGGAGGCTGACTGTAAAAGGCAAACTAGGAAGGAAAACAATGGTATGTATGGACATGGATTCTTTCAATAAAGCACACTACACAGTTCTACACAATTCCACCTTGGTGGATCCATATATCGAGCAACACAAGATTATTGTACGCTCAAAAACCCAGGGATGCCTCACTCCTCGATTAAAGTGGAACACGAGGACACTTTCGGTAGTTGGTTGCAGAAACATCTCATGAATAACAACACTGTTGAAGATCAGCTGTACTTGTTGGCACGGTTACCATCTTCGACTATATGTACTTTCCAAGGGTACGAGATAAATGGTAATACATTTTACACGATCGCCCAACATAAAAAGAGCACCAACCAAAACAGTGGTGTCCGCTTTGATTCAACAGATGACAATGGGAAGAAGGACACATATTATGGGTATATAGAGGAGATATGGGAACTTGAGTATGGACCTACTTTTAAGGTCCCTTTGTTTTTGTGCAAATGGGTCAAGATGACAGGAGGAGGGGTACATGTAGACGAAAAATATGGCATGACAACAGAGGATATCAACAATCTTGTGTACATGGACGGACCATTCATACTAGCCAACGATGCGGCTCAGGTTTTCTATGTGAAGGACATCTCTACGAAACCGAGAAAAAGAAATCATCAAAAGAATACATCGTCGAATGAGCCAAAGCGCCACATAGTTCTTTCAGGGAAAAGAAACATCACGGGAGTGGATGACAAGACATATATGTCAGAAGATTATAATAAGTTTCATGAAATCCCGCCCTTCAAAGTGAAAACTGACCCAAGCCTCCTGTTAAATGATGAAGATTCTCCATGGCTACGGCGCAGAAGAAAACAACAACACTAGATAGGGATGTTGGTGTAATATATTAAACCTTTTATGTAATCATATTGTGAATCATATTGCCGCCGAGGAATGTGTGTATGTGTGGGTGGCCATGACGGCCGCACTATAAATAGAGGGAAAGAACGGGGCAGGCTGGCCAGGCAGCACCAATAATGGGGGTTGAACCTTTAGCCCCGGTTGGAGAAACCAACCGCGACTGAAGGTATTCCGGCAGGCTGCGCCAGACATCACTAATAATAGGGGTTGAACCTTTAGTCCCGGTTGGATAAACCAACCGTGGATCAAGGATTGCGCCGCTGCAACACTAATAATAGGGGTTGAACCTTTAGTCCCGGTTGGATGAACCTTTCGTCCCGGTTGGAGACACCAACCGGGACAAAACACGAGTGACCACTAATAATAGGGGTGAGTGTCGACATTATGTCGTGAATGTCGACACTATGCCGAGCTGCTTGTACTATAAATAGGCCAGTCCTCTAGCTAGTTTGAGGCATCTCCAAGATCGATGGTTTGCGAAAGCAGGGACACCACTACGGCCAGTTTCAGGGAGATGCCGCCGGAGCCCAGTCCTCTGGCATCTCCAAGAAACTGGTCATTGAGGCACTCCCTAATATGTGAAATTATGTTAGCTCCCAGGCATATTGATCTAGTTAGAGAAGTTACAAGCTGCAAGATGGTCTTAGAGAGCAGGGAAACCACTACGGCCAGTTTCAGAGAGATGCCGCCGGAGCCCAGTCCTCCGGCATCTCCAAGAAACTGGTCATAGAGGCACTCCCTAATATGTCACCGCACGTGTTTGGAGATCAGATCTTCATGGTAAGTACGAATCGGGACAACATCTTCATAGTTTGGGAAAGTCGTAGTACGAATCGGAACTAAAGGCCCCCGTTTAGTCCCGGTCAAACCATAAAACGGGACTAACACTCAAGACATTTATTAATATTTAAAAAATGAGACTACGGAATCGGTACTAAAGGCCCCCTTTAGTCCCGGTCCAGCCACAAACCGGGACTAACACTCAATACATTTATTAATTTTAAAAACTGGGACAAACCGGGACTATCTAACACTCAGGACTAAAGTCGCCCCCTTTAGTCATAATCATGCCTAGTCCTATAGTACACAGCTTCAGGGTCTTCTTCGTCATCGTCATCATCATCGTTATCGTCACCTGCCACTCTGGGGATCCTGAGCCCAGCCATGGCATATACCGGGGGCACCTTCCACTCCGGCCTCGGATTCACGGCGGGCGGGTGGACTTATGGGCACCGCAGGCGAGGATGGTCTCCCCCGGCGATGTAGTGCATCACGCCGATGATAGAACGGTTTGCCCACCATAGACGGCGGCCGGCTTCGTTGTGGTTCACCGGGGGCAGGCCATCACCATCGTAACTGGTGAGCTCCCTTTCTTGCCGGTTAGCGAAGAAGGAATTCCAGGTGTCGTAGTTGTCGGGATCCCACTGGGGATCCATCCGCTGCTCCGGCGTGAGCTCGTGGTAGAAGTGGTTCATGATGGCCTCCTGTCAGGCGGAGCCTTGAGGCACAGGAAGGACAGGAACACCTCCAGCGCTCAGCATACAGCCGACGGGCGGCCAGTAGCCTAGTGGGCAAGGGTAGGTTGAGGCACACAGTGCCTCGGTCTCCTCGAGGGTTAGAATGGCCCAACAGGCGCTGTCCATTTCTGTGAGTGGATGTGTGGATAACCATGGCGCGGTCGGCCTATATATAGATGGAAAGGGCTGGAAAACATGGCGGGAAGTAGTGGGAAATGGCGGGAAATATCTTTAGTCCCTGTCTAGTGGCTACAACCGGGACTAAAAGCTCGGTTCAGAGGAAAGGGCGGAAAAACTTGGCGGGGAAGCGGTGAGAAATGATGGGAAGTATCTTTAGTCCCTCTTAATGCAAAAAATATGAAAAAAATAATAGTTAATGCATTTATAAATTGATACAGGCAAAATGGTTAATAATTTGACTATTTAAAATAATTATTTGATAAAACATAAAATGGATTTGGATTAATTATTCAAATTCAAGAACTTTCCATGTTAAAAGTTTTGTCAAATTCAAAAATATGCAAAAAATAATAGTTAATGCATTTTTAAATTGATAATGGCAAATGGTTAATAATTTGACTATTTAAAATAATTATTTGATAAAACAGAAAATGGATTTGGATTAATTATTCAAATTCAAGAACTTTTCATGTTGAAAGTTTTGTCAAATTCAAAGATATCCAAAAAATAATAGTTAATGCATTTTTAAATTGATAAGGCATAATGGTTAATAATTAGACTATTTAAATAATTATTTGATAAAACAGAAAATGGATTTGGATTAATTATTCAAATTCAAGAACTTTTCATCTTGAAAGTTTTTTCAAATTCCAAACTATGCAAAAAATTATAATTTAAATGTTTTAAATGATATATTTGAAAATTTGAAAATAAAGCACAACGCGTTGGGGTTTTTTGCCCAGCGCGCGCAAATTTGGGCCTTTAGTCCCGACCCAGTTTACCAGCCGGGACTAAAGGTCTGGCCCTAGCGCGTGAAAACAAAACGCCCCCCTAGTCCCGGTGCGTGGCACCAGCCGGCCATGGACCGAGACTAGAGGGGGGTATAAAACGAGGCAGTGGAGCAAGAAGACGCCGGCGACGCCGCCAGGATGCCCGCCGATTTCTCCGATGAAGGGCCCGCGCCTCCCTCTTCCGTCCCTCCGCGCCTCCCTGTCTAGCGCCGACATCCGCCACCGCTGCCTCGCCAAGACCGCCAACCGCCACTGCCTCCCATCAAGACACCTCCACCGTGCCTACTAAGCTCAAGCCACGCTGCGCCACCGCCGGCCGCCCACTCCGGTGAGGATTTTGTTAATTAGTTTAGGATTTTTTTATTTGTTAATTAGTTTAGGATTTTGTTAATTATTTGTTAATTAGTTTAGGATTTTGTTATTTATATTAGTGTATATATTTAGTTTTGGATTTTGTTATATTAGTGTATATATTTAGTTTAGGATTTTTTAGTTTAATATCGACGCATGGAATTTGTTAGTTTAGGATTTTTTTAGTTTAGAATTGTTTTAGTTTAGGATTTTGTTATATAGTGTATATATTTAGGATTAATTAGGATTTGTTAGGGTATGAGATTTATCATATTGTAATTTATGTTTATAATAGGGTTTAGGGTGGTGGTTCTCGCGGGAAGCCGCTTAGTGTTAGGGTTTAGGGTGGTGGTTCTCGTGGGAAGCCGCTTAGTGTTAGGGTTTAGGGTGGTGGTTCTCGTGGGAAGCCGCTTAGTGTTAGGGTTTATGGTGGTGGTTTTTGCGGGAAGCCGCTTAGTCGCCCGCCTTTCCCATGGCAACCATCACCGTCCACCGCCACTGCACCTCCGGGTTTAGGGTTTAGGGGTGGTGATCGACGTTTGTGTTAGGGTGGTGGTTTTCTCGGGAAGCCTCTTATTCGCCCGCCTCTCCCACGGCCACCATCACCGGCCACTGCCACCGCACCTCCGGGTTTAGGGTTTCGGGATTAGGGGTGGTGATCGGAGTTAGGGTTAGGGTGGTGGTTCTCGCGGGAAGCCGCTTAGTCGCCCGCCTCTTCCGCGGCCACCATCACCGGCCACCACTACCGCACCTCCGTGTTTAGGTTTTAGGTTTTATTTGTTAAGTTCAAATAAATATTGTGTGCATTTTTCAGGAACTATGGATCCACCTAGTCCAGTCTGCAGATACCTAGATTCGGAACACTTGCTCGAGGATATGATTCACGATGCCGATGAGGGATCTCCCTCGAGGTATCTGAACTCATCCGGCGAGGGAGAGGAGACCAACAGACAAGAGGAAGAAGCCCATGGACGCGTAACGCAGACCAACGAGGTATATATATATATATATATGATGTCCGATGATCGTCACTATATGTACCTAGTTGTATATATATTATGTTGACGAATGTTTCTTTTCTTAGGCCTCTACATCGAGCAAGAAAACAAAGCGCGGCCCAGCCAAAAAGTTGACCCAGGTTACTATTTATGAAATTATAGAAGTTTCAGGAGACGGCGAACCATTCGAACCAAAGAAAACAAAACAAATATTTGTACAACAATGCGTAGTTGTTGCTAGAGATCGCACCCCGATCACTGTTCGCGAGTGGAATAAGCCCAAACAGGCGGAATGGAGTTATGTCTATATCGACGATAGGTTCAAAGAGGAACTATTTACTGACCTAATGGCACATTTAAAGCTGCCAGAATGTGACACTGATGACGAGACGGATGAAATGAGAAAGAAAGTCAAGCAGTTTGCGCTGCAGAAGATGGCTGAACTATTCAAGAACTGGAAGAAGTCATTATGGCAACAGTACCAGAAGGACAAGAAAACTCCGTTATTCGAAGGCTATCTAGCGAAGCAGCAGCCTTACTAGGATGCATTTGTGGAGTATAGGAAAACAGGAGTTGCGACAGAAAAGTCAGAAAAAACACGATAAATGCTGCGAAGAAGAAATATCACCATAACATGGGGCCAGGGGGCTACGCGGTTGCCATGCCTAAGTGGGATGCAAAAGAGAAAGAGCTTCATGATAAAGGTATGATTCCAGAATCAATTCGCGAAGAATGGGATTTGAGGGCAAGAAATTGGTTCCTTGGGCATGGGAGTACATATGACGAACTTACAGGGGACCTTGTTTGAAGTGACGGGTTAAAGGTACCCAAGACCGCATGGATAAAAGTGGTGAAAGATATTAAAGATGGAATAAAACAGTTTCATCCCGATAGAGATAAAGACTTGCTAAGCTTGGTCCTCGGGAATCGCGAACATACAGGACGAGTCCGAGGCCTTGACGGAAGTTTCACGTGGGACACTGGGTTTCCTAAGGACCAAGGTACCTATAGAAGCCGTGTGGGGTTCTGTCACATCCCAAGATTTTCCAAATCTTGTAATGTGAAAAATAAATGAAAGAAATAAAACTTTGTTGATTTTCAGGGTGAGAAGAAACTTTTTGAATCCATTTTGAAACTTTCAAAACCTATTTTTATCAAGATAAATCCTAAAGGGATTTAAAAAGATAAAGATTTAATAAAGTATAATAAAAACAATTGGAATTACTATTTTGAAATCTTTTTATAAAAGATTTATTTTTTTTTAAATAAAAAGATAGAAATATAAATAAGGATTATTTTATAGAGCCAAACTAAAACCTGGCCAAGCCTTTGAAATAAAATATTTCTATTTTGATAAAAATAGTAAAGGTTTATCTAAAATAAATTAATAAGGATTTAATATCCAAGTTTATTAAAAATAAAGGTTTTACTATTTTAATTAAAACATCAAAACTTATTTATTTATTTTAAATAATTTTTCCAAGTGTTTTATAATTTCAAATAAAACCTACTGAATGGTTTTGGCACCATTTTAGATTTCAAATGGAATTTTAAATAAATCAAACCCTATTTTGATTTAATAAACAAGGTCTATTTAATTAATAACGGACCCTAAAATAAAAATATTATTTTTATTTTTGGGACTTTGGTTTATGTTAAACAGAACCAAAACTCAATAGAAAGTTTGGTGAAGGTTTGATGTGAATTGAATGTTTGATTTGTTGTTTGAATTTCAAAACAGAAAATAGAATTGGAAAAAGAAAAAGCATTCAGGAAGAAAAAAAATAGAATTGGACACAACCCAGCCGGCCAGCCCAATAAGCCCAACAACCAGCCCACTCCCTCCCTCCACGAAGAAAACGTTTTGCACCTGTCAACTGACCCGCAGAGTGACTGACCGGTGGCCCCTCTTTCCCTCTCACTATTTCGTTGACAGCAAGGCCCCACAACACTGTTCCTTCTCTTCTTCCTCGCGCCGATTACTCCCTGCCGTTGCAGCCATTACTCCGGCGATCAATACGCATTGATTCCGCGACCGTTACTCGCCGTGACTGCACACTATTAACCGCCTTGGCCTCCTCTTCCTTTCCCCTCACACTCCACGCCCTGAACGCCACTAGGCTGCCCTGAATCGAAGCAACAACGTCACTTCTCTGACCACCGTCCCCAGCAAATTCCGGCTGAACCCTGTCGCCCCTGCCTTCCTGAGCACACCGTCGAGATCCCCACTCCCAGGCGCACCTGTCTGTGCCCTCGGTTCACCCGCGGGCGCCCCAGAACATCGTCTTCGACAAGCTCTGAGCGCCGCCGCGTCTGCTACTATCTCCGGCGACGTTTCCTGGTAAGCACCGACCACCCCACGCCCTCTCCTTCACGCACACAGCTTCGCCTTGATCTTGCGCTTCTAACCGCATCCTCGTTTTGCCTCGGAGTGAACCACAGCACCGCCCACGACGACCACCTGACGAACCCGACGCCGTCCTCCACTCCGGTGAGCGATTAAACCCGCTCCAGTGCGCCCCTCGCCTCCTCGCGACCACGTTGAGCATCGCCACGATCCCCTGATCACGGTGAGCATCCTCGTTTCCTCTATTTCCTCCTGTAACTGCCTGAGCGTCGCTGCCAGTCGCCGCCGCGCAGCGCCGCCAGTTCTCGGTTGAGTTGCTGTGGACCGTAGGATTTAGATACAAGCGTTGCGATAGATTGACTAAACGAAGGGGTATCGTATGCTCAGAGCCGCACGATGTTATTTAGATCCAACGCTCCGCATCAGTCGATCCGTGTTGTAAGGGTCCCAACCTTTAAATAAGGTAGAGTCCCCTGTGTTTACAATGCTAGTCCCTGGATCAATAGCTAGCATCCACAGTTAAGATGTAATATCAAGAAACAAAGGTCATAATATAACTTTATAACCAAGAATAACATAATTTTATTACATCTTACATAGGTCATTTGGCTATTACATTACATTGCAGCGGAATAACTATAAGCATGGGGTCCTTCATCTTCAAAGTGCCACAGGCAAACATGTTTGTTGTAGACTTTGTAATCCTAATCGATCAATCTTCACTAAAATCAATCAAACCTGCAACATTACAAGTTACAGCCACAAGGGTCAATACATTTGAATTGTATTGGCAAGTTTCACTACTATGTTGAATATAAGTGGATCCTATCATTACATGCATTTTTGGCTAAGTAGGGTTTAAGGCTTATTTGCAGAAGCAAAATTTATCCTATCTTTTTAAAATGGTTTTGATCTTTTGTCAAATCTCTTTATCAAAATCCCTTGAACTCCTTGATAAATCCCCAAGTGTTCAAGTCCTTGTCAAAAATCTCTTGAGCTCCTTGGTACCCCCAAGTGCATCAAGTTTTATCAAAATCTCTTGAGCTCCTTGGTACCCCCAAGTGCATCAAGTTTTATCAAAATCTCTTGAGCTCCTTGGTACCCCCAAGTTCTACAAGTCTTTTGTTATCACTTAAAAGTTTTTCTTTTAGAAATTTGAATGTCGAGATTTCCCATAGCTTCAAGCTTTAGTTGCTCAGTATTGTCCATAACCGGGGACACGGCTAAGTACTTTGATTTTATTATCTTCTGCAGAAGTTGTACACTTTACCCACATGTCACACTCTCATCTTGTTGCCACCAGTGGCCGCTGGATTGGTACTCACCAAGATGGAGTACTGGCAGATTGAGAATGTGCGAAGTCTTTCCAGAGGGTCCTCCCATACACCATTACTAGCTTGTCTTCAGTACCCATGTAGGATTCCAAGTTCCTCATTTTCAGTAACCTGAAGACAATGCATGGGTCTTCCCAATGTAGTTGACTAAGCCAGAGCCATAAGTAGCATGTGGTTGCACACGAAAGCCACAATTGGAGAAACATGTTCAATCTCTAAGTTCCTGGGTGGTTTTCTTTTGGAGCACAACACAAAGATATTGCCATAGACATGGTTCCTTTTGTTTCCACCTTCTCCAAAACTCAAAGTATCCTTGTGCACCCAGGTGGTTCATTGAGTCCTTGTTTTATTATATAAAAACACAAGTCCTTTTCTCAACTTCATAAAATCTCAACATGTATCTCTTTTCAAAATATAGCATGTCTAAGCATGTAACAACTACATTGTTTCCACTAAGGAATGTATAGGGTATCCTATTAGGATTTAGCATAGCATAAGTATAGAAGTTATTTTCATGCATGTTTCAAAATCCACCAAGTATAATGAAAATAGTAGGACTTTAGATGATAGTGTCACTTGCCTTTTTGGTAGGGAATGTTGGTTCACTTCTTGATCTTGCTAGTTTCACACTTTTCTAACTACACTACAAATCAATCAAGCAAACACAATATCAACTAGCATTCCAACCAATATTGAAACAATCAAACACACACATAAAATAAGAGAAACTAGGTCATGCATGCAAGCATGCAAAAGATAGGTTTATTTGCAAAGGTGGTCTCCACTAGGCTTATAAACTTTGTAAGGTTTAAAGTGGTCATTTTCTACAGTGGCAAAGTCATTTGCAAAAGGGTTTTATCCATAAACCATTTTTAAATCCAATCATTATTTTATGTGGTGGAAAATATTTTTATCAAAGCAACAACTTTATGTTGTTCACCAAATAAGTTGTTGTTTCTCAAAACTTGGTGTTTAGGGTCAGTAGGTTTGATCCAAATCATTTTCCCAATTTTTTTACTCCAAAGTCATTTCCATAACAAAATCAATGTTTTTATTTGGCTAGAATGGGCTAAATCAAGTTTTTATTCCTAAACTTCACAAAATCCATTTTTAAATCTATGGGTTGGTTCCTAGGGTCAGTAAGTTCACAACAAACCAATTTGCAAAGATTTCAACCTCAAAAACATTTTGGAATAATTTTTCTAACCTAAACAAGCATTCAAATGTTTCTGCAAAAACAAACATTTTACCAGAAGCTTTTTACTAAACACATTGCATGGTTGGTTAGGGCTTGTTCCACTGATTCCATTGATATCAAGTTTGCAAATTTTGGACGTGTGGATCAAAAGTTACAAGGGTTTCAAATTTGCATCTAAATCTGTTTTTCAAATTCTGTTTTAAACAAAGACTGGCCACGCGTCGCGATGTTATTGGCTGGTACCACTTCGATCGGATCGTGCTCTGCGGGGCGTTGGATTTCACTTAATCGCATGGCGCGGAAGGATCCATACCCTTTCTCCTAGGTTCTATTCTTAGCCAGACGATTTGCATCGCACGGCTCACAGCTGCTCAACCAGTAACTGGCGGCGCTAGCGGTGGCGACGGTCAGGCGGAGGGGCTACGGCGATTACAGGAAGCAAGGGACTAAGTGGGGATGCTCACCGTGATCGCAGTGACGTGGGGGAGCTCAACGTAGTTGCGAGGAGGCGAGGGGCGCTCAGGATCCGTCGGAATTCCTCACCGGAGTCAAGGACGGCGTCAGGCGGCTCTGGTCGTGGTCGGAGGCGACGCTGTGGTTCACCCCGAAGCAAAACGAGGATACGGTTAGATGCGCATGATCAAGGCGATGACGCGTGCGTGATCGAGAAGGCGCGGGGTGGTCTGTTCTTACCAGGGAAGTTTGCTGGAGAAGAAAGCAGATGCGGCGGCGCTCAGTGGTTGTTGGAGTCGAGGTTTTGGGGCGCCCGCGGTTGAACGGAGGGCACAGACAGGTGCGCCTGGGAGTGGGGATCACGGTCGTGTGCTCAGGGAGGCAAGGGGTGGCGAGGTTGGGCCGGAATCGAGGAGGGAGCTCGTCGGAGCAGTGGCGTTGCAAGCTCGAATTGAGGCAGCCTAGGGGCTCTCGTGCTGCGGTGTTCGAGGGGAAAGGAGGACAAGGCGCATGCGTTTAATACCGCGTGGTCCCAGGGGGAGTAATGGTCGTGTGTTAACGCGAATTGATCGCCGGCGTTACTGGCTTGCAACGGCAGGGCGTCGTCTGTGCGAGGAAGGAGTGAGCTGGCTGCGTGGGTCCTGTCACGCCGAGGGATGGGGAAGAAGGGCCACTAGTCGGTCGCTCTGGGTGCGGGTTTTAATTAAACGCGTGGGGGAGAGAAGTTGGGTTAGCTGGGCTTGTTGGGCTTGGCCAGCTGGGCCGAGTCCGACTCTATTTTTTTTCTGTCCAAATGTTTTTTTCTTTTTCTAATTCTATTTTCTGTTTTGAATTTCAAACAACAATCAAACATTCAAATCAAATCAAACTTTCACCAAACATTGCAATTGAATCTGGTTCTGTTTAACAACATAAACCAAAGTCCAAAGATCAAAATAATATTTTTATTTTAGGGTCCATTATTAATTAAATAAATACACCTTGTTTATTAAAACAAAATAGGGTTTGATTTATTTAAAATTCCATTTGAAATCTAAAATGGTGCCAAAACCATTCGGTAGGTTTTATTTGAAATTATAAAACACTTTGAAAACTTGTTTTAAAATAAATAAATAAGTTTTTGATGTTTAATTAAAAATAGTAAAACCTTTATTTTTAATATATTTGGATATTAAATCCTTATTAATTTATTTTTAAATAAACCTTTACTATTTTTATCAAAATAGAAATATTTTATTTCAAAGGCTTGGCCAGGTATTAGTTTGGCTCATAAAACATTCCTTATTTAAACTTCTTCCTTTTCATTTTAAAATAAAATCTTTTATTAAAAGATTCAAAATAGTAATTTCCAAATATTTTTATTTTCCTTTATTAAATGTTTATCTTTGTAAATCCCCTTAGGATTTATTTGATCCAAATAGGTTTGAAGGTTTCCAATTAGATTCAAAAGTTTCTTCTCACCCTGAAAATCAACAAAGTTTTATTTTATTCATTTTATTTTTCACATTACAAGATTTGGAAAATCTTGGGATGTGACACGTGCGAACCGGTACCGCCCAACCAAAACGCGACGCGTGGCCATTCTTCGATTTAAAACAGAATTTGAAATCTGATTTAGATGCAAATTTGAAACCCTTGTAACTTTTGATCCACACGTCCAAAAATTGCGAACTTTATATCAATGGAATCATTGGAACAAGCCCTAGCCAACCATGCAATGTGTTTAGTAAAAAGCTTCTGGTAAAATGTTTGTTTTTACAGAAACATTTGTATGCTTGTTTAGGTTATAAAAATTATTCCAAAATGATTTTGAGGTTGAAATCTTTGCAAATTGGTTTGTGGTGAACCTACTGACCCTAGGAGCCAACTTGTGGATTTAAAAATGCATTTTGATGAAGTTTAGGATGGATTAATTGATTTAGCCCATTTCTAGCCAAATAAAAATATTGTTTTGCTATGGAAATAATTTTGGAGTAAAAACTTTGGGAAAATGATTTCAATCACACCTACTGACCCTAAACACCAAGTTTTGAGAATTAGCAACTTATTTGGTGAAAGACATAAAGTTTTTGATTTGATAAAAACATTTTCCACCACATAAAATGATGAATGGATTTAAAAATGGTTTATAGACAAAACTCTTTTGCAAATGACTTGCCACTTTAGAAAATGACCACTTTGAACCTTACAAAGTTTAGAGCCTAGTAGAAACCATCTTTGCAAATAAAACTATCTTATGCATGCTTGCATGCATGACTTAGTTCCTATGATTTTATGTGTGTGATGTATTGATTGAATATTGGTTGGAATGCAAGTTGATTTTGTGTTTGCTTGATTGATTTCAAGTGAAGTTAGAAAAGTGTGAAACTAGCAAGATCAAGAAGTGAACCAACATTCCCTACCAAAAAGGCAAGTGACACTATCATCTAAAGTCCCACTATTTTCATTATACTTAGTGGATTTTGAAACATGCATGAAAAGAATTTCTATACTTATGCTATGCTTAATCCTAATAGGATACCCTATACATTCCTTAGTGAAAACAATGTAGTTGTTACATGCTTAGCCATGCTATATTTTGAAAAGACATACATGTTGAGATTTTAGTTTTGAAATCGAGCAAAGACTTATGTTTTATATAATAAAACAAGGACTCAATGAACCACCTGGGTGGATGAGGATACTTTGAGTTTTGGAGAAGGTGGCAACAAAAGGAACCATGTCCATGGCAATCTCTTTGTGTTGTGCTCCAAAGGAAAACCACCCAGGAACTTAGAGATTGAACATGTTTCTCCAATTGTGGCTTTCGTGTCCAACCACATGCTACTTATGGCTCTGGCTTAGTCAACTACATTGGGAAGACCCATGCATTGTCTTCAGGTTACTGAAAATGAAGGAACTTGGAATCCTACATGGGTACTGAAGACAAGCTAGCAATGGTGTATGGGAGGACCCCCTGGAAATACTTCGTCACATTCTCAATCTGCCAGTACTCCATCTTGGTGAGTACCAATCCAGCGGCCACTGGTGGCAACAAGATGAGAGTGTGACATGTGGGTAAAGTGTACAACTTCTGCAGAAGATAATAAAATCTAAGTACTTAGCCGTGTCCCCGGTTATGGACAATACTGAGCAACTAAAGCTTGAAGCTATGGGAAATCTCGACATTCCAATTACTAAAAGAAAAACTTTTAAGTGATAACAAAAGACTTGCAGCACTTGGGGGTACCAAGGAGGTCAAGAGATTTGGATAAAAACTTGCATCACTTGGGGATTTACCAAGGAGCTCAAGAGATTTGGATAAAAAACTTGCAGCACTTGGGGATTTACCAAGGAGCTCAAGAGATTTTGATGAAAACTTGAAGTACTTGGGGGTACCAAGGAATTCAAGAGATTTTGACAAAGACACTTGGGGATTTACCAAGGAGTTCAGAAAGATTTGACAAAGGAAACAAAACCATTTGAAAAGATAGGATAAATTATTTCTTTATGCAAATGAGCCTAAAACCCTACTTAGCCAAATATGCATGTAATGATAGGATCAACTTATATTCAACATAGTAATGAAACTTGCCAATACAATTCAAATGTATTGACCCTTGTGGCTGTAACTTGTAATGTTGCAGGTTTGATTGATTTTAGTGAAGATTGATTGATTAGGATTACAAAGTCTACAACCAACATGTTTGTCTGTGGCACTTTGAAGATGAAGGACCCCATGCTTATAGTTATTCCGCTGGAATGTAATGTAATAGCCAAATGAGCTATGTAAGATGTAATAAAATTATGTTATTCCTGGTTATAAAGTTATATTATGACCTTTGTTTCTTGATATTACATCTTAATTGTGGATGCTAGCTATTGATCCAGGGACTAGCATTGTAAACACAGGGGACTCTACCTTATTTAAAGGTTGGGACACTTACAGATGGTATCAGAGCATTGTGTTGCCTGTAGGATTTGTAACCCTAGGATTGGACAAAACCCTTAGAAGAATAGGAGTTGTATTTGTTCCAAAACTTATTTACAAACAATCTTGTAAACTCTTTCCTCAACCATTTTTGTTTCAGCTCTACATCTCTTCTATTTCAACTTGATGGAAAAACCTACCCCATGGCCCAATACTTCACCATGTGTAAAGGACTTCATCAACTCTAATGACTTCAACTTCTTCAACTCTAATGACTTCAACTTCTTCAACTTTAATGACTTCAACTCTAATGACTTCAACATCTTCAGCATATTCACCAAGGATTTCAATCTTGGATACCACTAAGGACAAGTGAGACAAGGAAATCTTGCTCAAGATTTGGAGACTAAGGAAACACAAGTTAGAAGGAGCCAACATCACCTTTGAAGTTTTTGTGACCAAGAATTTTCCTAAGGGAACCATGATCTCATGCAAGAAGAATCAACCAAGGATGGAAAGATCACAAGTGAACCATATAGATGGACCACCATATTATAGTTAAGTCAAACACACCAACTTATGTGGTGTAACAAAAATATTTTGTTGCTTAAGTATGTGCTTGAACTTTGTTGTTTGAGTGAAAAGTTGTTTTTGAATGCTTGCATATTGCCTGAGTGAATTGTGATGTGTGTGATTAGAATTGATTCCTTAGAAATATTTTGTCTATTCTAATCTCCATTCAACCCAAACAGATGACTACTCCAAGAGACTCCAACATCAAGGTTGATGACACCAACACCAACCAAGAGGACAACATGAAAGAGCTCATAGCAACCCAAAACCAGTTGAACCAAATGACAGCTCAATTCATAGCCAACACCAATGGGGAAGATCTAACCCTGCAAGTGATGGGGATGCGCCTACTGGGGTATACTCAGCGGGACGTTTTCGACTGGCCCAAGGGCTGGCGAGTGGGCTTGCAGAACGGCGAGTGGATCAAAGCCCAGCAAGGTATCAGGCGACTGGAAGTTGAAGGCCCAGGCGAGTAGATAGGCCCAGTCGGTCTAGGTTAAACGATTCAAAGGTCAGTAAAATCGGTTGAGATATGTAAACCCTAGGGAGGTGAGCCTATATAAACCTCCCTATGGGGTGAGTAGAGACACGTTCCCTCATACACCCAAGCAACTCGCCGCCTAGTCGAGTTCGCCCATTGTAAACACATCTATAATACAATGTAGCAGAGTAGGTCTTTACCCTCGGGGCCGAACCTGGGTAAAACCTCGTGTCTCGCCCTCATCTCGCACCGTAGATGGCTGGCCTTGCCCTCGTTCTACTACTGGCCGATTGCAGCATCTGCCGTGGCCATTCCCACGACAGTGGCGCCCACCGTGGGGCCTGGCTGGTCTGGCCGGTGTTCTGCGGCGAGATCCAATCTGCCCATCAACGAGACGGTCGCCACGGGCCGTATGATAGCGATCGGCGAGATGCTCCAGATCTTGCCGAGCAGCTACATCCCGGCGGCGCGACCCGTCACGCACAGCGTAATCCTGCCAATCGGCACGATCAGCCTCTTCGTCGGCCTCACCGACATCATCACCTCGGAGGACTCGGCTCGCATCCGCGAGTCGCCACCACGCGATCGGCTCTCTGAGAGCCAGGTCCGCACGATCCACCGCCTCGCCTCCGAGTACAACTCGGCCCACAACAACGTGGCCGGGAACTCAGCGGCCGCAGAAGATGCGGCCCTCACCGACGACGCCGACTCGGCGACCCCGGCGTCACTCGCCGGATCCATCACCGCGGCCTCGTCCGCGGGCTCCATCGCCCAGGTCTCCAACGCGGGAGATTTCGAGGACCCTTCCATCCTCGGGATCTTCGAATTCGACTCCGGGTCGGAAAACTCCGCCGACCTCCACAACGGAACCAGTCGCCATGCCGCGACCTACATGGCCACCGGCGCCGATCCGCCGGAGGATCCTTTCTCCACCCCAATCCCTCCTAACGCCACGGCAACGGAGGTCGAAGAACTCCGCCTGAAGTTGGCGGAGGCAGTACGCAAAGAGCAGGCCGAGCGCGAAAAATTTCGCCTCGAGCAAGTGACAGCGCAGGAACTGTCACGCTACCACCAGCAGCGGATCAGGTCACGCCTGAACCCCGTTCGTAGCGCCACTGAACTTCGACGACGCAACGACCGGCACGCGTGGCCGAGCGCGCGATCTGCGAGAACGCGCCACCAGGAGGGAGCGCCCGGCCCCCGCCAGGATCAACGGCGATGGGCGCCCCACCACCACCCAACCGCACCCCTCCCAGGGACCAGCCGCGGATAGTCGTCTCCTCACGAGAGCGAGACGCGAACGGCCTCCCACTGTTCTCCACCCCGATGGACAACCTCGTGGCAGGCCGAGCAGCCGATAGCATCACGGCCACGGCGGCGCCTTACAAATCCAAGACGTCAAGGCCCTGCTCGCAAGGCCGTGGAGCAGCAAAGCGGGCGCCGACCGCAAGGGCGAGTATACTCGCGCTCCTCGGGAAGCAGGCGGCCTCAGCGGCCGCCCGGTGCGCAAACACCCTCAATTGCCCGCCACGAGCCATCGCAGCTCCAACGCCGACCCGTGAGCGGCACTCTCCTGTGATCCCAGGCGGCGACCAACCCGTCGCCGCTAACGGAGAACCCATCGACGCACTCACATCATCAACAACCAAAAGCTGGCGCGCCGCCAGCCCGACGACTTGCGGCACACCTAACTAACCGCGCGATGGCGAACCTATGGGGTCGCCATCGACTAGGGCCTAAGTGCTTTGGACCAATGATCCGGCGAAAAGTACCCGCCAAACTTCAAGGCGCCAAAGGAGATAGAAAAATCGACTCCTCGTACGACCCGCGTCCGCTCGACACATACCTCATGGCAATGGGGATCGCGGGTCACATCGACCTACTCGCCGCCCGTTACCTCCACGATGATGGAGGGGCGTGCAGGCAATGGATCAACACGCTCCCCGGGACGATGTCGACTCACGAGGAAATGCGAGACGCGCCGTCAGCACTTCGAGTGCTCCTACACCCGCGCCACCACCATCGAGGACCTGGAACGATGCGTCCAGGGACCTCGCGAGTCGACTCGCAACTGGGTCCAACGGTGGCAAGAGCTCTGGTACAACGCGGTCGGCATCCACCCGGACACCGCGATCCATTGCTTCAAGACCTCGTGTCGCTACGAGCCTCTAGTCGCCAAGCTCAGCGACACGCCGCACACTCGACAACATCCCGACCTCCTCGAGATCGCCAAACGGTACGCCGAGGAGGACCCCAACCAAGAAATCGACGACGAGTCAGGAGGGCAACGCCGCACGGGCGGCAACGACGGCGGACGCCGAACCGACCTACGCTATAGCGGCACCCGCCTCACAGGCAAGCGCCGCAACGACGGGCGAGTCGACTTCGTCGCCAACGCTGGGCACGCACAACGCGAGCCCAAGAGCTACCGCCGCGACGGAGGGCAACGACGCGATGGCGGCAACTACAAGAACAAGCCAAGGTTCGATCCCGCGGCCCTCCTTAACCAACCATGTGCGTTTCACAGCAGGGAAGGAAAGCCCGCCACGCACACCACCGCCGACTGCCACACCCTCGTGGAAATCGAAAAGGCACGACGCTGGAGGACCCGACAACGACCCGCCAAATGGCGGAAAATTCGCAAAGTAGCCGGCTCGCTCCACACCTTCACAGGCTTCAACACGGCGAAGAAGGTCATCGCCAGCGCCGTCGTCAACGCGGTGGCCCAAACAGACGTCCCCGGTTCCTCAACTGGTCGGAACAGCCATCACCGAGCCGCAAGACCACTCGCCACGCGCCAGTACCGGGGCGAGTCGCCTTGGTGGTCAAGCCCAAGGTCGGCGACTACTGGCTCCCCAAGACACTGATGGACGGCGGCAGCTCCATCAACATCCTCTACCTCAACACCTTCAGGCGGTTACGGCTCCCGCAGTCGATGATCGAGACAACCCACACCACGTTCCACGGCATCGTCCCCGGTCGGGAGGCGTACCCGATCGGCAAAATCACGCTACCCGTCACCTTCGGTACTCCGGCAAACTTCCGCACCGAGCGGATCGTCTTCGAGCTGGTGCCCTTCGACAGCCCTTACCACTGCGTCCTGGGGCGCCAGGCATTCGCCAAATTCATGGCAGCGCCCCACTACGCGTACAACGCGATGAAGCTCCCCGGGCCGTGCGGCATCATCACCATCAACGGCGACCCCGACATGGCCGCCGAATGCGAGGCCAAAGGAGCCGAGCTCGCCGACGCCGTCATCGCGAAGCTAATCACGCCGGACAGCTCGCCAAATCGCGGCGGGTCAACAATGACGATCCCACAATACTCAAGAAGCCCAACTCAGAGGGCACAAACACCTCAACCTTTGAGGCCACGATGCACACCCGCACCGTCGAGCTGGTCCCAGGCGACCCCAGCCAGACGGTGACGATTGGGACAGGCATGAGCCCAGCATAGGAAGGCGCGCTCATCGAGTTCCTTCGTGAGAATAGGGACATCTTCGCATGGAAACCCTCCGACATGCCAGGTGTCCCTAGGGAGCTCGCTGAGCACAAACTAAACGCCGACCCCAAAGTGCGACCTGTCAAGCAGTCGCTACGGCCCTTCAATGAAGAACGCCGTCGAGCAATCGCCGAGGAAGTGCAGCGTCTACTCGCTGCCGGCTTCATCCGGCCAATCAAATACTCAAGTGGTGGCAAACCCAGTCTGGTCGAGAAAAAGCGGGACACAGAATGTGTATCGACTACACAAACCTGAACAGCGCCTGCCCAAAGGAGCAGTTCGTCCTCCCGCGGATCGATCAGATAATCGATTCAACCACGGGTTCGGAGTCGCTATGTTTCCTCGACGCCTACTCCGGGTACAACCAGATCAAAATGGCTGTCGAGGATGAGGAGAAGACGGCGTTCATCACGCCATTCGGAGCCTTCTGCTACACCGCCATGACCTTCGGCCTCAAGAACGCCGGGGCAACGTACCAGCGGTGCATGCAAGAATGCCTCGCGAGCCAAATTGGCCGCAACATCCACGTCTACATCGACGACGTGGTCGTGAAATCCGCTCGCCAAGGCGACCTACTCGCCGACCTAGCGGAGACCTTCGCCAATCTGCGGAGGTACAAGATAAAGCTCAATCCAGGCAAGTGCAGCTTCGGTGTACCCGCCGGGCAACTACTGGGGTACGTCGTCTCCAAACGAGGGATTGAGGAAAACCCAACGAAGATCGACACGATCGCCCGGCTCGGCAAACCCGAGTGCACGGCGTCGAAGCTGGCGGGCGTGTAGCGGCTCTCGATCGCTTCATCCCGCTGGCGAAAGGCGATGCCCTACACCGCTGATGCGCAGAACCCCACCTTCCAAGGGGACAAGGAGGCGGACGGCGCTCGCGACCTTAAAAAGGTGCTACTACCGCCGCACGACAAAGAGCCCATGCTGGTTTCGTCGCGGCGTCCGGCGCGTCGTCGATGCCGTAATGGTTGTCGAACGACGGAGGAAGGAAAGGCGCCGTGTACTACATCAGCGAGGTCCTCACCGAGTCGCGCCCGATACCCGATATCAAAAGCTGGTATACGCGGTCTTGAGCTCGTGGCGCTGCCACACTACTTCCAGAGCACCGATCACGGTCGTCTCCTCGGCACCACTACAAGACATCATCCGCAATCGCGAGGCGACTGGCGGGTCGCCAAGTGGGCCGTCGAGATCGGCGTCCACAACATTAAATACGAGCCACGAAGGCGATCAAGCCACGTGCACCGGCGACTTCATCGCCGACGGGAAGAGGCCCAGCAGCGGAAAAGCCGTACCTCCATTACGGAGCCACGCCACGGGTCCAAGAACGCGGACGGCGCAGGAGCGGGGATAGTGCTGACCTCACCAAAGGGCGACAAGCTCCGCTACATTCTCCGCCTCGAATTCACGCCCTGCACCAACAACATGGCTGAATACGAGGCCCTACTCCACGGCATGCGAGCCGCAAAGGAGATGAGCGTCAACCGCCTTCGATGTTACGGAGACTCCGATCTCGTTGCGGGACAAGTCGCCGGCACCTACGACGACATCTCCCCCACCATGGCGGCGTATCGCCAAGAGGTGGATAAGCTGGGCGGCCACTTCACCGGTTACTCTGTCGAGTGGATCGACAGGCGGAAAAACGAGGAGGCCGACGCCCTATCTCGAATCGGGTCGACTCGCACCACCACGGCGTGTTCCTCGACACAATCTCCAAACCATCAGTCTCTCCCGAGGGAGATCGACATCGAGTCCGCCCAACCAGAGGCAGCCTTAGTCACTTCGTCACGAGCGAACGATCGACCAAGCCCTACATCGCCTACCTGGAAACCGGCACCCTGCCAGCAGACGAGACAAACGCTCGAATGATTGCTCGCCGATGCAAGTCTTACACCATCATCGACGGCGAGCTACACAAGCGCAGCGTCACCGGCGTGTTCCAACGTTGCGTCCAACCGGCTGAAGGACGCAAAATCCTCCACGACATCCACTCAGGCGACTGCGGCCACCACGCCGCCGCTCGCTCCCTGGTCGCCAAGGCTATGCGACACGGCTTCTACTGGCCCACCGCACACGCCGACGCCGTCGATATCGTCCAGCGATGCGCCGGGTGCCAGAAGTACGCCAACCAGACGCACGTACCAAGTTCGGCGCTCAAAACAATCCCCATCACCTGGCCATTCGCTGTGTGGGGCATGGACATGGTAGGCCCTTCAAGAAGGCCCCCTCTGGCTACACCCACTTGCTAGTCGCCGTCGACAAATTCACGAAGTGGGTGGCCAAGCCAGTCTGAAATGCGACGGAAGACCGCCACTAAGTTCCTCGCGAGCTCATATACCGCCACGGGTTCCCCAAGCATCATCACGGACAACGGCACAAACTTCGCCAAGGGAGCAATGGCGAATTCTGCGAAGAGCACCACATCCGGCTCGACCTCGCGTCGATCGCACCCGAGTCCAACGGCCGGTGAACGAGCCAACCAAAGCATCCTCCACGGCCTGAAGCCGCGACTCCAAGTACCACTCGAGCGCACCGCTGGATGCTGGGTCGAAGAGATACCCTCCGTCATCTGGGGAATCCGCACCTCGGTCAATAGGTCGACGGGATTCACTCCCTTCTTCATGGTCTATGGCGCCGAAGCAGTCATGCCCACCGACCTCGAACACGACTCGCCGCGGGTCGTCCACTATACGGAGGCCGCAAACGAGCTGGCCCGCCAAGATGGGCTCGACCAACTCGACGAAGCATGCGACCTCGCCCGATCGCGTACCGCCATTTATCAGCAAGGGCTCCGCCGCTACCACAGCCGACGGGTGAAAACCCGCACCTTCCAGGAAGGCGACCTGGTGTTACGCCTCATCCAGGACAAGAAGGGCACGCACAAGCTCTCCCCTCCGTGGGAAGGCCCGTTCGCTATCGGGCGCGTACTCGGCAACGACGCCTACTACCTCATCGACGTCCGCGGGGACGGCGAACTCGACGTCAAGCGACCATGGAATGTAAATCTCCTCCGGAAGTTCTACTCCTAGAACCCCGCACATGTACTCTCCAGTCGCTATGAAATAAAAGAAACGGTTACTGCAAATTGCGTCTACTCTCCATGCCTTGTGCCACTCGCACTCGTAATAAACAGCGTCATGCTAAAATGCAGAAGTCAACCTTTGGTACAGCGACCGGCACGGCTAAGTAGTGCGATGTAAGAGCACTGAGTCATTTCAGGTCTTGCGTCGTCCACGAAAAACGCCAAACCGGAGCCCCATTGGAGTCGCCTAGCTCGACTGGTTTTGCGAACCAAGACAACTGCCCTCGCTTCTCACGGCGACCTCGGTCCTCCGCATCCTCGGCATAGCGACTCGAACGGCTAAGTACCACGCTCGGGGACTGAATACCAGTTCGTCGCGATCGGTCAGGGAAAACGCCAAGTAAGAGAGCATACCCAGGACTCGCCACGCGACTGACCCTCCGGGCCAGGCAGGAGTGACGCGCTCAGTCCTCAACCACCCTCGAGTCGCGCCTTGAACTACCAAGTACCACGCTCGGGGACTCGGCCACCCGACCCCGTTCGCGTACGGGAAAACGGTAAAGTACAGAGCACTCAAGGGAGTCGCCTTGCGACTGGCTCTCCGAGCTCGGGCGAGTCGACTAAACTAACAAAACACATGATAACAACAAACATCATATACGAGGTGAACCCCACAAAAGGCGGACGCTCGGGGACTCATCCAAAATCAATCCAAAACACACAAACAAATAGCAAACGAACACAACGTTCCATTCAATCGCATATCGCATTGTCTTATATTACAAATTATGCCCGCATGGCGTAAAGCTGCTAACACATCTAGGCAAACTATCCTATTACGCGAGCTTCGACGACGACGCGCCGGAATCCCGGCGCCTACGGATGAACGCGGTGTACGGATTTGACGGATACGTCGTCAGCTCACCCGCCATCGCCGAGCGGAAAGGTTGCTCAACCTTGAAGTCACGATGGCGCGGCGTCGGTCGGCGCGACGACCGTTTCCTGGTAGGGAAGGAGGTCGCCCATCGCCCAGACGCGCTCCGAGTACGTGGCGGCACGTTCCTGCAACTTGAGAACCTCGGACAGATCCACCGCGCTAGTCGACGAAGGATACCCACTCGTCACATCGTCGAGGTCGAAATCCTCGGGGAAGTGGGCGATTCCAAGGCTCAGCGCTGTCGACGCTCCACGCCGAAACGCCGACCGCGTCATGAACTCTACGACCGCGGGCGCCTTCTCCAAGTACTCCCACACCTCCACAAGGTCACTGGGAATAACCTCCGTGGGCGACATCTCTTGAAGGTAGGCGCGGATGCACGTCGCCGACAGCGTCGCCGAGTCAACAAGCATGCTTACGCACTCCCTCGCGTCAAGAGAGCCCGCTTCTTCTTGGCTACCAATAACACGACCTGTGAGAAGGAGACAGTTATGAGCACCACGGAAACCACAAATAATACAACTGAAAGGAAGGGAAGACGGACTCACCAAGCAACGGGCGGGCGAGTCCCGTGATGAAGCTCTGAAGCGACGTATGATCGTCCTGAAGCCCAACAATGAGGGCTTCCGACACCTTGCGGTCTTCCTCCGCGGCCGCAATGGCGGCCTTAGCTCGCCCGTTCGCCGAGCTTGCTTCTTCTTTTGCCTCCCGCAGTTCGCGCTCGAGGTCGGCGACCCTCTGCTCAGCAGCACTTAACGCAGATCGCACTGCCACCAACTCACCAGCAGGGACAAGCTCCCGGCGAGCCACCTCCGCCTGCGCAGCAACAGCCTGAAGCTCCTTGTTTTCTTCTTGGATAGTGGCCAGCTCCTTCTCAGCACGCTGTTTCGCAGCCAATCGCTCCGCCGATTCCAGCTGCAGACCCTGCACATCATCAAAGTCAGCAAACACGAAAATTACTCAGTGCCCAACCGCTAAAATTTAGCGAGTACGCACTCGAGGACTGGCGATCATGAAAATTACTCAGTGCCCACCCGCTAAAATTTAGCGCGTGCGCACTCGGGGACTGGATGCGAAAGTACAAAACGGGAAACTATAAGGACCAAGCCGCTACTAAGCACCGACCTGATCCTCGGGGACTGGAGGTACCTGGATGGCTGCGCCAAGCATGCCATGGAGTTGTATTGCGTCGACAGATGCAAGCAGCGCCGGCGTGTGCCCGCGACGTTGGTCGACTTCGGCGTCGGCGGTCCCTGGAGCGAGGCTCGGGGGCGCAGCCCCGCTTGCCGCCTTGGTTACTGGCGGGGAAGGTAGCGATCGAGGCACCCGCCCCAAAGGAGGTCGCCTCCTCTGGTCTAGGCAAGGAAACGCCATCCTTTGTAGACGCGGTTGCTTCCACTGCGGGTCCGGCCGGTGCAGCCGCCGGGCCGGCAGAAACAGCGACGATGTCGTCGCCCTTGGCCTTCTTGCTGCCTTCCGCTGAGACGGCGACTTCGTCCACTGTCCTCTTACGGGAAGGATCCTCCTCGCTAGCGGCGGAGGGTACCTTAGCCACGGTCGGGTGGCCCATCTTCTTCACTCCGGTCCTGTATATCAAATCAAATCAGTAAAAGACAATCGAAGTACTTATAGAAAATAGAGAAGGCCGAATGCACTCACTTGGCGACTGGAATGAAACGCAGCCCGGTACGAAGGCCGGCCGGTCTTTCCAGTTCGGGGCCCAGCTGGCGACTAAGCCCCAGTTCCAGGACGTCGTGGGCCCAAGACACGGACGGCTTCTTCGTCGTTGAGGTCGCGGCTGGCGCCTCTGGGACGCCTTCGGCGGGGGCCTCCTCGCAAATTGGAGCCGCTACGGCCGGAGCTTCCTTGCGGGGCGAGACCGCCACGTTCGGGACCTCCTTGCGAGGCGAAGTCGGCTCGGCCGGAGCCTTCCCCAACCCAGAGACCGGCGCGAATGGCGGAGGCATTGAGGCCAGCGGCACTTCCAGAGATGGCGCATCTAGCGCGGTTGTCGCCGGGGCCGCGCCTTCACCGGCCGAGCTGTGAGCATCAGAACTGCTCGTTGAGTGCGGCGGCGAGGCCATCTTCGGCGGCTTCGTTTTCCTCCTCGGGGGGGCCCTCGCCTCCTTTTCCTTCTTCTTCTTCTTCGAAGGAGTGGCCTGGCGGCGCGAGGTCGTCTCTGGGAGCTCGTCGTCGTCGTGGCGCTCGAGGCTCCTGCTCGCTTCGATTTCGCGCTGACGTTGCCCGCGGGTCTTTCGGACCAGTGGGGCGATCTCCTCTTCGGACTCATCCTCGTCGTCCTTGTTGCCCCTGGCGGGTGGCGATTCGCTTCTATCCTGGGCAGATGGCCCCGGGCTCTCGTCGTCGGCGGGTGGGAGCCACCCTTCCACCACTTGGAACAGCTGCGATGAATACGAAACAGAGTTAGAATTACCGCGACTGCATACGCTGCGACTGCGAACAAGACAAAGAAATTACCGTCGGAGCCGGACGCTTCGCGGTGTAGGGGGGACCCCGGCCTGCGCATCCGCGTATACTGCCTGGGTGATCTTCTTCAACGCCGAGAGGTAGTCCTCCAGCTTCCACTCGTCGAGGCAGGCTTTCGTCGAGTCTCCCCGGCCCGTGTACTGGTACATGTAATGATCGCGTTGGGCGAGCGGGACGAGCCGCCGCCCAAGCCAACAATTGTACAAGTTTATTGTTTGGAGCCCCTTCTTCTTCAGACCACGGATGGTCTGGAGCATCTCATCGACGACCATCCGCTGGTCGTCGGGAAGCTTGCCGACCTGGAGATGGCGTGGCTCGGAGCGGTTGGCCGAGTACCGCGGGATCGCCGCCTCGTCCTCCGGAGTCGCCTCGGTCACGTAGAACCATGACTTTTTCCAGTCGCTCGCTGCTTTGGCCGGCAGCATCAGGTCGAAGAAGGAAGCTTTGGATTTGAGTTGGAATGTCAGGCCGCCCGCGGCTAGCATTGGGCCGCCCGCCTCCTCGCGGCTGATCCGTCCATGGAACAGATCTTGCCACAAGGGAAAGTAGGGCCGGCCCAAGTAGCACTCGCGAGCATACGAAGATGGCGAGCTGCTCGATGCTGTGGGGACCCAGATCTGAGGGCTGAATCCCGTAGTAGGCGCAAAAACGCCGGAAGAACAGAGAAGTGGGAAACCCTAACCCCCGCTCGAGATGACTGGTGAAGCAGACAAACTCTCTCTCTCGCGGGTTTGGGGTCGTGTCTCCGGCTGCGGGGATACGCCAACAGCCGGCTCGCAGGATTCCGGCCTCCTCGAACGAGGCCAGCTGCGCCCTTGTGCATTTGGATCTGCCCCAAGGTTCGGTGGAGAGGGCCATGGCCGAAGAGGTTGGTTGGGGATCGAAAGATTTCGGGTCGATTGGATCGCGGAGCAAAGGAAGGGAGATGCGCGCACTCGGAAGAAATGGTGGGCGGTTGGCTCTGCGATAGCCTACCATTCCTCTTATATAGCAGGAGTTGCCCGCCAAATCAGGGGGCCGTTACCGCGCGATGATTACGCCAGAAGTTACCGTTGAGTTACCTTAACGGCTAGTTTGACCACGCCTGACGGTCCAACTCCAGCCACTCGGATCGTTAAGTCATTCGCCGAGACCGCGTCTCGTTGGCTCGACTCGCCCAAGACGCGACTCGGTTCGCCGGATTTTTTCCTTTATACAGGAGCCCGCCGACGATTCGACTGGATGCCAACTTGAAGCCGTATACTCCGACTGCCAGCAGCCACTCACGCCTAATCAACGACGGCCTCGGGGACTACTGATGGGGATGCGCCTACTGGGGTATACTCGGTGGACGTTCCGGTAGCCCAAGGCTGGCGAGTGGGCTTGCGCAGCGAGTGGATCAAAGCCCAGCAAGGTATCGGTATTTGGAAGTTGAAGGCCCAGGCGGTAGATAGGCCCGGTCGGTCTAGGTTAAACGATTCAAGCTGAATAAGAATCGGTTGAGATATGTAAACCCTAGGGGAGGTGAGCCTATATAAACCTCCCTATGGGGTGAGTAGATACACGTTCCCTCATACACCCAAGCAACTCGCCTCCTAGTCGCCGAGTTCGCCCATTGTAAACACATCTATAATACAATCTAGCAGGAGTAGGTCTTTACCCTCCGGGGGGCCGAACCTGGGTAAAACCCTGTGTCTCTGCCCTCATCTCGCACCGTAGATGGCTGGCCGCCCTTGCCCCTCGTTCTACTACTCGCTGCCGATTGCAGCATCTGCCGTGGCCATTCCCACGACAGCAAGGATTTTTGGAAACTCAAGCCCAATTGATGCTTAAGGTGACAGATCAAATGATCAACATGGAAGACAACTATTCCAAAAGAGTTTGTGACAACAAGGATGACAGAAATGTTATTCTAGATGGAGCCCCAGCTTGCATTATTTGTGGAGACAAGGATCATACTTCCAAGGAGCATGGAGATCAATGCCCCAACTGTGAAGAGAAACATCCAGTAGGCCAATGTCCCACCTCTCAAGCTACTTGCTACCTATGTGAAGGAAACAACCATGTTCCTATCCAATGTCCCATCTATTCCATAGTTGAACAAAGGAAACAAGGTGGAATGCAACAAATGATTGCAAACTATCCAGAAGGATCCAAATCTACCAAGAAGATTGATGACAAAGGAAAAGGTCCACTTATACCTCCATGCAAAACAACCCAATTCAAAGGACCAAAGAAAGGGCATATGTATTTTCCAAAGAGCAATAGAAGGTCCAAGAAGCATGTAGACATTCCTACCTACCATATAACCTATGAACACCATGAACTTGATGCACTCCTAGCTTTGGAGAAACCCAAAAAGCAAAAGAAGGACAAAAGCCATGGGCAATGTCATAATTCTAAAGAAATGGGACACTATTCTAGTGAATGTCCAGAAAAACAGAATTACAAAGAGATTGGTCAAGTATGGTGCAACAACTGAAAAGAGCTAGGCCATTATGCAGCAACTTGTCCACAAGAGACACGTAAAGAACTCAAAGATATCAACTGTTTCAATTGCAAAGAACGAGGACATTATGCAAGCAATTGTCCAGAAAAGATGAAGAACAAGTTAAACAAGCCTATGAAAGAACTCAACCTTGGCCCATGAGTCAAGTGTGGAAACAAAGGACACAATGCAGATGTTTGCCCAGAGAATTTTCCCCAATATCCCAAACAAGCCATTATGTAATTTAGTTTGAAAATTTTAAGGGTGGTAGTACCCTAGATGTTTTGAGCCTACTTGTAACCCTAGCCTTCCCAAATCTCGGGATGAGATTTATTTTAAGGGTGGTAGCCTGTCACATCCCAAGATTTTCCAAATCTTGTAATGTGAAAAATAAATGAATGAAATAAAACTTTGTTGATTTTCAGGGTGAGAAGAAACTTTTTGAATCCATTTTGAAACTTTCAAAACCAATTTTGATCAAGATAAATCCTAAAGGGATTTAAAGAGATAAACATTTAATAAAGGAAAATAAAAACAATTGGAATTACTATTTTGAAATCTTTTTATAAAAGATTTAGTTTTTTTTAAATAAAAAGATAGAAATATAAATAAGGATTATTTTATAGAGCCAAACTAAAACCTGGCCAAGCCTTTGAAATAAAATATTTCTATTTTGATAAAAATAGAAAGGTTTATCTAAAATAAATTAATAAGGATTTAATATCTAAGTTTATTAAAAATAAAGGTTTTACTATTTTAATTAAAACATCAAAACTTATTTATTTATTTTAAATAAGTTTTCCAAGTGTTTTATAATTTCAAATAAAACCTACTGAATGGTTTTGGCAACATTTTAGATTTCAAATGGAATTTTAAATAAATCAAACCCTATTTTGATTTAATAAACAAGGTCTATTTAATTAATAATGGACCCTAAAATAAAAATATTATTTTTATTTTTGGGACTATGGTTTATGTTAAACAGAACCAAAACTCAATACAAAGTTTGGTGAAGGTTTGATGTGAATTGAATGTTTGATTTGTTGTTTGAATTTCAAAACAGAAAATAGAATTGGAAAAATAAAAAGCATTCAGGAAGAAAAAAAAAAGAATTGGACACAGCCTAGCCGGCCAGCCCAATAAGCCCAACAACCAGCCCACTCCCTCCCTCCACGAAGAAAATGTTTCGCACTTGTCAACTGACTGCAGAGTGACTGACCGGTGGCCCCTCTTTCCCTCTCACTCCCTCGCTGACAGCAAGGCCCCACAACACTGTTCCTTCTCTTCTTCCTCGCGCCGATTACTCCCTGCCGTTGCAGCCATTACTTCGGCGATCAATACGCGTTGATTCCGCGACCGTTACTCACCGTGACTGCACACTATTAACCGCCCTGGCCTCCTCTTCCTTTCCCCTCAGAATTCACGCCCTGAACGCCACCAGGCTACCCTGAATCGAAGCAGCAACGTCACTACTCCGACCACCGTCCCCAGCCAACTCTGGCCAAACCCTGTCGCCCCTGTCTTCCAGAGCACACCATCGAGATCCCCACTCCCAGGCACACCTGTCTGTGCCCTCCGTTCACCCGCGGGCGCCCCAGAACATCGTCTTCGACAAGCTCTGAGCGCCGCCCCGTCTGCTACTATCTCCGGCGACGTTTCCTGGTAAGCACCGACCACCCCACGCCCTCTCCTTCACGCACACAGCTTCGCCTTGATCTTGCGCTTCTAACCGCATCCGCGTTTTGCTTCGGAGTGAACCACAGCACCGCCCACGACGACCACCTGACGAACCCGACACCGTCCTCCACTCCGGCGAGCGATTAAACCCGCTCCAGTGTGCCCCTCGCCTCCTCGCGACCACGTTGAGCATCGCCACGATCCCCTGATCACGATGAGTATCCTCGTTTCCTCTATTTCTTCCTGTAACTGCCGTAGCGCCACGGCCTAAGCGTCGCCGCCAGTCGCCGCCGCGCAGCGCCGCCAGTTCTCGGTTGAGTTGCTGTGGACCGTAGGATTTAGATCCAAGCATTGCGATAGATTGACTAAACGAAGGGGTATCATATGCTCGGAGCTGCACGATGTTATTTAGATCCAACGCTCCGCATCAGTCGATCCGTGCGAACCGGTACTGCCCAACCAAAACGCGACGCGTGGCCAGTCTTCGATTTAAAACAGAATTTAAAATCTGATTTAGATGCAAATTTGAAACCCTTGTAACTTTTGATCCACACATCCAAAAATTGCGAACTTTATATCAATGGAATCAGTGGAACAAGCCCTAGCCAACCATGCAATGTGTTTAGTAAAAAGCTTCTGGTAAAATGTTTGTTTTTATAGAAACATTTGTCTGCTTGTTTAGGTTATAAAAATTATTCCAAAATGATTTTGAGGTTGAAATCTTTGCAAATTGGTTTGTGGTGAACCTACTGACCCTAGGAGCCAACTTGTGGATTTAAAAATGCATTTTGATGAAGTTTAGGATGGATTAATTGATTTAGCCCATTTCTAGCCAAATAAAAATATTGTTTTGATATGGAAATAATTTTGGAGTAAAAGCTTTGGGAAAATGATTTCAATGAAACCTACTGACCCTAAACACCAAGTTTTGAGAATTAGCAACTTATTTGGTGAAATACATAAAGTTTTTGATTTGATAAAAACATTTTCCACCACATAAAATGATGAATGGATTTAAAAATGGTTTATAGATAAAACCCTTTTGCAAATGACTTGCCACTTTAGAAAATGACCACTTTGAACCTTACAAAGTTTAGAGCCTAGTAGAAACCATCTTTGCAAATAAAACTATCTTATGCATGCTTGCATGCATGACTTAGTTCCTATGATTTTATGTGTGTGATGTATTGATTGAATATTGGTTGGAATGCAAGTTGATTTTGTGTTTGCTTGATTGATTTGTAGTGAAGTTAGAAAAGTGTGAAACTAGCAAGATCAAGAAGTGAACTAACATTCCCTACCAAAAAGGCAAGTGACACTATCATCTAAAGTCCCACTATTTTCATTATACTTAGTGGATTTTGAAACATGCATGAAAAGAATTTCTATACTTATGCTATGCTAAATCCTAATAGGATACCCTATACATTCCTTAGTGAAAACAATGTAGTTGATACATGCTTAGCCATGCTATATTTTGAAAAGAGATACATGTTGAGATTTTAGTTTTGAAATCGAGAAAAGACTTATGTTTTATATAATAAAACAAGGACTCAATGAACCACCTGGGTGGATGAGGATACTTTGAGTTTTGGAGAAGGTGGCAACAAAAGGAACCATGTCTATGGCAATCTCTTTGTGTTGTGCTCCAAAGGAAAACCACCCAGGAACTTAGAGATTGAACATGTTTCTCCAATTGTGGCTTTCGTGTACAACCACATGCTACTTATGGCTGTAGCTTAGTCAACTACATTGGGAAGACCCATGCATTGTCTTCAGGTTACTGAAAATGAAGGAACTTGGATTCCTACATGGGTACTGAAGACAAGCTAGCAATGGTGTATGGGAGGACCCCCTGGAAATACTTCGTCACATTGTCAATCTGCCAGTACTCCATCTTGGTGAGTACCAATCCAGCGGCCACTGGTGGCAACAAGATGAGAGTGTGACATGTGGGTAAAGTGTACAACTTCTGCAGAAGATAATAAAATCTAAGTACTAAGCCGTGCCCCAGTTATGGACAATACTGAGCAACTAAAGCTTGAATCTATGGGAAATCTCGACATTCCAATTTCTAAAAGAAAAACTTTTAAGTGATAACAAAATACTTGCAGCACTTGGGGGTACCAAGGAGCTCAAGAGATTTGGATAAAAACTTGCAACACTTGGGGATTTACCAAGGAGCTCAAGAGATTTGGATAAAAAACTTGCAGCACTTGGGGATTTACCAAGGAGCTCAAGAGATTTTGATGAAAACTTGAAGTACTTGGGGGTACCAAGGAATTCAAGAGATTTTGACAAAGACACTTGGGGATTTACCAAGGAGTTCAGAAAGATTTGACAAAGGAAACAAAACCATTTGAAAAGATAGGATAAATTATTGCTTTCTGCAAATGAGCCTAAAACCCTACTTAGCCAAATATGCATGTAATGATAGGATCAACTTATATTCAACATAGTAGTGAAACTTGCCAATACAATTCAAATGTATTGACCCTTGTGGATGTAACTTGTCATGTTGCAGGTTTGATTGATTTTAGTGAAGATTGATTGATTATGATTACAAAGTATACAACCAACATGTTTCCATGTGGCACTTTGAAGATGAAGGACCCCATGCTTATAGTTATTCCGCTGCAATGTAATGTAATAGCCAAATGAGCTATGTAAGATGTAATAAAATTATGTTATTACTGGTTATAAAGTTATATTAAGACCTTTGTTTCTTGTTATTACATCTTAACTGTGGATGCTAGCTATTGATCCAGAGACTAGCATTGTAAACACAGGGGACTCTACCTTATTTAAAGGTTGGGACCCTTACATGTTCGGAGCATAGAAAACAAAAAATTTCCTACGATGGGAACAACTATGTACCAAGATATATCTACTAGATACAAACAACGGGCGGATGTATATCCGTAGAGAACATACCCTTGAAGACCGACAAAGCTTAACGAGTCCAAACTTGTGGTTGATGTAGACGATCTCTTGCCGATCTCAAGATCGATAGGAAGTCCTAGCGCCGCAAAACAGCAGCGCATCCGTGCTCGCACACACGTTCGAGGCACCGAGCAACCTCGGCCTCCTCGCTCCAGCGATGTAGCGGAAGCACAACTCTTTCTTGCCGAAAAGCCACCGGGAACATGTATCTCGCTAGTCCGAGACCATGGGGGATAAATTCTAGAGGGGGAGATAGATCCTTCACGAGGAGGTGTGAGTGAGAGAGAGGGAGGGGGGCTCCTTTTATAGGGATAGGGGGGGCACCCAAGGGGCCATGCGCCCAGCCATGGGGCTGCCCCCAACTCTTCCACATTCATGTGGGTGTACACTCCACTCACAAAATGGCCCTTCAATTTTCTCCACTCAAAAACCCACTCAAATTCCCATTAAATTTCCACCAAATTTAATGAAAACTCTCATTAAATAAAACTCTTTTATTTTATTCAGAATTTTGTCAATTACTTTAATGACAAACATTCACAAATAACCCCTTGCTAGAATTCTATTTCACATGCATAACCACTTTATGCAATTTCACCCGAAAACCTGTTTCGGTATCTAGTGAAATAAATTCCTACGCTTGTTATTCTTTTCGGCATGAAACTTTTACTCCAATTGGATGTCGGTGTCTCTTAAGTGTGTCACCCTACGGTTTGTGAATAATGCGGACAAGATCGAGACCCCTCTCGGATCAATAATCAGAAGCGGGATCTGGAGACCCATACTGACTCCCACACATTCAACGATGACTTTCTTGTGATCGTCGGAACCTTTTACGCTAGTATCTTAATCCCTTTGTTTCACGATATATTACATGTCCGAGATTCGATCATCGGTACCTCCATACCTAGTTTCATCTCGTTACTGACATGCACTCTTTTCTCGTTCCCGTGATATAATATTCTAGTGATCAAATCACTTGCTTGCAAGCTAATCAATGTGATATCACCGAGAGGGCCCAGAGTATATATATCCGTCATCGGGATGAACAAATTCCACTCTCGATCCATGAGCCTCAAAATAACACTTTATTAGTTCTGAATCCATCTTTATAATCACCCTATTATGGTGTGATGTTTGATGTTATCAAGAAACTCTTCCGGTGTTAGTGATTGACATGATCTCATGGTCTAAGGATTAGGATCACTTTGTAAGTTGTTATAGCAATATAAACTCAATGAATTTGATCGTAATGCTATACTTCGGATGAATGTTCATCACACCATTACACTAATGTTGTGATCCCGTTATTAACAACATCCAATGTCCATGATCAGGAAACCTTGATCATCTTGTTAATCAACGAGCTAGTTTATGAGAGAGGCATAACTAGGAACTTCCTTTTTGTTTATTAAACACACATGTATTAACGTTTCCTTATTAATACAATTATAGCATGTAAAATAAACATTTATCATAAATAAGGAATACGATAATAACCACTTTATTATTGCCTCTCGGGCATATTCCCTTCAGTCTCCCACTTGCATTAGAGACAATAATCTAGTTTGAAAACTTTGCGTATTGAACACTTATGGCTTTCCGGTGTTCCATATACGCGATTGCAAGTGGTTAACATAATCTACGGAGCTGACGCTTTCAAGTCCGTGTGTATTTGCATGTCTTTGCGTCTTCACGCATCGCTCATTCTCCAATGAGATGGCATTGTATAAATTTGGTCTTTCGGTGAGACCTTTAGTTCCTTGGGGTTAAAACACGTCGATACTATTGTCATACAATATATCTGTAGTGTTAGCCCGTAGAGAACCGCACCTTAGTTTGATAACAAACTACTTGACACAAACTCCCTCCTTTGCTGCTACTATAGCAGTCATATACTTAGCCTTTTTCTTGTAGTATTCGTCACAATGTCTTAACTATGGATTTCATCCAAATCCATCATGGAATCTTCTTTCCATTGCATTGTGCCACCCATAGTTTAAATTGAGATAAACTTAATTTGTATCTTGTGACAAAACTAGTATCAATGTAACGCTTTACAATGAACTATTTGTAATTGTTTGTCACCTCTACACAAATATATTCTTAGTTCTTGCAAAAGATCATAAGAATATTCTCACTATCGTCCAATGATCATTTTATGATTCATTCTGGTATATGCTCATAACACTTAGAGCATAGGACATATCTGGATGTGTACATATCATGGTATGATTCATCAAAACATTCTCGTGATTTCACTCATCAAGTTTCAAAGCACTTGAATCTTGTTTCACTTATCAAGTGTCGATACACTTGAATCTTGATTCAATTCCTTTCCATGCAACAAGAACTGTTTCTTGTCGTTTCTATATTGAACTCCTTCAATATCTCATATATGTACGTTTGGCACGACCATATTAGCATCACAGTCTTTCCACTATAGACATTCATGCTAAATATTCGGGTTTTTCCTAAGTCTTTCATCGAAATGAAATTCTTAACCTTTGTCAATAAAAGATACATCATTTCTAATCAACAAGATGTCCTCCACATAATGTATTAGAAATATGTCTTAGCGCTCCCACTTAATTTCTTGCAAATGCAAGCATCTGCATCGTCTCTTGATGAAAACTCTTTTTCATCACGGTGAAGATTCCAACTCCGCGATGCTTACTTCAACCATTGAAGATTGCATGCCCTTTTAGCATCCTTTGAATTAACAAAACCCTTTGGATCGTGTCATGTACACGTCCTAGGTAACCATTCTATTAGAAGAATTTTGTTTTGTTTATTCATCTACCATATACCAAATTATATGTAGTGGTTGCTACTTTAATCCGTCCAGACTAAATATCGCTATGAAAGATCAAATCTTGTCATAGTCAACTCCTTGCACATTGTCGTAAAATACTTTACGACATGTCGACTATTTCATAGATGTGAAACATCCATGTCTGTTTCTTTATAGATCCAAATACGACCGATAGGTTTTTACACCTTTCCGGAGGGTCTTCCAACTTCAAAACTTGATTTCTCGTGTATGGAACTATCACGGATTTTATGGCTTCAACCCATTTGACGGAGTCAGGGCCCATCATCGCTTCTTTGCATATAGTCGGTTCATCATTGTCAAACAATAATGATTTACTCTCAAATCTTAGTATTTGATTGTTTATTTGACCGACTTGGTTCAATAAGAACTTAGATCTCCGTGACCACAACATTTGAGGCACATAAGCTATAAGCATTATGGCAGCCTTCAGAACGATTTTCGGCGCTGCGCAACTCAGCACATTTAGCTAAGGTTCGTTAACCTTATCAAAGTTCTATTGTCCTCCCACTTAACTTTTGCGAAAAATTCCTTTTTCAAGAAACTTCACATTTCAAGCGACAAACCCTTTTGTCCTCGGTGTTATGGAGGAATAACCAATTGTTATTCGAAATAACCTACAAACACATGCTCATCCGACTTCGGTTGTAAACATCTTACTTATGTTTAGCATACCAAAATTAAGAAATGACAAATTGAGTTTTACCCCAAACCATAACTTCCATGGTGTCATTTCAACGGATCAAGATGGAGCTCTTTTCAGTGTAAAAGCGGTAGTCTCTAAAAGATTTAATCTTTTGAAACATAATGGCAGTTTTATAAATAACACCTTTGATCAAACCATGTCACACAAGGTTTCATTACAAATCTCAAACACTCCATACTCCTATGGTGTTTCAGGAGATGTAAATCTAGGTGTTTTGCTAAACTTGCAACTCAAATAAATCCCTTTATGATAAAATCATAATTCATTTATTTTTCTTGTTACACTTGTAACTCAAATAAATCCCTTTATGATCAAATCATAAATCATTTATTTTCTTGTTACAATGATTTTGCACTTCATCTTGAAAGTCTTTGAAACGTTTTCAAATATTTCAAACTTCTTTCTCATTAAGTGAACATTCACTCAAATTTCCGGAGAAAGCATATGAAGTTGAAATCCATCGCTTACGACTATACATAATGGACTACATACATCGATATGTATAAATTCCAATAATTTAGTCTTTCGTTCTTCTTTGGCCTTTGAACGAAGTTTTAATTATCCCGAGGAAAGTTTCACAAGCGTCACTTGATCAAATCAAAGACTCCAAAAATCCATGAAAATGGAGTTTCATCATGTTTTATTTACAATATAATTTAAACAGCGATGTCACTTCATAAGTGATCTTTCAATCATTTGTCTTGCGACATTTTAGCATTAGGCTTTATGGATGTGATTTCTCTAACTAGATTTGTAAATCATCCATATTATATGGAATACGGTAATTATTTGAACAACCTTTGTTCTCATAATACCTGATTTAAATAACAATTATTAAAACAAATCTTGAAGTCAAGCTTTGATGTCAACGAGAAATACAAACAACGGCTTGTTTGTTTTCGATGAACATCATCACATATTCTCTTGCTAGTTACTTAGGCCATTTTGGTTCATGAATTGCGTTGTTCCGTATGAAATTTCATACCAACCAATTCGGTATTCAATACCCAAGAACCAAATTGTTTAACAAGCAAACAATACAACCATAACATGTATATCATCTATATACCTAAATTGGATATTTCCAATCTTTTATTTTCTGCCAAGTATATTTTATAGATTCTCATTCAGCATTTCTTTTTCCTTTTTAAAAGAATCTATCAACATCAACAGTGGCGCCATATACATGACACATAGTCCAAAGCGTGTATATTCAAATAATAATACCATTGAACTTGCACTTTGAAGTAGATCACCATCATCAAAATGATCGGTATTCTTTCAAAATCCATTCTTTAGTAATCTTTTAGTGTAGTAAACACTTTACATACATCTTCTATTCATCCTTATCAGGACGACTTTCATGATCAAGAAACTGTAGCTTATAAGGAGAATCGTGAGTATAACATTACTTTCCAAAACACTTTTTTGGATGATTAGGATGTCTAGCATCTCCAACCTTCGTAAATTCTCATCCAATATGAGAACATATATTATACTCTATCATATTGTAACCAAAACATTGTTTTAGATATCATTATATCTGCCACACATGATGGTTTCTGAAACAATTCTTTCAGCTCCTAGATAATCTTGATATTTAAATCAATAATCATGGAGGCAAACATGATACTTAAGATACTAACACTGGAATTGTTACTCTCGATTTAATACCAATTATTAAATTTCACGGAGTAAATAGAATTTTGCTGAAAGTTTGCAATAGGACTTTAAACTTTAGATTGACACTCAACACAATACGATACCAGTTCGTAAAGTATATATCCAGAATTCTATAGTTCTATTATCTCAATTACAACTATGCATAAGGTGGTAAACGAATGCCAATGACTACAACAAATAATGCGAATTCACTTTGATTTAATTTATATTAAATTGAGTTCTACTAACCCAAATTAGAAATGAACTCCCACTCAAAAATGACATCCCTCGTGTATTTTTGGTGATTACATGAACCAAATCCACTACACCACCTCCAATCATCACGTGAGTCGGTGTAGCTTCAAAGGCAAGCATCCATATGGTCATCATATCAAAACATATGACTCACGCTTAACCGTTCGGTCCGTGTTCCGAGGCCATGTATGTACATGCTAGGCTCGCCAAGTAAGAACCTTAGTATTCGCGTGTGTAACTGTCTTACACCCGAGATATGCTCGTGGATTCAAGTACACCCGATCATCACGTGATGTCTTGAAGCGACGAAACATTGTCGGTGCATACTTAAGGAAGAACACATTCTTATCTTGATATCTAAATGAGGATCATATTATTATGCTAATAAAACGCCAAACAAGCAATATAAGATGCAATCAAAACATCATATGTTTATAAGTGAAATGATATGGTTCCCGCACTTGATCTCCATCATGTGCATCGTGGTATGATCTCTATCATACCTCTATGTGTAAGGCCAAGGTCTATGGAACTTACACGCTATGTGTGTTGTAAGAGTATCATCTCATACTTCTACTTACAACATCACATATCATAACACTAGCCCAGCAACAATCTAAACTAGACGCCTCTAATTTATCCATTGCAAGTTTTACATGGCTTAGGGCTTTCGAAGATTGAACCGTTCTTACCTACGAACATTAACCACAACGAGGATAACCAAATTGTTGACAACTCGTTGCAAATTAGATATTGACTATAGTAGGAGAGACAGACACCCGCTAGCCACTTATGCAAAACTAGTTGCATGTCAAGCGTGGAACAGGTCTCATGTGCGAGGACATGTAAAGTTTGCCCGGGCCGCTTCATCCCACTATGCCACCAATATCCAAAGTACAACTAAGAAGAAATAAAATGATCATCATCGCCCATATATACTCATATGTGTACTACCCGTGCAAAGTATCTACACATAGATCCGGCTCTGATACCACTGTGGGGTTCGCAGCATAGAAAACAAAAAATTTCCTACGATGGGAACAAATATGTACCAAGATCTATCTACTAGATACAAACAACGGGCGGATGTATATCCGTAGAGAACATACCCTTGAAGACCGACAAAGCTTAATGAGTCCAAACTCGTGGTTGATGTAGATGATCTCTTGCCGATCTCAAGATCGAGAGGAAGTCCTAGCGCCGCAAAACAGCAGCGCATCCGTGCTCGCACACACGTTCGAGGCACCGAGCAACCTCCGCCTCCTCGCTCCAGCGATGCAGCGGAAGCACAACTCTTTCTTGCCGAAAAGCCACCGGGAACATGTATCTCGCTAGTCCGAGACCATGGGGGATAAATTCTAGAGGGGGAGATAGATCCTTCACGAGGAGGTGTGAGTAAGAGAGAAGGAGGGGGCTCCTTTTATAGGGAGAGGGGGGCACCCAAGGGGCCATGCGCCCAGCCATGGGGCTGCCCCCACCTCTTCCACATTCATGTGGGTGGACACTCCACTCACAAAATGGCCCTTTAATTTTCTCCACTCAAAAACCCACTCAAATTCCGATTAAATTTCCACCAAATTTAATGCAAACTCTCATTAAATAAAACTCTTTTATTTTATTCATAACTTTGGCAATTACTTTAATGACAAACATTCACATATAACCCCTTGCTAGAATTCTATTTCACATGCATAACCACTTTATGCAATTTCACCCGAAAACCTGTTTCGGTATCTAGTGAAATAAATTCCTGCGCTTGTTATTCTTTTCGGCATGAAACTTTTACTCCAATTGGATGTCGGTGTCTCTTAAGTGTGTCACCCTACGGTTCGTGAATAATGCGGACATGATCGAGACCCCTCAGGATCAATAATCAGAAGCGGGATCTGGAGACCCATACTGACTCCCACACATTCAACGATGACTTTCTTGTGATCGTCGGAACCTTTTACGCTAGTATCTTAATCCCTTTGTTTCACGATATATTACATGTCCGAGATTCGATCATCGGTATCTCCATACCTAGTTTGATCTCGTTACTGACATGCACTCTTTTCTCGTTCCCGTGATATAACATTCTAGTGATCAAATCACTTGCTTGCAAGCTAATCAATGTGATATCACCGAGAGGGCCTAGAGTATATCTATCCGTCATCGGGATGAACAAATTCCACTCTCGATCCATGAGCCTCAACATAACACTTTATTAGTTCTGAATCCATCTTTATAATCACCCTGTTACGGTGTGACGTTTGATGTTATCAAGAAACTCTTCCGGTGTTAGTGATTGACATGATCTCATGGTCTAAGGATTAGGATCACTTTGTAAGTTGTTATAGCAATATAAACTCAATGACTTTGATCGTAATGCTATACTTCGGATGAATATTCATCAAAACATTACACTAATGTTGTGATCCCGTTATTAACAACATCCAATGTCCATGATCAGGAAACCTTGATCATCTTGTTAATCAACGAGCTAGTTTATGAGAGAGGCATAACTAGGAACTTCCTTTTTGTTTATTAAACACACATGTATTAACGTTTCCGTATTAATATAATTATAACATGTAAAATAAATATTTATCATAAATAAGGAATACGATAATAACCACTTTATTATTGCCTCTCGGGAATATTCCCTTCAAGCCGAGCAAGAGCAAAGCAACGACGGGAGGAGGAGGAGGCAGAAAAGTTCAACCAGCTGCTAGGAATACTTGACAAGCAGTAGCAGATCGACGAACTTAGAGGAATAGCGCGCTTACATCAAGATCCTCCACTCGATATTACCGCCAACCCATCTCAGCGGAGAAGAAGCATTGCTGAATCGGAGGTCCCGTCGAACGATGCATCCTATACAGATGGCGGTCCCGGCTACCGCGTGGATGGAGTTAAGGAGCAGATAACTTGTGAGCTCCATATTAAATTGAAGAACTTATCTGTGAAGGTGGCGGTCGGATCGTCTTTGCCGGGTCTGCCTGACGCACGTTGGCATGGCCGTGAGATTCCACCTGGCTATGATAAAGTCGGGGTGGATCAAATCGTAAAGGATTGGGAGTCAATGGAGCTTGACATACCTGGACCTGAAGGTGAGATCACACTCGGAGAAGTACTTGGTGGGATCATTCTGTGGGAAAAGAACAACATATGGTTTCCTGGCTCGGCCCCAAGGATAACACTACCGCCTCCAAGTCGTCGCAGGTCTCCTTCACCTCCACCTCCACCTCCAAGAAGCCCACCCCATGATGACTACGACCACCACATCCCGAGTCCATCTCGATCTCCGCATGAGCTCAGTGATCTTCGCCTCCCGCTAAGGACAATAAGCGGAAGCGTGCTCCGTCAGTGAGTACTAAAGGACGCGGCAGCCCAAAATGGAAAATGTCGCCCCTCCCACAGTGCCTCGTAAGAATCTTCCCATCAGACCTTATGATCGTACTGTTGTGGAATTTGCAGCGATAGCAAAGGCCGAAGTGGCGGCCCATTTTGAGAAGAAAAAACCCGAGCCCGCTCCGGTATACACTAAGAAGCAAAAGGCATATGCACTTGATTTTATGAATACAAAATCGTAATATGAGTTGCACCATAAGCCAGATGAATATCTACACACACTTCAAAAAGAATTGGCGAAGAGCAAATCAAGCAAATCAAGTGCAAGCGGTAAAAAAACAGCAAGCACAGGTGCTAGCGGGACCAAAAATGGAATCAGTAAAAAATCATACGTTCATATTCTTAGACAACAGGACAAACAAACGATCGCACCCCTCAAGGTTGTTTCAGAAACCGCTCCTCTTCTCGCACAACATCCACTAGATATGACAGTAGTTGCGGAGTTGGCGGCCAGCATGAAAATTAGTCTTGATGAACTGTTAGGCCCCCAACTCGACCTTCTACCCAAGATTCCAATAGCCCCTAGATATGTAGAAGGTGAGTCTTTGGTCAGTAAAGAGGGGCTGAAAGAACTGCCAACACAAATGCGGAATCTCCATAAATGGTACTCGGCGGTCATAAAGCAAGGGAGAATAATGATTGTAGCCAATGTCCCACATGAGTACTTCTTCAGACCCGAAGAGGTCCATATTGAGTTTCCAGAACTGTTCCAGTTATACCATCTCGACGCCCTAGACAAATCCATCCTCAACTGCTATTGTATGTAAGTTGTTGAATTCATGGTCTACATGTTCAGTTTTTCAGTTGTTCAGAACATGTAATTATCCTTATTATGCAGAATGAAGATGCTGGAATGTAAAAGAAAAGTAATCTATTATATTGGGTTCATTGACCAAGATAACGTGCATATAGCCACGCTAACGGATAACCCCGAGGAGATCGAGGAAAACATTCTAAGGTTTCTACTGGAGAAAAATTTCACTGACCACATACTGTTTCCTTCAAATTTTAGGTGAGGGTCTTACTCTGTTGTACACATTCACTTTTGATTAGTCGATGCTAATAAGTGTAATGGCGATGAGTTCTTGATGTATATATAAATGTTTGCAGCTTCCACTGGGTTCTGCTAGACATTCAACTTGATAAGGGAAGAGTTGATTTCATGGACCCATCAAAGAGAAACCTGGAAGATTTCCGCAGCATGCAGGACATGCTCCAGAAGTAAGTTTCACGCTATCCGATTCAAGCGCGAGGTTACGGGTGTATTTAGTGAGAAGCTGACGTTTAGGGCGGTCTCGGTAAGTAGCACGTGATATGTCTGTGCATCTCTTTACTTCTAGTTTCAATACAATAATGATGCTCTAGATTATTATTTTGATTGAAATCTACTCTCGTAAAGTGCACGAGGCAGCCAAGGGGGTCGAATCTATGTGGATTCTACGTAAGCGAGTTCATTCACATGTTTACCACCGAACACAATGATTATAGAGTCGACATAAGCAATGCATTCACACCATCATTTTCACACCATAATTTTATTGCTGTCACCTTTTGTTATCATGATTGATATTCATATTGATCTCCTTTTTCTTATATATAGTTCAAGAGAATGCGGGATCAACTACTACCAGAGAAACGCGTACTAGCAATTGCGGAGGAGTTGGCGGGATTTATTTTCAAAGAGATCGTAGACGATGCCGGAGAATTTAGTGTAAATAGGCGCTACTGATCTCCATGTAATCAAATAGACGTGCTCTAGTCCCGGTATTTTGTGATCTCCATGTAACTATGTAAACTGTATATATTTGTATGTTCGATTTCGTAATACAAGTTATCTTATATATATGCACGAACGTGTACGATATGTGGTGTCGTACAAATATTCAAAAACCATTTTGAAATGAAAAATGAATAAATAAAACAATACAAAATGAATTCTCTGTCACGGCAAATCACTAGTCCTAGTTAATGCTCTGCCGCGGTAGAGAAAAGGAGCAAAATGCTGTCGCGGCAGAGACCTACTAGTCCCGGTCCATAACACCAACCGGGACTAGTGGGGGTGCATCCTGAGCGCGCTGGGGCAGCCACGTGGACATCCACTAGTCCCGGCTGGTAACTGGGCCGAGACTAGTGTTGGGCCTCTAGTCCCGCTTGATTAGTCCCGGTTCAAATATCAGGACTAAAGGCCCTTACGGCCCGGGACACTAGAGGCCCTGTTTCCACTAGTGTGTCAAGCTGACGCCGACGAGACTGACGATCCTTTACCATCATGGCAATGGTCTAGTTCTTCTTGACAGCGATGGCATGCTTGTGGTTGACGTAGGAGCGGGCATTGTCTAACTCCTTCTGATGGTCATACATCATGAAGCTAAGATGGTACACTTTATTCTTAAGCTTAGGGTTATATGGTGCCTCCAGTGGCTGTCCCATAACATCACGCCTTAGATAGAACTCAAAGCGGGTACCCTTGATCTGATTGATGCTTTTCCCACAAAGACGGGCAAGAGCTTCCTACATGGCCCTGGCAAGTCCATCTAGCCAATTGTTCTCTCGAATGGTGAACTAAATTCCCTCTGAGGTGGGGGTTTCAATCTTTTCTCGGAGACTTGCAACAATCATCCATTGCAATTCCTCTCCTTCCTATCGTTGAGCTGAGCTATGAAGAACTTGGGGTGCGGGCGCTCCAAAAGTTCCGAAAGCTGGTTCAAGTCACGCTCAAAGATGAGATCTCCTCCATTCCCCAACTGATAAAACTTGCTATACTTCATGTCCATCTATAAGAATATAGGATGAGTAAGTTAGTAGAGTTATCAAGTGTGTCAAATTTTATGTAAGTTTGCAAGAATTTTTGAGGAAATGAAAGTTTTTGAAAGAATCTTGGTGATAAGAATTAGAATAGGTTTTCACGAATACTCACTTCCTTTTGTTTTGAAACTAAATTTTTGATTAAGCGTCCATTTGAAACTAGGGTCTCCTATGGTCAACTTGGCTCTGATACCAACTTGACAACACCCAGATTTTTAATCCTAGATGCCTGTTATGCCATACATCGCAATCCCAGGATTACTATTTTGCAAGACGTAACAGATTGGATATCACAGTACATCATCCATTATAAACCATACATAAGGCCTTACAACAAATAAAGGACCTCTTGATCCAGTCTTAATACAATCATAGCAGCGGAATAACGTAATGATAACGGTAATGTAGGCTAAGCTCCCTCTTGATGGTCACAGGCAATGCTGACGATGAGAGATGATCCATGTTGTCGTGACCTTCCTGCGGTCCATCCTCCTGATAGTCACCTTCATAGTCTAGCCACGGGAATAGCCAGGGACAAAGCCATGAGTACTCTTTAATTACTTGCAAACCAATACTAACAAGTGAAGGGGTTTTGAGTAGGGATACTGAGCTCTATGTTGTTTTGCAAAAACCCAGGTTTAGCTTAACTAAGTTCAGAAGCAAATAAAGTCTAGCTTAAAGTTTTATAACACCTAAGTGGCAACTTGAATTTCATATAACAACCATGTTGTGGTCAAGTCAAAGTCACGATTCATTTCACCAGTCATTTTGAAAACATCTGACGACGGAACAGTATGGCCACTCCAACTGTCCATAACCGCGGACATGGCTATTCGAATAGTTTGACACTCTGTAGAGGTGGTACACTTTCACCACAATATTCGATACATCCGTCAGGAACAATCTTGAATTCACCATACTCAATATGCGGATAATCAATCCTAACCTTTCAATTACACGCCCTAGTATAGGCACCTCTCCTATCAATTTTGCCTCCCAACCATGACCAACTATCATCTTGGGAACTGCACAGGTGGACAATCTTCACAAGGTAGCCTCAGCTCAAACCTTTGCCACAAGGGAACCCATACTAAGGTATATAAACTTCCAGTAAAGCCCTACCCAAATTTCAAGTATTGTGGTTATACAGTAGAATTGGAATGGTATCGCATCCAGACAACCATCAGTTTTATAAAGGGCTAAGGCTCATGCCTTAACATTTTCATCATCAAAATCATCTGGTGTTCAAGAACACATGTCAAAACATTTCATTAGAATGACTCATCATTCTAAGATTTTCATAATCACTTTCACCAAGTATTCCCATCTAAAGTGATCAAGTTTTAGGTTTAGCACTAGCATCTACAAGTGGGGGTATACACTAATGAAGGGTGGTAAACAAGTGTGAAATCTAAGTTCAATCACATGCCTTAGGATGACATCAAGATTTATCTACCATAGGTCAAGTTTTATGCTCTTTATGCTACATTTAAATATCCTTCTAAAATCTACAAATCACTAAGTAGATTCCAAGGAAAGCTTTGATAAAGAAATAAAATAAGTAAGCTTGCAATTAAAACTAGGATTGGATATCAACTGGTCTAATCTTGCAAGTAAAACTTGCATGGTTTAGCTTAGCTTGCTAAGATAATAGCCTGCTAAGTTCCAAGTATGACCTTGCATAATTGAAAGTAGGATAGCTTGCTAATTCAACTTGTAGTGTTAGGCTTGTCTTGAGTAGTGTAGTGGTTGAAGTTCTCCTCGTCTTCTTCCTCGTAGTATTATCCTTCCTCCTTGTATTCTTGTTTGGTACTAGCGTCTATAAATAAATACGAGGTACACAATCACCAAAAAATACTTAACTAATTCTATTTAGCACACAAGGGTTCACACTAGATGATCTAGCATCATCTCTATTATCACAAAGATTAAAGCACTTGTCTTATTTATTTTATTTTAGAAAAGTAATTTCTACTCATTGACAAACTACATAAGATTTAATATTCTCCAACTAAAACATGGGATAATGTTGACACATGTCCTCACCACATATTTCATTACTTGGGAATGTGATTTAAAATGGTGTCACAAATTAATAAGGTTTAACCCTTTTATTTTAATTAATAAAGTGACTAGAATGGCCTATGTGGCATTCTTTTATTGCTTTATCATTATTTCTGGAAGTAAACCTAGATATTTTTACATATTCAGAAAGGTCTGGTTAAATGTGATTTTTTAGAGTTTGAATCAACTCAAAAGATTTTGTGGTTGAATTTTGAAAAATGTTTGAATGCAGAAAATCTTCTGCCTTGTTATTTTTACTATAGGTGATCTACAATTCTAAAGGGCTTGAAACCAACGGTATTGGATTAAGAATTCCAATACCTTTTTAATAAAATTGGTTTCATGCAATTTGGTTTAGTGAATCTACCTGGGTTGATTTTTGAATCTAGGTACAGAACTAAGTTTGAAACTAAATGGAAAAACCTAAATTCAAACTACTGGATCGCGCGGGAGTTTAACTGGGCCGTCCCACGGCGCATAGCGCGCGCGGGTGGGTTTAAGTGGATGTCCCCACCAGTAAGCAAGACAAGGGGGTGCGAAGCGGTACAGGGCAATCTCATCCACACGATCAACCTCTAATCGAACAGTTGTGACTTATCATCTCCATCGGGCAACGCCGGCGAGACAGAACCCTAGCGTGGCCAGCGGGGGTCGTGTGAGGCTCACCGGGGCTCAGGCGATGGTCAGCGATGGGGGCGAACGACGAAGTCGACGACTGCGAACCTCCTAGTACCGGTGGCTTCTCCTGGGACGGCTCCAATCGCTCGCTTATCTTCTCCTCCTCCGCGGAAGACTCTGGTGAAATTCCGGTGACCTGCTGCTCGCCTTGCTCTGGGGATGAGGTGGGGGTGGTTCTAAGAGAGAGGGGACTATGTTGGTATGAAGAAATTGAACGGGGGTGGCCTCTATTTATAGTGAAGCGAGGGAAGAGGCGATTTGAGCTCGTCGGGTCATTTGCCTGATGAGCTAAAGGGATGGGCGATGGTAGGGGGTGGTGCTGTGTTCCCTGGCGGTGCTCAATGGCATGTGTAGGGTTCGCATCAAAGAAAACAAAAAAAATTCCTACGATGGTAACATCTAAGTACCAAGATCTATCTACTAGATACAAGCAACGGGTGGATATACATCCACAGAATACGGGTTAACGAGGTTGTACTCGTGGATGATGTAGACGAACGCTTACTGATCTCAAGATCGTGATGAAGTCCATCTGGTCCAGCCGGTCCAGCACCTCAAAGCAGTGGTGCATCCGTGATCGCACACACGTACGAGTACCCCGACAACTTCGGCACCCTCGCTCCAGCGAAGCAGCAGAAGCAACAAATCCTTCCAGAAAAAGCCACCAGGAACATGTATCTCGCTGATCCGAGACCATGGGGAAATTGTAAAGGAGGGAGAGAGATCCTTCGCGAGGAGGTGTGTCTTGAGAGGAGGAGAGGGGGGCCTTTTATAGGGGAGAGGGCGGCACCCAAGGGGCATGGCGCCCAGCCATGGGGGCTGCCCCCACCTCTCCCACATGGGTGGAGCTTCCACTCAAAATGAAAAGCCTCCACTTCCATAAAAGAGCCTCCACTCAAAAATCCACTCACATGCATTAAATTTCCACCAAATTTAATGCAAGCTCTCATTTAAATAAAACTCTTTTATTTATTTATTCAGAATTTTGTTAATTACTTTCATTAACAAACATTCACATAAAACCCCTTGCTAGTATTCCATTTCACATGCAGAACCAGTTTCAGCAATTTCAACCGAAACAATTCCAGTGTCTAGTGAAATAAATTCCTGCGCTTTCCTTTTCTTTTCTGACCTATCATTTGCTCTGAATGGTGTCAGTATCCCTTAAGTGTGTCACCCTACGGTTCATGAATAATGCAGACATGATCGAGACCCCTCTCCGATCAATAATCAGCAACGGGACTTGGAGATCCGTACTGACTCCCACACATTCATCGATGACTTCTGTGATCGTGTGAACCATTTACGCTAGTATCTTAATCCCTTTGTTTCACGATATATTACATGTCCGAGATTCGATCATCAGTATCTCCATACCTAGTTTGATCTCGTTACTGACATGCACTCTTTTATCGTTCCCGTGATATAAAATTCTAGTTCTCAAATCACTTGCTTGCAACCTAATCAATGTGATATCACCAAGAGGGCCTAGAGCATATCTATCTATCATCGGGATGAACAAATTCCACTCTCGGTCCATGAACCTCAACATAACACTTTAGTAGTTTTGAATCCATCTTTATAATCACCCAGTTACGGTGTGACGTTTGATGTCATCGAGAAACTCTTCCGGTGTTAGTGATTGACATGATCTCATGGTCTAAGGATTAGGATCACTTTGTAAGTTGTTATAGCAATATAAACTCACTGGCTTTGATCATAATGCTATACTTTGGATGAATGTTCATCACATCATTACACTAATGTTGTGACCTTGTTATTAACAACATCCAATGTCCATGATCAGGAAACTTTGATCATATTGTTAATCAACGAGCTAGTTTATAAGAGAGGCATAACTAGGAACTTCCTTTTTGTTTATTAAACACACATGTATTAACGTTTCCGTATTAATACAATTATAGCATGCAAAATAATCATTTATCATAAATAAGGAATACAATAATAACCACTTTATTATTGCCTCTCGGGCACATTCTCTTCAGTCTCCCACTTGCACTAGAGACAATAATCTAGTTTGAAAACTTTGCGTATTTGAACACCTATGGCTTTCTGGTGTTCCATATACGCAACTGCAAGTGGTTAACATAATCTACGGATCTGATGCTTTCAGGTCCATGTGTATTTGCATGTCTTTGCGTCTCCACGCATCACTCATTCTCTAATGAGATGGCATTGTATAAATTTGGTCTTTTGGTGAGACCTTTAGTTCCTTGGGGTTAAACCATGTCGATACTATTGTCATACAATATATATTTACTGTTAGCCCGTTGTGAACCACACCTTAGTTTGATAACAAACTACTTGACACAAATTCCCTCCTTTGCTGCTACTATAGCAGTCATATACTTAGACTTTTGTTGTAGTATCCGTCACAATATCTTAACTTTGGAATTCATCCAAATCCATCATGGAAACTTTCTTTCCATTTCATTGTGCCACCCATAGTTTAAATTGAGATAAACTTAATTTGTATCTGACAAAACTAGTATCAATGTGTAACGCTTTACAATGAACTATTTGTAATTGTTTGTCAGCTCTACACAAATATATTCTTAGTTCTTCCAAAAGATCATAACAAAATCCTTACTATCGTTCAATGATCATTTTATGATTCATTCTGGTAAATGCTCATAACACTTAGAGCATAGGACATATCTGGATGTGTACATATCATGGTATAATTGATCAAAACATTCTCGTTATTTCACTCATCAAGTGTCAAAGCACTTGAATCTTGTTTCATTTATCAAGTGTCGACACACTTGAATCTTGATTCAATTCCTTTCCATGCGATAAGAACTGTTTCTTATCGTTTCTATATTGAACTCCTTCAATATTTTATATATGTATGTTTGGCACAACTATATTAGCGTCACAGTCTATCCACTATAGACATTCATGCTAAATATTCGGCTTTTGCCTAAGTCTTTCATCGAAATGAAATTCTTAACCTTTGTCAATAAAAATTACATCATTTCTAATCAACAAGATGTCCTCCACATAATGTATTAGAAATATGTCTCAGCGCTCCCACTTAATTTCTTGCAAATGCAAGCATCCTCATCGTCTCCTGATGAAAACTCCTTTTCATCACGGTGAAGATTCCAACTCCACGATGCTTACTTCAACCATTGAAGTTTGCATGCCCTTTTAGCATCCTTTGAATTAACGAAACCCTTTGGACCGTGTCATGTACACGTCCTAGGTAACCATTCTATTATTAGAAAATTGTTTTGTTTATTCATCTACCATATACCAAATTATATGTGGTGCTTGCTATTTTAATCCATCCAGCCTAAATATCGTTATGAAAGATCAAATCTAGTCAAATTCAACTCCTTGAACATTGTCATAAAATACTTTATGACATGACGACTATTTCATAGATGTGAAACATCCATGTCTGTTTCTTTATAGATCCAAATACGACCGATAGGTTTTTACACCTTTCCGGAGGGTCTTCCAAGTTCAAAACTTGATTTCTCATATATGGAACTATCACGGATTTTATGGCTTCAAGCCATTTGACGGAGTCAGGGCCCATCATCGCTTCTTTGTATGTAGTCGGTTCATCATTGTCAAACAATAATGATTTACTCTCAAATCTTGGAATTTGATTGTTTATCCGACCGACTTGGTTCAATAAGAACTTAGATCTCGATGACTACAACCTTTAAGGCATATAAGCTATGAGCCTTATGGTAGTCTCCGGAACCATTTTCGGCACTGTGCAACTCAGCACATTTAGCTAAGGTTTGTTAACCTTATCAAAGTTCTATTGTCCTCCCACTTAACCTTTTGCGAAAAATTCCTTTTTCAAGAAACTTCACATTTCAAGCGATAAACCCTTTTGTCCTTGGTGTTATGGAGGAATACCCAATTGTTATTCGAAATAACCTAGAAAGACATCCTCATCCGACTTCGGTTGTAAACATCTTACTTATGTTTAGCATACCAAAATTTAAGAAATGAAAATTTGGGTTTTACCCCAAACCATAACTTCCAGGGTGTCATTTCAACGGATCAAGATGGAGCTCTTTTCAGTGTAAAAGCGGTATTCCCTGAAGCTTTAATCTTTTAAAACATAATGGTAGTTTTATAAATAACACCTTTGATCCAACCATGTTAAAACAAGGTTTCATTAGAAATCTCAAACACTCCATACTATTATGGTTTTTCGGGAGATGTAAATCTAGGTGTTTTGCTAAACTTGCAATTCAAATAAATCCCTTTATGATAAAATCATAATTTTTTATTGTTACACTTGTAACTCAAATAAATCCCTTATGATAAAATCATAAACCATTTTATTTTCTTGTTACAATGAATTTTCACTTCCTCTTCAAAGTCTTTGAAACATTTTCAAATATTTCATACTTCTTTCTCATTAAGTGAATATTCAATAAATTTCTGGAGAAAGCATATGAAGTTGAAATCCATCGCTTTTGACTATACATAATGGACTACATACATCGATATGTAGAAATTCCAATATTTTAGTCAATCGTTCTTCTTTGGCCTTTGAACGAACTTTTAATTATCCTGACGAAAGTCTCACAAGCGTCACTTGATCAAATCAAATACTCCAAAAATCCATAAATATGGAGATTCTTCATGTTTTCTTTCCAATATAATTTAAACGGCGATGTCAATTTGTCAGTGATCTTTCAATCATTTGTCTTGCAACATTTTAGCATTAGGTTTTATGGATGTGATTTCTCCAACTAGATTTGTAAATCATCCATCTTATATGGAATAAGGTAATTATTTGAACAACCTTTGTTCTCATAATACCTGATTTAAATAACAATTATTAAAACAAATCTTGAAGTCAAGCTTTGATGTCAACGAGGAATACAAATAATGGTTTGTTTGTTTTCGATGAACATCATCACATATTCTCTTGCTAGTTAATTAGGCCATTGTGGTTCATGAATTGTGTCGTTCCGTATGAAATTTCATACCAACCAATTCGGTATCCAATACCCAAGAACCACATTGTTTAACAAGCAAAGAAAACAACCATAACATGTATATCATCCATATACCTAAATTGGATATTTCTAATCTTTTATTTTCTGCCAAATATATTTTATAGATTCTCTTTCAGCATTTCCTTTTACTTTTTAAAAGAATCTATCAACATCAACAGTGGCGTAATATACATGACACATAGTCCAAAGCATGTATATTCAAATAATAATACCTTTGGACCTGCACTTTGAAGTAGATCACCATCATCAATATGATCGGCATTCTTTCAAAATCCATTATTTAGTGATCTTTTAGTGTAGTAAACACTTTACATACATCTTCTATTCATCCTTATCATGACGACTTTCATGATCAAGCTAATGTAGCTTATAGAGATGAATCGTGAGAATAACGTTACTTTCCAAAACCCATTTTGGATGATTAGGATCTCTAGCATCTCCAACCTTTTAAAATTCTCATCCAATATGAGAACATACATTATACTCTATCATATTGCAACCAAAACATTTTTTCAGATATCGTTATATCTGTCACACATGATGGTTTCTGAAACAATTCTTTCACCTCCTAGATAAACTTGATATTAAAACAATCAAGAATCATGGAGGCAAACATGATACTTAAGATACTAACACTGGAATTGTTACTCTCGATTAATACTAATTATCAAATTTCACGGAGTAAACAGAGTTTGCTGAAAGTTTACAATAGGACTTTAAACTTTAGATTGACACTCAACACAATATGATACCTGTTTGTAAAGTATATATCCAGAATTCTATAGTTCTATTATCTCAATTACAACTATGCATAAGGTGGTGAACGAATGCCAATGACTACAACAAATTATGCAAATTCACTTTGATTTAATTTTTGATAAATTGAGTTCTACTAATCCAAATTAGAAATGAACTCCCACTCAAAAATGACATCCCTCGTGTCTTTTTGGTGATTACATGAACCAAATCCACTACACCAAGTCCGATCATCACGTGAGTCGGTGTAGCTTCAAAGGTGAGCATCCATATGGTCATCATATCAAAACATATGACTCATGCTTAACCTTTCGGTCCGTGTTCCGAGGCATTGTCTGTACATGCTAGGCTCGCCAAGTAAGAACCTTAGTATTTACGTGTGTAAAATTGTCTTACACCCGAGATATGCTCATGGATTCAAGTACACCCGATCATCACGTGATGTCTTGAAGGGACGAAACATTGTCGGTGCATACTTAAGGAAGAACACATTTTTATCTTGATATCTAAATGAGGGATCATCTTATTATGCTAATAAAACGCCAAACAAGCAATATAAGATGTAATTAAACATCATATGTTTATAAGTGAAATGATATGGTTCCCGCATATGATCTCCATCATGTGCACCGTGGTATGATCATGTTGGAGATATGCCCTAGAGGCAATAATAAATGTAGTTATTATTATATCTTTGTGTTTATGATAAATGTTTACATTCATGCTATAATAGTATTGACAAGGAAACCATTGATACTTGTGTGATTTGTAAACTTAATTTGAAGTCCCTAGTATAGCCTCTATACTTCACTAGCTTGTTGGTTGATTTATGATTGTGGTTTCCATATCATGAACATTGAGATGTTATCAACAACAAGATCATATCGTTAGGAGAATGATATGGTGGACATACTCCTATAGATAAGCGTAGCATAAAGATCAAGTCCTTTCAATAGTTCCCCTGCTATAAGCTTTCCGATACATAGTAACCTCATTCCTTCGACCATGAGATCATGCATATCACCTCTACGGATGGATGCTTTGATGACATCAAACACCACACCGTAACTGGGTGGCTATAAAGGTGGCATTAAGTGTTCGGAAAGCATTGGTTGAAACACATGGATCAAGAGTGGGATTTGTCCATCCACATGACGGATAGATATACTCTGGGCCCTCTCGGTGGAATGTCATCCAATTGGCTTGCAAGCATGTGACTTGGTCACAAGGGAGCACATATCACGGAACGAGAAAAGAGTACTTATCGATGTGAGGTTGAACTAGGTATGCAGAGATACCGACGATCATAACCTCGGATAAGTAACATATCGTGAGACAAAGGGAAATTGGTATCGTATGTAAGTGGTTCATTCGATCGCAAAGTAATCGTAGAAATATGTGGGAGCCATATGAATTTCCAGATTCCTCTATTGGTTATTGTTCGGAGAAGTGTCTCGATCATGTCCGCATAATTCACGAACCGTAGGAGACACACTTAAGGATTCGACGTTGTTTGAGTAGTTATGGTATTATGAGAAAAAGACCGAATGTTGTTGAGTCTCGGATGGGATCCGGGATATCACGAGGTGATCCGGAATGGTCCGGAGAATAAGATTCATATAAGGAAAGTCCCGTTTGAGTTCGGGAATGATTCCGTGTTTTCATCGGGAATGTTCTAGAAGGTTCCGGATTGTCCCAAGACTCGGGGAAGGGTACATGAATGTGTCATTGCTCATTGAATGATTGCATCATGTACTAAGTGTTCTTGCTGTCCCAAATAAAGGATTAAATTGAATCCTAAAACAGAAAAGTCAAATGTCCAGTTTGAAAGTCAAACCGCAAAACAAGAAACTGTGGGAAACAAGCAAGAGGAGTTGGAACCAACTGAGGAGGAGTTGGACTCCTCCAGCCGGCGCCACCCTAGGCGAGTTGGGAGGGACTCCCTCCTCCCTGCGCCAAGGACCCCCTCCCATATAAGGAGGGCAGGGCCTCCCATAGACACATAACTTTCTACTCTAGATCTCCGGTTTAGAGCCGCTTGGTTTAGAGCTTCTAATTGCTTTAGCCAGCGGTTTAGAGCCTTCTAATTGGTTTAGAGCCTTCTAATTGGTGTGTCTAATTACTAGACCACTAATAGCCTCTCTCATAAGCTCCACCATACTGCACCGGCTTAAGGCGAAGCCTGGGATCTCCCTCTACTTCCTGTACCACGCCGTTGTCTTTGCGGAATCGCGAGGAGTGCTACAACCTCACCTGCTGGAACAAGGGAGAGGAAGGTCTTCACGAGTACCGAACGTGTGACCGATCGGGAGCGCTGCGAACGTGGCGCGGAAGGATCGTCTACGCGATCTTGAGATCGGAAGTGTACGACTACATCACCCACGAGAATCTGCTCTCGTTAACCGCTTTGGAATCTTCGAGGGTGAGTTCCTCTATCGGCTCGTTGCTACAATCTAGTAGATAGATCTTGGCTTGTTTGTTTGTATGCGATAGAAAATTTTTGTTTTCCATGCTACGAACCCCCACAGTGGTATCAGAGCCGTGTCTATATGTAGATCTGTTGCACGAGTAGAACACAATGGTCATTGTGGGCGTTGATGCTTTTATTGTAGATTGCTTTTTGTGTACTTTGCATCTTGCGGTATGTTGGGATGAAGAGGCCCGGGCTAACCTTACATGACATCGTTCATGAGACTTGCTCCACGCTTGACATGCAACTTGTATTGCATAAGTGGCTTTATGGTGTCTGTTTCTCCTAGCATAGTTAAGATCCAATTTACAACGGGTGATCAACAATGCTAGTATCAATGTTGTGGTTCTTGTTCGTAAGTTAGAACGACACTTATTGAAAGCCCCAAACCACGTAAAATATGCAAAGAAAGTAGAGGCGTCTAACTTTGTTTTGCAGGGTGTGCAGTGATGTGATATGGCCATGATTGTGATTATATTTGATGTATGCAATGTTCCTTATTGTAAGTTGGCAACCGGCAGGAGCCATATGGTTGTCTTTAATTTATGTTAAGACCCGCGTGTCTATTCAAAGTAGTTCTAATAGTTGAAGCCGGTGGACGACAACCATGGAGAAGCGTCATTGACCTTGATGCAATGCCGGTGATGATGGAGATCATGTTCGTGCTTGAAGATGGAGATCGGAGGCACGAAGAAGAAAGGCCATATCATATCACATATATATTGAATTGCATGTGATGTTAATCCTTTATGCATCTTGTATTGCTTAGTAGACGACGGTAGCATTATAAGATGATCCCTCATGCACATCAATTTCAAATCATAAAGTGTTCACCCTTAGTTAGCACCGTTGCTAAAGCTTGTTGTTTCGAAGCACCACGTGATGATCGGGTGCTAGATTCTGCAAGTGTATACAACGTGAGCAGATTTGCTCATGCGTAAACTAAGGTTTGATCTTGACGAGCCTAGCATGTATGCACATGGTCTCGAACACGGATCACCGAAAGGTAAAGCATGAATCATATAGTAAGATATGATGAACATGACGATTGTTCGCCATTGAAACTATGTCAACTCGTGATGATCGGTGTTGATATGGTGGATTTGGTTCGTGTGATCACTAAAACAATGTGAGGGATATTGTTTTGAGTGGGAGTTCACCTAGTTTAATTTCATTAATTAATTTGAACTCAATTTGTCATAAACTTAGTCTAAACTATTGCAAATATGTTGTAGATCAATGGCAGCCCCTACCATCAATTTTAATGCCTTAGAGAAAGAAAAGTTGAAAAACAATGGAAGCAACTCATGGATTGGTTCCGCAATTTGAGGATTGTCCTCACAGTGGTAATTTGACCTATGTGCCGGATGCACCGCTGGTGACCCACCAACTGCTTCCGATGAAGTAAAGAATGTTTACCTCGCCTAAGAATCAAGATCCATAGTTTAGTGTGCTATCTTGTATGGTTTAGAATCGGAGCTTCAGAAAAGGTTTGAAGAGTCAGACCCATATGATATTGTCGAGGATCTCAAATTGATTTTTGAGACTCATGCGGCAATTGAAAGCTATGAGGCTTCTGAAAGTTCTTTAACTGCAAGATGGAAGAGGGCAGCTCCGTCAGTGAGCATGTGCTTAAGATGTCTGGGCACGCAAACAAACTTCAAAGCTTGGGTATAGTGATTCCTAATGCTTTGGGGATTTACCGTGTCCTCCAATCACTACCACCAAGTTACAAGAACTTTGTGATGAACTACAACATGCAGAACATGAACAAGACGTTGCCAGAACTCTTTGCCATGTTGAAATCTGCAGAAGTGGAGATCAAGAAAGAGCACCAAGTGTTGTTGGTCAATAAGACCACCAAATTCAAGAAAGGCAAGTCTAAGCAAAAGGGACACTTCAAGAAGGGTGGTAAGAAAGCTACCACGCCTTAAGAAGACCAAGGCTGGACCTAAGCCCGACTTGAGTGCTTTTACCGCAAGGGAGAAGGTCATCGAAGCGGAATTGCCCAAAGTACTTGGCGGATCCAAGAACGGCAACATCAAGAAGAAAGGTATATCTGATATATATGTTATTGATGTGTATCTCACTAGTACTCGTAGTAGTGCCCGGTATTTGATAATCGTTCGGTTGCTCATATTTGTAACTCAAGCGAAGTCTGCAGAATAAACGAAGCTAGCGAAGAACGAGGTGACGATGCGCTGGGAAACGGATCAAAGGTTGATGTGATCGCGGTGGCACGCTACCCCTTCATCTACCATCGGGATTAGTTTTATACTTAAATAATTGTTATTTGGTGCTGCGTTGAGCATGAACATTATATCGGGATCTTGTTTATTAAGCAGATTTACTTGTTTAAATCTGAGAATAATGGTTGTTCTATTTATATAAGTAATATGTTTTATGCACATGCACCTTTGATAGATGGTATATTCTTATTGAATCTCGATAGTGGAAATACACATATCAACAACATTGAGGCTAAACGTTTGAAATCAAGCGATAATTCGACCTATGTGGCATCGCTGCCTTGGTCACATCGGAGTGAAACGTATGAAGAAACTCCATTCCGATGGACTTCTTGAATCACTTGATTTTGAATCACTTGAAAGATGCGAAGCATGTCTGATGGGAAAATGACTAAGACTCCATTTTCTGGTATGATGGAGCGAGCTACGGACTTATTGGAAATCATACATACCGATGTGTGTGGTCCAATGAGTGTAGCGTCGCGCGGTGGTTATCGTTATGTTCTTACCTTCACGGATGACTTGAGTAGATATGGATATATCTATTTCATGAAACATAAGTCCGAAACTTTCGAGAAGTTTAAGGAGTTTCAAAGTGAGGTAGAGAATCAACGTAACAAGAAGATTAAATTTCTACGTTCTGATCGTGGAGGTGAATATCTAAGTTACGAGTTTGGCGAGCATTTAAAGAAGTGCGAATACTTTCACAATTGACACCGGAACACCACAACAGAATGGTGTGTCCGAACGTCGAATCGAACTCTCTTAGATATGGTTCGCTCTATGATGTCACTTCAGATTTACCGCTATCATTTTGGGGTTATGCATTAGAAACAGCCGCATTCACTTTAAATAGGGCACCGTCTAAATCCGTTGAAACGACACCGTATGAATTATGGTTTGGGAAGAAACCTAAATTGTCGTTCCTTAAAATTTGGGGATGCGAAGCCTATGTAAAGAAGTTACAACGGACAAGCTTGAACCCAAAGCGAAAAAATGCCTTCATAGGATACCCGAAGGAAACTATTGGGTATACCTTCTATCATAGATCCGAAGGCAAAACATTCGTTGCTAAGAATGGATCCTTTCTAGAGAAGGAATTTCTCTCGAAAGAAGTGACTGGAAGGAAAGTAGAACTCGACGAGGTTGTTGAACCTTCTCTCGAAATTGCGAGTAGCGCAGCACCGGAAGAAGTTCCTGTGGTGCCTGCACCAATAAGGGAGGAAGCTAATGATGATGATCATGAAACTTCGGTTGAAGTTGCTACAGAGCCTCGGAGGTCAACGAGAACTCGTACCACTCCAGATTGGTATGATTCCGTTATGAATGTCATGGTGGTGGACAACACCGATGACCCCGAGACTTATGAGGAAGCGATGATGAGCCCAGATTCCAATAAATGGCAAGAAGCCATGAAATCCGAGATTGGATCCATGTACGAAAACCAAGTATGGACTTTGGTGGACTTACCGGATGGCCGGAAGGCTGTCGAGAACAAATGGATTTTCAAGAAGAAAACAAATGTTGATGGTAATGTTACTGTCTATAAAGCTCGACTTGTCACAAAAGGGTTTCGAAAAATTCAAGGAGTTGACTACGATGAGACTTTCTCACCAGTAGCGAAGCTAAAGTCTGTGAGGATTATGTTAGCAATCGCTGCATATTATGATTATGAGATATGGCAGATGGATGTCAAAACAACATTCCTCAATGGAGACATTGATGAAGAGTTGTATATGATGCAACCCAAAGGTTTTGTCGATCCTATAGATGCTAACAAGGTATGCAAACTTCAACGGTCCATCTATGGATTGAAGCAAGCATCCCGAAGTTGGAATCAACGTTTTGATAAGGTAATCAAAGTTTTGGTTTTATACAAACTTATGGAGAAGCTTGTATTTACAAGAAAGTGAGTGGGAGCTCAGTAGCATTCTTAATAGTATGTGGATGACATATTGTTGATTGGGAATGATGTAGACCTTCTTAATAGTGTCAAGGAATATTTGAATAATAGTTTTTCAATGAAGGATCTTGGCGAAGCAGCTTACATATTAGGCATAAAGATTTATAGAGATAGATTGAAACGCCAAATATCATTGTCACAGAGTACATATTTGGACAAAGTTCTAAAGAGGTTTGGAATGGAAGAAAGCAAGAAAGGGTTCTTGCCCATGTTGCTAATACGACCTTGAGTAAAACTCAAAGTCCGACATCGGCGTAAGATAGAGAAAGGATGAGTAAGACTCCCTATGCCTCAGCCATAGGATCTCTAATGTATGCCATGCTATGTACTAGACCCGACATTGCATATGCTGTTAGTTTAACTAGCAGATATCAAAGTGATCCAGGAGTGGATCATTGGACAGCGGTCAAAAACATCCTTAAGTACTTGAGAAGAACTAAGGATATGGTTCTTTCTTATGGAGGTGATGAACAGCTCGTTGTTAATGGTTACACCGATTCTAGTTGGAACACTGATCCAGATGATTCTAAATCACAATCCGGATATGTATTTATTTTGAATGGTGCAGCAGTTAGCTGGAGGAGGGCAAAGCAAAGCGTTGTGGCGAGATCTTCAACTGAATCGGAATACATGGCTGCTTCGGAGGCTTCACAAGAAGAGATATGGATGAAAGAGTTCGTTACAGAGCTGGGTGTGGTTCCAAGTGCGCTGGACCCAATGTCTATCTACTGTGATAACATGGGCGCCATAGCCAATGCGCAAGAACCAAGGTCACACAAGAAGCTGAAGCATATCAAGCTGCGTTTTCACGCTATTCGAGAACATATCCAGGATGGGGATATAAAGATTTGCAAAGTACACAGATCTGAATGTGGCGGATCCGTTGACTAAACCTCTCCGAGGGCAAAACATGACCAACACCAAACTGCCATGGGTGTTCGTATATTACCATGTAATCTAGATTAGATGACTCTAGTGCAAGTGGGAGACTGTTGGAGATATGCCCTAGAGGCAATAATAAATGTAGTTATTATTATATCTTTGTGTTTATGATAAATGTTTACATTCATGCTATAATAGTATTGACAAGGAAACCATTGATACTTGTGTGATTTGTAAACTTAATTTGAAGTCCCTAGTATAGCCTCTATACTTCACTAGCTTGTTGGTTGATTTATGATTGTGGTTTCCATATCATGAACATTGAGATGTTATCAACAACAAGATCATATCGTTAGGAGAATGATATGGTGGACATACTCCTATAGATAAGCGTAGCATAAAGATCAAGTCATTTCAATAGTTCAATTGCTATATGCTTTCTGATACATAGTAACCTAATTCCTTCGACCATGAGATCATGCATATCACCTTTACCGGATGGATGCTTTGATGACATCAAACACCACACCGTAACTGGGTGGCTATAAAGGTGGCATTAAGTGTTCGGAAAGCATTGGTTGAAACACATGGATCAAGAGTGGGATTTGTCCATCCACATGACGGATAGATATACTGGGCCCTCTCGGTGGAATGTCATCCAATTGGCTTGCAAGCATGTGACTTGGTCACAAGGGATCACATATCACGGAACGAGAAAAGAGTACTTATCAAGAACGAGGTTGAACTAGGTATGCGAGATACCGGCGATCATAACCTCGGATAAGTAACATATCGTGAGACAAAGGGAAATTGGTATCGTATGTAAGTGGTTCATTCGATCGCAAAGTAATCGTAGAAATATGTGGGAGCCATATGAATTTCCAGATTCCTCTATTGGTTATTGTTCGGAGAAGTGTCTCGATCATGTCCGCATAATTCACGAACCGTAGGGAGACACACTTAAGGATTCGACGTTGTTTGCGTAGTTATGGTATTATGAGAAAGAGACCGCATGTTGTTCGGAGTCTCGGATGGGATCCGGGATATCACGAGGTGATCCGGAATGGTCCGGAGAATAAGATTCATATAAGGAAAGTCCCGTTTCGGAGTTCGGGAATGATTCCGGTGTTTTCATCGGGAATGTTCTAGAAGGTTCCGGATTGTCCGGCACTCCGGGGGGGAAGGGTACATGAATGTGTCATTGCTCATTGAATGATTGCATCATGTACTAAGTGTTCTTGCTGTCCCAAATAAAGGATTAAATTGAATCCTAAAACAGAAAAGTCAAATGTCCAGTTTGAAAGTCAAACTGCCAAAACAAGAAACTGTGGGAAACAAGCAAGAGGAGTTGAAACCAACCTGGAGGAGGAGTTGGACTCCTCCAGGCCGGCGCCAGCCCTAGGCCGAGTTGGGGAGGGACTCCCTCCCTCCCCTGGCGCGCCAAGGACCCCCCTCCCATATAAGGAGGGGCAGGGCTCCTCCCATAGACACATAACTTTCTACTCTAGATCTCCGGTTTAGAGCCGTTTTGGTTTAGAGCTTCTAATTGCTTTAGCCAGCGGTTTAGAGCCTTCTAATTGGTTTAGAGCCTTCTAATTGGTGTGTCTAATTACTAGACCACTAATAGCCTCTCTCATAAGCTCCACCATACTCGCACCGGCTTAAGGCGAAGCCCTGCGGGATCTCCCCTCTACTTCCGGTACCACGCCGTTGTGCTGCCGGAATCGCGAGGAGAGTGCTACAACCTCCGTTGCCTGCTGGAACAAGGGAGAGGAAGGTCTTCGTCGAGTACCGAACGTGTGACCGACTGCGGGAGCGCTGCCGGAACGTGGCGCCGGAAGGATCGTCTACGCGATCTTGAGATCGGAAGTGTACGACTACATCACCCACGAGAATCTGCTCTCGTTAACCGCTTTGGAATCTTCGAGGGTGAGTTCCTCTATCGGCTCGTTGCTACAATCTAGTAGATAGATCTTGGCTTGTTTGTTTGTATGCGATAGAAAATTTTTGTTTTCCATGCTACGAACCCCTACAGATCACTATCATACCTTTATGTGTAAGGCCAAGGTCTATGGAACTTACACGTTATGTGTGTTGTAAGAGTATCATCTCATACTTCTACTTACAACATCACCATATCATAACACTAGCCCAGCAACAATCTAAACTAGACGCCTCTAACTTATCCATTGCAAGTTTTACGTGGCTTAGGGCTTTCGAAGATAGAACCATTCATAACTACGAACATGAACCACAACGAGGATAACCAAATTGTTGACAACTTGTTGCAAATTAGATATTGACTATAGTAGGAGAGACAGACACCCGCTATCCACTTATGAAAAACTAGTTGCATGTCAAGCGTGGAACAGGTCTCATGTGCGAGGACATGTAAAGTTTGTCCGGGCCGCTTCATCCCACTATGACACCAATATCCAAAGTACAACTAAGAAGCAATAAAATGATCATCATCGCCCACATACTCATATATGTATTACCCGTGCAAAGCATCTATGCATAGATCCGGCTCTGATACCACTATAGGGTTTGCAGCATAGAAAATAAAAATAAATTCCTACGATGGGAACATCTAAGTACCAAGATCTATCTACTAGATTCAAGAACCGGGTGGATATACATCCATAGAATACATACCCTCGAAGACCGAATAGCGTTAATGAGGTTGTACTCGTGGATATAGACGAACGCTTGCCGATCTCATGATCGTGATGAAGTCCATCTAGTCCAGCACCTCAAAGCAGTGGTGCATCTGTGATCGCACACACGTATGGGTACCCCGACAACCTCCACGCCCTAGCTCCAGCGAAGCAGCAGAAGCAACAAATCCTTCCAGAAAAAGCCACCGGGAACATGTATCTCGCTGATTCGAGACCATGGAGAAATTCTAAAGGGGGGAGAGAGATCCTTCGCGAGGAGGTGTGTCTTGAGAGGAGAAGAGGGGAGCCTTTTATAGGGGAGAGGGGGGACCCAAGGGGAATGGCGCCCAGCCATGGGGGCTGCCCCCACCTCTCCCACATTCATGTGGGTGGAGCTTCCACTCAAAATGAAAACCCTCCACTTCCATAAAAGAGCCTCCACTCAAAAATCCACTCACATGCATTAAATTTCCACAAAATTTAATACAATCTATCATTTAAATAAAACTCTTTTAATTGTTTATTCAGAATTTTTTTAATTACTTTAATTAACAAACATTCACATAAAACCCCTTGCTAGTATTCCATTTCACATGCAGAACCAGTTTCAACAATTTCAACCGAAACAGTTCCGGTGTCTAGTGAAATAAATTCCTGCACTTTCCTTTTCTTTTTCTGACATATCATTTGCTCCGAATGGTGTCGGTATCCCTTAAGTGTGTCACCCTATGGTTCGCGAATAATGCAGACATGATCGAGACCCCTCTCCGATCAATAATCAGCAGCGGGACCTGGAGATCCGTACTGACTCCCACACATTCAACGATGACTTCTGTGATCGTGTGAACCTTTTACGCTAGTATCTTAATCCCTTTGTTTCACGATATATTACATGTCCGAGATTCGATCATCGGTATCTCCATACCTAGTTTGATCTCATTACCGACATGCACTCTTTTCTCGTTCCCGTGATATAACATTCTAGTGATCAAATCACTAGAATGCAAGCTAATTAATGTGATATCACCAAGAGGGCCCAGAGCATATCTATCCGTCATCGGGATGAACAAATTCCACTCTCGATCCATGAACCTCAACATAACACTTTTGTAGTTCTGAAGCCATCTTTATAATCACCCAGTTATGGTGTGACGTTTGATGTCATCGAGAAACTCTTTCGGTGTTAGTGATTGACATGATCTCATGGTCTAAGGATTAGGATCACTTTGAAAGTTGTTATAGCAATATAAACTCAATGAATTTGATCGTAATGCTATACTTTGGATGAATGTTCATCACATCATTACACTAATGTTGTGACCTCGTTATTAACAACATCCAATGTCCATGATCAGGAAACTTTGATCATCTTGTTAATCAACGAGCTAGTTTATAAGAGAGGCATAACTAGGAACTTCCTTTTTGTTTATTAAACACACATGTATTAAAGTTTCCGTATTAATACAATTATAGCATGCAAAATAAACATTTATCATAAATAAGGAATATGATAATAACCACTTTATTATTGCCTCTCGGGCATATTTCCTTCAGCATGGTGGCGAGGCGTGGGGCGGGGTGAAATTGTTGAAACACTGCGGTGCTCTGGGCGGGTCCGACGGGCATTTTAATGGCGCACAGGCTCTCCTGGTTGCGCGGCGGAGAACGGGCATGTCTGTGGGGTTGCTGGGATCACGCACGCAAGTGGTGAGGGCGGCACGCAGTCTGTGCTCGCATGTCGAGTGCGGCGCTCTGGAGCTCTCTCAGCATGCTCGCAGAGAGGCTGGGCATGCTCGCAGAGAGGTTGGGCATGCTCGGGCTGAGTGGTCCAGGGGCTGGCAGGGCTTTGGCTTTGGACAGGGGGTGGCGGTGGGCGGTGGTCAATGTCCCAGACAAGGTTGGCGAGGCTAGATAAACTCCTAGCTTGCTATCGACAATGGGGTGGCAAGTTGATCTCGGGCATGCTCACCATCGATGACCTTGCCCAGTTTACAGTGAGATAATGTTTGTTAAATGAGCTATATGATATACTAAGAGGGTGTTGTGATATAGAGAGGGAACAAGGTTGTCCAAATCAGTGCTCACTATATATAGTGTTTTGTGTTTTGTTTGTGTCCTGTTTGCAAGGTCTTTGATAAAATGGCCGAAAGAGATTTGAACTTGAATTTTTTGTTCAAACTTGGTGGGTGTACTAGTCACATACTAGGTAGTCTCTGGTTAGTCTATTTTTGTCAAGGTGAATTAGTTGGGTTGGTTTCTAAGAATTAGTGATCTTCACATATGAACTAGATTCAATTTTCAATTGTCCTTTGAATCAAGTTGCCAAATGTTTCTGCGAGTTTGAAAGGTGGTCTTGGGTTCACTTTTACTTGCTCTAGCACGGGGTTAAAAGAAATGGAATTGTTTCTGTTTGAAATATTGGACTAGAAACACTCAAAGTGGTCTAGTGAGCAAGATTGGCCAAAATGACCATTTGCTCATTTGGTTTGTTTTTGAATTTCTCTTGATTTTTTCTGCATGGATTTGATTTAGATAATGTTGTTTTCATCTTTAAACTAATCCTTGCTAATCACATCATTCACACAAGTCCATCCATGCATTCATACAATCATCACATACACACATGCATTCATAATGATTTTAACAAAAGTTTTTGTTAACCCTCATTTTGGTGATTGGAATTAGATAACCTTGATCAATATTTTGGGGATGTTACACGCCGCTCTCCTCTCTGGCCGCCCTGTCCTCTTGTTGCGCTTACCATTGTCCTCGCGCTTGCCGCTAAACTCGACGCCTCATCCCTGGCTGCGCCGGGCCACCCCCCCCCCCCAACACGCCATCCCGACCGCCAGCCTCCCACCGTTTAGATTTTTTAGTAATATTGTTAGTAGAAACTGTTAGTAGCGATATTTTTATTAGTACTAATATTGTTATTAGTAGTAATATTGTTAATTAGTAGTAATATTTTAATAATGCACTATTTTTTTACTAAATATAGCATTTTCCCTATTTTTACTCATATTTTTTACCATCTATTTGGTCATATCTACATAAAGGTGACCTTTTTTAGTACATTGCTCATTGCTTACTCTTTTGTTTCTAACTTTTTTTACCTTTCTTTCTGGAATAGTTAGTGATGGATCGCACCAACTCTGAGGCCGAAAATCGTATTGAGGGCATTATATATAAGAGGTGAATTTGTTGTTGCTAGAGGTGAACCTTGTGTTGGAGAAGATGATCAGAGAGAAGATGGCGAGGATGTCATATCGTCATATCTAAATGCTTCTGGTGATGGACATGAGAAAGAACATGTGGACGAAGGGCAAACAAACAACAATGATGGCCCCTCGACAACAACCGACAAGATATATATATATATTAAGCCTCTTGTGACTAGATGCATTAATTGATATGTATAGATATTTATTAATCACTCTTTCTTCTATTAGCCCTCCAAATCGAGGCAATCGACAGCTATAACAAAACGAGCCCCAAACAAAACGTTGAACGGTAATCAAAGGTTCACCATCGACGAAATAGATGATAATGGAGAACCGATTGCTTTGGAAAAGCACGCAAGGATGTTTGCAAATCAATGTAGAGTGATTGTTAGGGACAACATCCCTATCATGATTCAAGAATGGAATAAGCCAAAGAAAGCAGGTGAAGAATTCACTAGTTATGTCGCCGATGATGCCAAAGATGACCTTTGGTAGAAGATCATAGCCCATTTCATACTAGCTCTAGAGTATCAAGAATTCAAGGCAGTTGGTACTACCCCAATTCCGGGTGAGCTTGAAAGAAGAGTGAAAGTAGAGGAGTAGGCTCTAATGAAGATGGCTGAACTATTTGGGAACCACAAGAAATATTTATACGCGAATTATGTCGTGAAAAGAGAACTCCAGAATTCAAGGGAGTATGAGAGAAGTTGAGATAATAGTGGCCCGATTTTTTAAAGTACAAGCAATCTTCTGTATCCAAGGAAAGGTCAGAAAATAATTAGTTAAATGCTGTCAAAAAGAAATACCACCCTAAAATGGGGACATGTGGCTACAAGAGTGTTGTGCATAAGTGGGAAACTACGGAGGCCGAGATGAGGGTTATATGGATCACTCCAGGTACACATGGATGGCTCGAGAGGTCAAAGCACTGTTGGTACGGGGACAGGATAATATTGAACCTAGAAATAGGAGCGGCAATTTTTTCAAGAAAAATTCTAACACCCTCCAATGCACTTGTTCAAGCAATGCCGATGCTCAAGATAATATAAGAAAAATATCCTTTTACAACAGACGATTTTCGTGGTTGAAAAGGCTTCTATGACGGATATCCTTCGTGGTAGAAGCCTTGTCACAAATTAACCTACCACGGTTTTTTTACCATGCCAGATCGCACCCTTCAGCCATGAAAAGTCGTTCTGTCGTAGATCTTTTCACCAGCCGCATTGACTGCTGACGTCATTCAAACTGCCACGTGGTGAATGTCGTTAACGGCTAGTTAGCACCGTTAACTGTCAATGGAACCATGATAGAAGCCAAGGCCTAGTAATTATTAAGAGGGACAGCCAATAAGAGAGCCCAGTAGTGTCACGATCCTTTACTGTTTCGTCCTGCACTGTTCGAAATTTTCCCAGTGGTGCTACCCACTATGGCTCATAACCTTTCGGGACCGTTACTATTTCGACCTGCACTGTTTGAAACGGGACCATTTGTATGGCCCTCAAACTATCAGGCCCGTTACTTTTTCATCATGTACTGTTTGAAATGGGCCCATTTGGCAAGCCAACGAACTTTATGGCCCATTATTGTATAGTCCTGCAATGTTTGATGTGGGGCCATTTATGTGACCAGTTGCGGCCCATATACTTACGGGTCCTTTACTGTTCAGGCCCATAAACTGCCTACTCATATTCTGGCATGTTACTATTCTGGCTGTAGGGTTTCGTAGCATGGAAAACAAAAATTTTCTATCGCATACAAACAAACAAGCCAAGATCTATCTACTAGATTGTAGCAACGAGTCGATGGAATAACTTACCCTCGAAGATTCCAAAGTGTTTAACGAGAGCGGATTCTCGTGGGTGATGTAGTCGTACTCTTCCCGATCTCAAGATCGTGTAGACGATCCTTCCGCGCTGCTCCTAGCGCCTCCACAATCGGTCACACGTTCGTATTTCGACGAAGACCTTCCTCTCCCTTGTTCTAGCAGGCAGCGGAGGTTGTAGCACTCTCCTCGCGATTCCTAAAGACAACGGGCGTGGTACCTAAGTAGAGGGAGATCCCGCAGGGCTTTAAGCCGGAGCGAGTATGGTGGAGTATGAGAGAGAACTATTAGTGGTCTAGAGATTAGACACACCAATTAGAAGGCTCTAAACCGAAGGCTAGGGAAATTAGAAGCTCTAAACCAAAACGGCTCTAAACCGGAGATTAGAGGATAGGAACTTGTGTGTCTAGAGGAGGAGGCCCTGCCCCTCCTTTTATAGGTGGGAGGTGCGGCCAAGGGGAGGGAAGTCCCTCCCCAAGTCGGCCTTGGTTGGCGCGCCGGCTTGGAGAGGAGGGACTCCTCCCCCAAGTCAGTTCCAACCTCCTCTTGCTTGTTTCCCACAGTTTCCTGTTTTAGCCGTTTGACTTTCAAACTGGCCATTTGACTTTTCAGTTTTAGGATTCAATTTAATCCTTTATTTGGAACAGCGAGAACACTTAGTACATGATGCAATCATTCCAATATGTAATGACACATTCATGTACCCCTTCCCCTCCGGAGTGCCGGACATTCCGGAACCTTCTAGAACATTCCCGATGAAAACACCGGAATCATTTCCGAACTCCGAAACGGGACTTTCCTTATATGAATCTTATTCTCCGGACCATTCCGGATCACCTCGTGATATCTCGGATCCTATCCGAGACTCCGAACAACATTCGGTTTCTTTCTCATACTACCATAACTACTCAAACAACGTCGAATCCTTAAGTGTGTCTCCCTACGGTTCGTGAATTATGCGGACATGATCGAGACACTTCTCCGAACAATAACCAATAGAGGAATCTGGAAATTCATATGGCTCCCAGATATTTCTACGATTACTTTGCGATCGAATGAACCACTTACATACGATACCAATTTCCCTTTGTCTCACGATAGTTTACTTATCCGAAGTTTTGATCGTCGGTATCTCTGCATACCTAGTTCAACCTCGTTACCGATAAGTACTCTTTTCTCGTTCCCGTGATATGTGATCCCTTGTGAGCCAGTCACATGCTTGCAAGCTAATTGGATGACATTCCACCGAGAGGGCCCAGAGTATATCTATCCGTCATATGGATGGACAAATCCCACTCTTGATCCATGTGTCTCAACCAATACTTTCCGAACACTCAATGCCACCTTTATAGCCACCCGATTCACGGTGTGGTGTTTGATGTCATCAAAGCATCCATCCGGTAAAGGTGATATGCATGATCTCATGTTCGAAGGAATTAGGTTACTATGTATCAGAAAGCATATAGCAATTGAACTATTGTAATGACTTGATCTTTATGCTACGCTTATCTATAGGAGTATGTCCACCATATCATTCTCCTAACGATATGATCTTATTGTTGATAACATCTCAATGTTCATGATAGGGAAACCACAATCATTAATCAACCAACAAGCTAGTGAAGTATAGAGGATATACTAGGGACTTCAAATTAAGTTTACAAATCACACAAGTATCAATGTTTCCTTGTTAATACTATTATAGAATGAATGTAAACATTTATCATAAACACAAAGATATAATAATAACTACATTTATTATTGCCTCTAGGGCATATCTCCAACACTGGCATGGTAAGTTTCTTAGCCAGTTACTGTTCTGAACTGGTGCAAATTTGACTTGTTACTATTCTGGCCTGCTATGATCCAGGCCATTTCTAGTCGGGTCTGCTACTGTTCTGGCTTGTTACTTCCTTTGTCCTTTTAAGGTTCTGGCATGTTACTGTTCCGTGCCATTACTGTTCTGGCTCGTTGCTATTTTTGGCCTACTACTGTTTGGCATGTTACAGTTTCGTCCTGCAACAGTTTTGGCATGTTACTATTATGGCATCTTACTGTTACTAAGCACGACTATGGGTGGGCCATTATTTTTATGGTCTTTTACAATTTTAGCATTTCTAGAGCCCATTCCTAAAAGGTGTACAACTTGTGAGCATCTTTTACTGTTCATTGTCGGCCCAATACAAGACGGATAAATAACAAAACCCATGTACCCTAATCGACCTAGCTAGCGCAGAGGTGTGGTACTGCCTACCGCTATGTGTGGATGGCGTCAACTAAATGTCTACACGGCCTACGCGATTAATATAGATATTACATCAAATGCAAATTACTTAATATATTACATATTATCAACTCAAGGGAAAGAAAAATTGGCATTTCAGTTGACAAACGAGTTGATGGCAGTACTCAATTTGCTTTATCCATCTATCATATTCATATCCCTTTTGAGTCCTCAATTCGAAAACAACCTTAAGACATGATCTTGCAGCCCCCTCTTTGGTGGCAATAGCAATAATTGGAGTCTGAAACTAAGTAATAATAAGTTAATACATCAAACAAGGCAAATTACTCACTTAACTAATATGACAGGAGCTATGAGCTGGAGTTTACTACTGGTCAATGGTTCAAATATATTGACCATCATGTCAAACAAACAGGACAAGCAAGCATTAAACAAGTGTGCCTACCGTGAAATGAGAAATATAAGAATGTGTGTTGCTTAGAATTTTAGTAAATATAAACTAGCCAGGCCATTTCAACAAATATATATAGAAGTAGTTGTATATCCTGGAATGTAAGAGACGTTGGGTGACTTGCAATTTACGGTGAGCTAAACAATGGCATGTAGTTACTCTCATAGCTAAGAATGAAACAGACATAAATTATAACAGCATCATGCGAGAATTTGTAGAGCGGGAATGCAAACCACAAATGAACTATATATTTGGTAGAGGATAGTTATGTTGTTACTTAGGACGAACTAGCACCAAATAAGGAAACAATGGCATCCTTGTGAACCCGTAGAAGAGGCTGTGCAAATCAACATATTCAGATTTCCCTTATTTAGCTCTAAACAAAGACAAAAAAAATAGTCAGTGTTGCAGCTTTTGAAGAATCAGATGGCAACAACAAAATTATAATAGAATTAGTACGAATAGTTTGAACGCGTACTACGTGTTAGCAGAACGATGCCAGGGAGAAAATAATTGCAGAAACATAGCTCAGGAAGAACCATATAAATTCAATCACCTTTGGAGCAGCGAATCCACACTAATATTTTCCACTGACTTTACATTTTGCCAGAACTAAACAATAGCAGGCAATTACTATTGTACGGAGTATCTAAGAACATATGCATGACTTCAGAATTTGTAGAGCAGCAAATACAAACCAACATGTCTAGTAACCTTTATGTAGCACAAAGAACAGGCGTGCACACTGACTTTGTGTGTAGCACGATTAAAAAATTGCAGTTCACTGCAACAGGCTTGAACCTGCTATGCTGCTAACCAAACAATAAAAAAGATTTGGGATATTTGGTTACCATGGTCGTATAGGCTTGTAACCACCATCCGTACATGCACGGGTGAGGTCCAGGTCACCGAGGGTGCTGCGGTTGCAGTGGCTGTTTGCGTTGGGGAAGCAGATCTTGGGAGGTCGATGTCGGCTTGAGAGCGCCAAACGAGAGCATCACTGAGGAAAAATCGGTGCACTGCACGATGGCTCCGGTATCGTATGGTTGGAGTGGTTGCCGCCGGCGCGGAAGCAGATCTTGGGCAGTCATTGAAGGATTCGGCGTCGTGGACAGGAAAGTGGGGAAAGAAGAGAGAACGAAGTGTGGAAAAGATGGATAATGAGAGGGAAAGGAGAGGGGGTGGGTGGCCTCCGAATTTAAATTGAAAATCCGGCCCAAACTTAGCCTAGCGCACCTATATGCCATGCGCCATGGGTAATTGGTCTCACTTTTGTCTACAAGAAAAACGATTTTTTAATCATAACTTTTTATTATTTTTGAATTTTGAGATTCTAAAAAATTGCTAAACGACCTTTGGTTGATGCAACCGGATATAGATTTTAGTGCTCGTCATTTTTATATATTAAACATTTTTTTCTGACATCATATGGCTGTTCTACCATAGCATGACCTTTTTTACAAAAGAATGTCGATATTCGTGTTTGTCAATTTTCGTAAAAACTAGACCACATTAGATCCCTATATCTGAATGGATTTTAATTTTTAAAACGATTGCCATTTTCTTTTATTTTTCACAAAGCTAAAAGGCGATCCATTATGTGGTGCCCTAAGGGAAAGTGGTTTGAGACCACATGTGCCCTGGACCACACGTAGTGGTAGCGCACCTCGGACATGTGAACCACGGGTACGTGTCCTACCCATGGAGTACTTTCCAGCCGTGTGCCATAGCTATTTACCTGTAGGGCACTACCTACCTTGTGCACCACGGGTAGTGGATTACCTATAGTTGTTTTCCTAGTAGTACACACCTCTTCGCGATGCCAGACCAAACTTTCCTATCCGGCACCACTGACTCGCCCATGCCTTCCGACTGCATATTCGTATATCTCCAATTCCTAAAAAATATAATTTATATTTCACGACATTGATATTTGTTTATATATTATTGTTTTATGGTTAGGTGTACTTGGGATCTAAAAATGAACATTAATGGGTAGTAAGAAGTGATCTCTCACTTTCTTAATCTTCCCATCTAAATATTTACAATTTCCATGGGGAACAACAATAATAGCGAACAACAGAAGTTTGGTCATTTCATTGTCGAGACAAGACAGTATCTCTATGTGGCCCAAACTGTTGACGTACACGCACACTATATTAATCTTCCCATCTAATTCTTTACAATTTCCATGGTGAACAATAACAAAGTTCCAAGGTCTCAACAGCATGTGGCCGCCACCATGCGAGGTAAACAAGCTTTTAGTTTACAGCTCTATCAACACCAGACACATATGACTGAGAAAATGTACTCCCCTGGATATAGGTTTGGCAATGAAGTTAACATAACCAATATTCTTTCATTTGGTGTTTCATGTCCCAATATTCTATCATTAGATAAGTACTCCCTTCAATATAAGTTTGGCAATGAAGTTTACATGTCAGCTAAAGAAGGAAGAATCTGAAACAAATTGTTAGACGTTATAGGATTAAAAAAATTTACTATGCTTTCATCCTCAAGAAAATCATAAACTTGAAAAGTAATATGGTATTTCTCTTTGAAATACAATCATACCTAGAATGCCATCCTTACTCTAGTACTATAACAAACTTAACTATTTCCTATCTTCCCCGTGTAATACTTCTCATCCAATTTTGCTAGAAAGTATATTATGCCCTGCATATTTGAAGTTAAAGCGAAGTGTGATCATAAAGGTACTGTCAGTTTCACATCAAACTATGGAGAATATGTTCACCAACACAATCTCCATAAAGGTGATGTTTGTTCCTTCCATATTGTAGTGGATTAAACTTGTTGACATTAATTGGATTTGTATCTAGCTATGTCATCCATGAATTGTTGGGTTGAGATGTACAGGCTCTCTGATTGTGATGGTACATCTTTTGTAGTGGGTTAAACTTGTTGACATTAATTGGATTTGTAGCTAGCTAGGTGATCCATGAACTTGTTGGGTTGAGACGTTTAATGATCATGTTAATCCAACTAAAGTTGCATTTTTTGTGTTTTTAGTTCTCTATTATTCTGTTTCTAATATATATTAGATTTTTAATGAGGGCTGAAATGAAAAAATTCTATATAGCATGTGAATGATCATGTTCATTCAACTGAAGGTGCATTCTTCGTGTTTTGAGTTCTCTATTATTTTGTTCCTAATAGATATTTTTTTCATGGCGGTTGAATTGCAAAATTTCCATATAGCATGCGACGACCGATATATTACCATGAAGTTCCGTTTTTCCATCATCGCTCCTAATCAATGGCAACCAGGTTGTGCCAGCTTACAACAGGCCACAGTGTTAACCCCTTGTTTCCACGAAAGCTCTAGGTAGGCGGATGACATTATGCCTAGCCAAATTGCACTTACTACAGAGTTGGAAAAGGATATCTATATGGATCACCAGATGGGTTTGTGCTAAAATATGAAGAGACAAAGGTGTGCAAGTTGTTAAAATCTTTACATGGCCTAAATATAGCACCTAAGAAATGGCATGAGCAGTTTGAGAAAACTCTACTTTCTAATGGCTTTGTGATTAATGAGTATGATAGGTGTGTACATTCTCCATGGTGTGAACGATAGTGTTATATGTACATGGATGATATTCTGATCTTTGGTACAAACATAAAAGTGATAAATGAAGTCAAGTATTTCATGTCAAAGAGTTTTGATATGAAAGATCTGGGAGAAGTTGATGTGATTCTGAATATCAATCTTACTAAGAACTAGAATGAGATTACTTTAACACAATATTATTATGTTGGGAAGGTCTTGAGCCGATTTAGTTTTATGGAAAGTAAGACTTCTCGAAGACCTTATGATCCTAGTGTGACATTACAAATGAATAAGAAGGAACCAACATAAGGAACCAACAGATCAGTTGAAGTATTCACAAATTGTTGGTTCTCTCATGTACTTAGCAAGCGCTACAATACCCGATATCTATTTTGTAGTGAGAAATTTGAATACGATCATGTATAACCCAGGTTTTGATCATTGACATGCACTTGAAAGTATCATGCATTATCTATGTGGTACAACACGCTATGGGATTCACTATTCAGGCAACCTTGCTGTGCTTGAAGGATAAAGTGATTCAAACTGGATATCTAATGTTGATGAACTCTATGCCACAAGCGGGTATGTGATTATCCTTGGAAGTGGTGCAGTGTCATGGAGGTCTCGTAGACAGCCCAAATTGACGAGGTCAACCATCGAAGCAGAACTCACTACTTTAGACAAAGGCACTTTTGAGTCAGAATGGTTGGGTGATCTCTTGATGGACTTGCCTGTGGTTTAAAAACCTATGCCGGCAATCCTTTTTAATTGTGACAACCAAACTATTATTTTTAAAGTTAACAATTCTAAGGATAACACAAAGCCATCAACACATGTAAAGAGACATTTGGAATATGTCAGAAAGTTGAGAAACTCTGGAGTAATAACGGTTATGTATTTAAATAGACAAAAACATGGTAGATCCCTTTACAAATGGAATATCACGACATGTGATAGAAAGTGCATCGAGGGAGATGAAGTTGAGACCGCTGAAAGTCACACCATAGTGGTAACCCAGCCTATGTTATCGGAGATACCGTGAATTAGAACCTAGAAAGAACAAACTAGTGGTTTGACTGAGTAGAGTACTTTTTAACCATCTCTATGTGAAGATGCATAACTCTTAAAATCTATAAGGTAGGTTAGAAACATGCCTTAATGTGTTTCTTTTGGCCATAACTAGCAAATATGTCGTCCTACATGGCATTCTTGAAAGAACACACCTATATGACCTCGATTGTAAACGTGGTAGTCTACGAGACTTGGGTGGTCTCTAGTAAACTCATGGTAAGACCAGGGAGTATAGCGCATATGCTCCAACCCACGGGGTAGGCTACCGACAGATTGGTACTGGTTATGATTTTGAGTGAAATTTATTTGCACCAAACTTGAAATTCAAGGTTTATCCATTGTTCAAGTTGTTGATAGATGTAGCTCAAGACTCTAATAGGAAGTTCAACTTAGTAGTCTCTGCTGAAACACTAGTATATAAATAAGTGGCACAGATTCATAGGTCTTCAAATGGGCATTTGATATATGATGGGGGATTGTTAGAAATAATGGGCTAAATGATTAGAATCATGTGAGATTTCAGATTTTCCCTAAATATCAGGAAGCCCATATGTGATCCAACCCAAGTTGGCGGAATCAAACATGTGTGTTGCAAGAAGAGTGGGAGCTAAAGTTTAGTCCCACATGGAAAGTTGGAGGTGAGTTGCACCACCTTATAAGGTGTAGTGTATCACCACTTTGGAAGTAATAGAAAAGAGAAGTGCTACAGACGTGATCCTCCTCCGACCATGCCGCTCGCCCGCTTGCCTCATCAAGACGCAACAAGCACGCGCTGTGGTTTGCAGATGTGTCAACAATTAGTCGGTTTGGGTCTCTCCTGGATCGTGGGCTACTATCACCGACATGAAGCCGTGCTCAACATAGCCTCAGGCAACGTGTCAACAGTTTGATAGACGCTGTTTTTCGAGATACTCAATATAAGCATGAGCATCTTCCACCATGCGTGAACAGAGAAAAGGGGGAGCATGTCTCTAGAACCACTCTTCTTTGAGATCCTATATGGGAGAGTGTGAATAAGTTTGTCACCACAATATGTATTCCTGGTCGTCTAGCCAGATCGCATGCGCATCATCTTCAACACCGTCTTCTTTTACAAGTCTCGGCAACCTCTTCACCGATGGCGACTTCATCGGGAACCGATCAGTACATATATTGTGATCCGGTATGTTGTTATAGTATGTTCTTTCGTATGCACTACTACTCTTCATGTTGACTAGTACATCTAGTATGTTAGAGTTTCAAATAATTATAGCTAATATAATCATTATTTTGTAGGGGTTCGTAGCATGGAAAAACAAAAAAATTCTACCGCATGCAAACAAACAAGCCAAGATCTATCTACTAGATTGTAGCAACGAGTCGATAGAGGAACTCACCCTCGAAGATTCCAAAAGTGTTTAACGAGAGTAGATTCTCATGGGTGATGTAGTCGTACTCTTGCCGATCTCAAGATCGCTTAGACGATCCTTCTGGCGCTGCGTTCCGGCAGCGCTTCCGCAGTCGGTCACACGTTCGGTACTCGATGAAGACCTTCCTCTCACTTGTTCCAGTAGGTGGCAGAGGTTGTAGCACTCTCCTCGCGATTCCGGCAGCACGACGGCGTGATACCGGAAGTAGAGGGGAGATCTCGCAGGGCTTCGCCTTAAGCCGAAGCAAGTATGGTGGACTATGAGAGAGGCCTTGGCGATCTAGGGTTTATAGGCACCAAGGGAGGAGGCTAGGCCGGCGGCTAGGGCTTGGGGAGAGCCCCAACTCGGCAGCTAGGGAAAACCCTAGGGCGGCGGCGACTTGTGGTGGCCGGCGGCTAGGGCTAGGGTTTTGGTGGAGAGAGGTGTAGGTAAGAGGGGGCACCCCTGCCCCTTCTTTTATAGGTGGGAGGGCGCCGGCCAAGGGGAGGGAGTCCTCCCCCAAGTCGTCCTCCTTGGCCGGCGGGTGGAGGGAGAGGAACTCCTCCCCAAGTAGGTTTCCTACTCTCCCTCCATCAAGCAAAACTGTCGTTTGACTTTTCAAATTGGCGTTTGACTTTTCAACCTAGGATTTGATTTCTCCCTTTATTTTCCCAGCCATGATACCTAGTACATGATGCAACCATTACACATTGTCATGACACATTCACGTACCCTTCCCCTCCGGAGTGCCGGACCTTCCGGGACCTTCTAGAACATTCCCGATGAAAACACCGGAATCATTCCCCAACTCCGAAATAGGACTTTCCTTATATGAATCTTATTCTCCGGACCATTCCGGATCTCCTCGTGATATCCCGGATCCCATCCGAGACTCTGAACAACATTCAATCTCTTACTCATCATTCCATAACTACTCAACAAACATCGAATCCTTAAGTGTGTCTCCCTACGGTTCGTGAATTATGCGGACATGATCGAGAAACTTCTCCGAACAATAACCAATAGAGGAATCTGGAAATTCATATGTCTCCCACATATTTCTACGATTACTTTGCGATCGAATGAACCACTCACATACGATACCAATTTCCCTTTGCCTCATGATAGTTTACTTATCCGAGGTTTTGATCGTCGGTATCTCTGCATACCTAGTTCAACCTCGTTACCGATAAGTACTCTTTTCTCGTTCTCGTGGTATGTGATCCCTTGTGATCCATTCACATGCTTGCAAGCTAATTGGATGACATTACACCAAGAGGGCCTAGAGTATATCTATCCGTCATATGGATGGACAAATCCCACTCTTGATCCATGTGTCTCAACCCATACTTTCCGAACACTCAATGCCACCTTTATAGCCACCCAGTTACGGTGTGGTGTTTGATGTCATCAAAGCATCCTTCCGGTGATGGTCATAAGCATGATCTCATGGTCGAAGGAATTAGGTTACTATGTATCAGAAAGCTTATAGCAATTGAACTATTAAAATGACTTGATCTTTATGCTACGCTTATCTATAGTATTATGTCCATCATACCATTCTCCTAATGATATGATCTTGTTCTTAATAACATCTCAATGTTCATGATAGGGAAACCACAATCGTCTATTAACCAACAAGCTAGTATTATGAAGAGGCTTTACTAGGGACTCTAATTTAGTTTACAAATCACACAAGTATTAATGTTTCCTTGTTAATACTGTTATAGCATGAATGTAAACATTTATCATAAACACAAAAATATAATAATAACTACATTTATTATTGCCTCTAGGGCATATCTCCAACAGTCTCCCACTTGCCCTAGAGTCAACTAATCTAGATTACATGGTAATATACCGAACACCCATGGCAGTTTGGTGTTGGTTATGTTTTGCCCTCGGGAGAGGTTTAGTCAACGGATCCGCCACATTCAGATATGTGTGTACTTTGCAAATCTTTATGTCACCATCTTGGACATGTTCTCGAATAGCGTGAAAACGTAGCTTGATGTGCTTCAGCTTCTTGTGTGACCTTGGTTCTTGCGCATTGGCTATGGCGCTCATGTTATCACAGTAGATAGACATTGGGTCCAACGCACTTGGAACCACACCGAGCTCTATAATGAACTCCTTCATCCATATCGCTTCCTGTGAAGCCTCCGAAGCAGCTATGTATTCCGATTCTGTTGAAGATCTCGCCACAATGCTTTGCTTTGCACTCCTCCAGCTAACTGCTGCACCATTCAAAGTAAATACATATCCAGATTGTGATTTAGAATCATCCAGATCGGTGTTCCAACTAGCATCGTTGTAACCATTAACAACGAGCTGTTCATCACCTCCATAAGAAAGAACCATATCCTTAGTTCTTCTCAAGAACTTAAGGATGTTTTTGACCGCTGTCCAATGATCCACTCCTGGATCACTTTGATATCTGCTAGTCAAACTAACAGCATAAGCAATGTCGGGTCTAGTACATAGCATGGCATACATTAGAGATCCTATGGCTGAGGCATAGGGGGTCTTACTCATCCTTTCTCTATCTTCTGCCTTTGCAGGACTTTGAGTTTTACTCAAGGTTGTATTGGCCAACATGGCCAAGAACCCTTTCTTGCTATCTTCCATTCCAAACCTCTTTAAAACTTTGTCCAAATATGTACTTTGTGACAATGATATCAGGCGTCTCGATCTATCTCTATAAATCTTTATGCCTAATATGTAAGCTGCTTCACCAAGATCTTTCATTGAAAAACTATTATTCAAATATTCTTTGACACTATTAAGAAGGTCTACATCATTCCCAATCAACAATATGTCATCTACAAATAGTATTAAGAATGCTACAAAGCTCCCACTCACTTTCTTGTAAATACAAGATTCTCCATAAGTTTGTATAAAACCAAAGCTTTTGATTACCTTATCAAAACATTGATTCCAACTTCAGGATTCTTGCTTCAATCCATATATGGACCGTTCAAGTTTGCACACCTTGTTAGCATCTTTAGGATCGACAAAACCTTTGGGTTGCATCATATACAACTCTTCATTAATGTCTCCATTGAGGAACGCCGTTTTGACATCCATCTGCCATATCTCAAAATCGTAATATGCAGCGATTGCTAACATAATCCTCACAGACTTTAGCTTCGCTACTAGTGAGAAAGTCTCATCATAGTCAATTCCTTGAATTTGTCGAAACCCTTTTGCGACAAGTCGATCTTTATAGACAGTAATATTACCATCAGCATATGTTTTCTTCTTAAAAATCCATTTGTTCTCGACATCCTTCCGGCCATCCGGTAAGTCCACCAAAGTCCATACTTGGTTTTTTGTACATGGATCCAATTTCGGATTTCATGGCATCTTGCCATTTATTGGAATCTGGGCTCATCATCGCTTCCTCATATGTCGCAGGGTCATCGGTGTTGTCCACCAACATGACACTCATAACGGGATCATACCAATCAGGAGTTGTACGAGTTCTCATTGACCTGCGAGGCTCTGTAGCAACTTCAACCGAAGTTTCATGATCATCATCATTAGCTTCCTCTCTTATTGGTGTAGGCGCCACAGGAACTACTTTTGGTGATGCGCTACTCATATGTTTGAGAGAAGGTTCAACAACCTCGTCGAGTTCTACTTTCCTTCCAGTCACTTCTTTCGAGATAAATTCCTTCTCTAGAAAGGATCCATTCTTGGCAAGTAAGATTTTTCCTTCGGATCTATGATAGAAGGTATACCCAATAGTTTCCTTCGGGTATCCTATGAAGACGCATTTTTCCGCTTTGGGTTCAAGCTTGTCCGGTTGTAACTTCTTTACATAGGCTTCGCAACCCCAAACTTTAAGGAACGACAATTTAGGTTTCTTCCCAAACCATAATTCATACGGTGTCATTTCAACGGATTTAGATGGTGCCCTATTTAAAGTGAATGCGGCTGTTTCTAATGCATAACCCCAAAATGATAGCGGTAAATCTGTAAGTGACATCATAGAACGAACCATATCTAAGAGAGTTCGATTACGATGTTCGGACACACCATTACGCTGTGGTTTTCCCGGCGGTGTCAATTGTGGAAGTATTCCGCATTTCTTCAAATGCTCGCCAAACTCATAACTTAGATATTCACCTCCACGATCAGAACGTAGATATTTAATCTTCTTGTTACGTTGATTCTCTACCTCACTTTGAAATTCCTTAAAATTCTCGAAAGTTTCGGACTTATGTTTCATGAAATAGATATACCCATATCTACTCAAGTCATCCGTGAAGGTAAGAACATAACGATAACCACCGCGCGATGCTACACTCATTGGTCCACACACATCGGTATGTATGATTTCCAATAAGTCCGTAGCTTGCTCCATCATACCAGAAAATGGAGTCTTAGTCATTTTACCCATCAGACATGCTTCGCATCTTTCAAGTGATTCGAAATCAAGTGATTCAAGAAGTCTATCGGAATGGAGTTTCTTCATATGCTTCACTCCGATATGACCAAGACGACAGTGCCACATATAGGTCGAGTTATCACAGAATTTCAAACGTTTAGCTCCAATGTTATTAATATGTGTATTTCCACTATCGATATTCAATAAGAATAGACCATATATCAAAGGTCCATGTGCATAAAACATATTACTCATATAAATCGAACAACCATTATTCTCGGACTTAAACAAGTAACCTTCTCGCAATAAACAAGATCCCGATATAATGTTCATGCTTAACGCAGGCACCAAATAGCAATTATTTAAGTATAAAACTAATCCCGATGGTAGATGAAGAGGTAGCGTGCCGACCGCGATCACATCAACCTTTGATCCATTTCCAATGCGCATCGTCACCTCGTTCTTCGCTAGCTTCCATTTATTCTGCGGCACCTGTTTCGAGTTACAAATATGAGCAACCGAACCAGTATCAAATACCCAGGCACTACTACGAGTACTAGTGAGATCACATCAATAACATGTATATCAAATATACCTTTCTTATTGATGTTGTCGTTCTTCAAATCCGCCAAGTACTTTGGGCAATTCCGCTTCCAGTGACCCTCTCCCTTGCAGTAAAAGCATCAGTATCAGGCTTAGGTCCAGCTTTGGTCTTCTTCGCCGGTGCGGCAACTTTCTTACCACCCTTCTTGAAGTTTACCTTTTGCTTAGACTTGCCTTTCTTGAATTTGGTGGTCTTATTGACCAACAACACTTGATGCTCTTTCTTGATCTCCACTTCTGCAGATTTCAACATGGATAAGAGTTCTGGCAACGTCTTGTTCATGCTTTGCATATTGTAGTTCATCACAAAGTTCTTGTAACTTGGTGGAAGTGATTGGAGGACACGGTCAATCCCCATAGCATTAGGAATCACTATACCCAATCTTTGGAGTTTGTTTGCGTGCCCAGACATCTTAAGCACATGCTCACTGACGGAGCTGCCCTCTTCCATCTTGCAGTTAAAGAACTTTTCAGAAGCCTCATAACTCTCAACTGTCGCGTGAGTCTCAAGTATCAATTTGAGTTCACGGACAATATCATGTGGGTCATGGTTCTCAAACCTTTTCTGAAGCTCCGATTCCAAACCATACAAGATAGCACACTGTACTGATTCTTCCGAGCGAGGTAAACATTCTTTACTTCATCGGTAGCATCAGCTGCAGGCGGGTCACCCAGTGGTGCATCCAACACATAGATCAAATTACCAGCATTGAGGATAATCCTCAAATTGCGGAACCAATCCACGAAGTTTCTTCCATTGTTTTTCAACTTTTCTTTCTCTAGGAACACATTAAAATTGATGGTAGGGCCGCCATTGATCTACAAAAAATTTGAAATAGTTTAGACTAAGTTTATGACAAATTGAGTTCTAATTAATAGTTAAATTAATCTAGGTGAACTCCCACTCAAAACAATATCCCTCACATTGTTTTAGTGATCACACGAAACAAATCCACCACATCAAAACCGATCATCACGAGAGTTGATGTAGCTTCAATGGCGAACAATCGACATGTTCATCATATCTACTATATGATTCATGCTTTACCTTTAGGTGATCCTTGTTCCGAGACCATGTATGTACATGCTAGGCTCGTCAAGATCAAACCCTAGCTTCCGCATGAGAAAATCTGTCTTGCTCACGTTGTATACACTTGCAGAATCTAACACACCCGATCATCACGTGGTGCTTCGAAACAACAAGCTTTAGCAACGGTTCTTACTAAGGATGAACACTTTAAAACTTAAAATTTATGTGCATGAGGGATCATCTTATAATGCTACCGTCGTTAACTAAGCAATACAAGATGCATAAAGGATTAACATCACATGCAATTCATAATATGTGATATGATATGGCCTTTCTTCTTGTGCTTCGATCTCCATCTTCAAGCACCGAACATGATCTCCATCATCACCGCATAGCGTCAAGGTCAATGGCGCTGCTTCATGGTTGTCGCCACCAGCTCCAACTATTACAACTACTTTGAATATACACGCCAGTCTTAACAGAATTTAAAGACAACCATATATTCCCGCCGGTTGCCAACTTACAATAAGGAACATTGCATACATCAAATATAATCACAATCATGGCCATATCACATCACATCACGCCCCTGCAAAACAAAGTTAGACGCCTCTAATTTTCTTTGCATATTTTACGTGGTTTGGGGCTTTCAATAAGTGTCGATCTAACTTACGAACAAGAACCACAACATTGATGTTTGAACTATCAAGTGCCCGTTGTAAATTGGATCTATACTATAATGGGAGAGACAGACACCCGCAAAGCCACTTATGCAATACAAGTTTCATGTTGAGCGTGGAGAAAGTCTCATGAACGATGTCATGTAAGGTTAGCCCGGGCCACTTCATCCCATCATACCGCAAGATGCAAAGTACACAAGAAGCAATTGATAATAAAAGCACCACCGCCCACAATGACCATTGTGTTCTACTCGTGCAACAGATCTACATATAGACACGGCTCTGATACCACTGTAGGGGTTCGTAGCATGGAAAAACAAAAAAATTCTACCACATGCAAACAAACAAGCCAAGATCTATCTACTAGATTGTAGCAACGAGTCGATAGAGGAACTCACCCTCGAAGATTCCAAAAGTGTTTAACGAGAGCAGATTCTCATGGGTGATGTAGTCGTACTCTTGCCGATCTCAAGATCGCTTAGACGATCCTTCCGGCGCTGCGTTCCGGCAGCACTTCCGTAGTCGGTCACACGTTCGGTACTCGATGAACACCTTCCTCTCCCTTGGTCCAGCAGGCAGTGGAGGTTGTAGCACTCTCCTCGCAATTCCGGCAGCACGACAGCGTGATACCGGAAGTAGAAGCGGAGATTTCACAGGGCTTCGCCTTAAGCCGGAGCGAGTATGGTGGACTATGAGATAGGCCTTGGCGATCTAGGGTTTAGAGACACCAAGGTAGGAGGCTAGGCCGGCGGGTAGGGCTTGGGGAGAGCCCCAACTCGGCGGCTAGGGCAAACCCTAGGGCGGCGGCGACTTGTGGTGGCCGGTGGCTAGGGCTAGGGTTTTGGTGGAGAGAGGTGTAGGGAAGAGGGGGCACCCCTGCCCCTTCTTTTATAGGTGGGAGGGCGCCAGCCAAGGGGAGGGAGTCCTCCCCCAAGTCGGCCTCCTTGGCCGGCGGGTGGAGGGAGAGGAACTCCTCCCCAATTAGGTTTCCTATTCTCCCTCCACCAAGCAAAACTGCCGTTTGACTTTTCAAATTGGCGTTTCACTTTTCAACCTAGGATTTGATTTCTCCCTTTATTTTCCCAGCCATGATACCTAGTACATGATGCAACCATTACACATTGTCATGACACATTCACGTACCCTTCCCCTCCGGAGTGCCGGACCTTCCGGGACCTTCTAGAACATTCCCGATGAAAACACCGGAATCATTCCCCAACTCCGAAATAGGACTTTCCTTATATGAATCTTATTCTCCGGACCATTCCGGATCTCCTCGTGATATCCCGGATCCCATCCGAGACTCTGAACAACATTCAATCTCTTACTCATCATTCCATAACTACTCAACAAACATCGAATCCTTAAGTGTGTCTCCCTACGGTTCGTGAATTATGCGGACATGATCGAGAAACTTCTCCGAACAATAACCAATAGAGGAATCTGGAAATTCATATGTCTCCCACATATTTCTACGATTACTTTGCGATCGAATGAACCACTCACATACGATACCAATTTCCCTTTGCCTCATGATAGTTTACTTATCCGAGGTTTTGATCGTCAGATATCTCTGCATACCTAGTTCAACCTCGTTACGATAAGTACTCTTTTCTCGTTCTCGTTGTATGTGATCCCTTGTGATCCATTCACATGCTTGCAAGCTAATTGGATGACATTACACCAAGAGGGCCTAGAGTATATCTATCCGTCATATGGATGGACAAATCCCACTCTTGATCCATGTGTCTCAACCCATACTTTCCGAACACTCAATGCCACCTTTATAGCCACCCAGTTACGGTGTGGTGTTTGATGTCATCAAAGCATCCTTCCGGTGATGGTCATAAGCATGATCTCATGGTCGAAGGAATTAGGTTACTATGTATCAGAAAGCTTATAGCAATTGAACTATTAAAATGACTTGATCTTTATGCTACGCTTATCTATAGTATTATGTCCATCATACCATTCTCCTAATGATATGATCTTGTTCTTAATAACATCTCAATGTTCATGATAGGGAAACCACAATCGTCTATTAACCAACAAGCTAGTATTATGAAGAGGCTTTACTAGGGACTCTAATTTAGTTTACAAATCACACAAGTATTAATGTTTCCTTGTTAATACTGTTATAGCATGAATGTAAACATTTATCATAAACACAAAAATATAATAATAACTACATTTATTATTGCCTCTAGGGCATATCTCCAACAGTCTCCCACTTGCACTAGAGTCAACTAATCTAGATTACATGGTAATATACCGAACACCCATGGCAGTTTGGTGTTGGTCATGTTTTGCCCTCGGGAGAGGTTTAGTCAACGGATCCGCCACATTCAGATATGTGTGTACTTTGCAAATCTTTATGTCACCATCTTGGACATGTTCTCGAATAGCGTGAAAACGTAGCTTGATGTGCTTCAGCTTCTTGTGTGACCTTGGTTCTTGCGCATTGGCTATGGCGCCCATGTTATCACAGTAGATAGACATTGGGTCCAACGCACTTGGAACCACACCGAGCTCTGTAATGAACTCCTTCATCCATATCGCTTCCTGTGAAGCCTCCGAAGCAGCTATGTATTCCGATTCTGTTGAAGATCTCGCCACAATGCTTTGCTTTGCACTCCTCCAGCTAACTGCTGCACCATTCAAAGTAAATACATATCCAGATTGTGATTTATAATCATCCAGATCGGTGTTCCAACTAGCATCGTTGTAACCATTAACAACGAGCTGTTCATCACCTCCATAAGAAAGAACCATATCCTTAGTTCTTCTCAAGAACTTAAGGATGTTTGATCATTGTCCAATGATCCACTCCTGGATCACTTTGATATCTGCTAGTCAAACTAACAGCATAAGCAATGTCGGGTCTAGTACATAGCATGGCATACATTAGAGATCCTATGGCTGAGGCATAGGGGGTCTTACTCATCCTTTCTCTATCTTCTGCCTTTGCAGGACTTTGAGTTTTACTCAAGGTTGTATTGGCCAACATGGCCAAGAACCCTTTCTTGCTATCTTCCATTCCAAACCTCTTTAAAACTTTGTCCAAATATGTACTTTGTGACAATGATATCAGGCATCTCGATCTATCTCTATAAATCTTTATGCCTAATATGTAAGCTGCTTCACCAAGATCTTTCATTGAAAAACTATTATTCAAATATTCTTTGACACTATTAAGAAGGTCTACATCATTCCCAATCAACAATATGTCATCTACAAATAGTATTAAGAATGCTACAAAGCTCCCACTCACTTTCTTGTAAATACAAGATTCTCCATAAGTTTGTATAAAACCAAAGCTTTTGATTACCTTATCAAAACATTGATTCCAACTTCAGGATTCTTGCTTCAATCCATATATGGACCGTTCAAGTTTGCACACCTTGTTAGCATCTTTAGGATCGATAAAACCTTTGGGTTGCATCATATACAACTCTTCATTAATGTCTCCATTGAGGAACGCCGTTTTGACATCCATCTGCCATATCTCAAAATCGTAATATGCAGATTGCTAACATAATCCTCACAGACTTTAGCTTCGCTACTAGTGAGAAAGTCTCATCATAGTCAATTCCTTGAATTTTTCGAAACCCTTTGCGACAAGTCGATCTTTATAGACGATAATATTACCATCGATATGTTTTCTTCTTAAAAATCCATTTGTTCTCGACATCCTTCCGCCATCCGTAAGTCCACCAAAGTCCATACTTGGTTTTTGTACATGGATCCAATTTCGGATTTCATGGCATCTTGCCATTTATTGGAATCTGGGCTCATCATCGCTTCCTCATATGTCGCAGGGCCATCGGTGTTGTCCACCAACATGACACTCATAACGGGATCATACCAATCAGGAGTTATGAGTTCTCATTGACTGCGAGGCTCAGAGCAACTTCAACCGAAGTTTCATGATCATCATCATTAGCTTCCTCTCTTATTGGTGTAGGCGCCACAGGAACTACTTTTGGTGATGCGCTACTCATATGTTTGAGAGAAGGTTCAACAACCTCGTCGAGTTCTACTTTCCTTCCAGTCACTTCTTTCGAGATAAATTCCTTCTCTAGAAAGGATCCATTCTTGGCAAGTAAGATTTTTCCTTCGGATCTATGATAGAAGGTATACCCAATAGTTTCCTTCGGGTATCCTATGAAGACGCATTTTTCCGCTTTGGGTTCAAGCTTGTCCAGTTGTAACTTCTTTACATAGGCTTCGCAACCCCAAACTTTAAGGAACGACAATTTAGGTTTCTTCCCAAACCATAATTCATACGGTGTCATTTCAACGGATTTAGATGGTGCCCTATTTAAAGTGAATGCTGTTTCTAATGCATAACCCCAAAATGATAGCGGTAATCATAAGTGACATCATAGAACGAACCATATCTAAGAGAGTTCGATTACGATGTTCGGACACACCATTACGCTGTGGTTTTCCCGGCGGTGTCAATTGTGGAAGTATTCCGCATTTCTTCAAATGCTCGCCAAACTCATAACTTAGATATTCACCTCCACGATCAGAACGTAGATATTTAATCTTCTTGTTACGTTGATTCTCTACCTCACTTTGAAATTCCTTAAACTTCTCGAAAGTTTCGGACTTATGTTTCATGAAATAGATATACCCATATCTACTCAAGTCATCCGTGAAGGTAAGAACATAACGATAACAACCGCGCGATGCTACACTCATTGGTCCACACACATCGGTATGTATGATTTCCAATAAGTCCGTAGCTCGCTCCATCATACCAGAAAATGGAGTCTTAGTCATTTTACCCATCAGACATGCTTCGCATCTTTCAAGTGATTCGAAATCAAGTGATTCAAGAAGTCTATCGGAATGGAGTTTCTTCATATGCTTCACTCCGATATGACCAAGACGACAGTGCCACATATAGGTCGAGTTATCACAGAATTTCAAACGTTTAGCTCCAATGTTATTAATATGTGTATTTCCACTATCGATATTCAATAAGAATAGACCATATATCAAAGGTCCATGTGCATAAAACATATTACTCATATAAATCGAACAACCATTATTCTCGGACTTAAACAAGTAACCTTCTACAATAAACAAGATCCGATATAATGTTCATGCTTAACGCAGCACCAAATAGCAATTATTTAAGTATAAAACTAATCCCGATGGTAGATGAAGAGGTAGCGTGCAATCGCGATCACATCAACCTTTGATCCATTTCCAATGCGCATCGTCACCTCGTTCTTCGCTAGCTTCCATTTATTCTCAAGGCTTTGTTTGAGTTACAAATATGAGCAACCGAACCAAGATTCAAATACCCAGGCACTACTACGAGTACTAGTGAGATCACATCAATAACATGTATATCAAATATACCTTTCTTATTGATGTTGTCGTTCTTCAAATCCGCCAAGTACTTTGGGCAATTCCGCTTCCAGTGACCCTCTCCCTTGCAGTAAAAGCATCAGTATCAGGCTTAGGTCCAGCTTTGGTCTTCTTCACCAAAAGGCAACTTTCTTACCACCCTTCTTGAAGTTTACCTTTTGCTTAGACTTGCCTTTCTTGAATTTGGTGGTCTTATTGACCAACAACACTTGATGCTCTTTCTTGATCTCCACTTCTACAGATTTCAACATGGATAAGAGTTCTGGCAACGTCTTGTTCATGCTTTGCATATTAGTTCATCACAAAGTTCTTGTAACTTGGTGGAAGTGATTGGAGGACACGGTCAATCCCCATAGCATTAGGAATCACTATACCCAATCTTTGAGTTTGTTTGCGTGCCCGGACATCTTAAGCACATGCTCACCGACTTGAGCTGCCCTCTTCCATCTTGCGCTTAAAGAACTTTTCGTAAGCCTCATAACTCTCAACTGTCAGTGAGTCTCAAATATCAATTTGAGTTCACGGACAATATCATGTGGGTCATGGTTCTCAAACCTTTTCTGAAGCTCCGATTCCAAACCATACAAGATAGCACACTGTACTGATTCTTCCGAGCGAGGTAAACATTCTTTACTTCATCGGTAGCATCAGCTGCAGGCGGGTCACCCAGTGGTGCATCCAACACATAGATCAAATTACTAGCATTGAGGATAATCCTCAAATTGCGGAACCAATCCACGAAGTTTCTTCCATTGTTTTTCAACTTTTCTTTCTCTAGGAACACATTAAAATTGATGGTAGGGCCGCCATTGATCTACAAAAAATTTGAAATAGTTTAGACTAAGTTTATGACAAATTGAGTTCTAATTAATAGTTAAATTAATCTAGGTGAACTCCCACTCAAAACAATATCCCTCACATTGTTTTAGTGATCACACGAAACAAATCCACCACATCAAAACCGATCATCACGAGAGTTGATGTAGCTTCAATGGCGAACAATCGACATGTTCATCATATCTACTATATGATTCATGCTTTACCTTTAGGTGATCCTTGTTCCGAGACCATGTATGTACATGCTAGGCTCGTCAAGATCAAACCCTAGCTTCCGCATGAGAAAATCTGTCTTGCTCACGTTGTATACACTTGCAGAATCTAACACACCCGATCATCACGTGGTGCTTCGAAACAACAAGCTTTAGCAACGGTTCTTACTAAGGATGAACACTTTAAAACTTAAAATTTATGTGCATGAGGGATCATCTTATAATGCTACCGTCGTTAACTAAGCAATACAAGATGCATAAAGGATTAACATCACATGCAATTCATAATATGTGATATGATATGGCCTTTCTTCTTGTGCTTCTGATCTCCATCTTCAAGCACGAACATGATCTCCATCATCACCGGCATAGCGTCAAGGTCAATGGCGTCGTTTCATGGTTGTCGTCCACCAGCTCCAACTATTACAACTACTTTGAATAGACACGCGAGTCTTAACAGAATTTAAAGACAACCATATGGCTCCTGCCGGTTGCCAACTTACAATAAGGAACATTGCATACATCAAATATAATCACAATCATGGCCATATCACATCACATCACGCCCCTGCAAAACAAAGTTAGACGCCTCTAATTTTCTTTGCATATTTTACGTGGTTTGGGGCTTTCAATAAGTGTCGATCTAACTTACGAACAAGAACCACAACATTGATGTTTGAACTATCAAGTGCCCGTTGTAAATTGGATCTATACTATAATGGGAGAGACAGACACCCGCAAAGCCACTTATGCAATACAAGTTGCATGTTGAGCGTGGAGCAAGTCTCATGAACGATGTCATGTAAGGTTAGCCCGGGCCGCTTCATCCCATCATACCGCAAGATGCAAAGTACACAAGAAGCAATTGATAATAAAAGCACCACCGCCCACAATGACCATTGTGTTCTACTCGTGCAACAGATCTACATATAGACACGGCTCTGATACCACTGTAGGGGTTCGTAGCATGGAAAACAAAAAATTCTACTGCATGCAAACAAACAAGCCAAGATCTATCTACTAGATTGTAGCAACGAGTCGATAGAGGAACTCACCCTCGAAGATTCCAAAGTGTTTAACGAGAGCAGATTCTCATGGGTGATGTAGTCGTACTCTTGCCGATCTCAAGATCGCGTAGACGATCCTTCCGGCGCTGCGTTCCGGCAGTGCTTCCGCAGTCGGTCACACGTTCAGATTGATGAACACCTTCCTCTCCCTTGGTCCAGCAGGCAGTGGAGGTTGTAGCACTCTCCTCGCAATTCCGGCAGCACGACAGCGTGATACCGGAAGTAGAAGCGGAGATTTCACAGGGCTTCGCCTTAAGCCGGAGCGAGTATGGTGGACTATGAGATAGGCCTTGGCGATCTAGGGTTTAGAGACACCAAGGTAGGAGGCTAGGCCGGCGGGTAGGGCTTGGGGAGAGCCCCAACTCGGCGGCTAGGGCAAACCCTAGGGCGGCGGCGACTTGTGGTGGCCGGTGGCTAGGGCTAGGGTTTTGGTGGAGAGAGGTGTAGGAAAGAGGGGCACCCCTGCCCCTCCTTTTATAGGTGGGAGGCCACCAAGGGAGGAGTCCTCCCCAAGTCGGCCTCCTTGGTGGGTGGAGGAACTCCTCCCCAATTAGGTTTCCTATTCTCCCTCCACCAAGCAAAACTGCCGTTTGACTTTTCAAATTGGCGTTTCACTTTTCAAACTAGGATTTGATTTCTCCCTTTATTTTTCCCAGCCATGATAACTAGTACATGATGCAACCATTCCACATTGTCATGACACATTCATGTACCCTTACCCTCCGGAGTGCCGGACCTTTCGGAACCTTCTAGAACATTCCCGATGAAAACATCGGAATCATTCCCCAACTCCGAAACATGACTTTCCTTATATGAATCTTATTCTCCGGACCATTCTGGATCTCCTCGTGATATCCCGGATCCCATTCAATCTCTTACTCATCATTCCATAACTGCTCAACAAACATCGAATCCTTTAGTGTGTCTCCCTACGTTTCGTGAATTATGCAGACATGATCGAGACACTTCTCCGAACAATAACCAATAGAGGAATCTAGAAATTCATATGGCTCCCACATATTTCTACGATTACTTTGCGATCGAATGAACCACACACATACGATACCAATTTCCCTTTGTCTCACGATAGTTTACTTATCCGAGGTTTTGATCGTCGGTATCTCTACATACCTAGTTCAACCTCGTTACCGAAGTACTCTTTTCTCGTTCCCGTTGTATGTGATCCCTTGTGATCCAGTCACATGCTTTCAAGCTAATTGGATGACATTCCACCGAGAGGGTCCAGAGTATATCTATCCGTCATATGGATGGACAAATCCCACTCTTGATCCATGTGTCTCAACCCATACTTTCCGAACACTCAATGCCACCTTTATAGCCACCCAGTTACGGTGTGGTGTTTGATGTCATCAAAGCATCCTTCCGGTGATGGTGATAAGCATGATCTAATGGTCAAAGGAATTAGGTTACTATGTATCAGAATGCTTATAGCAATTGAACTATTAAAATGACTTGATCTTTATGCTACGGTTATCTATAGGAGTATGTCCATCCTACCATTCTCCTAATGATATGATCTTGTTGTCAACAACATCTCAATGTTCATGATCAGGAAACCATGATCATCTATTAACCAACAAGCTAGTATTATGAAGAGGCTTTACTAGGGACTCTAATTTAGTTTACAAATCACACAAGTATTAATGTTTCCTTGTTAATACTATTATAGCATGAATGTAAAAATTTATCATAAACACAAAGATATAATAATAACTACATTTATTATTGCCTGTAGGTCATATCTCCAACATATTTATATTCAGAAATTAATTGTGGAAATGATGCCTAATATCCCAACAGTTATATCTAGTGATTCTGATCGAAGCCACTAGTTACAAATCGGCCCTTATTGGCTAAAACATGGCTCGTCGAGTTTTGTTCTTGTCTAATTTACTCACTCTTGAACTCTGAGTCATCAGTAGGATGTTGCAAAACCTCCTTTAGCGGAATGGTATAGGTGGATCTCTCTTCTATTATACTCTTGATCATAGAAACAACTTTTGCACAATCATAGGAAATGTACTCCATTGCCGATCTAGAGCACATCCTTCCACACACGTCGTCAATGCCTCCTCCAAAGATGATGAAAAGGTTGATAGAGATATTCATGATGAGAATACGATCGCCCTTTATCATCCTGTGTAACCATACCCGCTCCTCCTATCTGTGTGTCCAAGTTGTAGTAGCGATCTACATTCAACTTGGTCCAGCCGATCGGTGGCTGATGCATGTAAAATGCATACATGAACTTTGTAGTTTGTTAACATGTTCTTTCACATATTTGCATCATATATAATGTTATATCCATGTTTTATATTGATTTTTAGGAATTTACCAGTGATCCTCTTTATTTTGGCTATAACCCGGCAGGGCAGAAAAACCCTGTTTTAATGTTTTTGACATTTCAAGACCTATACGAAGTCAAATGGACCTGCACTTTTGGGAATGCCAATATTTATGCACAATAAGCATTTGGAGATCAAGAATCCCCCCAGGAGGGCCAAGAGTCCCAAGATAGCCTAGGGGGCGCGCCCAGCCTAGGTGGGCGCGCCACCTATTCTATCTCCCTCCTCGATCATCTGGTCGTCTTGATTCTTTCGCCCACGGAGTTCTCTTGACCTAAAAATCCCTATATAAGGACCCCTCCCTGGGGAGTCCTCGAGAGAGGCACACCAGAGACGAAAATACCACCAAACAGAGTCAGATCTAGCGAAGATTGGAGGGGGAAACTCGGCCAGAGCAACCTTGGGGGAGATCTCCACCCTCTCCAACATCTCCAGCATCATCACCATGATGAAGAGGGAGTAGTCCACCTCTGGGCTATGGGTTTGTGGCAGTAGCTTGATCTATCCCTTTCTTGTTCTTCATAGATCTAGTACCATATGAGCTGCCCTACATGATTATGGTCATATTTTTAATTCCTATGTGGTGGATCTTTGTTCTATGATTTGATATTTGAGATTGGAATCTATTTTGTGTAAGATGTTTTGGTAGATGCATATCATGCACCCAGTTATTAATTTATTGTTTTGATCCAACTTGTATACGATAACTTGTATGGGGAGAAGTGTGTGTTAGATAGAGTAGCAGGGTGGTAGGGATTGAACTGTGACAAACAATATTTAAGATCTACTTTGGGTTTTACATTTATTTTGCTGCCTCACTAGGTATAAAGTGAAATCATGTGCTATAGTTATCATATGACAGTGTGATAATCTTGTTAAATCAAGGTAGCATATTTGTATTTGAAACATCATGTTATATTGCCTAAAGCTATACTCTGATTTGTTTTTAATTTAAGATTGCATAGAGTTTCCCTTTCTTGAGTAGTATAAGAGAGATGTATTTCATCCCTATGTTAGAACGTGATGTCCATATTGATTCCTTTATCAAGCACATATAGAAGTTCAATGAATCTTTACCATTGATAAATTGTTTTATGATCACTACAACCTAAAAAGAGAGTAGACAAGTGAACCCATAAACCTCGGTCCGATTTTTACCATAAGAAATACCTTTCTATTACATCTTCTTTTATATTTTCTATAATTTATTATTTTGAAAATACAAAATTCTTTCCTTACTTGCAATCACTGATAAAAACCCAAAAACAACGGTACTATCTTCCACGCCATCTAGTTTGCATTACTTTACTTTATTTACTTTAGTGTACTTTATATTTTATTTCATATTACTAATACAAAACCTTGTGCTTGGCAAACACTTCGTGGAGTTGGCGACACCAGATAAATTAATTTACTTTACAGGTTGCTTGAAGAGATGAAAACAAATACCCTTCTATAGCCAATTCCTCGAGAGTTTGATATAAACCCTCGAGTCACCCTTATCTGAAAAAGAAGCTTTCTACAACACTCTACACTTGGAGTCCCAACGAAAATTGGCCACATTTGTTTCCACTAGTGTGTCAACAGTTAGTGGTGGTTACCACAGGTCCCAGTAGTGGTGGTTTTGGATGGCAGGATAGCCTGAAATGGTGCTCTTCTGCTTGTGCAAAGGCTTCTTTCTAGGTTAGCTAATCATGCTCTTGGACTCTTTTGGGTGAGAAAAATATCGGTATGATTTAGATGGGTTGAGGTTTAGGATTGATGTCTAGGTCTGCAGGTCGTGTAAGCAGAATAGGTCTAAAAGCAGTCAAGTTTTACATGGATATGTTAGATAATTCAATGTCATTAACCTCTAAGAGGAGTACAATTTTAGTTGCTTCCATATATTTTCAATTTTTTTTTTGGCAGGCCAATCTTTTTTTTTTTTTTTTTGAAATGAACTTTCTCATCTCTCTTTTTTTTACATTTACAAAAAAAAAAAAAAGGCTTCTAGAAAAAAGAGGGTTAACTCATAGGAAATCCCAGCCGTTCCTACATCCAACACTACTAAACTATTTTTAACGTCTAACTGGAGTGGGGAATCTTTATATCCCTGGCCAAACAACAAAAAGAACTCATACCCCTGGCATCGATAATCCAGACACGACACTAGAAAAAAGAGGGTCCACTCACGGATAACCTTTTTGAAATCCGTGTCATTGGATGGGGGAGTGGCAGGTGAGAGTCATTTCTGTCGAGATCAAAGGCGGTTTTTTTTTACGGTTGCATTTTGTTACAATAATCTTCTGTTAAAATTTTTGAAGCATGGTTAGTATTTTTGAATTTTAGCTGGGCTTGTTAGGTCAATCCATTTGAGATTTAATTAGGAAACCATATAACGCTAAATACAAGGCGTATTGTGGAAAATCACTCGTAACTCCCAAGGTCCAGTGATCTCATCATTTCTTAAAACATTCACAAAGTTTAATTTTAGTTCTTCAAAAATATCTGAAAAGAAAAACATCCTAGCACATATACATGTGTACTATGTATGGAAACATTTGCAGCAAATTAACTTCCCATATGTGATCGATATATGCATAAACGATAAGAGCCAAGAGAAAGAGAAAGAGAAAGAGAAAGCGAGAGAGATATAGATAGAGGGGCCCAAGCTAGCAGTCTCTCCGACAACCCACGTTCAGCTGGCAGATTCATAATGTGGATCAGCAGTACGATCGAGATAAAGTGGAAGACTCACTGCTCCGGTCACCATCGCGTGTTAGTGGAAGACTCACTGCTGCGGTCAACGAGGATAGTGCACGTGAAAGCATATACTACCTCGGTTTTAAAATAGATGTCTTAAATTTATTAAAATTTAAATAAATTTAAACACTATTTAATATATAGATTCATATAAAATTTGAAAAACCTAGATGTCATATACTGAAGTTGGCGGCCGGCGATGCAAGTGCGCTTGGCCGAGCAAGTTGAGACAGGAAATCCTAGATGTCACATGATTAAGTGCTAATAATGAAGAATAGCACCATAGACATGTGCTGCTCAAGAATCAAGAATGGCGGGCCGGCGATGCAAGTGGACCTGCGAGTCGAAGAAATTGTCGAGGCCGCCAACTTTTCTCTTGTTTTGATAGTACTACCTACGATCGAGCCAGTGGACCTGCTTATTTGGCTCCACGTACGAACGAACTACATATCATTGTAGCTCCGCGTGTAGACAGTTAAAGATCCCACGGTCGGCACTGCAAGCACTCACCAGAAAAGATGGCGACTAAACCGAGTTATAATGTTTGTATTTTATTTTTCAAAATTGAAAACTTGATTTTAAAGTATCAAAAGAATCCGAAAAAGTATTATATATTCACATAGATAATGTACTATATCAAACACACAAAGTTTGAACACAAAATACCTTATATTTTGGTCTCAACATGCGCAGCTTCCTGCTCCTTCGCCATCAATACCGGCGCGAGAACGCAGGTGGTGTCCAGCGGGTCAGCGGGTCGTCGCATCGCCATTGATGGTGCAGGTTGTCGTTGGTCAGCCTTCCACGCAGCGTCTCTGAATCGCTGCCACGGTTGCGTTTGAATCGCCGCCGCGGTTGCGTATCAATCAGTGTCGTAGACCGCGTCTAGAATCAATGCCGCATGTGGCTGCGGGTGGGTCAGTGGCACGCGCGGTCACGACGTCCGTGTTGTCAGCGCGCGTTCGGGCCAGCGTAACCGAGCCCCAGATTAGATGCATGGATGGTTCGAGCTGGACGCGTTATCGCCGGATGGATCGCTCCGCTGGGACGCCGCGTACGCTGATTTTCGAACACGCGCAAACGGTTTGGATCGCCCGGTGGAGATGCCCTAACCTTTTGCCCTTTCCGGTTTGCTTTGGCACTCATCGGCAGATTGGGCAGGTCCTGCTACACATTTCCGCACGCGGGGTAGGCAGGTTGATGAATGTGAATCGAACAATGTTCCCAACGTCCTCAACCCAGCACTTAATGAACTTCGGTTACCTGGAGAAAAACGGCCCGCACCGGCACCACCACCCCATGTTAGCAAATTTGGGCCATCCAGGAAACCATCTCGGAATATCAGGCCTCCCTAGCAAGTAGGGCCAGGCTGGTCTGCCGACAAATAACGGCGAATTTTTTTAAATAATACGAATTAATTAATTAATTTGAGTTTTATTATGCGTTTTTTCGAAATTCCAGATCTAGCACTTTGTCGGCCAGGGGCAAGTCGACTGGGCCAATCGGCCAGGCCCTGGCCGACTGCAGCCCAATCGTCCAGCAGATAGCCGACAACAGGTCGGCCAGTGGGGCCGCGGGACCCACAACGGTCGACAGGTCCAGTCGGCCAGGCGCAGGCCGACTGCCCAATCGGCCAGGCCCAGGCCGACTGGGGCCAGATAAGGGCGACGCCGCCGCGCCTGGCCTTCTTCTCCACGCGACGCGCCTGGCCAGCTGCTGCCTCTCTCTCTCCCCTTCGTGTTCTTCATTTCTAGCCACCTTTTTTCTCAGATTTTGCTCGATTTGACCACAAAAACTTCAATCCAAAACCATTAGAGAGGGAGTGGAAGCCCGATCTACGGATGGGTTAGCTCATGGCTTGATTTGGTGTTGGTTTGTTGGAGGAACGGTGGTGGAGCTGTGGTGGAGCAATGGCAATGATGGTGGAGCTGTGGTGGAGGAGCTGAGGCTGTGGTAGTGAAGCAGTGTTCGAGCTGTGTTGGTGGTAGCTTCTCTCGCTTCAAGGGTAAACTCTAATCCCTCGATAATCAATGGATATTGTATATGGTTACGTACGTTCGTCGTATGGTTAGTCTATTAGAATATTTGGCTAGTTGATTAGTAAAAATATTTGACCGATGGGTTAGGCACAAAAATTTGGCCGGTGGATTAGTAGCAATATTTGACCGGTAGCAATAATATCATATTTTTTAGAATATTTGCAAGCATTGCCCAAAGTTATACGCGTTGTCGATAATTAATTGATTAGGTTGTTTATTTTATGTCAGCAGAGATGACCAATTTAGTAAAGTTCGTGTTTTATTACGGTCCTGGGAATGTTCGAACAAATGATTTTGGAGCAGATCTGGAAGAGTTTATGTGTACACAGTTAGATTTGACTGCCCCTCAAACCTGGAGTGTTAGTCAGTTGAAGGAATGGTTGAGAAGATGTTTAGGCTATAACATCAAGACGTACACCGTCAGCGTGCAAGCATTATGGACAAAGTCAAGAAAAAATATTTTCTGAACTTTAAGGCATGTAGATACAGACAGAGACTGGTTTAAGTGGTTAAAAGGCTGCGAAGATAGGCATATAAACCCTCGCGCATTAGTGCTTCCTGTCTTGAAGGAGATCGATGGTGGACATGTTTCGCGCCATAGTGCTGATTCAAGTTACGGGATGTACTCTATGTCCAGTGCTGGAGGCGATGGTTATGAATCGGGGCAGAGCAGTCAGATAGGAGGAGGAGGAGGCGGTGGTTATGAATCAGGGCAGAAAGTCAGGCCGGAGGTGGAGAAGACTATAGTGGAGAGGCAGATGCGGACGAGGAAGATGGAGGCATGCAGAACATGATGGAAGAGGAGGATTACATGGATGGCGAGAGTGGTGATTCTGATGACCCTGATGATTCTGATGGAGAAGGCAATGGTGGAGAGGACATGCCGATTCCTGCTTCATGGAATCAAAACATGTCAACCGGAATGACTGTTGATGATGGTCATGATTCTGCGTGGGAATATCACAGCAACAGAATTGCCCAGGGTGCCAGATATCAAGGAAAGCAACATTTGCAAGATGCAGTCGTTGCTTGGGCAATGTCAACACACAGGGTTTTGAAAACAACGGTGTCCTCTAAGAAATACTTGACAATGGAATGCGTGGATATAAATTGTCCAGGTAGGGTGCATGCCTATGTCCCTACGTATGACACAACTTGGTTGGTGAGCGACTATGTGTAGCACACATGTGAGCTACACAATGTTCCTGAAGATCATCTTAACCTCTCCTCCACACTTCTAGCTCGGCTGCTTTACACGGACTTAGTAGAGTGCAAAGCGATGACAGTACCCAGTATACAGAAGAAAGTAAAGACCCGATTTAAGTACTCCATTTCGTATGGCAAGGCTTGGAGGGCAAAGAAAAGGGCTCTTGAGGAGAGGTTTGGTTCGTTTAGAGACGCGTATGACTCTGTGGTCCGACAACTTCAGACACTGCAGGATAGAAACCCAGGCACCTATGTCGACATACAATATTATGTGATACCCGAGGATCCATCCATGAAGGTGCTTCATCGAGTGTTCTTCTCTTTTGCTGTATGCATCCAAGCTTTCACTTATTGTCGTCCAGTGATATGTGTAGACGGTACTTTTCTAAATGGCAAGTACAAGGGTCAGATTCTTACCGCCATTGGTCAAGACGGCAACAATCAGATTGTCCCACTCGCATTTGCTTTCGTGGAGGGCGAAAACACTGAAAGTTGGACATGGCTCTTCAGGCAGCTCAAAATAGCAGTTGTGAAAGACAAGCCCAATGTGTGCATCATTCATGATAGGCATGCAGGTATACTCAATGCCGTAAAACGGCTGACACAGCCAGGGCCGGAAGAGCAAACACCTTGGCTTGACATGCAAAGCCGATGGTGCATGCGCCATTTGGGTGCTAATTTCTTCTCACAGTTCAGAATCAAGAACCTCATGAATCTATTCAAAAAATTGTGCAAGCAGAACCAAGAATGGAAGCACGATTTCATACGCGCAAAGCTCGATAAATTTACTCAGAAACATGTGAGGGCAAGGAAAGTTGCGCAAAACGCAGCCGTAGCTGCACATCAAGCAGCAGTAGCGGCATAGGTTGCTACTGGAGATGTGCCTGTGGAGGAAGATCATGTAGGGCTTTGTGACTTGCCTGGATTTGATCCAACTGGTACAAGGAGAAGGCTCGGAAGATCCAGGCCCTACGTGCCACAACCTGCTCCGTCATGTCAGCTTGACTATTCTTGGCCTGCTCTTTCTTCTTCTCCTGCCTCTTGTCCCACTCAGCTCTTGCCTTGCTTCCAACGGGTGGCGGCATGAATATATCATCCTCATCTTCGCTATCTTCTATCCAGGACCAAGGTGCATCCGCCCGCTCCAAACTGCAAGCTTGTCCTAGGACCGAGGTGAGCTTGTTCCACCTTGCCTGGATCCTGACAAGCTCTGCTCGTACCTGATCTGGGGTCTTCAGTTTCCACCCTCTTCGATGAAGTGACTTACCAAGCATAACGAGAGCATCATGGTTCGTTACCAACATATCCCAGTCGGGATACGTATCGCCTATCACAAGCCTGCTCAAGAAAAGCCCAATGGACATATCTACATGTGGAGACGTCGGTCATAGTGGAGAGGAGTGGAGGAAATGCGAGAGCAAGAGGAGAGGAGGAAATGAGAGAGTCGAGGAGGAAGAGATGAACGGTAAGGATACATCTCGTTGCGGATTTATAGAGGCACCAAAGCGAATAGGCGGAAAAAGGGAAGTAGTGGCGGGAAAAAGGCGGAAGTAGCGGGAAAAAAGGGCGGAAGTAGTGGCAGGAACAAAGGCGGGAAGCATCGAGAAAATCGCACGGCACAATGCAGGGAAAAATCGGCGCGAAGGATTGGCGAGAAAAACAGCGGCGGACGATTATTTAGCGGAAGGGCTGCATTAATCATGCTGGATTTTGTTAGGGGCAGGACGATTAGGCAATCGGTCTAGGTCTGGCCGATTGCACTAATCGGCCTGGGCCAGACCGATTGAACCAATCGGTTGCTCCAAGCCGACTGCATGTGTGGGGCAGGGCCGATTGCATGGTGCCACATGCAATCGGCCAGGGCCTGGCCGATTGGCCCAGTCGGCTTGCCCCTGGCCGACAAAGTGCTATATCTGGAAATTCGAAAAAACGCATAATAGAACTCAAATTAATTAATTAATTCATATTATTTAAAAAAAACGCCAAATAACGCCACGTTGGACTAGCCGCACATGTTCATATGGTATAATTGCCAACCACTGGGCGGGCTAGTTAAAAACAAATTGACGCCACTTGATAAGTGTTTTTTGCAGCATGTTTATCTTATGTTTTTTGTATTAGTAATAATAGGTTTTGTTATTTTACCATGCTCAGGCGTACCTTTTATGCTTATTTGATCAAGATCCCGGAATTAAAGGCGTGGTTCAATAAATCAACCGGAGAAATCAGCTATAGTTATAAATATGCTTTTTGGAAGGCAATAAAGCCCCATAAATAAATATATTCACACTTGGAAAGAAGGGGAAGCAAATCCCCTTGCATTCATGACATTCGGAGGCTTGAACGACCATCCAAACACACTACTCGGTGGCACACTTTTTTTGCAATTCTGTGGGGGCATATTAGATGTGCCGCTGCTACCTCGCCACTAAATGTTATTTCTGCGGCGCATTTTTCGAATTTCAAAAAAAGGGGCTAGATCTAGATCTAGCGCCACCCCAGCCGCCAAAATTTTTTCGGAGCTCGTCGGAGGTCTTGTCCGTGTCTACAGTCTACCACCGCAGGCTGGTGCGGGGGGCCTTGGCCGTGGCCGGAAGTGGGGGTTGTCGGAGGAGGGGGCTCACCGAAGATGAGTGGAGGAGGGGGTCACCAGAGATGGTGGAGGAGGAGGAGGCCGCCGGAGGAGGTGTTCGCCGAAGGTGGTGGAGGAGGAGGAGATCATCGGGGTGGTGGTGGAGGAGGAGGTCTCTGGGGTGGTGGAGGAGGAGGAAGAGGGGGGAGAGGTCACCTTAGAGTGGAGAAGGAGGAGGAAGGAGAAGTGGAAAAGGGGAGGAGAAGGAGAGGAGAAGTGTGGAGGAAGGCCGACAGTCTTCCCATTTTGATACATACTCTAGCACACAGGATCTCAAAATATCTTCGAGTGTTTGATTTACTTGCTCCGTTTGTCCATCTGTCTGAGGGTGATACGATGTGCTGAAATCTAGTCGGGTTCCTAATCCTTCTTGCACTTTCTTCCAAAAATCTCAAGGTAAACTAGGTTCCTCGATCCGATACAATGTTCTTGGGGACTCTATGTAAACTGACAATTCTAGCAATGTAGAACTCTGCTAGCTTCGAACTTTGGTAAGTGGTCTTGACATGTAAGAAATGGGCGACTTTGGACAGTCTATCAAATATGACCGAAACAGAGTCATTTCCCCTACTAGATGTAGGCAATCCGGTGATAAAGTCCATTCCAATTGAATCCCATTTTCATTCTGGAATCTGCAATGGTTGCAACAGTCTTGCGGGTCTCTGATGTCCCGCCTTGACTCTTTGACAAATATCACACTTAGCGATGTAGCTTTCGATTTCTGTCTTCATCTTATGCCACCAAAATTGCGCCTTCAAATCTTCATACATCTTCGTTCCTCCGGGGTGGATAGAATAAAGAGTATCATGAGCTTCTTTCAGAATAGCCTCCTTCAATTCTGAATCTGCTGGCACACAGATACGTCCTTTTTACCACAAAACTCCTTCTTAATTCTCGGTGAATCCGGGTAATTTGCCTGTACTGATATAATGTTAGATTCCGTCGATACTAGCATTTCCTTTTAGCGCCTCCTTGATCTGACTAATCAAAGTAGGTTGAAATTCTATGCTAGCCAAAAATCCTTCACTTACTAATTCCATTCTAAAATTCTCCAACTCCTTGTGCAAACTTGGTTGCTCCTTCAGAATCATAGAGTTCCGTCGACACGGCAATCTACTAAGGGCATCTGCTACCGCATTGGCTTTACCAGGGTGATAGTGAATGTACAGATCATAGTCCTTGATTAACTCTATCCATCTTCTCTGCCTCATATTCAGCTCCTTCTGAGTGAATATATACTTCAGGCTCTTGTGATCCGAATAAATCTCACAATGGTCTCGCATAAGGTAATTCCTCCATGTCTTTGCCTTCTTGCATTAGCACACATCCGAGTGTAGGGATAGATAAGATATGGCTTTGCCTTCTTGCATTAGCACACATCCGAGTGTAGGGTTCGCAGCATAGAAAACAAAAAATTTCCTATGATGGGAACTATCACTGGTAGAAAACGTTCCATGCATCCCGGTTGGTAAGGGGCTTTAGTCCCGGTTGCCCAACCGGGACGAGGCAATCGGGACTAAAGCCCGAACCTTTAGTCCCGGTTGCCCCACCAACCGGGACAAAAGGCCACACACGTGGCATCTGCTCCGTCTTGAGGGGGCTGGTTCTTTAGTCGTAACCTGACTAATAACTTTCTGCCGCAGAGATTTGGCCATTTCTTCGCCGCGAGAATTCATTTTGGCACATTTTGTTGCCGGCAAGATTTTCGCCACTTTTGTGCCGCGGAGAATTCATTTAGGTTGTTTTATTGTTTATTTAGTGTTCTGCACTTATCAATGAAGGAACCTTATATTACACAAGATCATCATGACAACATTTTACATTCAATACACGGATCGAGTTCATGCACTACATACAAAAGTTGCTATTCGATGCTACCGGCCAATTTCTTGAAAGTTGCTATTTTACAATTCCTATTGTCTATACAGCCGAGTAGTATTCCCTTTGGGTCTAGGACTTCGCATCCAAGAATCCCGCCAATTCCTCCTGTATTGCTCGTATGCGATCCTTTGGCGAAGACCGTCCGTGAGACGTTCGATCTGATTTAAAAAGGAGTCACCTATATGAATATGAAACTAAACACAATTTGATTGTAATTAAAAACTATAGAAATTGTTTACGACGTGGAGTTGCTCTAAATTTCTGCCCTTCTCATCGCACGTCTGTGGATGAACTCGCATACATAGTATCCACATAGATTGTTACCGGTCCTCGTCAGAACTTTACGACAACAGAGTTCGATCAAAATAATAATCAAGCATGATAATAACGTATCAAAACTAGAATCAAAGAGATGCGCGGATATAGCTAGTGGTGCTTACATCTAGTGGTTGAAATGTAAGCTCCTCTTTCCAAACACCCCTAGCCTTCTTGGTAAACCGTTTCCAAGCGCTGGCGAGAAAAACGAATAAAATAAGTTATTAAGTACTTGATATCATAAAATTCACGAACGTTGCCGATATAGTGTAGTAATGATTAGAATTACCGGAGAAGTATCTCGCATGTCCTTCCACGTCTCAAGGGGTTTATGTTTCGAGTCCATGACTAGTACACGCCCTTTGTCAAGTTGAATGATTAACAGAATATAGTGGTACCTGCGAATGCAGAACTTATCAATTATATACTTAACATCGAGTAAGCGAAATAGAAAGTGTATACAAGACAATAACACTCACTGGAAGTTGTAAGGAAATAGTATTTCCCTTTTGGTTTCTTGAAACCTTAACGCGTGTACTATATTATCCTCCGTATCCTGGGGGCTTATTTTGAGATTAGCTTCATGAACCCAATATGGGTCAATGAAGCCAATGTCATAGATTTGTCCACTGCTGCATTCGAGAATCTTCATTCTTCATACTAAAGTATGATTATATACATGCAATAAACAAAATAATATAGATGGAGACTAAATTAATTACAGAATTAGTACTTACAGACAATAGGCACTCATGATCGATTTGTCCAAGGCGTCTTGATTGAATAATTGAAATAGTTCATCAAATTCAATGGATATCATGTCATCCTTATCTTTCCCATGATGCTTTTTTGTAACCCTCAGCACTATCCAGTTAGCCCCGGCCCTTGTGGCATGCATGTACTAGTTATGCAATCTTCGCATTTTTGTTGAAAGATTGTTTACCTCCTCAGGTTTGACGAGAGGTTTTCCGTGATCGGTATTGGTATGCTACTTCACTCACGGGAAGAACTCTAATCGGGATAAGTCTGGCAATACTCATACCTTGAGCAGCGGCAGCTTCTCCAGACAGTGCAACTACCTCTGGATCATACTGCTCTTCGCCCCATATTTGCTCGACCCCACATTGGTTTGAGAAATCACCTTGAGAGGGGCAAGTATGTTTTGCTTGTTCTCCGAGTGGGCAACAGATTTCCGCTTGCATCGATCTTGCTCTTGAGGCTTTTGTGCTGCATGTGACTTGAGAATATAACGCTCATAGTCCGATGACAGCTTTGGCTCGGGTTGATGAAGAGTCTTTAGCATTTTCAACACTTTGGCTTTTTCTTCTTTGGTTTGGGGAACTCGCTCTTTCGCCGCCTCGACTTAGCTTAAAACGCTGTCGTTTCCGCATCAACGATCGCCAGCCTCCTCTCAAGACAGTCATAAGCTCTCTTGGGAGGAACCGTTGGTACTTTTGGAAGAGGCTCTTGTTTACGTTTTCGATCGCCACGACGACGATGGCGGTGCGCTTACGCTTTTATCCCGAGGCGCCGGCGATGGCTCCTTGGCGATGGTTGCACCGAGATTGGTGAGGCGAGGCGGGTGAGGCAACGGAGCCGTGAGGCGACGAAGACGGCTGCCATGGGCGACCTCGGGAGACGGTGAGGCGGCGGCGAGATGGCCTTGGCGTGTGATTTGAAGCACGATACAATCCTTGGCCATAGAATGGTGACGTTTTTGCGTCACCCGCACGATCACATCCCTTCACCCGGCCGGTAGTGATTTCATCCACGCAGACAACAGTAGCCCTCTCGGAACCGGACGACCGTGGTAAGTTGGTGTGGGTCCAATTGGTAAGGCATAGCCGACCGCCACCTTCATTGATATGTTCACAACTTTGACATGTAGCTCGCGAGGTGTCATCTACGTGATATCATCCACTGGGTAGCCAATGGAGCCATCGTCGGTGCATCATCGGCATCGCCATTGTCATCACCGGGACCTCGGTGGAAGCCACACTACTTTTTCGATTATTCGATAGGCGGTAGCATCGAATGCGGTGTCTTCTTGAGATGGGCGGTAGTACTGCTCTTTAAGTGAGTTAATTTCATCTTGTTGTTGCTTTAATCGTTCTTCAATTAAAAGCATTCGCTCTTCGACTTTCTGCTTCCACCTGTCCTTACTCCTCGACGGCTTCTATCGGATATTTCTTCCTCTCTTGAAACCCAGTCCTCCATGGTTGGGAGCCTATTGTGCCTCGTGTTTGTCCATCATGTTCCTTATTTCCAAGGCGAGTGTGAGCTCATCATTCTCTCTATCGAATGAAGTCCCCATCTTTTAACCTTTCGCTTTTCTCATCCTCTCGATTGGCAAGGGGTCTTCTTTATGTCGTATGTTATATATGCACCTCCCTTCCGAGTCCAACGTGCCCCCATGCCCGTAAAACCAATTCCTTGCACGTTCTAGCCAATCGTCTGTCTCTGGGGTGATATTTTTATCACGGTTCTGCTCAAGTTTCTCCCACTTAGGAATGCCAACCTTGTAGCCACCTTGCCCCATAGTATGGTGATACTTCTTCTTAGCACATTCACTTATTCGTTTTGACATTTTCTTAGCTTTTTACGATTTCTTGTATTCCACAAACTCATCCCGTAATGGTTTTATCTTCTCAAACTGAATATTCTTGAAATCGAGTCTTCTCTTTCACGACATAGTCAAGGTGCAATCTTTTCTTCCAGTTGGTGAAACATCGGGCCATCTTCTTCAAAGCCCACTTGCTGACCTTAGCCTCCATGGCTCTCCCATGTTGTAAGCGTCCTCAATCGGATCCTCCGCATTTGGATCCAGCTCTATCTTCGTAGTTTGAAATTAACCATGAGCCTCTTCCACAAGAAATCTTGGCGTGGTTAGGGACAAATAAACATGTTACCTCTTCATCCGCTTTAGCAGGCCTATTCCAATTTCTAATGGTGATCGATTAAGTCCCTAACGACATTCGCATTTTGCCACAAATTTGGTTGCGACAACTTCGGAGTCGCTTGTTTGCCGTCTTCACGAGATCTTCGATCCTAAACCTCTCATGGTCTTTCAACTTTTTGGTTGGGCCTCGTCTGCTCTTTTCAGTAGATTCCTTCGATCCGAAGGGCTAAAAGAAGAAAGATCATCGTTACTATTTCTATATAGATAGCAGATGATTAATTAATGAATTGATTTATATTACATGCACCTCGCCGAGCGTCGTCTTCTCGATTACACAAGGCATCGCCTTCTCCTCGCTGGAAGGCAACACCTTCAACCTCAAACAAGTTGTCTACTCCGTAAAAGAGGATCACCCTCACCGAGTTGTTCGTAAACGTTGATACGTCTAAATTATCTTCCCACGGATCACACCTTGGATCAACTCTTCCTTTTCTTCGTCTCGGCGTGTGGGTCCATATTTTCTGCATAGGTGGAAAACGAATAAGTCAAAGCGGCTAAAGGAGAAAGTTAAGGAGAAACCCTAATATATACATACACAATAATAAAATGAAGAGAAACCCTAAACCTAGCTACAAAAGGAAACCGTGTAGTAGATAGGTAACTCTAGCTAAAATCAACTAAAATCAATATTAGGAGTTCAGGGTGTAACCTAGTTCGAGAAACCTCCGATGCATATGAGAGGAACATGAGTATAAGGCTACAAAGGGAAACTATCCAGACACGTAACACTAGATACTAACAAAATACCATATTGGAATCGATTTAAGAGGGTTCGAATGCTGGCGAAGGCACATCGTCGAACCCACATGCACCTAAGTGGTATTAATGATTCCTTATCTAACCACAGTGATTGACAATGTGAATCGGGTCTGGGGCTACCCACATTGACTGACCAGTGGGGTCGAAGACCAATAATACCAAACTAATTAATAAACCTAATAATACCTAACTAATAATAAACCTAATAATCGAAACACCAAAAAGAAAGGGAAACAATCAACACATGGCATCGATGCAATGCTCAAGCAAGTATGATGATATGACAAGTTAATTTGCATTGGAATGTAACCCTAAGACATGCTCGACAATTTAATCGGGTTCCGGGTGAAAACCCTAACTCGGGAAACCTAACATATGAGAGGGGTGCATTTGTTCTTCTAATTATACTTGTCATTTAAATTGTTAAACAATGCATTATTATAGGTTAAATAGATAGGTTTCATTTTTCTGAACAATTTGATATATTATTTGTATTTTTCTGACTTATAAATAAAAAGATATTGAATTTACAAGTTTATATCAATTTTCGGAATTATTAAATCATTTAAAATTGAATTATCGTGTCAATATGACATCAAAGGGTTGGGTTTTTTACCAAGACAGAACCTAGCCATCACATCGAAAGTGCTGGGCCCTAGGCCACATCAGCAAGCCACCGTGGGCCACGTCAGCGGGCCCGTGGCCACGTCAGCATGACGCCGTGGACAAGGACGACGCGACGGTGGAGGAAACGGCGCCGGCGACGATGCACCACCCGATCGAAGCCGCCGCGCCCACCACCAGCAGCAGAGGGAGGGGGAGGACAGAGAGGCAGGGAGGGGCGGCGCACTGACGCGGTGGGGAAGGGCGCTATCGTCGACGGAAGCGAGAAGCGGGCGGCCGGGCCGTCGGGAAGGAGACGCGCGGGCGGCGTCACGTGAGGAAGAGACGGGTGGCGGCCGAGGCGAGGCGCGTTGACGACGGAGCCGCTGACGGTGGCGACTGGCGGCGTCGTCTGCCGAGGGCGAGGCAGGCGAGCAGAGAAGTGAGTGGGAAGGAAGAAGAAGAGGAGGCACGCTATTATAACTAAAGGGCCTTTAGTCGGTTCGTGGCTCCAACCGGAGTAAGGTATAGGTCCCGTGGTGGCTCCAACCGACATATTCCTCGCTTTCAAAAAATTTCGTATTTTCTCTGTTCCCGCCTTATTTTTTATTTTGGGGTTTAAATTTGTATTGTTTTTTAAATGATAATTAATTTGGAATTTAGAAAAACTTTAAACATAAAAAGTGTTTGGATTTGAATAAATAATTCAAAACCATTTTCTGTTTTAAAAAATAATTAACGTAACCATTTAAAATATGAACCATTTACAATTAAAAATGAATTAACTTATATTTTTTTAATATCAATTTGGAATTTAGAAAAACTTTAAACATAAGAAGTGTATGGATTTGAATAAATAATTCAAAAACATATTCTATTTTTAAAAAATAATTAATGTAACCTTTCAAAATGAATTAACTTATATTTTTGAATATTAATTTGGAATTTAGAAAAATTTTAAACATAAAAAGTGTTTGGATTTCAATAAATAATTCAAAACCATTTTCTGTTTTAAAAAATAATTAATGTAACCATTTAAAATATGAACCATTTACAATTAAAAATGAATTAACTTATATTTTTTTAATATCAATTTGGAATTTAGAAAAACTTTAAACATAAGAAGTGTATGGATTTGAATAAATAATTCAAAAACATATTCTATTTTTAAAAAATAATTAATGTAACCTTTAAAATGAATTAACTTATATTTTTGAATATTAATTTGGAATTTAGAAAAACTTTAAACATAAAAAGTGTTTGGATTTTTAACTTATATGCCCGTTTTTTTTGAATTTATTATGCCCGTTTTGAATTATCTGAATTTCTAACTATGGTCGAACCGGTGTGCATGAAGATAGGGGACGGGCATCGTTAGAACTTGCATTGGATCTCTGAAGAAACCACATATTGCGAGTCTAAAAATGATTTTTTCAAAAAATCACGGGCGATAGATCATGTACTTAGTACAAACCGACACTTCCGATTCGGCAGACATTTGTCCTTTTTACCCGGGATGGACGAAAAGGTTTGAGATAGACCGGTTGGGATATAGTCCATGTAAGGTGGTCTAGTATTTTAGGAAAATAGGACGGTAGCCTTTCGAAACGGCATTTTGGTGGTTACTTCACAAAACGACCCGTTTTTTGCGCTCGGAAAAGGGAAAAGGGATTTTCCGTGCGACAAAAAGGAAAACTTCCTCCTGCAACATTGTTCTACATACCAATGTCCACACACATGCATAATATGGGCACAACATCACAAACTATGTCGTGATTCAGCACATAACATCGGTCATTTGGACCGAAAGCCATGAAACCTCGAACATGATAGGTCATTTTGTGAAGGTTTTTTTGAAACATGATCAATATACCAAGTCTGGTATTTTTCCTTTCAACTATGTAACATAATATGACACCACGCGAAGGATTTTCATTGTTCGGATTTTTTTTGAATTTATTATGCCCGTTTTGAATTATCTGAATTTCTAACTATGGCCGAACCGGTGTGCATGAAGATAGGGGACGGGCATCGTTAGAACTTGCATTGGATCTCTAAAAAAACCACATATTGCAAGTCTAAAAATGATTTTTTCAAAAAATCACGGGCGATATATCATGTACCTGTAGTACAAACCGGACCCACTTCCTGCCGATTCGGCAGACATTTGTCCTTTTTACCCGGGTTGGACGAAAAGGTTTGAGATGTACCGGTTGGGATATAGTCCATGTAAGGTGGTCTAGTATTTTAGGAAAATAGGACGGTAGCATTCTGAAACGGCATTTTGGTGGTTACTTCACAAAACGACCCGTTTTTTGCGCTCGGAAAATGGAAAAGGGATTTTCCGTATGCATAAAAGGAAAACTTCCTCCTGCAACATTGTTCTACATACCAATGTCCACACACATGCATAATATGGGCACAACATCACAAACTATGCCGTGATTCAGCACATAACATCGGTCATTTGGACCGAAAGCCATGAAACCTCGAACATGATAGGTCATTTTGTGAAGGTTTTTTCGAAACATGATCAATATACCAAGTCTGGTATTTTTCCTTTCAACTATGTAACATAATATGACATCACGCGAAGGATTTTCATTGTTCAGATTTTTTTTGAATTTATTATGCCCGTTTTGAATTAAATGAATTTCTAACTATGGTCGAATCGGTGTGCATGAAGATAGGGGACGGGCATCGTTAGAACTTGCATTGGATCTCTGAAGAAACCACATATTGCGAGTCTAAAAATGATTTTTTCAAAAAATCACGGGCGATAGATCATGTACCTGTAGTACAAACCGGACCCACTTCCTACCGATTCGGCAGACATTTGTCCTTTTTACCCGGGATGGACGAAAAGGTTTGAGATGTACCGGTTGGGATATAGTCCATGTAAGGTGGTCTAGTATTTTAGGAAAATAGGACGGTAGCATTCTGAAACGGCATTTTGGTGGTTACTTCACAAAACGACCGCTTTTGCGCTTCGGAAAATGGAAAAGGGATTTTCCGTATGCGAAAAAGGAAAACTTCCTCCTGCAACATTGTTCTACATACCAATGTCCACACACATGCATAATATGGGCACAACATCACAAACTATGCCGTGATTCAAGACATAACATCGGTCATTTGGACCGAAAGCCATGAAACCTCGAACATGATAGGTCATTTTGTGAAGGTTTTTTCAAACATGATCATTGTTCGGCACACATTTAGTCCGGATGTAGTCACAAACCGGGACTAAAGGGATTGCGCAGTGGGCCGAAACACTAATAATAGGGGTGAGTGTCGACATTATGTCGTATGGCTTAGACCTTGTCCCGATGGTGTCACCAACCGACTAAAGATGAACTTAGTCCCGTTGGAGACACCAACCGACTAAAGATGAGTCAAGACTAATAATAGGGGTGAGTGTCGACATTATGTCGTGAGTGTCTACATTATGCCGAGCTGCTTGTACTATAAATATGCATCCTTGTGAGTCCAGTCCTCCACCAGTTTGAGGCATCTCCAAGATGGTTTTAGAGAGCAGGACACCACTACGGCCGATGTGGAGATGCCGACGGAGCCTCCTCAAGATCTCCGAGAAATCGTCATAGAGGCACTCCCTAATATGTGAAATTAGTTAGCTCGAGGCGTATTGATCTAGTTAGTGAAGTTACAAGCTGCAAGATGGTTTTCGAGAGCAGGACACCATCTGGGCCAGTTCGGAGATGCCGACGGAGCCCAGTCCTCCGGCATCTCCGAGAACTGGTCATAGAGGCACTCCCTAATATGTGAAATTAGTTAGCTCGAGGCGATTGATCTAGTTAGTGAAGTTACAAGCTGCAAGATGGTTTTCGAGAGCAGGACACCATCACTGCGCCAGGAGATGCCGACGAGCCAGTCCTCCCAAGCATCTCCGAGAAATGGTCATAGAGGCACTCCCTAATATGTGAAATTAGTTAGCTCCGAGGCGTATTGATCTAGTTAGTGAAGTTACAAGATGCAAGATGGTTTTCGAAAGGGCCACCACTCAGACCAGTTTGGGAGATGCCGACGAGCCAGCCTCCCAAGATCTCCAAGAAACGTCATAGAGGCACTCGGTCCAGCCACAAAATGGGACTAACACTCAAGACATTTATTAATATTAAAAGCGAGACTACAAAACCGGGACTAAAGGCCACAAACCTCGAAGATATCCTTCGTCAAGCCACAAACCGAAAAGACATGAAATAGAGTTACATAATATGAGCATGAACTTCTTGGCATATGTCATTCCTTATGACCGCTTCAGACGTAACCATGGAGCATCTTCTTTACTTAAAGGAATGCTTGGGCCGGTTTCACCGTGAAGGGCGGAATTTCATCAAACTTATTATAATCTTCCCGACATGTCTGCCTTGTCCTCGATTCCCACGATGTTTCTTTTCCCTGAAAGAACTATGTGACGCTTTGGCTCATCATATGATGTATTCGTTTGCATATTTTTCTTTTTTTTGCGGAGGACATGTCCTTCACATAGAAAACCCGAGACACATCATTGGCTAGGACGAATGGTTCATCTCTATAACCAAGATTGTTGAGATCCATTGTTGTCATTCCGCATAACCGGTCTATCTTTACCCCTTCCCCATTCAGTTGACCCATTTGCAGTGAAACAAAGGGACCTTAAAAGAGACTCCATAGTCTAGTTCCCATATCTCCTCTATGTAACCATAATATGTGTCCTTTTGTCCATTCTCGCCTATTGCATCAAAGCGGACACCACTATTTTGGTTGGTGCTCTTTTATCTTGGGCGATCGTGTAGAATGTATTCCCATTTATTTCGTACTTTGGAAATTCAATACAGAGAAGATGGTGACGCCCAACAAGTATAGCTGATCTCCAACAAGTGGTGTCATTCAAGAGATGTGTCCGCATCCAACCACCGAAGACTTCATGTGTTCATCTCAGAATCCATGATTCAGCTTCCCGGGTTTTGGAGCGTACAATATTCTTGTGTTCCTCGATATACTGAGCTGCCAAGGTGGAATTATGTAGAACTGTAGTGTGCTTTAGTGAAAGAATCCCGTCCCTACATATCATTGCTTTCTTTCCCAGCGTGTTTTTCCACTTAGTCTTCCCTCATGCCGCGAGTCGAAACACCAATCGGCTTAAGGTCGAATAAAGTCAACACAAAACTCAATGACCTCCTCTGCTCCATATCCCTTGGAGATGCTTCCTTCAGTCTAGCACGGTTATGAACATATTTCTTTAAGACTCCCATGAACCTATCAAAGGGGAACATATTGTGCGTAAATACCGACCGAGAATGGCAATCTCTTCCACTAGATGAACTAGGAGATGCGTCATAATATTGAAGAAGGATGGTGGGAACACCAATTCAAAACTAACAAGACATTGTACCACATCCTTCTCAGTAACCTTGTAATATCCGGATTGATTACCTTCGAGATATTGCATTGAGGAATGCACACACTTCAAAATGGGTACTCGAACATTTTCCTAGAAGCCCCTCAATGCAATCGGAAGCAATCAAGTCATAATCACGTGATACTATGAGACTTCAGGTTTTGGAACTTTTATCCGCCATATTTATTATCCCTTTATATTATATGAGAAGCCCGACACCTTGATACTAAAGGACTTCAAAAGATTTCCTTCTCGCTTTGGTAAGAGCATAGCCGGTACGACTTAAGTGACGCCTTTATCCGCCTTGTTATCAGTATGCATGTTCTTTGGGTCTTTCATAATTTGTTGGTCCTCCTGCTTCGTGTGTATCTTTTGTCTTACCATACACGCCTAGGAATCCTAGCAGGTTCACGCAGAGATTCTTCATGTGCATCACGTCGATTGAAGAGCGGACACGCAGGACTTTCCAATATGGCAGCTCCCAAAATATAGATTTCTTCTTCCACATGGGTGCGTGTCCTGTAGCGACGCTTCGAACTGATTGACCGCGGGACCCTTTCCAAAGATTACTTCTATGTCCTTGACCATACCAAATACATCATCACCATAGGAGTTCAGCTTCTTCCGTGATCTCACCTTAAAATGCTTGCCTTTCTTTCTTACGGATGATTGGTGGAAGAAATCTTCGATTCGCTAGGTACACAACCTTCTTGCATTTATGCAAATATGTACCTTCTCTTATCTAAACAGGTGCATGCCTTATATCCTTTGTTTGTGCATCTGAAAGGTTACTAAGAGCGAGCCAATCATTGATGGTTCTGAATAACAACCCTCGTAGATTAAATGGCTCTGTTTGTTCTCATCCCACGCACGTACACCTGGTTTGCCCCACAACCGTAAGAGTTCTTCAACTAATGGCCTAAGGTACACATCAATGTTGCCGGTTGCTTGGGCCTTGGATGAGCACTTGGCATCATAATGAACTTACGCTTCATGCACAACCAAGGAGGCAGGTTGTAGATACATAGAGTCACGGGCAGTCTTGTGGATGCAGCTCTGCTCCCCAAAAGGATTCATGCCATCCGTACTTAGACCAAACCATAAGTTCCTTGCGTCACCGCAAAGTCCGGGAAGTCTCTCGATTTTTCTCCACTGTGACCCATCGCCAGGTGTCTCAACTCCCGTCTTTCTTACGGTCTTCTTTGTGCCATCACAACAACTGGCATGCTCTTTGTTTCGAACATGCGTTTCAACCTTGGTATTATAGGAGCATACCACATAACCTTAGCAGAACCCTCTTAGGAGGGCTCTCCCTCAACATCACCGAGGTCATCTCGTCGATCTTATACCGCATTGCATACCGGCATTTATCTAAATCCTCATACTCCTTACATGGTAGAGGATGCGATCATTAATGCATGCATGTATCTTTTGCACATCTAATCCCAGAGGACAGAGAGTCTTCTTTGCTTCGTAGGTACTCTCGGGAAGTTCGTTATGTTTGGAAACTTGGCTTCATTATTTTCAAGATCTTTTCAAATGAGGAGTCGGTTAGACCACACTGCCTTCCATCGCAACAATTCCAAATGGTACCGAGCTTTGCTGCCATCTTCACAATTTGGGTACAACAATTTCTTGTGATCTTCTAACATGCCCTCTAACTTCAACTTCTCATTTTCTATTTCACAGTCTCGCTTTGCATCGAAATGACCCTACCAAGTTCATCAGGCTCATCGATGCCCGTTCTTCACCTTTTCCTCTCCATTGTCTTCCATTGCGGTATCACAGATTCAAGAAACATATGATGATATTTGTTATCATCATCTTCTTCTTCACCATCTTCCATCATAACCCCTCTTTCCCCGTGCTTGGTCCAGCAATTATAGTTGGGCATGAAACCTTTCATAATCGGTGGCGCGAATGATTTTCGAGGAAGAGTACTCCTTGTTGTTCGACATTGAACACATGGACAACGTATAAATCCATTCTCTTTGTTTGCGTAGCCACATCGATAAATTTATCCACGCCTTTGATATACCCGCTACCCACGTCACCGTACATCCATTCGACGTTCATCTCGCATCATATAAGTAAGTTTATCAAAAACAGGACATCATAAATAGTGAAATAACCAATTCACACCGACACATGAATTGTATCAATGACCTATAAAAGATAAGATTGCTAACCTCGATCGAGGGAAATAAAGAGGAGAAAGCTCAAGTGCGTCTCGGACACCTTCTATATTTTTGTTCTATGAGAAATTCAACCGGATTTTCACTCAAACATTTCAACAAACACCTTCAATGCATGCATGAGAAAAACTAGCACACCCTCACCTTACACCATTCGAAAAAAACAGTGGAGGCAGAGGGGCGTTGCATTTATAGAGGGCAAGGGTCTTTAGTCGGTTGGAGCCGACAAGGACTAAAGGTGCGTGCGCCACGTGGCTGTGGCCAAACCTTTAGTCGGTTGGTGGCTCCAACCGACATGCCCCTTACCAACCGGGACCCATGCCCCCTGGCCCCGTGCCCGCTCCAACCGGGACGCGTGCCAGCATTAGTCCCGGTTGGTGGCGCAACCGGGACTAATGCTCCCAGGGGTCGCGAACGGATGGCCCTTTTTCCTCTAGTGTATGTACCAAGATCTATCTACTAGATACAAACAACGGACGGATATATATCCGTAGAGAATATACCCTTGAAGATCGACAAAGCTTAATGATTTAAACTCGTGGTTGATGTAGACGATCTCTTGCATTAAGAATACCAGTTCCTTTCTAATAAAATTGGTACCTTAATGATTTACTATAGGTGATCTACAATTCTAAAGGGCTTGAATCCAATGGGCTTGGATTAAGAATTCCAGTACCTTTCTAATAAAATTGGTTTCATGCAATTTGGTTTAGTGAATCTACCTGGGTTGATTTTTGAATCTAGGTACAGAACTAAGTTTGAAACTAGATGGAAAAACCTAAATTCAAACTACTGGATCGCGCAGGAGTGTAACTAGGCCGGCCCACGGCGCACAGCGCGCGCGGGTGGGTTTAAGTGGCTGTCCCCACCAGTCAGCGAGACAAGGGGGTGCGAAGCGGTACGAGGCAATCTCAACCACACGATCAACCTCTAATCGAACGGTTGTGACTTATCATCTCCGTCGGGCAACGCCGGCGAGACAGAACCCTAGCATGGCCAGTGGGGGTCGTGTGAGGCTCACCGGGGCTCAGGCGACGGTCAGCGATGGGGGCGAACGATGAAGTCGACGACGGTGAACCTCCTGGTACTGGTGGCTTCTCCTGGGGCGGCTCCAATCGCTCGCTTATCTTCTCCTCCTCCACGGCAGACTCCGGTGAAATTCCGGTGACCTGCTGCTCGCCTTTCTCTGGGAATGAGGTGGAGAGAGAGGGGACTATGTTGGTATGAAGAAATTGAACGGGGGTGGCCTCTATTTATAGTGAAGTGAGGGGACCGAAGGGCGCAGGCTGAGCTCGTCAGGGTCGGCTGCACAGCGAGCTAAAGGGATGGGCGATGGTAGTGGGTGGTGATGTGTTCCCTGGCGGTGCTCAACGGCATGTGTAGGGTTCGCAGCATAGAAAACAAAAAAAACATTCCTACGATGGGAACATCTAAGTACCAAGATCTATCTACTAGATACAAGCAACGGGTGGATATACATCCATAGAATACGGGTTAACGAGGTTGTACTCGTGGATGATGTAGACGAACGCTTGCCGATCTCAAGATCATGATGAAGTCCATCTGGTCCAGCCGGTCTAGCACCTCAAAGCAGTGGTGCATCCGTGATCGCACACACGTACAGGTACCCCTACAACCTCTGCGCCCTTGCTCCAGCAAAGCAGCGGAAGCAACAAATCCTTCCAGAAAAAGCCACCGGGAACATGTATCTCGCTGATCCGAGACCATGGGGAAATTGTAAAGGGGGGAGAGAGATCCTTCGCGAGGAGGTGTGTCTTGAGAGGAGGAGAGGGGGGCCTTTTAAAGGGGAGAGGGGGGCACCCAAGGGGCATGGCGCCCAGCCATGGGGTCTGCCCCCACGTCTCCCACATTCATGTGGGTGGAGCCTCCACTCAAAATTAAAAGCCTCCACTTCCATAAAAGAGCCTCCACTCAAAAATCCACACACATGCATTAAATTTCCACCAAATTTAATGCAAGCTCTCATTTAAATAAAGCACTTTTATTTATTTATTCAGAATTTTGTTAATTACTTTAATTAACAAACATTCACATAAAACCGCTTGCTAGTATTCCATTTCACATGCAGAACCAGTTTAAGCAATTTCAACCGAAACAGTTCTGGTGTCTAGTGAAATAAATTCCTGTGCTTTCCTTTTCTTTTTCTAACATATAATTTGCTCTGAATGGTGTCGGTATCCCTTAAGTGTGTCACCCTACGGTTCGCGAATAATGCATACATGATCGAGACCCCTCTCCGATCAATAATCAGAAGCGGGACTTGGAGATCCGTACTGACTCCCACACATTCAACGATGACTTCTATGATCATGCGAACCTTTTACGCTAGTATCTTAATCCCTTTGTTTCACGATATATTACATGTTCGAGATTCGATCATCGGTATCTCCATACCTAGTTTGATCTCGTTACCGACATGCACTCTTTTCTCGTTCCCGTGATATAACATTCTAGTGATCAAATCACTTGCTTGCAACCTAATCAATGTGATATCACCGAGAGGGCCCAGAGCATATCTATCCGTCATCGGGATGAACAAATTCCACGCTCGATCCATGAACCTCAACATGACACTTTAGTAGTTCTAAAGCCATCATTATAATCACCCAGTTACGGTGTGACGTTTGATGTCATCGAGAAACTCTTCCGGTGTTAGTGATTGACATGATCTCATGATCTAAGAATTAGGATCACTTCGTAAGTTGTTATAGCAATATAAACTCAATGACTTTGATCGTAATGCTATACTTTGGATGAATGTTCATCACATCATTACACTAATGTTGTGACCTTGTTATTAACAACATCCAATGTCCATGATCAGGAAACTTTGATCATATTGTTAATCAACGAGCTAGTTTATAAGAGAGGCATAACTAGGAACTTCCTTTTTGTTTATTAAACACACATGTATTAACGTTTCCATATTAATACAATTATAGCATGCAAAATAAACATTTATCATAAATAAGGAATACGATAATAACCACTTTATTATTGCCTCTCGGGCATATTCCCTTCAATCTCCTACTTTCACTAGAGACAATAATCTAGTTTGAAAACTTTGCGTATTTGAACACCTATGGCTTTCTGGTGTTCCATATACGCAACTGCAAGTGGTTAACGTAATCTACGGATCTGACGCTTTCAGGTCCGTGTGTATTTGCATGTCTTTGTGTCTCCACGCATCACTCATTCTCTAATGAGATGGCATTGTATAAATTTGGTCTTTTGGTGAGACCTTTAGTTCCTTGGGGTTAAACCATGTCGATACTATTGTCATACAATATATCTTTAGTGTTAGCCCGTTGTGAAACACACCTTATTTTGATAACAAACTACTTGACACAAATTCCCTCCTTTGCTGCTAGTATAGTAGTCATATACTTAGCCTTTTGTTGTATTATTCGTCACAATGTATTAACTTTGGGATTCATCCAAATCCATCATGGAAACTTTCTTTCCATTTCATTGTGCCACCCATAGTTTAAATTGAGATAAACTTAATTTGTATCTTGTAACAAAACTATTATTAATGTAACGCTTTACAATGAACTATTTGTAATTGTTTGTCACCTCTACACAAATATATTCTTAGTTCTTCCAAAAGATCATAACAAAATCCTTACTATCGTCCAATGATCATTTTATGATTCATTCTGGTAAATGCTCATAACACTTAGAGCATAGGACATATATGGATGTGTACATATCATGGTATGATTGATCAAAACATTCTCGTGATTTCACTCATCAAGTGTCAAAGCACTTGAATCTTGTTTCACTTATCAAGTGTCGATACACTTGAATCTTGATTCAATTCCTTTCCATGCGATAAGAACCGTTTCTTATAGTTTCTATATTGAACTCCTTCAATATCTCATATATGTACGTTTGGCACAACCATATTAGCGTCATAGTTTATCCACTATAGACATTCATGCTAAATATTCGGCTTTTTCCTAAGTCTTTCATCGAAATGAAATTCTTAACATTTGTCAATAAAAATTACATAATTTCTAATCAACAAGATGTCCTCCACATAATGTATTAGAAATATGTCTCAGCGCTCCCACTTAATTTCTTGCAAATGCAAGCATCTTCATCGTCTCCTGATGAAAACTCCTTTTCATCACGGTGAAGATTCCAACTCCACGATGCTTACTTCAACCATTGAAGTTTGCATGCCCTTTTATCATCCTTTGAATTAACGAAACCCTTTGGGCCGTGTCATGTACACGTACTAGGTAACCATTCTATTAGAAGAACTTTGTTTTGTTTATTTATCTACCATATACCAAATTATATGTAGTGATTGCTATTTTAATCCATCTAGACTAAATATTGCTATGAAAGATCAAATCTTGTCACAGTCAACTCCTTGAACATTGTCATAAAATACTTTATGACATGTCGACTATTTCATATATGTGAAACATCCATGTCTGTTTCTTTATAGATCCAAATACGACCGATAGGTTTTTACACCTTTCTGGAGGGTCTTCCAAGTTCAAAACTTGATTTCTCGTGTATGGAACTATCATGGATTTTATGGCTTCAAGCCATTTGACGGAGTCAGGGCCCATCATCGCTTCTTATGTAGTCGGTTCATCATTTTCAAACAATAATGATTTACTCTCAAATCTTGGCATTTGATTGTTTATTCGACCGACTTGGTTCAATAAGAACTTAGATCTCTGTGACTACAACCTTTGAGGCACATAAGCTATGAGCATTATGGCAGTCTCCGGAACCATTTCCGGCACTGCTCAACTCAGCACATTTAGCTAAGGTTTGTTAACCTTATCAAAGTTCTATTGTCCTCCCACTTAACCTTTTGCGAAAAATTACTTTTTCAAGAAACTTCACATTTCAAGCGACAAACCCTTTTGTCCTTGGTGTTATGGAGGAATACCCAATTGTTATTCGAAATAACCTACAAAGACATGCTCATCCGACTTCTGTTGTAAACATCTTACTTATGTTTAGCATACCAAAATTTAAGAAGTGACAATTTGGGTTTTAACCCAAACCATAACTTCCATGGTGTCATTTCAACGGATCAAGATGGAGCTCTTTTCAGTGTAAAAGCGGTAGTCCCGGAGGATTTAATCTTTTAAAACATAATGGCAGTTTTATAAATAACACCTTTGATCCAACCATGTTAAAACAAGGTTTCATTACAAATCTCAAACACTCCATACTCTTATGGTGTTTCGGGAGATGTAAATCTAGGTGTTTTGCTAAACTTGCAACTCAAATAAATCCCTTTATGATAAAATCATAATTTTTTTTGTTACACTTGTAACTCAAATAAATCCTTTATGATAAAATCATAAACCATTTTATTTTCTTGTTACGATGATTTTTCACTTCATCTTGAAAGTCTTTGAAACATTTTCAAATATTTCATACTTCTTTCTCATTAAGTGAATATTCAATCAAATTCTGGAGAAAGCATATGAAGTTGAAATCCATCGCTTTTGACTATACATAATGGACTACATACATCGGTATGTAGAAATTCCAATATTTTAGTCAATCGTTCTTCTTTGGCCTTTGGACGAAGTTTTAATTATCCTGACGAAAGTCTCACAAGCGTCACTTGATCAAATCAAAGACTCCAAAAATCCATAAATATGGAGATTCTTCATGTTTTCTTTCCAATATAATTTAAACGGCGATGTCACTTTGTAAGTGATCTTTCAATCATTTGTCTTACGACATTTTAGCATTAGGTTTTATGGATGTGATTTATCCAACTAGATTTGTAAATCATCCATCTTATATGGAATACGGTAATTATTTGAATAACCTTTGTTCTCATAATACCGGATTTAAATAACAATTATTAAAACAAATCTTCAAGTCAAGCGTTAATGTCAACGAGAAATACAAACAACAGTTTGTTTATTTTCGATAAACATCATCACATATTCTCTTGCTAGTTAATTAGGCCATTGTGGTTCATGAATTGCGTCGTTCCGTATGAAATTTCATACCAACCAATTCGGTATCCAATACCCAAGAACCACATTGTTTAACAAGCAAAGAATACAACCATAACATGTATATCATCCATATACCTAAATTGGATATTTCTAATCTTTTATTTTCTGCCAAATATATTTTATAGATTCTCTTTCAGCATTTCCTTTTACTTTTTAAAAGAATCTATCAACATCAACAGTGGCGCCATATACATGACACATAGTCCAAAGCATGTATATTCAAATAATAATACCTTTGGACCTGCACTTTGAAGTAGATCACCATCATCAATATGATCGACATTCTTTGAAAATCCATTCTTTAGTAATCTTTTAGTGTAGTAAACACTTTACAGACATCTTCTATTCATCCTTATCATGACGACTTTCATGATCAAGCTAATATAGCTTATAAATACGAATCGTGAGTATAATGTTACTTTCCAAAACCCTTTTGGATGATTAGGATGTCTAGCATCTCCGACCTTTTTAAATTCTCATCCAATATGAGAACATACATTATACTCTATCATATTGCAACCAAAACATTGTTTCAGATATCGTTATATCTGTCACACATGATGGTTTCTGAAACAATTCTTTCAGCTCCTAGATAAACTTGATATTAAAACAATCAAGAATCATGGAGGCAAACATGATACTTAAGATACTAACACTAGAATTGTTTCTCTCGATTAATACTAATTATCAAATTTCACGGAGTAAACAGAGTTTGCTCAAATTTTGCAACAGGACTTTAAAATTTAGATTGACACTCAACACAATACGATACCAGTTCGTAAAGTATATATCCAGAATTCTATAGTTCTATTATCTCAATTACAAATATGCATAAGGTGGTGAACGGATGCCAATGACTACAAAAATTATGCAAATTCACTTTGATTTAATTTTTGATAAATTGAGTTCTACTAATCCAAATTAGAAATAAACTCCCACTCAGAAACGACATCCCTCGTGTCTTTTTGGTGATTACATGAACCAAATCCACTACACCAAGTCCGATCATCACGTGAGTCGGTGTAGCTTCAAAGGCGAGCATCCATATGGTCATCATATCAAAACATATGACTCATGCTTAACCTTTCGGTCCGTGTTCCGAGGCCATGTCTGTACATGCTAGGCTCGCCAAGTAAGAACCTTAGTATTTGCGTGTGTAAAACTGTCTTACACCCGAGATATGCTCATGGATTCAAGTACACCCGATCATCACGTGATGTCTTGAAGGGACGAAACATTGTCGGTGCATACTTAAGGAAGAACACATTTTTATCTTGATATCTAAATGAGGGATCATCTTATTATGCTAATAAAACGCCAAACAAGCAATATAAGATGTAATTAAACATCATATGTTTATAAGTGAAATGATATGGTTCCCGCATATGATCTCCATCATGTGCACCGTGGTATGATCACTATCATACCTTTATGTGTAAGGCCAAGGTCTATGGAACTTACACGTTATGTGTGTTGTAAGAGTATCATCTCATACTTCTACTTACAACATCACCATATCATAACACTAGCTCAGCAACAATCTAAACTAGACGCCTCTAACTTATCCATTGCAAGTTTTACGTGGCTTAGGGCTTTCGAAGATAGAACCATTCATAACTACGAACATGAACCACAACGAGGATAACCAAATTGTTGACAACTTGTTGCAAATTAGATATTGACTATAGTAGGAGAGACAGACACCCGCTATCCACTTATGAAAAACTAGTTGCATGTGAAGCGTGGAACAGGTCTCATGTGCGAGGACATGTAAAGTTTGTCCGGGCCGCTTCATCCCACTATGCCACCAATATCCAAAGTACAACTAAGAAGCAATAAAATGATCATCATCGCCCACATACTCATATATGTACTACCCGTGCAAAGCATCTATGCATAGATCCGGCTCTGATACCACTATAGGGTTTGCAGCATAGAAAATAAAAATAAATTCCTACGATGGGAACATCTAAGTACCAAGATCTATCTACTAGATTCAAGAAGCGGGTGGATATACATCCATATAATACATACCCTCGAAGACCGAATAGCGTTAATGAGGTTGTACTCGTGGATGTAGACGAATGCTTGCCGATCTCATGATCGTGATGAAGTCCATCTAGTCCAGCACCTCAAAGCAGTGGTGCATCTGTGATTGCACACACGTATGGGTACCCCGACAACCTCCACGCCCTAGCTCCAGCGAAGCAGCAGAAGCAACAAATCCTTCCAGAAAAAGCCACCGGGAACATGTATCTCGCTGATTCGAGACCATGGAGAAATTGTAAAGGGGGGAGAGAGATCCTTCGCGAGGAGGTGTGTCTTGAGAGGAGAAGAGGGGAGCCTTTTATAGGGGAGAGGGGGGACCCAAGGGGAATGGCGCCCAGCCATGGGGGCTGCCCCCACCTCTCCCACATTCATGTGGGTGGAGCTTCCACTCAAAATGAAAAGCCTCCACTTCCATAAAAGATCCTCCACTCAAAAATCCACTCACATGCATTAAATTTCCACAAAATTTAATGCAAGCTATCATTTAAATAAAACTCTTTTATTTATTAATTTAGAATTTTGTTAATTACTTTAATTAACAAACATTCACATAAAACTCCTTTCTAGTATTCCATTTAACATGCAGAACCAGTTTCAGCAATTTCAACCGAAACAGTTCCGGTGTCTAGTGAAATAAATTCCTGCGCATTCTGTAACTACCTCGGTGAACTACGCTCCTAGATACAAGCCAGGATGAGTGGTAGTGGTTGAAATAGTACGGCGGGGCCCCAAAAGCCACTCACTGGTAGTCCTTTCAGACGTCCCAACCACTACCCTCTCAACGGGACCTGTACGGGCGTGGTCGGCGAAGGGATCAACTACGTACACAAGTGGGTATGTACGCAAGCCACCATACAAGAGTACATCAGAGCCATACCATCTAGAAAGAAAGGAAATATAGCAACGCCATACGGCAAGATTCAAATGACCTAGATAGATCTATATTTTAGGATACTTCCTCATACAACACACATCAGAGTCTCATGCGGAAGCGGCAAACAAAATCCGAGTACGGATAAGAAGAAAATCGGCATAAGATGCCATAGAAATAAGCACATCCCAACTACAGGTCTCACGGATCCCCGTTCCCGGAATCTCTACACCGAACGATCGTTGCCCACATCTTGACTTCTTCCACCCAAAGATCCGTCCGTGAAGGTACTGCTCATCTGAATCAAGAATTTATCGTGTGAGACCCTAAGGGTACTCAAGCAAGTCTTAATGCCTCTAAAGGACACAACCTGGGTGACGAATTGCAAATAAAGATAAACCCTAGCAATTCTACAGATAGCTAACCATCCGCCTAACCAATGATAGACGGATGTCCGTGAATTAAGTACAACATTATTATGGTAATCTCATCCGATCCATCCTCCTCCTGCTACCAACAAGGAAGCGGACGAACAACCCCATCCGTTGGCAATTTTATTAACCATTCCATGAGTATTGCACTATTTACTAGTCAAATTACTTAGTCAAATTAAGCGGTACTTTAGTTATGCTTGTCTATGATCGAGAAACTGTGCTCCAAGTCGTCCATATCCGGACACGGCTTTCAAAAGTTTTACCGGCCGGTGCACCAATAGCAACACACGCCGATCAACCTCGGAAAAACCAAATCAAAACCCAACGAGGCTTTCACGATGAACAATCACAAGATTCAGAAATATTTGGGGCCACCCTTAAGTAGATCCCATAGCGGAGATAGCCGACTCGACCGGACTCAAGGTTTGCGCCAATGGTCATGGCGATCGGGAACCCGAAAGTGTGGCTGGGCTTGTCGACCAGCGTAATCACTCCGCTTACCTAAGCGATGCAAAGGTGCTCCTCGCACAATTTAAATACAGGAAGTAGCATGGCATAAGTACAGGATAGTAATAAAGCCTCAAACTAGTTTGTGGCCCCAAGAAATAAGACGGAATCAAGCTCTGGCCCAGGGGGGCCCCATATACCTCCCGGATGTGGATAGCGCGATAAATCAAGGAACAGGAATCAAGTACTCGGGGTCTTACGGGACACAAGTGAGCAGGGAAAACCAAATAGCAGATGTTGCTCACCGGTGCCACTTTCTTTAGTTATCCCAGAACTACTCAGGTCAAGTTGTTTAGGTACCTCATTATTCATCAGACTCTCACAAACCCTACACATGTTGTTCTACGACTCGCATGGCTCAAACAACTCCTATAGTAGTGGCTCATGGGATGGAGGAACAAGTTTAGTGGGGTTGAAAAAAATAAAGGCTATGCATACTTGGGATTCAATTTAATGCAATCGCGACTCAATGATGCAAGAACAAGATAGAGGCAATAGGTACTGTATGTATGCAAGCATGTGGAAGCGCTTGCCTGTTAACTCAGTTGAAGCGAGGGACGGATCTGGGTAGTGCTCCTGGTTCTCTTGATACAACCCCTGCTCAGTGTCTATCCGAGAAAAACCAAACAAACAAGGCCAACATGAATATAGAGCACAAGCATTGGAATTAAATGCGTCAAGCAAACAATCATGCCATGATGAATGATGCACAATTTACATGGCAATAAGGTAGCATGGCATGGGTGAGGTGTGGAATACAAGAAATAACATTTTTATTGGGTTTTAGTCACATTATATTGTCAAATTAGTTGCTGTATATTATATATTTACATGATGCATGCTTCAATTCAAGTCATGGATATCATAAACAGAAAGGTCTCGTCGAGCTGATCATTTTAGACATATCATTTGCTTAATTTGGAAATACGAATCAAAAGTTATTGATTGTTTAAATTCTAGTGGCATTAGTTGTAATTTAAATAAACTTGGTATTTTAATTGTGCAAAAGACAATAAGGATGGCATATTTGGAATCCTCTCATTTTGCTGATATCCAAACATATATTATTTGTCAAATTTGGATTTAGTATGGAAAAGTTATTTAAATCTGAATTGAATTTGAATTTTGAAATTATTTAAACCAAATTTGAATTAACCAGACGCAGAAAACCTTTTTCACTCAGACCAACCTACCCTACAGGCACTTACCGGTGGGCCAGGGATCTGCGGCCCACGCGCCAGCGGCTGAGGGACACAGGGGACCGCGGGTTGAGATTTGAAAAACTCAGGAGCCTTTTTATAAAAAGCAGCTGACGCTGACAGAGGGCCCTGAGGACCGCGGGTTGACGCAAAAAGGGGGCCAGGGGGTTATTGGGAAGAGGGCGAAGGCTGTCTGGTGGGCCTAGAGGGGGCGCGGTTGAGGGAAAACAAAAGTGGAGGGGGTTTCGTGGGAAAAGGGCATCAGAGCCCTGTTCCTCTTCGCTGCGATGCATCCGGCGCCTTGGCGGTGTGGCGAGGACGGGACTCGATCCCGCGACCGGGGGCGCTTGCGCGGACGCGGAGCCGCTGCGGTGGCTGCGGGTTGTTGACAGGGAGGAGGGAGGACAGCTAGTAAGGCGCTAGGCGGCAGGTGGATGCAGTAAACGAACGGCAGGCGGTGCAGCGGCGCTCGACGAAACGAACGTCGTCGACAGGAACCGAAGAAGGAAGAGAGCATGTCTAGGAGTCTAGGGGGCTCACCGCGGGCTTGATCGTGTGGACGACGTGGCGCGGGGAGTAGGCGATCGACGGCGCGGCTCGCGGACTGGGCGCTAGGGTTTCGCGGCGTCGCTCGGCGGTTCTTGGCCTCCTCCTCCTCGTCTGGGCACGGACGCCAAGACGGACTCGGACCTTCCTCGACACCCGCTACTCCGCGCCCGCCTCCTGGATGCGTGCTTGCTAGCGGGGTAGACGGCGTGGCCGGCGAGAGGGAGCTGGGGTGGTGGAGAGAGGCGAGGGAGGCGGGACCCTGGGGCGGATCTGGGGAGGCCAGAGAGGGGAGAGGGAGGATAAGAACGCCAGGGGAGGAGGGTTGCGTGGGGGAGGGGAAGCTGGCCAGGGCGTCACCTTTTCTGCTCACGTGCTCGACACGGTCAGGCCAGGGCAAGGCAGGGCACCAGAAGGGGGGCTGGCAGGTGGGGCAGAGAGGGCCAGGGGGCAGACAGGTGGGCCTGGGGCGTGGGCAGGTGAGGCAGAGAGGGTGAGAAAAAGAGGAAAGGGGAGAGGGCCGGTTCGGGCTAGGGCTAGGGTTCCTTGGGCGTGTGGGGGTAGCTAGGGTAGCTGGTAGGGTGCTGGGTGGGGCCTGCATGGCAGGTAGAGAGAGGGGCCGAGAGAGAGGGGAGGGGCATGGCTTGAGCCTAGGGTTTAGGTGAGGGGGGGGTGAACATGCTAGGTAGGAAAAGGGGAGGTGGCACTTTGTGTTTTGCTTAGAGAAAGTGGGGATTAGGGCCTTAGTTTAGCCAGGATGGATGGATGGCAAGGTAGGTCCTAGGGTTTGGCTAAGAGAGGGGGAAAGGATAGAAGGGTGGCTCTTTGCACTAGATCATGCATGCTCCACACAAACTAACTAGCACAAGGCAAGAAAAGGAGAGATAGGGAGAGAGAGGAACATGATGATGGGGTGGTCTCTTTGGTCCATGCATGATCCAACAAAGAACAAGCAAGATCAAAGAAAAAGGTAGGAAGAAGTGTGGGGTTTAAGCTTATGCTCTCACATGATCACATGTGTATGCAGGGAGCTAGGTGATGAGGGTTTAACTAAAAGGGGAGAAGAGAGGTAGATGAGATGGTGAAGCAACTACAAGTCCAAAACAAGTTTTAAGCAAAGGAAAGATGATCCACTTAGAATGCAAGCAAAACCAATTACTAGAAAAGGTGGCACTTGCATGGCCCATGCATAATAATTAATGCCAACTTTATCCTTGTGAAAACAATAATATTAACTTGGCATTATTCATATGCATTCCCAAAAGATGGCAAGGCCAAGCAAAGATTATGGTGGAACCCAACCAACCAACATGAGCTAGAGATAACCCAAATTAAAATGCCAAGCTCATATTAATTGGATGGTGGAATTATAAGGTGGTGAAAGAAAAAGGTGGTGGAGTCAATAAGAGAGATGCCCTCAACTCAACTTGGGCATTTAACAATATATCAAGAGCCAAATACAATATCAAGAGGCAAATACAATTAATCATGCACATGAGATAAGAACCAAACAAGAAAGGGTTTTACATGATGCTCAAATGCAAGGTGACATGATGACATGAGCATGATATGATGATGATGCAACAATTATATGTTGGAAGTGGCCCTTTTTATTATTATAACATGTAGCATTACAGGAGTTAGACAACTGGGATGCTACAACTCTCCCCACTAAACAGGAATCTCACCGAGATTCTAGGAAGAAGAAGAAGAAGACACAAGAGAGAAGGATGGTTGGCACGGAGTTCATCTTCACGCCTCATGTGGCTTCATCAATGTAATGGTGTGACCACGCACCTTGCAAAACATGATGGACTTGTTGCAGTCCTCCGCTCTGCGGTCTCAAGGATTTTGGCGGGGTGTTCTTGATAAGACAGATCTTCTTGGAGGTCGATTAGCTCATGATCCACGGTCTTGCCGGGTCTTTGAAGCACTTCTTGAGCCGAGAGATGTGGAAAACATCATGGACTTTGAGTTTTTCCTAAGCTCCGGCATAAGCAACTTCTCCTCTTCTACCACGTATCTTGAAAGGACCGATGTATCTAGGAGCCAACTTTCCTTTGATCTCAAGCGGTGTGTTCCTCTCATGGGAGTGACACGAAGGTAGACGAGATCACCGTGGGCATATACCATATCCGTGTGCTTCTGTCATAGTTGCTCTTCCGACGACTTTGAGCAATCTTCGTGTTCTCGAATGATATGCACCTTCTCCTCTCTTGGGTTACAATGTCGTGGCCAAACCATTCTTTCTCCTACACGACCAACCAATGGGAGTTCGCACTTGCGTCCATAGAGAGCCTCGAATGGTGCCATCTTGAGACTCTTCCGAAGCTGTTGTAGGAGAATTCAGCATATGGAAGGCATTCCTCCCACTTCATGCCAAACGAGATGACGCAAGCTCTAAGCATGTCCTCGAGAATCGATTGATCCTCTCCACTTGTCCTTGCGATCGAGGGTGGTAGCAGTCTGAAGTTCAACTTTGTTCCCAAAGCTTTTTGGAAACTCTCCCGAACTTTGAGGTGAAGATGCTCCCAGTGCGAACTGATTTCAAGTGGAACCCCATACAAAGAGACAATCCTGTTGATATAGAGCTCACCAACTGAATTCCAGAAATTGTTTCTTTGGAGGAAGAAATGAGCCACTTTAGAAAGCCTCGATGACAACAAAAATTGCATTGTTGCCCTTCTGCGACCTTGGAAAGCCAGTGATGAAGTCCATCTCCACTTTCTCCCATTTCCATTCCGGAGGTTTCAATGGCTGTAGAAGACCAAAAGGTTTCTGATGGACAGCCTTGACTCTGGATGCACATCACATTCTCGAGACATACTTGGCACAATACCGCTTCAACCTGTGCCACCAAGACAATTGTGTTTTCAAGTCCATGTACATCTTTGTGCCAGATGGATAGAAAGAACCGAATCATGTGCCTCCTTGATAACTTGGTCTCGGACCGGGTAGTTTGGGACAAACATCCGTGTTCAAAGAAGAGCGTGCCTTGATCATCAACATGGAAGGACTCGTGCCGGAAAGTCAAGCTTAGCGATGAGCTTTTGGTGCGGATCACCAAGTCGACGAGAGAATCTGTTCTTCCAAGAGAGGAGTAGCCGAAGGTTCAGAGATGCCCTTGTTCCACAATTCTGTGTTCACCGACGGAATTCCTCGCACAAGAGAGGTTGCGCTCTTCCACCATGAGGTTGTTGACATAAGCTTTACGGCGCGATCCGCCATGACGCTTGCTTTGCCCGGTGTAGTTGATGGTCACATCAAAGTCATTGATTGCTTCAATCCATCTCCTCGCCAAGGTTGAGATCCGTTGAGTGAAGATATACTTCAAACTCTTGTGGTCCGAGAAGATCTCACAACGGTTACCCGGCAAGTAGTGCCTCCATAGCTTCAAAGCAAAGACAATCGCTGCTAGCTCAAGGTCATGTGTGGGATAGTTGATCTCATGCGCCTTCAATCGACGAGAGGCATAAGCAACCACCTGTCTCTCTTGCATAAGGACCGCACCCAATCCTTGCAAAGAGGCGTCACAGAATATCTGGAAAGGCTTAGATGTATCCGGAGGAACCAAGACTGGTGTGGAAGTGAGCTTCTCTTTGAGTGTCTCAAAACTTTCTTGACACGCAGGAGTCCACAGATATTTCTTGCCTTTCTTGAGGAGATCGGTAAGAGGCTTTGCTATCTTTGAGAAGTTCTGAACAAAACGACGGCAATAGCTAGCCAAGCCGAGAAAACTCCGCACTTCCTTGACATTAGCAGGAGGAAGCCATTCAACTATTGTCTTCACGGTTTCCGGGTTGACTGCAATGCCCTTGGCAGAGATAACATGACCCAAGTATGTTACTTCAGGCAGCCAAAACTCACACTTAGAGAACTTTGCATACAAGCGGTTCTCACGCAGCTTGTTCAGGACACACCGCAGGTGCTCTTCATGCTCCTCCTTAGACTTGGAAAAGACCAGAATGTCATCCAGATATACCACCACAAACTTGTCCAGGTACTCCATGAAAACGGAGTTCATTAGCCTCGAGAAGGTAGCAAAAGGCGTTGGTGAGCGAAAGACATGACCGTGTACTCATACAGCCATAGCGGGTGGTGAAAGCTGTTTTGGGCACATCTTCTTTGCGAATTTTGATTTGGTGATAACCACTTCTCAATTCCAGCTTAGAGAACACCACAGCTCCTGCTAGCTGGTCAAAAAGATCATTTATCCGTGGGAGAGGATATTTGTTCTTGATGGTTTTAGCATTTAGAGCCCGGTAGTCAACACATAGCCTATCGGTTCTGTCATGCTTCTTCACAAAGATTGTTGGGCTACCCCAAGAAGAAGTGCTGTGTTGAATGAAACCCAACTTCTCTTGTTCATCAAGTTGTCGTTTGAGTTCAGCCAACTCAGAAGGACCCATTTTGTATGGCCTCTTGGAGATAGGAGCCGTTCCAGGTTCAAGTTCAATCACGAATTCAACCTCGCGATCCGGAGGCATACCTGGCAACTCTTCAGGAAAGACATCTGGAAACTCACAGACCACTGGTACCCTCTGAATAGCTTCCATAGCATCATCATTTAGAGTTGCCAAGGAATAGAGCTGGACAGCAGGAGTCAGACTTGGAGAAAAGACTACATGGCCTTCAGGGATCTTCAGAGACACTGAGCATTCAGCACAATCAATCACAGCTGCATTTGCAGTCAACCAATCCATGCCCAAAATGACATCAATATCAGAGTCGCCCAGAACGATCAAAGAAGCCGTGAATGCAGAAACACCAATCTCAACTTTATTGCCATGACTGATTTTAGAAGCTGCCATTGTTGCTCCAGGAGAAAGAACCATTAACTTCTTTGGAAGAGGATCCATGACTAACTCATTCTCACTTGCAAACTTTATAGAGACAAAAGAATGCGATGCACCAGAATCAAAGAGAACTCGTGCAGGAACTGAGTTAACTGAAAGCATACCCATGACAACTCCAGGTGCGAGCTCAGCTTGAGAGGCGTTGACGGCTTATGCGAACAACCACTGCACCCGGCTTAGTGTTGATGTTGAGAGCCCGAGGCGGTGCACGAACCGAAGGAGAGCTTGTTGCGATCTTGGCGGGGTGGAGGGAGAGCTTTGTTCTTCATTGGGCAGTTCCATTGGGATGTCCATGATCTCCACATGTAACAAGCACCGTGAGGGACGTGGAGCGAGTAGCTGTGGACTCCGCCAGCGCCCAGGTAAGGTTGTTGTAGCCCCAGAGCCGCAGTGGTGAAGTTTGGTGGCCTTGACGTGAAACTCGCGGGTCTTGGTGGAGCCGGGAGCGACGGTGGGGTGTTAGGAACCCAGACACGCCGCTTAGAAGGAGCTGCCATAACTGCAGAGCTTGATGCATCCATGTTATGTTTCTTGGACTCTCGAACATTTGCCCGCTTGCCTCCTCTTGCAAAGGTTGTGTCTTTGTAGTTCCGTGAAGGTTGTCGGTCTTGCATGTGTGATTGCATACTTGATCGACGCATTGAGCCCTTGCCCGAATCTTTTTCTCGCTTCTTGTCATCGATACCTCATCACCACCATAGCGATACAGTTCATGAAGTTCCCGATGTAGGTGTTGACGTTATCATTTCCGCTCGTGTTGAGGAAAGCCTCCTTCATCCTTTCCATCACAATATCTCGAGAGAAACTGTTCTTTGAAAGCTGCAGTGAACCTCTCCCAAGTTGGTGGAACCCAAAGGCAGCTTGCCTTCAAGTAGTTTTCCACCAAAGAGCTGCATCTCCCTTGAGAAGGTGAGTAGCACACTTTACCCACTCGCTCGGAACATCGCAGCCTCGAGCAACCTTGAGATCTCATGCAGCCAATCATCCGCGTCAAGAGGTCGACACATCAAACCGACGAGGGTTGAACTTGAGGAAGCTCTTGATGTCACCACGCTTGGGAGGTGGAGGAAGTGGAGCAAACTCATTCCTTCCGACGCTTCCTCGAAGCGCTGGTTCTCTTGCATTGCCGCCAAAGCATTAGCTATGCTTGACAGTCACGAGCCCAGCCCGAGGGATGTCCTCTTGATCCGGCGTGGGGGAGCCATCCTGTCATTGATATCAAACTCAAGTCAGTACTATAATGGAAGATGATAATAATCCAACATAGTACCAAGATGGAATTAACCAAGATTAAAGGATACAATTTACTGAGATGATATTAAAATATCAGCAAAGTTCATAGCACCTAAAAGATATTAAGCATATCGCACACGACTGAAAAGGAGTGTGGTACACAAATATATCAAAGAAAAATTTTCCACAAATTTCGGCATTAAAATACCAATAGATGCGCAAAATTACTTAACGAATCAAGATTAGTGACTCTACCGATTCAATATACAAAAGCGAATGATAAAAGTAGTGGTATGGTCGCGACTCCATCCCGCACTCGAATCATTACTCCGCACATGAACAAGTGGAACACATATCCTAACCCCTTCTTCTCACGACGAAACAAACACCCCAAACAAGATAGCGTCGGATACAAAGAGGAAGATAGATTGCGTCGGTTTACAAAAGCCTGTCGGTATGGAATGTACCCACAGTTGATAACCAAAGGCAGATAAGATAACACTTGGATGCAACAGATAGACAAGGGATTACACACACTCACACACACACACACAACCTATGGTACTACGGAAACCCAGAACACGTGAATCCTAGTTTGAACTTTGAGAAGAGGATTGAAAACGTTGCACTTCCTTACCAGAAAAGGGTGGGAGGGTAAGAAGAAAAGTGGAAGCAGTCCTACTCTCGCGTTTTGTTTTTCCCTAATATACATAACTACCAAAATATTTGCTAGACTGACAAAGACCGTTTGGCTGAAACCCTGAAGGTCGGGATGGCTCTGATACCAATTGTAACTACCTCGGTGAACTACGCTCCTAGATACAAGCCTGGATGAGTGGTAGTGGTTGAAATAGTACGGCGGGGCCCCAAAAGCCACTCACTGGTAGTCCTTTCAGACGTCCCAACCACTACCCTCTCAACGGGACCTGTACGGGCGGCGTAGTCGGCAGGCGAAGGTATCAACTACGTACACAAGTGGGTATGTACGCAAGCCACCATACAAGAGTACATCAGAGCCATACCATCTAGAAAGAAAGGAAATATAGCAACGCCATACGGCAAGATTCAAATGACCTAGATAGATCTATATTTTAGGATACTTCCTCATACAACACACATCAGAGTCTCATGCGGAAGCGGCAAACAAAATCCGAGTACGGATAAGAAGAAAATCGGCATAAGATGCCATAGAAATAAGCACATCCCAACTACAGTTCTCACGGATCCCCGTTCCCGGAATCTCTACACCGAACGATCGTTGCCCACATCTTCGGCTTCTTCCACCCAAAGATCCGGCCCTGAAGGTACCTGTTCATCTGAATCAAGAATTTATCGTGTGAGACCCTAAGGGTACTCAGCAAGTCTTAATGCCTCTAAAGGGGACACAACCTGGGGTGACGCAATTGCAGCGAAAGATAAACCCTAGCAATTCTACAGATAAACGTTAACCATCCGCCTAACCAATGATAGACGGATGTCCGTGAATTAAGTACAACAGTTATTATGGTAATCTCATCCGATCCATCCTCCTCCCTGCTTACCAACAAGGAAGCGGACGAACAACCCCCCATCCGTTGGCAATTTTATTAACCATTCCATGAGTATTGCACTATTTACTAGTCAAATTACTTAGTCAAATTAAGGCGGTACTTTAGTTATGCTTGTCTATGATCGAGAAACTGTGCTCCAAGTCGTCCATATCCGCGGACACGGCTTTCAGAAAGTTTTACCCGGCCGGGGTGCACCAATAGCAACACACGCTCGATCAACCTCGGAAAAACCAAATCAAAACCCAACGAGGCTTTCACGACTGAACAATCACAAGATTCAGAAATATTTCAGGGGGCCACCCCTCAAGTAGATCCCGCAACGGAGATAGCTGACTCCGAGACGGACTCAAGGTTTGCGTCAATGGCTGTAAGCGACTGGGAACCCGAAAGTGTGGCTGGGCTTGTCGATACCGCGTAATCACTCCGCTTACCTAAACAGTACAGTGTGCTCCTCGCACAATTTAAATACAGGAAGTAGCATGGCATAAGTACAGGATAGTAATAAAGCCTCAAACTAGTTTGTGGCCCCAAGAAATAAGACGGAATCAAGCTCTGGCCCAGGGGGGCCCCATATACCTCCCGGATGTGGATAGCGCGATAAATCAAGGAACAGGAATCAAGTACTCGGGGTCTTACGGGACACAAGTGAGCAGGGAAAACCAAATAGCAGATGTTGCTCACCGGTGCCACTTTCTTTAGTTATCCCAGAACTACTCAGGTCAAGTTGTTTAGGTACCTCATTATTCATCGACTCACAAACCCTACACATGTTGTTCTACGACTCGCATGGCTCAAACAACTCCTATAGTAGTGGCTCATGGGATGGAGGAACAAGTTTAGTGGGGTTGAAAAAAATAAAGGCTATGCATACTTGGGATTCAATTTAATGCAATCGCGACTCAATGATGCAAGAACAAGATAGAGGCAATAGGTACTGTATGTATGCAAGCATGTGGAAGCGCTTGCTGTTAACTCGCTTGAAGCGAGGGACGGATCCGGTAGTGCTCTGGTTCTCTTGATACAACCCGCCAAAGGTCTATCCGAGAAAAACCAAACAAACAAGGCCAACATGAATATAGAGCACAAGCATTGGAATTAAATGCGTCAAGCAAACAATCATGCCATGAGGAATGATGCACAATTTACATGGCAATAAGGTAGCATGGCATGGGTGAGGTGTGGAATACAAGAAATAACATTTTTATTGGGTTTTAGTCACATTATATTGTCAAATTAGTTGCTGTATATTATATATTTACATGATGCATTCTTCAATTCAAGTCATGGATATCATAAACAGAAAGGTCTCGTCGAGCTGATCATTTTATACATATCATTTGCTTAATTTGGAAATACGAATCAAAAGTTATTGATTGTTTAAATTCTAGTGGCATTAGTTGTAATTTAAATAAACTTGGAATTTTAATTTTGCAAAAGACAATAAGGATGGCATATTTGGAATCCTCTCATTTTGCTGATATCCAAACATATATTATTTGTCAAATTTGGATTTAGTATGGAAAAGTTATTTAAATCTGAATTGAATTTGAATTTTGAATTTATTTAAACCAAATTTGAATTAACCAGACGCAGAAAACCTTTTTCACTCAGACCAACCTACCCTACAGGCACTTACCGGTGGGCCAGGGATCTGCGGCCCACAAGGCTGAGGGACACAGGGGACCGCGGGTTGAGATTTGAAAAACTCAGGAGCCTTTTTATAAAAAGCAGCTGACGCTGACAGAGGGCCCTGAGGACCGCGGGTTGACGCAAAAAGGGGGCCAGGGGGTTATTGGGAAGAGGGACACGGAGGCTGTCTGGTGGGCCTAGAGGGGGCGCGGTTGAGGGAAAACAAAAGTGGAGGGGGTTTCGTGGGAAAAGGGCATCAGAGCCCTGTTCCTCTTCTCGCGCGTGCATCTGACGCACGCGGCGCGCGGTGTGGCGAGGACGGGACTCGATCCCGCGACCGGGGGCGCTTGCGCGGACGCGGAGCCGCTGCGGTGGCTGCGGGTTGTTGACAGGGAGGAGGGAGGACAGCTAGTAAGGCGCTAGGCGGCACGGGTGGATGCAGGCAGAAACGAACGGCGGTGCACGGCGAGCGCTCGACGAAACGAACGTCGTCGACAGGAACCGAAGAAGGAAGAGAGCATGTCTAGGAGTCTAGGGGGCTCACCGCGGGCTTGATCGTGTGGACGACGTGGCGCGGGGAGTAGGCGATCGACGGCGCGGCTCGCGGACTGGGCGCTAGGGTTTTGCGACAGGCGGCGTCGGCTCCGGCGGTTGCTGGCCTCCTCCTCCTCGTTGCTGGGCACGGGGACGCTGCGGACGGACTCCAGACCTTCCTCGACACCCGCTACTCCGCGCCCGCCTCCTGGATGCGTGCTTGCTAGCGGGGTAGACGGCGTGGCCGGCGAGAGGGAGATGGGGCGGTGGAGAAGGGGAGGCGAGAGGGAGGGCGGGACCCCTGGGGCGGATCTGGGGAGGCCAGAGAGGGGAGAGGGAGGATAAGAACGCCAGGGGAGGAGGGTTGCGTGGGGGAGGGGAAGCTGGCCAGGGCGTCACCTTTTCTTCTCACGTGCTTGACACGGTCGAGCCAGGCAAGCGGGGCACCGGAAGGGGCTGGCGGGTGGGAGAGGGCAGGCGGGGCAGGTGGGCGTGGGCAGGTGAGGCAGAGAGGGTGAGAAAAAGAGGAAAGGGGAGAGGGCCGGTTCGGGCTAGGGCTAGGGTTCCTTGGGCGTGTGGGGGTAGCTAGGGTAGCTGGTAGGGTGATGGGTGGGGCATGCATGGCAGGTAGAGAGAGGGGCCGAGAGAGAGGGGAGGGGCATGGCTTGAGCCTAGGGTTTAGGTGAGGGGGGGGGTGAACATGCTAGGTAGGAAAAGGGGAGGTGGCACTTTGTGTTTTGCTTAGAGAAAGGTGTGGATTAGGGCCTTAGTTTAGCCAGGATGGATGGATGGCAAGGTAGGTCCTAGGGTTTGGCTAAGAGAGGGGGAAAGGATAGAAGGGTGGCTCTTTGCACTAGATCATGCATGCTCCACACAAACTAACTAGCACAAGGCAAGAAAAGGAGAGATAGGGAGAGAGAGGAACATGATGATGGGGTGGTCTCTTTGGTCCATGCATGATCCAACAAAGAACAAGCAAGATCAAAGAAAAAGGTAGGAAGAAGTGTGGGGTTTAAGCTTATGCTCTCACATGATCACATGTGTATGCAGGGAGCTAGGTGATGAGGGTTTAACTAAAAGGGGAGAAGAGAGGTAGATGAGATGGTGAAGCAACTACAAGTCCAAAACAAGTTTTAAGCAAAGGAAAGATGATCCACTTAGAATGCAAGCAAAACCAATTACTAGAAAAGGTGGCACTTGCATGGCCCATGCATAATAATTAATGCCAACTTTATCCTTGTGAAAACAATAATATTAACTTGGCATTATTCATATGCATTCCCAAAAGATGGCAAGGCCAAGCAAAGATTATGGTGGAACCCAACCAACCAACATGAGCTAGAGATAACCCAAATTAAAATGCCAAGCTCATATTAATTGGATGGTGGAATTATAAGGTGGTGAAAGAAAAAGGTGGTGGAGTCAATAAGGGAGATGCCCTCAACTCAACTTGGGCATTTAACAATATATCAAGAGCCAAATACAATATCAAGAGGCAAATACAATTAATCATGCACATGAGATAAGAACCAAACAAGAAAGGGTTTTACATGATGCTCAAATGCAAGGTGACATGATGACATGAGCATGATATGATGATGATGCAACAATTATATGTTGGAAGTGGCCCTTTTTATTATTATAACATGTAGCATTACAGGGGTTAGACAACTGGGATGCTACACATTCCTTTTCTTTTTCTGACATATCATTTGCTCTGAATGGTGTCGGTATCCCTTAAGTGTTTCACCCTACAGTTCCCGAATAATGCAGACATGATCGAGACCCCTCTCCGATCAATAATCAGCAGCGGGACCTGGAGATCCGTACTGAATCACACACATTCAACGATGACTTCTGTGATCGTGTGAACCTTTTACGCTAGTATATTAATCCCTTTGTTTCACGATATATTACATGTCCGAGATTCAATCATCGGTATCTCCATACCTAGTTTGATATCATTACCGACATGCACTCTTTTCTTGTTCCCGTGATATAACATTCTAGTGATCAAATCACTTGCTTGCAAGCTAATCAATGTGATATCACCAAGAGGGCCCAGAGCATATCTATCCGTCATTAGGATGAACAAATTCCACTCTCGATCGATGAACCTCAACATAACACTTTTGTAGTTCTGAAGCCATCTTTATAATCACCCAGTTACAGTGTGACGTTTGATGTCATCGAGAAACTCTTCCGGTGTGGTGATTGACATGATCTCATGGTCTAAGGATTAGGATCACTTCGTAAGTTGTTATAGCAATATAAACTCAATGACTTTGATCCTAATTCTATACTTTGGATGAATGTTCATCACATCATTACACTAATGTTGTGACCTCGTTATTAACAACATCCAATGTCCATGATAAGGAAACTTTGATCATCCTGTTAATCAACGAGCTAGTTTATAAGAGAGGCATAACTAGGAACTTTCTTTTTGTTTATTAAACACACATGTATTAACATTTCCGTATTAATACAATTATAGCATGAAAAATAAACATTTATCATAAATAAGGAATACGATAATAACCACTTTATTATTGACTCTCGGGCATATTCCTTCAGCGTGGTGGCGAGGCATGGGGCGGGGCAAAATTGTCGAAATGCTGCGGTGCTCTGGGTGGGTCCGACGGGCATTTTAATGGCGCACAGGCTCTCCTGGTTGCGCGGCGGCGAACGGGCATGTTTGCGGGGTTGCTGGGATGGTGGTGATTACGCACGCAAGCGGTGAGGGCGGCAAGCGGTCTGTGCTCGCATGTCGAGTGCGGCACTTTAGAGCGCTCTCGGCATGCTCGCAAAGAGGCTGGGCATGCTCGCAGAGAGGCTGGGCATGCTCGGGCTGAGTGGTCCAGGGGCTGGCAGGGCTTTGGCTTTGGACAGGGGGTGGCGATGGACGGTGGTCAATGTCCTAGACAAGGTTGGCGAGGCTAGATAAACTCCTAGCTTGCTGTCGACAATGGTGTGGCCAGTTGAGCTCAGGCATGCTCACCATCGATGACCTTGCCCAGTTTACAGTGAGCTAATGTTTGTTAAATGATCTAGATGATCTACTAAGAGGGTGTTGTGATCTAGAGAGGGAAAAAGGTTGTCCAAATCAGTGCTCACTATATATAGTGTTTTGTGTTTTGTTTGTTTCCTGTTTGCAAGGTTAGATTTTTAGGGTTTTTTTGATAAAGCAACAAAACAAAGTGCAAGTAATAAAGACAACGAACAAACGCAGCAAGTGTCCCAATCCTTTATTAGCAAAGGACAAGCTGATGGAAATACTTATAAGGACCAAACATTCTCGAGGACACATGGGAATTCTGTCAAGTGCTTTCGCTTCAAATAGCTGAGTACTCTTCTTTGGTGTTGTAAGTGTTGTGTGGGTGAACCTGTGCTAACATACCGACCTTACTTGTACTAATACATACTTGTGATTAAACCACCTGCAAGCATCCGCAACTACAGGAAAGTAATTAAGATATAAATCTAACCACAACCTTAAACTCTACACTCCCTTGTGCAAAGGTGTCCTACGGGGGTTTAGGTTTCTGTCACTCCGGCAACCCCACAATTAGTAGCCAAATACACAATGCATCCCCCTAGGCCCATAAATGGTGAAGTATCATGTACTCGACGTTCACATGACACCACTAGAATAATAGCACCACAACTTAAATACTAAACCATTGAATAATAATTCAACACAAATCCACTACTAACAAAATGATTTCTCCCATGTCCTCAAGAACTAAATGAATTACTCACGAGACATCATATGTATCAAGATCAAATATGATATGATAATGGATAACAATCTGAACATGAACAATAATCCAATGGTTCCACTCACAAGCATCAACTACAATAGTAATCAACACCGGGAAATTTTCCCCTAAGAACTATGCAAGTATTCAACACGATTGTTACAGCGGGATGGAGCGGTGATGATGGTGCTGGTGGAGATGATGGTGTGGATGATGATGATCCCGATGAAGTCTAGCTTGACGATGATGTTGATGGCGATGATCTCCCCTCTCCGAGAAGGGATTTCCCCGGCAAAAATTTGTCTGCCAGAGAGATCTTTCTCTCTTGGTGTTTTCCGTCCCGCAGAGGCGGCGGAAATCTATCTGTGTTCGCTCCCCTGGTAGTAGGGTTCCGTGAGGAAGATATAGGCGAGAGGGGGTAGTCGGAGGCCGGGCAGGTGGGCCACACTTGCCCTAGGCGCGGCCTAGGGGGTGTGGGCCCCCTGTGGACCTTCTACGCCTCCCCTTATGGATTCCTTCGTCTTTTTCCCATATTTTTCTGGTATTTTTCTGATCTTCACGAAATTGCATCAAAACACCTCTTTTTCCATCAGAATCCAGACTCCGGCAGTTCATCCTCCAAGAATCATCCAACATGCAAAAAACAGAGGAAAAGACATAAGTAATACCTCATAATAAGACATATATCAATGAATAGAGGCAAATTATGATATAGAATGGTGATGCGAATTGGACGTATCACTGTGCACCACGGGTACAAATTTAATAATTCAAAAAAAGCGGGAGATTTAGTTCTCGCCGCCCCCGCTTTCGTCGCTCGTTAGAGTGGTCACCACTGTCGCCTCGTCGGAGTGGTCATCGTCCTCGCCTCGTTGGAGTGGTCACCGCCGTCGTCGTTGCCTCACCTCGTCGGAGAGGTCGCCTTTGCCTCATCGGATAGCTCGCCGTCGCCGTCACTACAAGGAGTAGGAGGAGGAGGAGGAGGAGGAGAAGGAGCCCGTTGTCATCATCGTCACTGCAAGGAGGAGGAGGAGAAGGAGGAGGCCGCTGTCACCATCTTCACTGCAAGAAGTAGGAGGAGAAGGAGGAAAGGAGAAGGAGGAGGAGTTTTTTTTGCCCCCACCAGGCACTGTAAAATAGAGAGCGCGCTACAGGCGCAAAAACAAGAACGACAATTCCATACATTCAACAAGATCAAACAAACACCAAAAAATTAACAATAAATTGTCTACAAAATTTATTACAACTAGTTTTGCATCACTAATAGCACAAATAGTTTTGCAACACACCAACAAATAGTTTTACAAAAATACAGCGATGCCGTTCATCACCAAATACAACAAATTGTTTCACAACAATACAACAAACATACAAATGAACTACCGGCCTCCAAACCATTTCCACCACTCCTCGATGAGATCATTTTGATGCTCATCATGTGCGTCATTGGACCGGATTGCATGATAAGAGGCCATGAACCGTGCAATCCTATGTTCTGAGCGTTGAACTTGTATGGGCACACCCATCAAGTCATAGTAGGTGGTTTCTTCTACATCTTTCGCGCGGTTATCCTCTATGATCATGTTATGCATGATGACACAATCATCCATGTTATATCAAAGGCACTCTTGGCTCCAAGCTTCGGGAAATCCGACTGCGCCGCACGGGGGCCGGGGCGGTGGGCGGGGGCGGTAGCCGGGGTAGGTGAGCGCGGAGCGCGGGCCGGCTAGTGGGGGCGGCGCCGGGAGGTGAGCGGACGCGTGGTTGGTGGGCGGCGCTGAAGTGGGTGGGGGAAGAAGAGAGTGCGCGCGTGGGAGGGAAAAGGCCGGTGGTTGGTTCTTCCCGCGCGTCGCCAGTGATAGCGTGCGCTGTAGCCGAAGCCCAATACTCTGTGCTCCAAATAGCGCAAAATGCAGCGCCGCGTTAAGAATTTGCCGCGCGCCTCATTTTAGCGTATCTACTGGGGGCGTTTACAGCCACGTGCGCGGAGTAAAAAAACAGTTATTTTAGCGCTGCGCTATTTTGACGCATCTGTTGGAGATGCTCTTAATTTTTTTCTCATGCAATTAATTCTTATGAGATCTTGTAAGTCTGGCATTTTAGTGGAGTCTAGCAGCTTCAGGTGTGTACATTTGGATTTTGTGTGCTTGATTATTTATCCATTGTATCTATAGATTATTTTGTACGAGGAGATCTACTGTACTGTTTGCTTATACATGATAATGATTCGAATCCCGATCCTCATAATTAATGATCTAATCACGTAAGTGGGGACGGGGAAGTGCATGCGGTGAACACACCATTGGCACACAACATCGACTCTTTTAATACTCTCTCCATCCCAAAATAGATGTATTAGATTTGTCAAAATTTAGATGAACCTATATACTAAATAGTGTCTAGATTCATTCAAATTTTGACAAATGTAAGACATCTATTTTAGGACAGAAGGAGTAGTAAATGCTTAATCTCGTATTAAAAATCCTATAGTAATAATTAACCATGGGTACATATTAAGGGAGATTCATGACACTGAATCGGCATTACAATACATAAGACTGCGGACATATATTTCCACATACATGGGTGGCCTCCAGCTCCATCTGAGTGTACACCGGTAAGTAAAGACAAGAGAATAACAAGTAGCTAGTGGAACAAAAGCTAGAGTTCCAGGTTATTTATCGCTAAATAAAACACGAGCGAGGTACAGGCATAGAACATGACCTATGTTGGCGAATCAAGGAAGAACAACTTGACACTTAACAGTAGGAGGCCGAGCGAGCGGGCAGGGATGCAGAGGTGGGACAATTGAGACAAGTGGGATACCACATTTAGACTATTAGACTAACTCTACTTTAGGTGGGATAAATGATATCCCACTTGTCCCAATTATCCCACTTCTACATCCGTACGAGCGGGTGGACTAGCCGAAGACGACCCAAGCAAGCGAGTTACCAGCCGGGGATCGACGACGGCGGCGGCGGTCGTGCATTCAGAGAATACGGCAGCGGTTGCCACCTCCTTCCTGCGGGTCTGTCACCGGAGCCGAGCCGTATACAACAGACCCTGCGCCTCTTGTGCTAACGCGCCCAAGTATGGTTTTTTTGCTAATAACGGCCCCTGCGTTGGTGGTGTCGACACTCTCTGCACCGAGTATCATCAATCTTCCTGCGCCATCCGTGGTCACGTTCCCTGGCTTCGAGCGGGTCACCTGCACTGCAGGCTTGTTAGTGGCATTGGCATTTGCCCCTACAACTCTCTTGGAGGAGGAGAAGGAGGAAGGTTTTGGAACATTAATGTCCTCTTCCTCCACGGGCACTTCACGATTGGGATTGGCCATGGCCCCTACACTACACTAGCAGCTTCGAGGGCAAAGGAAGGAGGAAAGCAGGTTGGAAGCAGATTTATAAGGGCGAGATAAGAGATGAGATTGGGAGCATGAATATATATATAGCCGGAGGCTGGGGAAGGGTGGCATTGCGTCCAGATCGGGAGGGCAGGTCTAGCGACCCGGCTGCGTGCTTGCGGATGAGAGATTAGAGCCGAGCGTGTGTTTTCTTCATGACCCCTACGTCATGTGTTGCTTGTAATAACCAGCATTATCAGAGCGCATCTCGAGTCTGCTTCGCGGTGAGCTTTCGGCTTGGCTCGGCCTGAGCTGGGCTCGATGGGTAATTGGGTATTCACCTAGTCCAGCCCAAGTCACTACAACGCGGTATTCATTTTTGGACACTTCAAAGTGCCCTATACGTGATCAAAATGCCTCTAAAGAGAGTTTTAAAATCACTTTAAAATATGACACTAATACTCATGTCGGTAAAAGTTTTAGAGCCATTTTGATCAAAAGACCCGTAAAACACTTTTACGAGGCACTAGTGACGAGCTCGTGGCCCTTCCGTTGCCAAGGGAAATCTGAACGCTGAGAATTGCTATTCACATACATGTTGACAATTTCCAAGCAATGCAGTGACTAATAGCTTGATTTATGCAGCACCACGTGACTTTTTTTTTCGAAAAACACGGTACAAACACAGACGCTCACAATACGTACATACACTCATCCATATAAACACACGCACGCACACCCTATCCCTATGGGCACCTCCGAGAGACTGAGCCGGCGGGTCTTAAGATTGACGAAGTCACCGCTATCGACGGGAACGTCGCCTCCCACTGAAAGAATATTCCGCTTGTATAAGACACCAAAGTATCAAACATGTGAAGGCAAACAGGTGAAGCCCAAAAAAAAACTATGCGGCTGTAGGGTCGCTCGTTTCCACCGAGAAGCAAAACTCTCACGCAATTTCGGAGGTAGTTTCCCGAGCTGAACTGTTTGTTCCTTTCACATGGAGCCCTATTTTGGAACGTACACCAACAAGCATCGAGCCGAACTGCCTCTTTCTTTCACATGGAGGCCTAGTTTGGAACGTACTGAATTATATTACTAGGACACCATGTTTTAATTATTATCTGACTTTCTATTTTTCCAATCGTTTATAGCTCATTTTCATCAAAAATTAGTATACGTATGGTGTTAGAAATAATGGGCTAAATTATTAGACCCATGTGTGATTTCAGATTTTTCCTAAATCTTAAAGCCCATGTATGTGAAATCCCAAATGTGACATGGCCCAACTTAGTTGCAGCTCACGTATGTGTGGTAAAAGCAGTGAAAACTAAAGTTTAGTCTTACATGGAAAATTGAATAAGAGTTGCACCACCTTATAAGGTGGAGTGTTGCACCACTTAAGTGAGTGACAATAAACTAGCTACACACACGCTGCTCCTCCGAAGATGCCGCCGCACGCACGCATGCTCGTCACGACGCACGCGCGCTGCAGGTCGCGAGAATCTCGCCGAGCTAAGCTTTATTTTGCTGCTCAGAAAAATATGTGCGGTTAGACAGACGTGTCAACAGTTAGTGGATTCGGGTTGTTCCCGGATCGTGGGCTATCTGTAATCGGACCGAACATGGGCAACGTGGGCTTGGTCCACACCATGTCCTGTACGGGATTTCCGAGCCGCTCTATTTAAACGCTTGTGCGGCTTCCACAACGCACAACACCAAACCAATCTAGGCTTTTGCCATTCTCTCTGCTTGCGCCGCCACCGTAGTCTACTCCACCCTGCTTGCCGGCATGCACCGGCGGTCGGGAGAGCAGGTCTCCGGAACCACTGCCTTTGTGGTCCCGTACGGGAGAGGGCGAATAAGGTTTTTGGGAAGCACTCTGCGCGACTGCTCAAGTTCGTCATCACGACGCGTCTTCCTGGTCGTCAAGCCAGACCTACTGTACGCCGACTTCTTCGACATGTTACTACACCAACGATGACTTCATCGACAACCAATCAGTATGTATACTGTCATCAGATCTGTTGCTTTATATGGTTGTTAGTGTGTATACTCTGCTACTGTTCATGTTGATCAATACATCTAGTATGTTAGAGGTTCACGTGATTGTAGCTGTTGCTGTCATAATTTATATTCTAGAATTAATCGTAGAAATTATGCCTAATAATCCAAAAACCTTGTTATATGCAATTTCTTGAATTAAACATGGGTCACTTGGCCGATGATACGAAGCCGGAAAAGTTTACCGGTGTTCATTTTAAGAGGTGGCAGTATAAGACCACTTTCTAGCTGCAAGATCTGAAAGTATTCAAGGCTAGTGAGGGTTTACCTGAAGGAACTACATCTGACGAGGTTCAGAACAAGTTCAAGGAAACATATCTTGCCTTTGTGGGATGCTTTCTGAGTGTTCTTGACAATAAGCTGTTTGATGTGTACATGCACATCAAAGATGGAAAAGTGCTCTAGGAGGCACTGAACGCTAAGTTTGGTGTAGCAGATGCTGGCATTGAACTGTACATCATGGAGAACATTCATGATTACATGATGGTTAACAATCATTCTGTAGTTGAACAGGCTTATGAGATACATTACTTTGCCAAGGATCTTGAAATCCTCAAGTGCATCTTACCCGACAATTTTGTGGCTGGGTTCATTATTGAAAAATTGCCTTATTCATGGAGGAACTTTGCCACAACTCTCAAACACAAGAGACAGGAGATATCGTTTCAAAACCTGATAGCGTCTCTTGATGTTGAGGAGAAGGCTCGGGCTAAGGACACTGCTGAGAGAGGAGGCGAGGGCCAGTCTAGTGCCAACATGGTGCAGAAGAGAACCTTCGGCAAGAACAAAGGGAACTATAAGCCATCACTCAACAAGCCTGAAAAGACTACAACCTTCAGGAAGAATAAGTAGCCGAACAAGGCCAAACTATGTTGCTATTCATGTGGAGAGCTCGAACACTTTTCCAAGGACTGCCCAGAACATGCAGATCGCAGAGGGAACGGTGGGAAGACTATCAACATCGTGACCTCTAGCAACACTGATGGGTATGGTAATTTATTTAATGACCTTTCAGTATTTCAATAACCATGTTGTGGATTGATACGGGTGCTAATGTTCATGTGTGTGCTGACATCTCTATGTTCACTTCTTATCAGGTCGCTCGGTATTCATCCGTCCTAATAGGGAATGGATCACATGCTTCTGTTCATGGTGTTGGCACGGTGGATCTGAAGTTTACTTCCGGAAAGATCATGCAGCTGAGGAACATGCAATATGTCCCTACTATAAACAAGAATCTCATGAGTGGCTACCTTCTATGCAGAGATGGGTTTAAGGTTGTCTTAGAGTCCAACAAAGTCGTTGTTTCGAAACATGGACAATTTATTGGTAAAGTTTATGAGTTCGGAGGCTTTTTCCGTTTTTCACTTTCAAAGTTTTGTAATAAATCCGTGAATCATATTTGTGGTGGTGTTAATGATAATACCAATGTTTGGCATTCTTGTTTATGTCACATTAATTTTGGTTTGATGTCCCGGATGTCTAGTATGAGTTTAATTTCAAATTTCACTATTGCCAAAGGTTCTAAGTGCCATACTTGTGTGCAATAAAAGCAACCTCTAAAGACTCACAAGGCTGCCGAGGAGACAAACTTGGCACCTCTAGAACTCATACATTCTGATCTATGCGAGATGAATGGTGTGTTGACAAAGGGTGAAAAGAGATATTTCATGACATTGATAGATGATGCTACTAAATTCTACTATGTTTACTTGTTGCAAACTAAAGATGAGGCTTTAGACTACTTTAAAATCTATAAGGCCGAAGTTGAAACTCAACTAGAGAGAAAGATCAAGCGTCTTAGGTCGGATCGTGGTGGTGAGTATTTTCCCAAAATATTTGACGAATTCTGAGAGGAACACGGAATTATTCATGAGAGGACGCCTCCTTAATCGCCCCAATTGCTAGGAAATTCCTAAGTTAAGTTACTATGCCATGCTTAGCCTAGCTAGTAGCAAACAAGGGTTGGTAAAGTATGTACATGCTATGATGAAAATATTTCTAAGTCTTTGGACTTATGTTTTTTTCTTAATAAAACAACTAAGTCAATGAATCACCTGGGTGGAATGGGACTTGATTGGTGGTTTTTAGTTGAGTGGTTACACAAGGCCCATGGGTACGGTTTACCTTGTGTATCTCACTTGTGGTATGCCACCCAGGAACAAAGAGATTTTAGAGGCCAAGTGTTGAGAAGCTTATAGTGCAGCCACTTGGCAATATGGGCTCTGCCTGGACCACATAGGTTGCTAGAACTTAGTCATTTGGACAGTTGGTGGTAGTGGGATGATAGGTTGGAACGCGTCCATTTGGCTAAGGGAAGGCTTTTGAAAGGTCCTGTCTTGGGAAACCAAGTCTGGTGGGGAAAGTGCACAACCTCTGCAGATGGAAAAATCTAAGTACTTAGCCAAGTCCATGGCAATGGACAACTTGAGCATCAAGACATGGAAGCTATCAAGAATCTCATCACTCCAACTTCTAAGTAAAACTTGTGGGTGAACAAGGGTGAAGGACCTCAATGTCTATTGATGGTTTCTTGGGAAAAGTTTTGACAAAGAAAAACTTAGTGATTTCAACTAATAGGAAAAACCTATTTTGAGCAAAGCAAGCCAAGCTACACTTAGCCAAATTGCATATAGTAATATAGTCCACTTAAAATTTACTAAGGTATCACTTGCCAATACTATTCCAAAGTATTGACCCACAGTGGTCAGAACTTGTGATGTTGCAGTTACTCGATGAGGATTAGGTGTCATGAGTCTACACTCAACATGTTTGCCTGTGGCACATGAAGATGAAGACTTATAATTATTTACTTATTACAAACTCTTGTATTAGGCATGTGGCCTTGAGTTGTAAAAGACTATGTTTTATCTCTGGAATGGATGTAATAAATGACCTTTGTATATGTGTACTTCATCTTAAACTGTGGATGCTAGCAATGATCCAGGGACTAGCATTGCAATCACAGGGATCCTTTTCCTTTACAAAGGAGGGATCTTACAGATGGTATCAGAGCACTGTGTTGCCTGTAGGATTATGACCCTAGGATTGGAAACCACTAAGGAAAAATTTTCAACTACTTCTACACTTGTCTATTCTTCTCGTAAACTTTTCTAATCTTCTCTTCTCATCTCTTTTTGTAGATGAACTCCATCAACGAAGCCGTAAGGAAAGGACCACTCATGACCATGACCTTGGAGTGTGAGACAGAGTTCCCCAAAATTCTCAAGGACCTCATGGTGGCAATGGAAATACATGGTGCAGCTGTGTACAAAGGCTTTCCAGTGATGGATGAAGGAGTTCAGTACTGGTGGGTGCAACTTCACTTGTACAAAAACAAGGAAGACAACCACAAAGAAACAGGATTCTGCATGTACACCAACACTGTGGTGCACACCACATTCTTTGAGTCAGCAAGAGAAGCATCTTAGAGGACTATCAAAGAACTTAGTGCTAGAGTCAAGTGTAGAATGCTCAACCTCCAAAAAGACTTGATGAAAGAGAAGGAACATACCCAAGAGTTGGAAGCTACCAACCAAACCTTAAGAGGAGATATTATAGACTTAGTAATGGAATCATGTGAGCAAGATAGGCTGATTGCTTCTAGGAACATTGTGTTAGCCAACAGATCCAGTGAGATAGGATTGTAAACGTACTTCATTAGTTGGACCACCACCTATCACCTTATTTTCCAAAATGTTACCTTAAAATATGATTGGACCTTGGTTGATGTAATGGATTCATGTATGCATGACTTGTGTGATTTTGCTTTCCAAGGATATGTATGTGATGTTATGACTTTTGCTTTATCTTGATTTGTGTTGTCCTAACTTTTCTATCTTATAAATAGATGCCTATTACCATCAGCACTGTTGAGGAGTTCCAGGTTACCCGCTTTGGTCCTCGTATCGTTGATCTTACCACTTTGCTCAATCTCCCTCTTCCCACCATCATGGTGCATCCACTCACCAAGTTCGAGAGGAAGGACCTCTGGGCTTCAAGGTGAACCAGCCCGGACGCCAGACAGAGCCTACTACGGAGGCCATCGTCTTCAAGCTTATGCACGATGACAGGGAGAGAGGCATGGAGGTAGTTATGCAGGACCTGATAGGACGTCTGCTAGGTCGACACTCCTGACAGGTTAGAGGCACCCACTTCCACGTCTTCGGAAGATGTGATGAGGAGGGAGAGTCCATTGACTTCGAGGATGATTCGAGGGACGCAGCAGAGCCGATACGCCTGTACCTCCAGGACTTAGAGTCTCTCATTAGGCACGTGGACACGGACAGGACCAATGTCATACTCAGTAATGACGAGCTCAGTGCGGCAGCGAGAAGGACAAGCTCTTCGCGCAGCAGGACGAGATAGTCAAGGAAATGGAGGCGAAGTTCGAGACCCAGGACAGGAAGTTCAAGAGTCAGGAGAAGCGTGTCCAGGATAGGAACAAGAGGATCCGGGACATGACTGAAGAACTGCAGTCCAAGGACTTCGAGCTAGAGCAGCAGCAGACGGTCATAGAGAGGCTTCGTTCCCAGAAGAGGGCTCTTAAGGCCAAGATAGAGTCCTTGACCACTACTATCGAGGAGAACAAGGCCGCGATGGAGAACGCAGGTCTTACCTTTGTCAAGGAGGAGATTGATGCCGATGAGTAGACTTGGCTACTCGTTTATCTTTTATTATCATACTTGTTATTTTGAGAACTTGTTATTGGACCATCCGACATGTGGATGGCTTTCTACTTGTGTGTTTTACTTTGTGAACTTGTTATTTTGTTGTTGAACTTTTATCTCTTTGTTGCATGCTTGTGATTGCTTATGTGATGTAATGTGCATGAAAGCATCTATGGGTATCTCATTCTTATCTCTATTTGAACAAACCACAGATGCCTCCCCGTCGTGCAAACCCCAACCCCAACAACAACAACATCACACCAGAAATGCAACAAATGATGACTGCTCAGACACAGCTGATGCAGATGATGACAACATTCATTCAGAACCAAAACAATAACAACAACAACAACAACCCTCCGGGCTTTCATATGCTCACCAGATTCTTGAGATTGAGGCCAGCTAAGTTCTTAGGGACAACTGATCCCATGGTGTCCAATGATTGGCTACGTTCTATAAACAAGGACTTAGTAACCGTGGGCCGCATTTGATGCTGAAAAGGTCGACGGCAAGACATCTGCTAGAAGGGCCACCGCCACTTGGGACAACTTTCAGATCACCACTCCCATAGATGAGGTGACATGGGCTATATTTGAGGATGGCTTTACCGCCTTCAGATCTCATCAGGAATAATGAGCCTGTAAAAGAAAGAGTTCCACAATCTGAAGCAGCGCCACCGCAGCGTGGCTGAGTACATTGAAGAGTTCAACAATCTGGCGCGTTATGCACCGGATGAAGTTGACACAAATGCCAAGAGAAAGGAAAAATTTCTGGAAGGCTTGAATAATGAGCTGAATCTGCAATTGGCTGTGGCATATGTTCCCACTTATCAGTCACTCTGTGACAAGGGTGCTATATTGGAGAACAAAATGAAGCAAGTTGAGAGTGGAAAGAGGAAGCACTCCGATAAGCACAGCTCGGGATCGTCTCACAAACGATCTCATTATGATGACAGTGGAAGCTCAGGATCCCACAAGCATGGGAAATTCAACAAGCACCACAATCACAACCGTCATGACAACAAGCATAATCGCAGTCATGACAATGACAAGTACAAGAACCACAAGAGTGGACATAAGAGCCACCATAGTGGTAATGGAAGTGGAAGTGGAAGCCAGCCTGTTAAGTGTAGGGGTCCCTACCCAATATGGTAGATCCCTCCTGTGTTTTACAATGCTAGTCCCTGTATCAATAGCTAGCATCCACAGTAAGATGTAATATCAAGAAACAAGGTCAAAATATAACTTTATAACCAGGAATAATATAATTTTATTACATCATACATAGCTCATATGGCTATTACAATACATTGCAGCGGAATAAATATAGTCATGGGTCCTTCATCTTCAAAGTGCCACAGGCAGATGTTGGTTGTAGACTTTGTAGTCCTAGTCAATCAAACAATCTTCATATAACAAAACAATCAACCTGCAACATTACAAGTTACAGCCACAAAGGGTCAATACATTTTGAATTGTATTGGCAAGCTTCACTTTTATGTAAATATGAGTGGATACATGCATATTTGGCTAAGTAGAGTTTAGGGCTTATTTGCATAAAGCAACATTTATCCTATCTTTTCAAAATGGTTTTGGTCCTTTGTCAAATCTCTTTTCCAAGTTCCTTGAACTCCTTGGTAGAAACTCAAGTGTTCAAGTCCTTGTCAAAATCCCTTGAGCTACTTGGTAACCCCAAGTGCTTCAAGTTTTATCAAAATCTCATGAGTCCCTTGGTAACCCCAAGTACATCATGCTCTTGAGCATCTTGGTAACCCCAAGTGCAACAAGCTTATCAAAATCTCTTTGAATTCCTTGGTACCCCCAAGTGCATCAAGTTTTTATATTAGAAGTTGGAATGTCGAGATCTCCCATGGTTCAAACTTTAGTTGCTCAGTATTGTCCATAACCGGGGACACGGCTAAGTACTTAGATTTTATTAACTTCTGCAGAAGGAGTACACTTTACCCACATGACACAATCCCATCTTGTTGCCACCAGTGGCTCTGGATTAGTGCTCACCAAGATGGAGTATCTTGACTGAGAGTTTGACGAAGTCTTTCCAAAAGGTCCTCCCATACATCCTTGCTAGCTTGTCTTCAGCCCCCATGAAGCATTCCAGATCCCCATGTCCGGTAACTAAAGACAATGTATGGGTCTTCCTAATGTAGTTGACTAAGCCAGAGCCATAATAGCATGTGGTTGCACACGAAAGCCACAATTGGAGGAACATGTTCAATCTCTAAGTTTCCTAGGTGGTTTTCATTTGGAGCACAACACAAAGTGATTGCCATAGACATGGTTCCCTTTTGTTGCCACCTTCTCCAAAACATAAAGTGTCCCCCACCTAGGTGGTTCATTGAGTCCTTGTTTTATTATGTAAAAACACAAGTCCTTTTCTCAATCTTTGTAAAATCTCAACATGTATCTCTTTTCAAAACATAGCATGGCTAAGCATGTACAACTTCAATATTTTCACTAAGGAGTGTATAGGGAATCCTATTAGGATTAGCATAGCATAAGTATAAAATATTTTCATGCATGTTTACAAAATCCACTAAGTATAATGAAAATAGTAGGTCTTTTGTATGATAGTGTAACTTGCCTTTTTGGTAGGGAATGAGGATTTACTCCGTGATCTTGCTAGTCTCACACTTTGCTAATTCCACTACGATCATTCAAACAAGCATAGTATCAAGTAGCATTCCAAACAATTATTCAATCAATATTTCACACACACCAAGCAATGGATTCTAAGTCATGCATGGAAACATGCTTAAGATGGTTTTATTCACAAGGGAGGTATCCACTAGGCTTTTAACTTTGTAAGGTCCACATTGGTCAATTACCAAGATGGCAAAGTTATTTGCAAAAACATGTTATCTCAAAACCATTTTAAACCCATTCATCATTTTGTGTGATGAAATTATTTTCTTATCAAAGTAAAACTTTATGTTTTTCACTAAGTGAGTTGTTATTGTAAAACTTGGTGTTTTGGATCAGTAGGTTTGGTCCCAAAACATTTTCCCAAAGTTTCCTTTATAAAAACATTTTCATAATAAAAATCATTAATTTTATTTGGCTAGAAAATTGGCTAAGTCAATTAATCTAATCTAAACCTTATCAAAATCATTTTCAACACCAAGGGTTGGTTCTTAGGGTCAGTAAGGTCACATAAAACCATTTTGCAAAAGTTTTACCCCTAAATTCAATTTTAAACAATTTTTATTCTCTAAACTAGCTCACAAAAGAATTTGCAAAAACAAGCAAACAAACAGTTACTATTTTCCAAACTAAGGCCATGGTTGTTTAGGTCTTGCTCTCCTGAATCCAACGACATAAAATTTGTAATTTTTGGACGTGTGGATCCAAAGTTATGAGGGTTTGAAAATCACAACTAAATCAGATTTCAAATCTGTTTTAAACAGAACAGGGGACACGCGTCGCGTTTTAACTGGCCGGTACCGGTTCGGCCGGATCGGCAACGTGGTCCGCAGGATCTAGTTTGATCGCACGGCGCAAAGCGCGTACCTCTTCGCGGCTAAGTGAACTAATCGCGAGCGTCGGATCTGCATCCTACGGCTGCTAGCATGCTTGCCAAGTATCGGCGGCGCACGGCCAGGCAGTGATGCTCCGGCGGTTTCTAGGAAGTGAGGATGACTGAGAGGGTGCTCACCGGGTTCACGTGGTCGAGGTAGTGCTCAAGGTACTGCTGGCTTGGCAAGGGGCGCTCAGGGGAAGTCGTAATTCCTCGCCGGAGTTGAGGACGGCGTCGGGCGCGTCAGGTGGTCGTCGTGGGCGGCGCTGTAGATCATCTCAAAGCGAAATGACGACACGGTTAGATGTGCAGGAACAAGATGGAATCGGGTGCGTGAACTAGAAGGCGCGGGGCGGTCAGATACTACCTGTGGGCTTTGCCGGAGATGAAGCAGACGGTGGCGACGGTGGTCGTTGTCGAAGGCGAGGTTATAGGGTTCCCTCGGTCGAGTTGGATGCACTAGCAGATGCGCTTGAGAGTGGAGAAGCTGCTAGGGTGCTTAAGGATGCAAGGGGCGGTGGGGTTTCGTCGGAATCATCACCGGAACATCGTCGGAGCGGCAGCAGTATAGAGAGAAATTGGGGCGGCCTGGAGGCAGAGGGGAGGCGGTCTCTGGGGGAAAAGGAGGAGGAGGAGCAGGCGGTTAAATGGGCGTGGCCGCGACGAGGAATTAACACGGAGTTAAGGCGAATTGATGCCGCGAAGTTACAGCAGGAAACGGCGACGAGGAGGGGAAGAACTGGTCGCGCGGGTGTGAGAGAAGAACAGTAGCGTGGGGTCTACCTGTCAGTGGGAAAGAAACGGGGGAAAAGGTCCACTGGTCAGTGTCACTGCGGGTTAGTTAATTTGTGCGAATCGTTTTCTGCGGGGAAAGAAGCTGGGCTGGTTGGTGGGCTTAGTGGGCTGCCTGGGTTGGGTTGGCCCTTTTCCATTTTTTTTATTCTGTGTTCTTTTCTTTTCTATTTCTGAATTTCTGTTTGAATTCTCTATCAAAAAAGCATGGTTCAAATAAATTCAAACAACACCCATACTTTGTAAATTTGACTTGGTTCTGTTCAGTAGTCTGAACCTAAATCTAAACTCCACAAATTTTAAATAATAAAGTCCATTATTAATTAAAATAAATGACCATTGCTAATTATCAACTTAGGGTTTGATTTATTTCAAACTCAATTTAAATCCAAATATTTTTCAAACCCAATCAGTAGGTTTATTTGTAAATCAAGAATACTTGGAAACTTGTTTAAATTAAAATAACATTTTATTTTAGGGTCTATTATTAATTATATGAATAGACCTTATTCATTTATTTCACATAGGATTTTGTTTTATTAGAATATTTATTTTGAATCTAAAATAAACCAAAACACTTCAGTAAGTTTTATTTGAGTATATAAATTATTTGGTAAACTCATTTGAAATAAATAAATAGGTTTTAGTGTTTATTTAAAATGGAAAAAGCCTTTACTTTAATAAAATTTGGATATTAAATCCTTATTATTTTATTTAAACAATCCTTTATTATTTTTAAATAAACCTTTGCTACTTTATAAAATGTTTTTAATTCCCAAAGCTTGGCCAAGGATTACTTTGGCTTTATAACATAATCTTTATTTATAAACTTCTATTTCATTTGAAAACAAATCTTTTCATTTGATTGTTTTAAAATAATAATTTCCAATTGTTTCCTTTTATGAAATGTTTATCCTTTTAAATCCTTTTAGGATTTTATTTAATTCAAATGGGTTTGAGGTTCCATTTTAATTCAAAAAGTTTCTTCTGGCTCTGAAAATCAAACAAAGTTTTATTTTATTCATTTATTTTCACATTACAAGATTTGGAAAATCTTGGGATGTGACAGGCTACCACCCTTAAAATAAATCTCGTCCCGAGATTTGGGAAGGCTAGGGTTTCAAGCAAGTTCAAACAACTGGGGTTCTACCACCCTTAAAAATTTTCAAACAAAAATTACATATTGGCCTTCTTGGGTCCTGGAAATTTCTCCAAGTTAAACTTTTGATTTGTTCCTATGCTTGACTCATGGGCCAAGATTGAGTTTCTCCATAGGCTTGTTCAACTTGTTCTTCATCCTTTCTGGACAGTTGCTTGCATAATGCCCTGGATTCTTGCAGTTGAAACAATGAATGTCCTTGAGTTCTTTGCGTTGTTCTCGTGGACAAGTGGCTACATAATGGCCTGGTTCTTTGCAGTTGTTGCACCACACTTGGTCAATCTCTTTATTCTTCTTGTTCTCTGGGCATCCACTAGAGTAGTGTCCCATTTCTTTACATCTACGACATTGTGCAAGGCTCATGTCTTGCTTTTGTTTCTTAAACTTCTTTAGTCCTTTGAATTGGGTTGTCTTGTTAGGAGGTAGGAGTGGTCCTTTTCCTTTGGTAGACTTGGATCCTTCTTGTTTCCTTTGTTCCACCATGGCATAGATGGGACATTGGCCAGGAGTATGGTCACTTCCTTCACAAAGGTAACAAGTAGCTTGATAGGTGGGGCATTGTCCAACAGGATGATCTTCTTCACAATTGGGGCATTGTCCTTCATGCTCCTTGAAAGTGTGATCCTTGTATCCACATATAGTGCAAGATGGGGCTCCATCTAGAATAATATTCTTGTCAGCCTTGTTATCATAGACTTCTTTGGGGTAGTTTTCCTCCATGCTGATCATTTGGTTGGTCACCTTAAGCATTAGTTGAGACTGCTCTTCCAAAAACTTTTGTAGTGCTGGATCCTTATCACTATTGTTGACTATGAACTGAGCTGTCAGTTGGTTCAACTGGTGTTGGGTTGCTATGAGCTCCTTCATGCTGTCAGCTTGGTTGGTGTTGATGTCGTCAACCTTGGAGTCTTTTGGAGTAGTCATCTGTTTGGGTTGAAGGAGATTAGAATAGGCAAGATATTTCTAAGGAATTATTTCTAATTACACACATCACAATTCACACAAACAATGTGCATGCAATCTCAACAAACATTTCACTCAAACAAAGTTCAAGTACATACTTAGGCAACAAAATATTTTTGTTACACCACACATGTTGGTGGTTTGACTTAACTAAATTATGGTGGTTCATCTATATGGTTCACTTGTGATCTTCCTTCTTTCTTGGTTTCTTCCTCTTACATGAGATCATGGTTTCTTGAGAAAACTCCATGGTCACAATACTTCAAAGTTGTTGATGGTTTCTTCTTATTTTGCATTCCCTCAGTCTCTAATCTTTAAGTAAGATTTCCTTGTCTCATTTGTGGTCCTTAGTAGTTTCCATGTTGGAAATCCTTGGTGAACATGCTGAAGATGTTGAAGTCATTAGAGTTGAAGATGTTGAAGAAGTCCTTTGCACATGGTGTAGTCTTTGGCCATGGGTAGGTTTTTCCATCATGTTGAAGTAGAAGAGGTGTAGAGTTAAACCAAAATGGTTGAGGAAAGAGCTTACAAGTGTTTTTGTAAATAAGTTTTTGGAACAAATACTACTCCTATATTTCTAAGGGTTTTTTCCAATCCTAGGTTTACAAATCCTACAGGCAACACAATGCTCTGATACCATCTGTAGGGGTCCTACCCAATATGGTAGATCCCTCCTGTGTTTTACAATGCTAGTCCCTGGATCAATAGCTAGCATCCACAGTAAGATGTAATATCAAGAAACAAGGTCAAAATATAACTTTATAACCAGGAATAATATAATTTTATTACATCATACATAGCTCATATGGCTATTACAATACATTGCAGCGGAATAAATATAGTCATGGGTCCTTCATCTTCAAAGTGCCATAGGCAGATGTTGGTTGTAGACTTTGTAGTCCTAGTCAATCAAACAATCTTCATATAACAAAACAATCAACCTGCAACATTACAAGTTACAGCCACAAAGGGTCAATACATTTTGAATTGTATTGGCAAGCTTCACTTTTATGTAAATATGAGTGGATACATGCATATTTGGCTAAGTAGAGTTTAGGGCTTATTTGCATAAAGCAACATTTATCCTATCTTTTCAAAATGGTTTTGGTCCTTTGTCAAATCTCTTTTCCAAGTTCCTTGAACTCCTTGGTAGAAACTCAAGTGTTCAAGTCCTTGTCAAAATCCCTTGAGCTACTTGGTAACCCCAAGTGCTTCAAGTTTTATCAAAATCTCATGAGTCCCTTGGTAACCCCAAGTACATCATGCTCTTGAGCATCTTGGTAACCCCAAGTGCAACAAGCTTATCAAAATCTCTTTGAATTCCTTGGTACCCCCAAGTGCATCAAGTTATTATATTAGAAGTTGGAATGTCGAGATCTCCCATGGTTCAAACTTTAGTTGCTCAGTATTGTCCATAACCGGGGACACGGCTAAGTACTTAGATTTTATTAACTTCTGCAGAAGGAGTACACTTTATCCACATGACACAATCCCATCTTGTTGCCACCAGTGGCCTACTGGATTAGTGCTCACCAAGATGGAGTACTGGCAGACTGAGAGTGTGACGAAGTCTTTCCAAAAGGTCCTCCCATACATCCTTGCTAGCTTGTCTTCAGCCCCCATGAAGCATTCCAGATCCCCATGTCCGGTAACTAAAGACAATGTATGGGTCTTCCTAATGTAGTTGACTAAGCTAGAGCCATAATAGCATGTGGTTGCACACGAAAGCCACAATTGGAGGAACATGTTCAATCTCTAAGTTTCCTAGGTGGTTTTCATTTGGAGCACAACACAAAGTGATTGCCATAGACATAGTTCCCTTTTGTTGCCACCTTCTCCAAAACATAAAGTGTCCCCCACCTAGGTGGTTCATTGAGTCCTTGTTTTATTATGTAAAAACACAAGTCCTTTTCTCAATCTTTGTAAAATCTCAACATGTATCTCTTTTCAAAACATAGCATGGCTAAGCATGTACAACTTCAATATTTTCACTAAGGAGTGTATAGGGAATCCTATTAGGATTAGCATAGCATAAGTATAAAATATTTTCATGCATGTTTACAAAATCCACTAAGTATAATGAAAATAGTAGGTCTTTTGTATGATAGTGTAACTTGCCTTTTTGGTAGGGAATGAGGATTTACTCCTTGATCTTGCTAGTCTCACACTTTGCTAATTCCACTACGATCATTCAAACAAGCATAGTATCAAGTAGCATTCCAAACAATTATTCAATCAATATTTCACACACACCAAGCAATGGATTCTAAGTCATGCATGGAAACATGCTTAAGATGGTTTTATTCACAAGGGAGGTATCCACTAGGCTTTTAACTTTGTAAGGTCCACATTGGTCAATTACCAAGATGGCAAAGTTATTTGCAAAAACATTTTATCTCAAAACCATTTTAAAACCCATTCATCATTTTGTGTGATGAAATTATTTTCTTATCAAAGTAAAACTTTATGTTTTTCACTAAGTGAGTTTTTATTGTAAAACTTGGTGTTTTGGATCAGTAGGTTTGGTCCCAAAACATTTTCCCAAAGTTTCCTTTATAAAAACATTTTCATAATAAAAATCATTAATTTTATTTGGCTAGAAAATTGGCTAAGTCAATTAATCTAATCTAAACCTTATCAAAATCATTTTCAACACCAAGGGTTGGTTCTTAGGGTCAGTAAGGTCACATAAAACCATTTTGCAAAAGTTTTACCCCTAAATTCAATTTTAAACAATTTTTATTCTCTAAACTAGCTCACAAAAGAATTTGCAAAAACAAGCAAACAAACAGTTACTATTTTCCAAACTAAGGCCATGGTTGTTTAGGTCTTGCTCTCCTGAATCCAACGACATAAAATTTGTAATTTTTGGACGTGTGGATCCAAAGTTATGAGGGTTTGAAAATCACAACTAAATCAGATTTCAAATCTGTTTTAAACAGAACAGGGGACACGCGTCGCGTTTTAACTGGCCGGTACCGGTTCGGCCGGATCGGCAACGTGGTCCGCAGGATCTAGTTTGATCGCACGTTGCAGAGCGCGTACCTCTTCGCGGCTAAGTGAACTAATCGCGAGCGTCGGATCTGCATCCTACGGCTGCTAGCATGCTTGCCAAGTATCGGCGGCGCTGGCGGTGGCTTGCGGCGGCGCACGGCCAGGCAGTGATGCTCCGGCGGTTTCTAGGAAACGAGGATGACTGAGAGGGTGCTCACCGGGTTCGCGTGGTCGAGGTAGTGCTCAAGGTACTGCTGGCTTGGCAAGGGGCGCTCAGGGGAAGTCGTAATTCCTCGCCGGAGTTGAGGACGGCGTCGGGCGCGTCAGGTGGTCGTCGTGGGCGGTGCTGTAGATCATCTCAAAGCAAAATGACGACACGGTTAGATGCGCAGGAACAAGATGGAATCGGGTGCGTGAACTAGAAGGCGCGGGGCGGTCAGATACTACCTGTGGGCTTTGCCGGAGATGAAGCAGACGGTGGCGACAGTGGTCGTTGTCGAAGGCGAGGTTACAGGGTTCCCTCGGTCGAGTTGGATGCACTAGCAGATGCGCCTGAGAGTGGAGAAGCTGCTAGGGTACTTAAGGATGCAAGGGGCGGTGGGGTTTCGTCGGAATCATCACCGGAACATCGTCGGAGCGGCAGCAGTATAGAGAGAAATTGGGGCGGCCTGGAGGCGAGAGGGAGGTGTCCGGGGAAAAGGAGGAGCAGGCGGTTAAATGGGCGTGGCCGCGACGAGGAATTAACGCGGCGTTAAGGAGAATTGATGCCGCGAAGTTACAACAGGAAACGGCGACGAGGAGGGGAAGAACTGGTCGCGCGGGTGTGAGAGAAGAACAGTAGCGTGGGGTCTACCTGTCAGTGGGAAAGAAACGGGGGAAAAGGTCCACTGGTCAGTGTCACTGCGGGTTAGTTAATTTGTGCGAATCGTTTTCTGCGGGGAAAGAAGCTGGGCTGGTTTGTGGGCTTAGTGGGCTGCCTGGGTTGGGTTGGCCCTTTTCCATTTTTTTATTCTATGTTCTTTTCTTTTCTATTTCTGAATTTCTGTTTGAATTCTCTATCAAACAAGCATGGTTCAAATAAATTCAAACAACACCCATACTTTGTAAATTTGACTTGGTTCTGTTCAGTAGTCTGAACCTAAATCTAAACTCCACAAATTTTAAATAATAAAGTCCATTATTAATTAAAATAAATGACCATTGCTAATTATCAACTTAGGGTTTGATTTATTTCAAACTCAATTTAAATCCAAATATTTTTCAAACCCAATCAGTAGGTTTATTTGTAAATCAAGAATACTTGGAAACTTGTTTAAATTAAAATAACATTTTATTTTAGGGTCTATTATTAATTATATGAATAGACCTTATTCATTTATTTCCCATAGGATTTTGTTTTATTAGAATATTTATTTTGAATCTAAAATAAACCAAAACACTTCAGTAAGTTTTATTTGAGTATATAAATTATTTGGTAAACTCATTTTAAATAAATAAATAGGTTTTAGTGTTTATTTAAAATGGAAAAAGCCTTTACTTTAATAAAATTTGGATATTAAATCCTTATTATTTTATTTAAACAATCCTTTATTATTTTTAAATAAACCTTTGCTACTTTATAAAATGTTTTTAATTCCCAAAGCTTGGCCAAGGATTAATTTGGCTTTATAACATAATCTTTATTTATAAACTTCTATTTCATTTGAAAACAAATCTTTTCATTTGATTGTTTTAAAATAATAATTTCCAATTGTTTCCTTTTATGAAATGTTTATCCTTTTAAATCCTTTTAGGATTTTATTTAATTCAAATGGGTTTGAGGTTCCATTTTAATTCAAAAAGTTTCTTCTGGCTCTGAAAATCAAACAAAGTTTTATTTTATTCATTTATTTTCACATTACAAGATTTGGAAAATCTTGGGATGTGACAGAGGGACATCAATCAGGTTGAATGCTTCAAATGCAAGAAGATGGGACACTATGCAAATGAGTGCCCTGAAAAGAAAGTTGAAGGACCTGTCAAGCCAAATCCTTTCCAGAAAGGACAGGTGAACCACATCAATGTGGAGGAGGTCTATGAGGAGCCTGATGCTGTTGCTGGTAAGTTCAGACTCAATTCCATTCCAGCATTTGTACTCTTTGATACTGGTGCATCTCATTCATTCATATCAAGAGCATTTGTTGAAAGAAATGAACTGCCGGTAGAAACTATTGGGTGTCCAATAAAAGTAAGTTCTCCTGGTGGAGAAATGATAGTGAATTCAGGATGTCATGATCTAGTCATAGAATTTGGGAAGTATAAGTTTCCCGTTAACTTGATAATACGAAACTCCGAAGGATTGGATGTCATTCTGGGAATGGATTGGATGACTAAGTACAAAGGAGTGATAGATTGTGCCAACCATACTGTCTCACTCACAACTCCAGAAAACAAAAGGATCAGATTCAAGACCAGCGTTGAAGAAAAAAGGAGTATGCTTAATTCTCTTAAGGGGGTTAGCATTGACAGTGTGCCAATTGTGAGTGAGTATCCGAATGTGTTTCCGGAAGAATTGCCAGGAATGCCACCAGATAGAGATGTGGAGTTTCTGATAGATTTGGTACCAGGTTCTGGACCAATAGCAAAGAGACCATATAAAATGTCAGTTGATAAACTGAAAGAGCTCAAGAAGCAACTTGGAGAACAGTTGCAGAAGGGATTTATTCAACCAAGTTCTTCATCTTGGGGAGCCCCAGTTTTGTTCGTGGAGAAGAAGGATAGAAGTAAAAGGTTATGCATAGATTACCGTTCACTCAATGAGGTAACTATCAAGAACAAATATCCTTTGCCTAGAATCAATGACTTGTTTGATCAGCTAGAAGGAGCATGTGTGTTCTCAAAGATTGATCTAAGGTCGGGTTATTTTCAACTCAAGATAAGAGAACAGGACATACCTAAAACAACATTCACCACAAGGTATGGATTGTATGAGTATACTGTGATGCCTTTTGGTTTGACAAATTCTCCAGCATACTTCATGAACATGATGAACAAAGTGTTCATGGAATTCCTCGACAAGTTCATTGTCATTTTCATCGATGACATCTTAGTCTACTCCAAGAGCAAAGAAGAGCATGAAGGACATTTGCGTTTGATACTTGAGAAGTTAAGAGAGCATAAACTTTATGCCAAATTCAGAAAATGTGAGTTCTGGTTAGAGGAAGTTGGTTTTCTTGGTCATGTTATGACAAAAGATGGTGTAGCAGTTGATCCTGCTAAGGTTTCAGCTGTGACTGAATGGGAATCTCCCAAGTCCGTGAAGAAAGTTCGTAGTTTCCTTGGCTTAGAAAGTTACTACAGAAGGTTCATTGAGAATTTCTCTAAGTTAGCTAAGCCCATGACTGAATTGTTAAAGAAAGACAAGAAGTTTGCTTGGTCTGAAGGTTGTGAAGTCAGCTTTCAGGAGTTGAAGAAGAGACTTGTGACAAGACCGCTTTAGGTTCGGACTTGGAAAAGGATTTCCAAGTATATTGTGATGCATCTCATCAAGGTTTGGGTGCCGTACTTATGCAAGACGGTAAAGTTGTAGCTTATGCCTCGAGACAACTCAAAACTCATGAAGTGAACTATCCTACTAATGATTTAGAGTTGGCCTCTGTCGTCCATGCACTCAAAACATGGAGACACTACCTTTTGGGAAAGCGTTGTGAAGTGTTCACTGATCACAAGAGTTTGAAGTATATCTTCACCCAGAAGGAAATGAATATGAGGCAAAGAAGATCGTTAGAGCTTATCAAGGACTATGACTTAAGTTTGCAATACCACCCCGGTAAAGCAAATGTTATAGAAGATGCTCTAAGTCGTAAGGTATTTGTGAATGGCCTTACCAAAGGAGAATTGCCAGACGATTTGTGTACCTAATTCAGAAAACTCAGATTGGAGATTGTGCCGGAAGGGCATCTCATGTCATTAGATGTTCAACCCACTTTGTTGGACAAGATCAGCCCAGAAGACTGATAAGGAAATTGAAGAGATTAAGGAAAAGATTGGCCAAGGGAAAGCTAAAAGTTTCCGTGAAGACGAACAAGGTACTTTATGGCATGGGAAACGTATCTATGTTCCACAAGATCCGGAGTTGCGGAAACTGATTTTGCAGGAAGCACACAACTCTCCGTATTCTATTCACCCGGGTAACACCAAAATGTACATGGACATGAAAGAAAGATTTTGGTGGAACAATCTCAAGAAGGACATCGCCGAACATATTGCTTTGTGTGATGTGTTTAGTAGAGTGAAAGTGGAGAATCAGAAACCAGCAGGTTTGCTTCAACCACTACCTATTCCTGATTGGAAGTGGGACAAAATTGGTATGGATTTCATTATAGGATTACCAAGGACCAGGTCAGGATATGATTCAATATGGGTAGTAGTGGATCACCTAACTAAAGTGGCTCATTTCATACCCGTGAAGACAACTTATACAAGTGCTAAGTTAGCCAAAATCTACATGAGTAGAATTGTATGTCTACATGTAGTGCCCAAGAGTATCGTGTCTGATAGGGGAACTCAATTCACTTCCCATTTTTGGAGACAGCTACATGAGTCATTGGGAACGAGGTTGGAATTCAGTACTGCTTTTCATCCTCAAACTGATGGACAAAAAGAAAGAACTAATCAGATTCTTGAAGACATGTTGAGGGCATGTGCCTTAGACTATGGAGCCAGTTGGGATGAAAGTCTGCCTTACGCAGAATTTTCTTATAACAACAGCTATCAAGCCATCATTGAAATGGCACCGTTTGAGTTTCTCTATGGAAGAAAGTGTACCACCCCATTGTTATGGAATGGTGTGGGAGAAAGAAGTTTATTCGGGCCAGATCTTATCAAAGAAGCCGAAGAGAAGGTCAAGTCGGTTAAGGACAGGCTGAAGATAGCACAGTCCCGACAGAAAAACTACGCGGATCCTAAGCGTAGAGAAGTCACCTACAAAGTTGGTGATAGAGCCTATCTTAGAGTGTCACCACTTCGCGGAGTGAAAAGATTCGGAGTCAAAGGAAAATTGGCACCAAGATATGTTGGGCCATTCAAGATTCTGAGTCGCAAAGGAGAAGTTGCCTATGAAATTGAATTGCCAGAATCTCTATCAGCTATCCATAATGTGTTTCATGTGAGTCAGCTTAAGAAATGTCACCCAGAAATGGAGGAAACTTCTTTGAAGGATACTATACCTTTGGAGGAAGTGCAACTAGAAAGAGATCTCACTTATGAAGAGAAACCTATCAAAATTCTTGAGACTGCCGAAAGAGGCACAAGGACTAAGACTATCAAGTTTTGCAAAGTGCAGTGGAATCATCATTCCGAAGAGGAAGCAACATGGGAAAGAGAAGATGATCTTCGGAAAGACCACACTCACCTATTTGCTAGCCAATCCGAATCTCGAGGGCGAGATTCACCTTAAGGGGGTTAGATTTGTAACATCCCTAAAATCATGATTTCAAAGTTTGCATATCATTCATCCATGCATATAGAATTGAGATCAATTTCAAACTCATTTCAGAAAACAGAAGCACATAGTGCTATCATTTTATGTGAGCAAACTTAAATCAAATGGCCATCCACATTTGAGAGTTTCAATGTTTTAAACCTAGATTGTTTATCTCCCTTGTTGATTGGTTTGGGTGTGGAGTTAGAACAAAATTTTACAAAATAGAAATGGTTTCAAAAATCATTTTCAAACATTTGCAAACTTAGTGCAATGTCCCTGTTATTTTGTTTCTCCAAAAATGACCAAGCCTTTTCAAAGTAACCACATGGTTTTATACCTAGATTTGAGTAGGTTGCACACTGCAAAAATACCAAATGGATTTAAATTCAAATGGAGTTTGAATTCATTTGAAAACTATTCTTGAAAAATCAAATTAGAAAAAGAAAAGAGAAAAGAATTGGAAAAGGGCCGGCGCCAGGATTTTGGCCCAGCAACAGACGCGGCCCAGCTAGCCCACCCGGGCCACTCCTCTCTCTCTCGCACGCGCCGACGCACCCGCGGAGTCACTGACACCCAGACCCCACCTCCCTTCTGCTTATTTCGCTGACAAGTGGACCCGTGACCCCGTCGTCGTCTTCGTCAATCACGCGCGCCAGCGCCGCTCTCGCCGCCGTTACCCGCCGCAGTCACTGCTGCGTTAAATCCCCTTGATTCCGCGAGTAACTCCATGCCCCGCTCTGGATATAAGAATCCCTCGCCGCCGCGGTCATTTCCCCCCACTCTCCTCGCTCACTCCGCCACCAGGCTGCGCGCATTTGACCTCGAAACCCCGCAGCACCGACGACCTCCGGCGACTAATTCCGGTGAGCTTCGACCGCCCCTCTCTCTCTGGTTCAAACTATCGTGCCCAGCATGATCTCGTGCATCTCCTGATACCTTTCGTTTGCGTTATCGTGACCCAGGAAGCTGTCCCCGTTCTTGCCCGCAACTAACCGAGCCACCGCTCAACTCCGGCGACCAATTACGGTAAGCAGAGCGCGCCCCTTGCCCCCTCTTGCATACTAGGTTGTTCGCCTTCGTCTTGTGCGTCTGCTAATCCCTCTGTTTCGTGCTAGGGCGACGCAAAACCTCGGCAACAACTCCGACCGCAACCACCCGACACCGTGCACGACTCCGACGAGCTCCAGCAGCCCCTGCCGTGCGCCCCTTGCCAAGCCACCTCCACGTTGAGCTTCGCCTCGACCCGCTAACAGAGCGCTCTGCCGCTCGCCGTCGCCGCGCGCCGCCAGAACATGGTCGCTTGATCGAGAGCCGTTGGATCTAGATCCAACGCGTGCGATAGAACCACTTAGCGAAGCGTTATGTTTTGATCCGAATCGTGCATCGCCACTTAGATCCTACGGCTCGCGTGCGTGATCCAATGCGAACCGGTACGCACCAATGAGAATAGGACGCGTGGCTAGGGTTTGAGTTTAAAAACAGATTTAGATTCAAATTTGATTAGGCTATAACTTTTGATTCCCACGTTAGATTTTTGCAAATTTTATACCGTTGGAATCAGGGAGACAAGCCCTTTCTGTTTATGCAATGTGTTTAAAGTTTAGGTTCTGTTAAAATGGTTTCTTTTGCAGAAACTTGTTTAGGACTATTTTGATATAGAAATTGTTTAGAAAATTATTTTTGTGTCAAATAAACTTGGTTTAGCAAGTTTTTGACTTGTTTGTAATTCAGTACTATGCACTTGCTTGGTTGAGTTTGACTTGTTTGTAATTCAGTACTATAACTTGGTTTAGCATGCATATATATTTTTGTTTGTATATGACTTGTATGTGATTGTGGTTATATTTTATGTGTAGATTTTGGTGCTAGTGATTGTGATTGTGAAGAGTGCTACTCTCCCCATTACCAAGGCAAGTGGTACTTCATGAATATTTCCATCCCTATATTTTGTACAAGCATTACAAATATTTTGCTAAGTCTTGCATGTTACTATTTTTGCCAAATGCCATGCTGGGAAATCCTAAGTAGAAATAGAATTGCTAGGAAATTCCTAAGTTAAGTTACTATGCCATTCTTCGCCTAGCTAGTAGAAAACAAGGGTTGGTAAAGTATGTACATGCTATGATGAAAATATTTCTAAGTCTTTGCACTTATGTTTTTTCTTAATAAAACAACTAAGTCAATGAATCACCTGGGTGGAATGGGACTTGATTGGTGGTTTTTGGTTGAGTGGTTACACAAGGCCCATGGGTATGGTTTACCTTGTGTATCTCACTTGTGGTATGCCACCCAGGAACAAAGGGATTTTAGAGGCCAAGTGTTGAGAAGCTTATAGTGCAGCCACTTGGCAATATGGGCTCTGCCTGGACCACATAAGTTGCTAGAACTTAGTCATTTGGACAGTTGGTGGTAGTGGGATGATAGGTTGGAACGCGTCCATTTGGCTAAGGGAAGGCTTCTGAAAGGTCCTGTCTTGGGAAACCAAGTCTAGTGGGGAAAGTGCACAACCTCTGAAGATGGAAAAATCTAAGTACTTAGCCAAGTCCATGGCAATGGACAACTTGAGCATCAAGACATGGAAGCTATCAAGAATCTCATCACTCCAACTTCTAAGTAAAACTTGTGGGTGAACAAGGGTGAAGGACCTCAATGTCTATTGGTGGTTTCTTGGGAAAAGTTTTGACAAAGAAAAACTTAGTGATTTCAACTAATAGGAAAAACCTATTTTGAGCAAAGCAAGCCAAGCTACACTTAGCCAAATTGCATATAGTAATATAGTCCACTTAAAATTTACTAAGGTATCACTTGCCAATACTATTCCAAAGTATTGACCCACTGTGGCTGTAACTTGTGATGTTGCAGGTTACTCTGATGAGGATTAGGTGTCATGAGTCTACACTCAACATGTTTGCCTGTGGCACATGAAGATGAAGACTTATAATTATTTACTTATTACAAACTCTTGTATTAGGCATGTGGCCTTGAGTTGTAAAAGACTATGTTTTATCTCTGGAATGGATGTAATAAATGACCTTTGTATATGTGTACTTCATCTTAAACTGTGGATGCTAGCAATGATCCAGGGACTAGCATTGCAATCACAGGGATCCTTTTCCTTTACAAAGGAGGGATCTTACAGATGGTATCAGAGCACTGTGTTGCCTGTAGGATTATGACCCTAGGATTGGAAACCACTAAGGAAAAATTTTCAACTACTTCTACACTTGTCTATTCTTCTCGTAAACTTTTCTAATCTTCTCTTCTCATCTCTTTTTGTAGATGAACTCCATCAACGAAGCCGTAAGGAAAGGACCACTCATGACCATGACCTTGGAGTGTGAGACAGAGTTCCCCAAAATTCTCAAGGACCTCATGGTGGCAATGGAAATACATGGTGCAGCTGTGTACAAAGGCTTTCCAGTGATGGATGAAGGAGTTGAGTACTGGTGGGTGCAACTTCACTTGTACAAAAACAAGGAAGACAACCACAAAGAAACAGGATTCTGCATGTACACCAACACTATGGTGCACACCACATTCTTTGAGTCAGCAAGAGAAGCAGCTTAGTGCTAGAGTCAAGTGTAGAATGCTCAACCTCCAAAAAGACTTGATGAAAGAGAAGGAACATACCCAAGAGTTGGAAGCTACCAACCAAACCTTAAGAGGAGATATTATTAACTTAGTAATGGAATCATGTGAGCAAGATAGGCTGATTGCTTATAGGAACATTGTGTTAGCCAACAGATCCAGTGAGATAGGATTGTAAACGTACTTCGTTAGTTGGACCACCACCTATCACCTTATTTTCCAAAATGTTACCTTAAAATATGATTGGACCTTGGTTGATGTAATGGATTCATGTATGCATGACTTGTGTGATTTTGCTTTCCAAGGATATGTATGTGATGTTATGACTTTTGCTTTATCTTGATTTGTGTTGTCCTAACTTTTCTATGTTATAAATAGATGCCTATTACCATCAGCACTGTTGAGGAGTTCCAGGTTACCCGCTTTGGTCCTTGTATCGTTGAGCTTACCACTTTGCTCAATCTCCCTCTTCCCACCATCATGGTGCATCCGCTCACCAAGTTCGAGAGGAAGGACCTCTGGGGCTTCAAGGTGAACCAGCCCGGACGCCAGACAGAGCCTACTACGGAGGCCATCGTCTTCAAGCTTATGCACGATGACAGGGAGAGAGGCATGGAGGTAGTTATGCAGGACCTGATAGGACGCCTGCTTGGTCGACACTCCGGACAGGTTAGAGGCACCCACTTCCATGTCTTCGGAAGACGTGATGAGGACGGAGAGTCCATTGACTTCGAGGACGATTCGAGGGACGCAGCAGAGCCGATACGCCTGTACCTCCAGGACTTAGAGTCTCTCATTAGGCACGTGGACACAGACAGGACCAATGTCATGCTTAGTAATGACGAGCTCCAGGTGCTGCTTCGCGAGAAGGACAAGCTCTTCGCGCAGCAGGACGAGATAGTCAAGGAAATGGAGGCGAAGTTCGAGACCCAGGACAGGAAGTTCAAGAGTCAGGAGAAGCGTGTCCAGGATAGGAACAAGAGGATCCGGGACATGACTGAAGAACTGCAGTCCAAGGACTTCGAGCTAGAGCAGCAGCAGACGGTCATAGAGAGGCTTCATTCCCAAAAGAGGGCTCTTAAGGCCAAGATAGAGTCCTTGACCACTACTATCGAGGAGAACAAGGCCGCGATGGAGAACACAGGTCTTACCTTTCTCGAGGAGGAGATTGATGCTGATGAGTAGACTTGGCTACTCGTTTATCTTTTATTATCATACTTGTTATTTTGAGAACTTGTTATTGGACCATCCGACATGTGGATGGCTTGCTACTTGTGTGTTTTACTTTGTGAACTTGTTATTTTGTTGTTGAACTTTTATCTCTTTGTTGCATGCTTGTGATTGCTTATGTGATGTAATGTGCATGAAAGCATCTATGGGTATCTCATTCTTATCTCTATTTGAACTAACCACAGATGCCTCCCCGTCGTGCAAACCCCAACCCCAACAACAACAACATCACACCAGAAATGCAACAAATGATGACTGCTCAGACACAGCTGATGCAGATGATGACAACATTCGTTCAGAACCAAAACAATAACAACAACAACAACCCTCCGGGCTTTCATATGCTCACCAGATTCTTGAGATTGAGGCCAGCTAAGTTCTCAGGGACAACTGATCCCATGGTGGCCAATGATTGGCTACGTTCTGTAAACAAGGACTTAGTAACCGTGGGCTGCACGGATGCTGAAAAGGTCAGATTTGCAGCACATCTGCTGGAAGGGCCAGCCGCCACTTGGTGGGACAACTTTCAGATCACCACTCCCATAGATGAGGTGACATGGGCTATCTTTGAGGATGGCTTTCGCACTGCTCATATCTCATCAGGAATAATGAGCCTGAAAAAGAAAGAGTTCCACAATCTGAAGCAGCGTCACCGCAGCGTGGCTGAGTACATTGAAGAGTTCAACAATCTGGCGCGTTATGCACCAGATGAAGTTGACACAGATGCCAGGAGAAAGGAAAAATTTCTGGAAGGCTTGAAAGATGAAGACTTATAATTATTTACTTATTCCAAACTCTTGTATTAGGCCTATGGCCTTGAGTTGTAAAAGACTATGTTTTATCTCTGGAATGGATGTAATAAATGACCTTTGTATCTGTGCACTTCATCTTAAACTGTGGATGCTAGCAATGATCCAGGGACTAGCATTGCAATCAAAGGGATCCTTTTCCTTTACAAAGGAGGGATCTTACAGAAATTGTCGAAACGCTGTGGTGCTCTAGGCGGGTCCGAAGGGCATTTTAGTGGCGCACAGGCTCTCCTGGTTGCGCGGCGGCGAACGGGCATGTTTGCGGGGTTGCTGGGATGGTGGTAATCACGCACGCAAGCGGTGAGGGCGGCAAGTGGTCTGTGCTCGCATGTCGAGTGCGGCACTCTAGAGCGCTCTCGGCATGCTTGCAAAGAGGCTGGGCATGCTCGCAGAGAGTCTAGGCATGCTCGGGCTTAGTGGTCCAGGGGCTGGCAGGGCTTTGGCTTTGGACAGGGGGTGGCGGTGGACGGTGGTCAATGTCCCAGACAAGGTTGGCGAGGCTAGATAAACTCCTAGCTTGCTGTCGACAATGGGGTGGCAAGTTGAGCTCGGGCATGCTCACCATCGATGACCTTTCCCAGTTTACAGTGAGCTAATGTTTGTTAAATGAGCTAGATGATATACTAAGAGGGTGTTGTGATATAGAGAGGGAAAAAGGTTGTCCAAATCAGTGCTCACTATATATAGTGTTTTGTGTTTTGTTTGTTTCCTGTTTGCAAGGTCTTTGATGAAATGGCCGAAAGAGATTTGAATTTGAATTTTTGGTTCAAACTTGGTGGGTGTACTAGTCACATACTAGGTAGTCTCTGGTTAGTTTATTTTTGTCAAGGTGAATTAGTTTGGTTGGTTTTTAAGAATTAGTGATCTTCACATATGAACTAGATTCAATTTTCAATTGTCCTTTGAATCAAGTTGCCAAATGTTTCTGTGAGTTTGAAAGGTGGGCTTGGGTTCACTTTTACTTGGTCTAGCACGGGGTGAAAAGAAATGGAATTGTTTCTGTTTGAAATCTTGGACTAGAAACACTCAAAGTAGTCTAGTGAGCAAGATTGGCAAAAATGACCATTTTCTCATTTGGTTTGTTTTTGAATTTCTCTTGATTTTTCTGCATGGATTTGATTTAGACGATGTTGTTTTCATCTTTAAACCAATCCTTGCTAATCATATCATTCACACAAGTCCATTCATGCATTCATACAATCATCACATACACACATGCATTCATAATGATTTTAACAAAAGTTTTTGTTAACCTCATTTTGGTGATTGGAATTAGATAACCTTGATCAATATTTTTGGGATGTTACACGCCGCTCTCCTCTCCAGCCGCCCTGTCCTCTCGTTGTGCTTCCTATTGTCCTCGCGCTTTCCGATAAACTCGACGCCTCGTCCCTGGCTGCCCGGGCCACACCCCGCCCCCCCATCACGCCATCCCGACCGTGTTGTGCCTCCCCTGATCGCACCCGATTGGGAGCCACCTCGTCCCGAGATCGAGGTGGCGGAGATTTTTTAATTTTTTTAGTAATATTGTTAGTAGAAACTGTTAGTAGTGAGATTTTTATTAGTACTAATATTGTTATTAGTAGTAATATTGTTAATTAGAAGTAATATTTTTAGTAATGCACTATTTTTTTTACTAAATATAGCATTTTCCCCTATTTTTTACTCATATTTTTTACCATCTATTTGGTCATATCTACATAAAGGTGACCTTTTTTAGTACATTGCTCATTGCTTACTCTTTTGTTTCTAACTTTTTTTACCTTTCTTTCTGGAATAGTTAGTGATGGATCGCACCAACTCCGAGGCCGGAAATCTTATTGAGGGCATTATATATAAGAGGTGAATTTGTTGTTGCTAGAGGTGAACCTTGTGCTGGAGAAGATGATCAGAGAGAAGATGGCGAGGATGTCATATCGTCATATCTAAATGCTTCTGGTGATGGACATGAGAAAGAACATGTGGACGAAGGGCAAACAAACAACAATGATGGCCCCTCGACAACAACCGGCAAGATATATATATATATATTAAGCCTCTTGTGACTAGATGCATTAATTGATATGTATAGATATTTATTAATCACTCTTTCTTCTATTAGCCCTCCAAATCTAGGCAATCGACAGCTAGAACAAAACGAGCCCCAAACAAAACGTTGAACGGTAATCAAAGGTTCACCATCGACGAAATAGATGATAATGGAGAACCGATTTATTTAGAAAAGCATGCAAGGATGTTTGTAAATCAATGTAGAGTGATTGTTAGGGACAACATCCCGATCATGATTCAAGAATGGAATAAGCCAAAGAAAGCAGGTGAAGAATTCACTAGTTATGTCGCCGATAATGCTAAAGATGACCTTTGGTAGAAGATCATAGCACATTTCATACTAGCTCTAGAGTATGAAGAATTCAAGGCAGATGGTACTACCCCAATTCCGGGTGAGCTTCAAAGAAGAGTGAAAGTAGAGGAGTGGTCTCTAATGAAGATGGCTGAACTATTTGGGAACCACAAGAAATATTTATACGCGAATTATGTCGTGAAAAGAAAACTCCAGAATTCAAGGGAGTATGAGAGAAGTTGAGATAATAGTGGCCCGATTTTTTAAAGTACAAGCAATCTTCTGTATCCAAGGCAAGGTCGGAAAATAATTAGTTAAATGCTGTCAAAAAGAAATACCACCCTAAAATGGGGACATGTGGCTACAAGAGTGTTGTGCCTAAGTGGGAAACTATGGAGGCCGACATGAGGGCTATATGGAGCACTCCAGGTACACAGGGATGGCTCGAGAGGTCAAAGCACTGTTGGTACGGGGATAGGATAATATTGAACCCAGAAATAGGAGCGACAATTTTTTCAAGAAAAATTCTAACACCCTCCAATGCACTTGCTCAAGCAATGCCGATGCTTAAGACAATATAAGAAAAATGTCCTTTTACAATGTACAATTTTCGTGGTTGAAAAGGCTTCTATGACGGATGTCCTTCGTGGTAGAAGCCTCGTCACAAATGAATCTACCACAGTTTTTTTACCATGCCAGATCGCACCCTTCAGCCATGAAAAGTCGTTCCGTCGTAGATCTTTTCACCAGCCGCATTGACTGCTGACCTCATTCAAACTGCCACGTGGCGAACGACGTTAACGGCCAGTTAGCACCGTTAATTGTCAATGAAACCATGATAGAAGCCAAGCCTAGCCAAGGCCTAGTAATTATTAAGTGGGACGGTCAATTAAGAGAGCCTAGTAGTATCACGACCCTTTACTGTTTCGTCCTGCACTGTTCGAAATTGGCCCAGTGGTGCTACCCACTGTGGCTCGTAACCTTTCGGGCCCGTTACTGTTTCGACCTGCACTGTTTGAAACGGGACCATTTGTATGACCCTCAAACTATCAGGACCGTTACTTTTTCATCATGTACTGTTTGAAATGGGCCCGTTTGGCAAGCCAACGAACTTTATGGCCCATTATTGTATAGTCCTGCAATGTTTGATGTGGGGCCATCTATGTGACCAGGTGCGGCACATATACTTACAGGTCCTTTACTGTTCAGGCCCATAAACTGCCCACTCATATTCTGGCATGTTACTATTCTGGCATGGTAAGTTTCTTAGCCTGTTACTGTTCTGAACTGTTGCAAATTTGACTTGGTACTGTTCTGGCCTGCTATGATCCAGGCCATTTCTAGTCGGGTCTGCTACTGTTCTGGCTTGTTACTTCCTTTGTCCTTTTAAGGTTCTGGCCCGTTACTGTTCCGGGCCATTACTGTTCTGTCTCGTTGCTATTTTTGGCCTACTACTGTTTGGCATGTTACAGTTTCTTCCTGCAACAGTTTTGGCATGTTACTATTAATGGCATGTTACTGTTACTAAGCACGACTATGGGTGGGCCGTTATTTTTACGGTCTTTTACAATTTCAGCATTTCTGGAGCCCATTCCTAAAAGGTGTACAACTTGTGAGCATCTCTTACTGTTCATTGTCGGCCCAATACAAGACGGATAAACAACAAAGCCCATGTACCCTAATCGACCTAGCTAGCGCAGAGGTATGGTACCGCCTACCTCTATGTGTGGATGGCGTCAACTAAATGTCTACACGGCCTACGCGATTAATATAGATATTACATCGAATGCAAATTACTTAATATTATTACATATTATCAACTCAAGGGAAAGAAAATTGGCATTTCAGTTGACAAACGAGTTGATAGCAGTGCTCAATTTGCTTTCTCCATCTATCATATTCATCTCCCTTTTGAGTCCTCAAATCGAAAACAACCTTAAGACATGATCTTGCAGCCCCCTCTTTGGTGGCAATAGCAATAACTGGAGTCTGAAACTAATTAATAATAAGTTAATACATCAAACAAGGCAAATTACTCACTTAACTAATATGACAGGAGCTATGAGCTGGAGTTTACTACTGGTCAATGGTTCAAATATATTGACCATCATGTCAAACAAACAGGACAAGCAAGCATTAAACAAGTCTGCCTACCGTGAAATGAGAAATATAAGAATGTGTGTTGCTTAGAATTTTAGTAAATATAAACTAGCCAGGTCATTTCAACAAATATATATAGAAGTAGTTGTATATCCTGAAATGCAAGAAACGTTGGGTGACTTGCAATTTACGGTGAGCTAGACAATGGCATGTAGTTACTCTCGTAGCTAAGAATGAAATAGATAGAAATTATAACAGCATCATGCGAGAACTTGTAGAGCGGCAATGCGAACCACAAATGAACTATATATTTGGTAGAGGATAGTTATGTTGTTACTTAGGACGAACTAGCACCAGATAAGGAAACAATGGCATCCTTGTGAACCCGTAGAAGAGGCTGTGCAAATTAACATATTCAGATTTCCCTTATTTAGCTCTAAGCAAAGACAAAAAAATAGTCAGTGTTGCATCTTTTGAAGAATCAGATGGCAACAAAAAATTATAATCGAATTAGTACGAATAGTTTGAACGCGTACTACGTGTTAGCAGAACGATGCCAGGGAGAAAATAATTGCAGAAACATAGCTCAGGAAGAACCAGATAAATTCAATCACCTTTGGAGCAAGGAATCCACACTAATATTTTCCACTGACTTTACATTTTGCTAGAACTAAACAATAGCAGGCAATTACTATTGTACGGAGTAGCTAAGAACATATGCATGACTTCAAAATTTGTAGAGCAGCAAATGCAAACCAACATGTCTAGTGGACTTTATGTAGCACAAAGAACAGGCGTGCACACTGACTTGGTGTGTAGCACGATTAGAAAATTGCAGTTCACCGCAACAGGCTTGAACCTGCTATGCTGCTGACCAAACAATAAAAAAGATATGGGAGATTTGGTTACCATGGTCGTAGAGCCTTGTAACCACCATCCGTGTACATGCACGGATGACGTCCAGGTCACCGAGGGTGTTGCGGTTGCAGTGGCTGTTTGCGTTGGGGAAGCAGATCTTAGGAGGTCGATGTCGGCTTGAGCGCGACAGACGAGAGCATCCTGAGGAAAAATCGGTGCACTGCACGATGGCTCCGGTATCGTATGGTTGGAGTGGTTGCCGCCGGCGCGGAAGCAGATCTTGGGCAGTCGTTGAAGGATTCGGCGCCGTGGACGGGAAAGTGGGAAAAGAAGAGAGAAAGAAGTGTGGAAAAGAAGGATAATGAGAGGGAAAGGAGAGGGGGTGGGTGGCCATCCGAATTCAAATTTAAAATCCGGCCCAAACTTACCCTAGCGCACCTATATGCCATGCGCCATGGGTAATTGGTCTCACTTTTGTCTACAATAAAAACGATTTTTTAATCATAACTTTTTATTATTTTTGAATTTTGAGATTCTAAAAAATTTCTAAACGACCTTTTGTTGATGCGAGCGGATATAGATTTTAGTGCTCGTCATTTTTGTATATTAAACATTTTTTTTGACATCATATGCAAAAGTTATGGCCGTTCTACCATAGCATGACCTTTTTTACAAAAGAAGGTTGATATTCGTGTTTGTAAATTTTCCTACAAACTAGACCACATTAGATCCTTAAATCTGGATAAATTTTAATTTTTAAAACGATTGCCATTTTCTTTTATTTTTCACAAAGCTAAAATGTGATCCACGGGACGAGGGGTGGGGGGTGGGATGGAGTTGGTGCTGGCCACACTTACCATAGGTAGAAAACATACCCATGGCACACCATTATGTGGTGCCCTAAGGGAAAGTGATCTGAGACCACATGTGCCCTGGGCCACACGTAGTGGTAGCGCACCTCGGACATGTGAACCACGGATACGTGTCCTACCCATGGGGTACTTTCCAGCCGTGTGCCATAGCTATTTACCTGTGGGGCACTACCTACCCTGTGCATCACGGGTAGTGGATTTCCTATAGTTGTTTTCCTAGTAGTACACACCTCTTCGCCATGCCAGACCAAACTTTCCTATCCGGCACCACTGACTCGCCCGCGCCTTCGGACTGCATATTCGTATATCTCCAATTTCTCAAAAATATAATTTATATTTCACGACATTGATATTTGTTTATATATTATTGTTTTATGGTTAGGTGTAGTTGGGATCTAAAAATGAACATTAATGGGTAGTAAGAAGTGATCTCTAACTTTCTTAATCTTCCCATCTAAATATTTATAATTTCCATGGGGTACAACAATAATAGCGAACAACAGAAGTTTGGTCATTTCATTGTCGAGACAGTATCTCTATGTGGCCCAAACTGTTGACGTACATGCACACTATATTAATCTTCCCATCTAATTCTTTACAATTTCCATGGTGAACAACAACAATAACAAAGTTCCAAGGTCTCAACAGCATGTGGCCGCCACCATGCTGAGGTAAACATGCTTTTAGTTTACAGCTCTATCAACACAAGACACATATAACTGAGAAAATGTACTCCCCTGGATATAGGTTTGGCAATGAAGTTAACATAACGAATATTCTTTCATTTGGTGTTTCATGTCCCAATATTCTATCATTAGATAAGTACTCCCTTCAATATAAGTTTGGCAATGAAGTTTACACGCCAGCTAAAGAAGGAAGAATCTGAAGCAAATTTTAGACGTTATAGGATCAAAAAAATTTACTATGCTTTCATCCTCAAGAAAACCATAAACTTTAAAAGTAATATGGTAATTCTCTTTGAAATACAACCATACCTAGAATGCCATCCTTACTCTAGTACTATAACAAACTTAACTATTTCCTATCTTCCCCGTGTAATACTTCTCATCCAATTTTGGTAGAAAGTATATTATGCCCTACATATTTGAAGTTAAAGCGAAGTGTGATCATAAAGGTACTGTCAGTTTCACATCAAACTAGGGAGAATATGTTCACCAACACAATCTCCATAAAGGTGATGTTTGTTCCTTCCGTATTGTAGTGGATTAAACTTGTTGACATTAATTGGATTTGTATCTAGCTATGTCATCCATGAATTGTTGGGTTGAGATGTACAGGCTCTCTGATTGTGATGGTACATCTTTTGTAGTGGGTTAAACTTGTTGACATTAATTGGATTTGTAGCTAGCTAGGTGATCCATGAACTTGTTGGGTTAAGAGGTTGAATGATCATGTTCATCCAACTAAAGTTGCATTTTTTGTGTTTTTAGATCTCTATTATTCTGTTTCTAATATATATTAGAATTTTAATGAGGGCTGAAATGAAAAATTTTTATATAGCATGTGAATGATCATGTTCATTCAACTGAAGTTGCATTCTTCGTGTTTTGAGTTCTCTATTATTTTGTTCCTAATAGATATTTTTTTAATGGCGGTTGAATTGCAAAATTTCCATATAGCATGCGACGACCGATATGTTACCATGAAGTGCCATTTTTCCATCATCGCTCCTAATCAATGGCAACCAGGTTGTGCCAGCTTACAATAGGCCATAGTGTTAACCCCTTGTTTCCACGAAAGCTCTAGGTCGGCGGATGACATTATGCCTAGCCAAATTGCACTTACTACAGAGTTGGAAAAGGATATCTATATGGATCACCAGATGGGTTTGTGGTAAAATATGAAGAGACAAAGGTGTGCAAGTTGTTAAAATCTTTACATGGCCTAAATAAAGCACCTAAGAAATGGCATGAGCAGTTTGAGAAAACTCTACTTTCTAATGGCTTTGTGATTAATGAGTATGATAGGTGTGTACATTCTCCATGGTGTGAAAGATAGTGTTATATGTACATGGATGATATTCCGATCTTTGGTACAAACATGAAACTGATAAATGAAGTCAAGTATTTCATGTCAAAGAGTTTTATATGAAAGATCTGGGAGAAGTTGATGTGATTCTGAATATCAAGCTTACTAAGAACTAGAATGAGATTACTTTAACACAATATTATTATGTTGGGAAGGTCTTGAGCCGATTTAGTTTTATGGAAAGTAAGACTTCTCGAAGACCTTATGATCCTAGTGTGACATTACAAATGAATAAGAAGGAACCAACAGATTAGTTGAAGTATTCACAAATTGTTGGTTCTCTCGTGTACTTAGCAAGCGCTACAATACCCGATATCTATTTTGTAGTGAGAAATTTGAATATGATCATGTATAACCCAGGTTTTTATCATTGGCATGCACTTGAAAGTATCATGCACTATCTATGTGGTACAATGCGTTATGGGATTCACTATTCAGGCAACCTTGCTGTGCTTGAAGGATAAAGTGATTCAAACTGGATATCTAATGTTGATGAACTCTATGCCACAAGCGGGTATGTGATTATCCTTGGAGGTGGTGCAGTGTCATGGAGGTCTCATAGACAAACCAAATTGACGAGGTCAACCATCGAAGCAGAACTCACTACTTTAGACAAAGGCACTTTTGAGTCAGAATGGTTGGGTGAGCTCTTGATGGACTTGCTTATGGTTTAAAAACTTATGCCGGCAATCCTTTTGAATTGTGACAACCAAACTATTATTGTTAAAGTGAACAATTCTAAGAATAACACAAAGCCATCAACACATGTAAAGAGACATTTGAAATATGTTAGAAAGTTGAGAAACTCTGGAGTAATAACGGTTATGTATTTAAATAGACAAAAACATGGTAGATCCCTTTACAAATGGAATATCACGACATGTGATAGAAAGTGCATCGAGGGAGATGAAGTTGAGACCGCTGAAAGTCACACCATAGTGGTAACCCAGCCTATGTTATCGGAGATACCGTGAATTAGAACCTAGAAAGAACAAACTAGTGGTTTGACTGAGTAGAGTACTTTTTGACCATCTCTATGTGAAGATGCATAACTCTTAAAATCTATAAGGTAGGTTAGCAACATGCCTTAATGTATTTCTTTTGGCCATAACTAGCAAAGATGTCGTCCTACATGGCATTCTTGAAAGAACACACCTATATGACCTCGATTGTAAACGTCGTAGTCTATGAGACTTGGGTGGTCTCTAGTAAACTCATGGTAAGACCAGGGAGTATAGCGCATATGCTCCAACCCACAGGATAGGCTACCGGCAGCTTGGTACTGGTTATGATTTTGATTGAAATTTATTTGCACCAAACTTGAAATTCAAGGTTTATCCATTGTTCAAGTTGTTGATAGATGTAGCTCAAGACTCTAAGAGGAAGTTCAACTTAGTAGTCTCTGCTGAAACACTAGTATATAAATAAGTGGCACAGATTCATAGGTCTTCAAATGGGCATTTGAGATATGGTGGGGGATTGTTAGAAATAATGGGCTAAATTATTAGACTCATGTGAGATTTCAGATTTTTCCTAAATCTCAGGAAGCCCATATGTGATCTAACCCAAGTTGGCGGAATCAGACATGTGTGTTGCAAGAAGAGTGGGAGATAAAGTTTAGTCCCACATGGAAAGTTTGAGGTGAGTTGCACCACCTTATAAGGTGTAGTGTATCACCACTTTGGAAGTAATAGAAAAGAGAAGTGCTACAGACGTGATCCTCCTCCGACGATGCCGCTCGCCCGCTTGCGTCATCAAGATGCAACAAGCACGCGCTATGGTTTGCAGATGTGTCAACAATTAGTCGGTTTGGGTCGCTCCTGGATCGTGGGCTACTATAACCGACATGAAGTCGTGCTCAACATAGCCTCAGGCAACGTGTCAACAGTTTGATAGACGTTGTTTTTCGAGATACTCAATATACATGCGCGTCTTCCACCATGCAGTACACCGAGACCAAACTAGGATTTTTCCATCCTCTCTACTTGCGCACCACCGTAGTCTACTCCAATCCTGCGAGCTGGTGTGTACAGAGAAAAGGGGGAGCATGTCTCTAGAAACACTCTTCTTTGCGATCCTATATGGGAGAGTGTGAATAAGTTTGTCACCACAATACGTATTCCTGGTCGTCTAGCCAGATCGCATGCGCATCATCTTCAACACCGTCTTCTTTTACAATCTCGGCAACCTCTTCACCGATGGCGACTTCATCGGGAACCGATCAGTACATATATTGTGATCCGGTATGTTGTTATAGTATGTTCTTTCGTATGCACTACTACTCTTCATGTTGACTAGTACATCTAGTATGTTAGAGTTTCAAATAATTATAGCTAATATAATCATTATTTATATTCAGAAATTAATTGTGGAAATGATGCCTAATATCCCAACAGTTATATCTAGTGATTCCGATCGAAGCCACTAGTTACAAATCGGCCCTTATTAGCTAAAACATGGCTCGTCGAGTTTTGTTCTTGCCTAATTTACTCACTCTTGAACTCAGAGTCATCAGTAGTATGTTGCAAAACCTCCTTCAGCGGAATGGTATAAGTGGATCTCTCTTCTATTATGCTCTTGATCATAGAAACAACTTTTGCACAATCATAGGAAAATGTACTCCATTGCCGATCTACAGCACATCCTTCCACACACGTCGTTAATGCCTCCTCCAAAGATGATGAAAAGGTTGATAGAGATATTCATGATGAGAATATGATAGCCCTTTATCATCCTGTGTAACCATACCCGCTCCTCCTGTCTGTGTGTCCAAGTTGTAGTAGCCATCTACATTCAACTTGGTCCAGCCGATTGGTGGCTGATGCATGTAAAATCCATACATGAACTTTGTAGTTTGTTAACATGTTCTTTCACATATTTGCATCATATATAATGTTATATCCATGTTTTATATTGATTTTTATAAATTTACCAGTGATCCTCTTTATTCTGGCTATAACCCGGCAGGGCAGAAAAACCCTGTTTTAATGTTTTTGACATTTCAAGACCTATACGAAGTCAAATGGACCTGCACTTTTGGGAATGCCAATATTTATGCACAAGAAGCATTTGGAGAACAAGAATCCCCCCAGGAGGGCCAAGAGTCCCAAGATAGCCTAGGGGGCGCGCCCAGCCCAGGTGGGCACGCCACCTATGCTATCTCCCTCCTCGATCATCCGGTCGTCTTGATTCTTCCGCCCATGGAGTTCTCTTGACCTAAAAATCCCTATATAAGGACCCCTCCCTGGGGAGTCCTCGAGAGAGAGCACACCAGAGACGAAAATACCACCAAACAGAGTCAGATCTAGCGAAGATTGGAGGGGGAAACTCGGCCAGAGCAACCTTGGGGGAGATCTCCACCCTCTCCAACATCTCCAGCATCATCACCATGATGAAGAGGGAGTAGTCCACCTCTGGGCTATGGGTTTGTGGCAGTAGCTTGATCTATCCCTTTCTTGTTCTTCATAGATCTAGTACCATATGAGCTGCCCTACATGATTATGGTCATATTTTTAATTTCTATGTGGTGGATCTTTGTTCTATGATTTGATATTTGAGATTGGAATCTATTTTGTGTAAGATGTTTTGGTAGATGCATATCATGCACCCAGTTCTTAATTTATTGTTTTGATCCAACTTGTATACGATAACTTGTATGGGGAGAAGTGTGTGTTAGATAGAGTAGAAGGGTGGTAGGGATTGAACTGTGACAAACAATATTTAAGATCTACTTTGAGTTTTACCTTTATTTTGCTGCCTCACTAGGGATAAAGTGAAATCATGTGCTATAGTTATCATATGACAGTGTGATAATATTGTTAAATCAAGGTAGCATATTTGTATTTGAAACATCATGTTATATTGCCTAAAGCTATACTCTGATTTGTTTTTAATTCAAGATTGCATAGAGTTTCCCTTTCTTGAGTAGTATAAGAGAGATGTATTCCATCCCTATGTTAGAACGTGATGTCCATATTGATTCCTTTATCAAGCACATATAGAAGTTCAATGAATCTTTACCATTGATAAATTTTTTTATGATCACTACAACCTAAAAAGAGAGTAGACAAGTGAACCCATAAACCTCGGTCCGATTTTTACCATAAGAAATACCTTTCTGTTACATATTTTTTTCTATTTTCTATAATTTATTATTTCGAAAATACAAAAATTCTTTCCTTACTTGCAATCACTGATAAAAACCCAAAAACAACTGTACTATCTTCCACACCATCTAGTTTGCATTACTTTACTTTATTTACTTTAGTGTACTTTATATTTTATTTCATATTACTAATACAAAACCTTGTGCTTGGCAACCATTTCGTGGAGTTGGGGACACCAGATAAATTAATTTACTTTACAGGTTGCTTAAAGAGATGAAGACAAATACCCTTTTATAGCCAATTCCTCGAGAGTTTGATATAAACCCTCGAGTCACCCTTATCTGAAAAAGAAGCTTTCTACAACACTCTGCACTTGGAGTACTAACAAAAAGTGGCCACGTTTGTTTCCACTAGTGTGTCAACGGTTAGTGGTGGTTACCACAGGTCTCAGTAGTGGTGGTTTTGGATGGCAGGATAGCCTGAAATGGTGCTCTTCAGCTTGTGCAAAGGCTTCTTTCTAGGTTAGCTAATCATGCTCTTGGACTCTTTTGGGTGAGAAAAATAACGGTATGATTTAGATGGGTTGAGGTTTAGGATTGATGTCTTGGTCTGCAGGTCGTGTAAGCAGAATTAAACTGTCAAGTTTTACATGGATATGTTAGTTGATTCAATGTCATTAACCTCTCTAAGAGGAGTACAATTTTAGTTGCTTCCATATATTTTCAATTTTTATTTTGGCAGGCCAATCGCTCTTTTGACTTTGGAATGTAGAACCTTTATCAATCTACTGCTCTTTCACACATTATAAAGAAATAAGGTTTCTAGAAAAAAGAGGGTCAACTCATAGGAAATCCCAGCCGTTCCTACATCCAACACTACTAAACTATTTTTAACGTCTAACTGGAGTGGGGAATCTTTATATCCCTGGCCAAACAATCCAGACACGACACTAGAAAAAAGAGGGTCCACTCACGGATAACCTTTTTGAAATGCGTGTCATTGGATGGGGGAGTGGCAGGTGAGAGTCATTTCTGTCGAGATCAAAGGCGGTTTTTTTTTCACAATTGCATTTTGTTACAGTAATCTTATGTTAAATTTTTTGAAGCATGGTTAGTATTTTCCAATTTCAGCCGGCCTTGTTAGGTCAATCCATTTGAGATTTAATTAGGAAACCATATAACGCTAAATACAAGGCGTATTGTGGAAAATCACTCGTAACTCCCAAGGTCCAGTGATCTCATCATTTCTTAAAACATTCACAAAGTTTAATTTTAGTTCTTCAAAAATATCTGAAAAGAAAAACATCCTAGCACATACACATGTGTACTATGTATGGAAATATTTGCAGCAAATTAACTTCCCATATGTGATCGATATATGCATAAACGATAAGAGCCAAGAGAAAGAGAAAGCGAGAGAGATATAGATAGAGGGGCCCAAGCTAGCAGTCTCTCCGACAACCCACGTTCAGCTGGCAGATTCATAATGTGGATCAGCAGTACGATCGAGATATAAAGTGGAAGACTCACTGCTCCCGTCACCATCGCGTGTTAGTGGAAGACTCACTGCTGAGGTCAACGAGGATAGTGCACGTGAAAGCATATACTACCTCGGATTTTAAATAGATGTCTTAAATTTGTTTAAATTTAAATAAATTTAGACACTATTTAATATATAGATAATGTAAAATTTAAAAAACCTAAGAAATCTATTCTTAGATGGAGGGAGTATATTTTTTCTAAAGTATGTTCACAAATTGCTAGTCTATATATTTGAAATTCGTTATCTCAAGGTCGACTAACAAGAAGTAAGCGCGTATGAACGTATATGGCATTTGTCAAATAATGTGGTTCTAATAATGAATAAAAACTATGTGCATCGCTTGATGCAGAGGCTGGCAGGGGTATAGGCTCAGCTTGTATCAAGGTATTCAGCTGAATACCAAAAAGTTTTGCCAAAACTTCTAAATTATATAGTGTCTTATATTTTAGTCTGTTTAAAACTGATTGAAATCCAATCACAATTAGGCACGGGATTATTTGGTTAGGAGGAATGATTACAAACCAATTGATCACAAGATCAAGTGCTATTTCCGGCCCATTGTGAAATTCCTGAACCCGTCACCGGAGGTCAGGACTTCGCTCCACATTTTGAAAAGAAAAACTGAAGTGTTTTCTTTATCAGCTATTTTTGTCTATGCTACTTTTAGTGAAAGTGCAGTCTATAGTATACTGAAGTTGGCGGCCGGCGATGCAAGTGCGCTTGGCGGAGCAAGTTGAGACAGGAAATCCTAGATGTCACATGATTAAGTGCTAATAATGAAGAATAGCACCATAGACATGTGCTGCTCAAGAATCAAGAATGGCGGGCCGGCGATGCAAGTGGACCTGCAAGTCGAAGAAATTGTCGAGGCCGCCAACTTTTCTCTTGTTTTGATAGTACTACCTACGATCGAGCCAGTGGACCTGCTTATTTGGCTCCACGTACGACGAACTACATATCATTGTAGCTCCGCGTGTAGACAGTTAAAGATCCCACGGTCGGCACTGCAAGCACTCACCGGAAAAGATGGCGACTAAACCGAGTTATAATGTTTGTATTTTATTTTTCGAAATTGAAAACTTGATTTTAAAGTATCAAAAGAATCCGAAAAAGTATTATATATTCACATAGATAATGTACTATATCAAACACACAAAGTTTCAACACAAAATACCTTATATTTTGGTCTCAACAAAATTGAAAAAATCTGACATTTCAGTTGAGACTTTTTCACAGTAGTAGAGCCTATTATTTTTTACATCTAAAACTTTTTATTGCAAATTTTTGGAACTTCAAATTATAAATTTTGAATGGTTTAGAAAAAAATGAGCTCCATATAGCTCGGGACCCAATCATTCGCCCTCGCGTTCAACTTGTTTTGGTAATAAGTAAGGGCATCTTCACCGGATCGACCCATACGGTCACTCCAAACAGTCCATTTGTGTTCATTTGGGTCGGGCCACGGTCGATATAGATAGGGGGTCTGGCCTTTCCGGCCAGCCGCGCCCAGCAGCATGTCTCATTTGTCTGCGTTGGGCGAGGCAACTTTTTGTTTAGATTCAAACATAAATAACTCGCGCGAAAAACTGGCAAACACTGGTAGAAAAGGGCCCATGCGTCCCGGTTGGTAAGGGCCATTAGTCCCGGTTTCCCAACCGGGACGGGGAAATCGGGACTAAAGCTCTAACCATTAGTCCCGGTTGCCCCACCAACCGGGACAAATGGGGAACACGCGGCATCGAGGCGCGAGGTGGAGCATTAGTCGGTTCGTAACGAATCGAGACTAATAACCTGCCTTGCAGAGATTTAGCCCATTTCTGCGCCATGCGAAGAATTCATTGCACATTTTGTTGTCGCGGACATTTTCGCCACTTTTTTTGCCGCGGTAGAGAATTCATTTAGGTTGTTTTATTTTTTATTTAGTGTTTTGCACTTATCAACGAAGGAACCTTATATTACACAAGATCATCATGACAACATTACATTCAATACACGGATCGAGTTCATGCACTACATACAAAAGTTGCTATTCGAGCTACCGGCCAATTTCTTGAAAGTTGCTATTTTTACAATTCCTATTGTCTATACACAGCCGAGTAGTATTCTCCTTGTGTGTTTAGGACTTCTGCATCCAAGAATCCCGCCAATTCCTCCTGAATTACTCGTATACGATCCTTTGGCAGAAAACCGTCCCATAGACGTTCGATCTGATTTAAAAAAGGAGTCAGCCTATATGAATATGAAACTAAACACAATTTGATTGTAATAAAAAACTATAGAAATTGTTTACGTACGTGGAGTTGCTCTAAATTTATGCCCTTCTCATCGCACGTCTGCCGGATGAACTCGCATACATAGTATCCACATAGATTGTTACCTGGTCCCTGCGTCAGGCACTTTACGAGAACAGAGTTCAATCAAAATAATAATCAAGCATGATAATAACTGTATCAAAACTAGAATCAAAGAGATGCGCGGATATAGATAGTGGTGCTTACATCTAGTGGTTGAAATGTAAACTCCTCTTTCCAAACACCCCTAGCCTTCCTGGTGAACCGTTTCCAAGCGCTGCCGTGAAAACGAATAAAATAAGTTATTAAGTACTTGATATCATAAAATTCACGAACGTTGCCGATATAGTGTCGTAATGATTAGAATTACCACTGGAGAAGTATCTGCATGTCCTTCCACGTCTCAAGGGGTTTATGTTTCGAGTCCATGACTAGTACACACCCTTTGTCAAGTTGAATGATTAACAGAATATTGTGGTACCTGCGAATGCAGAACTAATCAATTATATACTTAACATCGAGTAAGCGAAATAGAAAGTGTATACAAGACAATAACACTCACTAGAAGTTTTAAGGAAATAGTATTTCCCTTTTGGTTTCTTGAAACCTTAACGCGTGTACTATATTATCCTCCGTATCCTGGGGGCTTATTTTGAGATTAGCTTCATGAACCCAATATGGGTCAATGAAGCCAATGTCATAGATTTGTCCTCTGCTGCATTCGAGAATCTTCATTCTGCATATTACAGTATGATTATATACATGCAATAAACAAAATAATATAGATGGAGACTAAATTAATTACAAATTAGTACTTACGACAATAGGCACTCATGATCGATTTGTCCAAGGCGTCTTGATTGAATAATTGAAATAGTTCATCAAATTCAATGGATATCATGTCATCCTTATCTTTCCCATGATGCTTTTTGTAACCCTCGGCACTATCCGATTAGCCCGGCCCTTGTGGCATGCATGTACCGATTATGCAATCTTCGCATTTTGTTGGAAGATTGTTTACCTCCTCGAGTTTGACGAGAGGTTTTCCGTCTTGGTATTGGTATGCTACTTCACTCCGGGAAGAACTCTAAGCGGGATAAATCTTGGGCAATACTCATACCTTGAGCAGCGGCTTCTCCGTGTTAAACTACCTCTGGATCATCTGCTCTTGCCCCATATTTGCTCGACCCACATTGGTTTGAGAAATCACCTTGATAGGCGCAAGTCTGTTTGCTTGTTCTCCGAAATGGGCAACAGATTTCCGCTTGCATCGATCTTGCTCTTGAGGCTTTTTGTGCCGCATGTGACTTGAGAATAGAACGCTCATAGTCGATGACAGCTTTGGCTCGGGTTGATGAAGATTCTTTAGCATTTTCAACACTTTGCCTTTTTCTTCTTTGGTCTTTGGGAACTCGCTCTTCGGCCGCCTCAGCAGCTTAAAACGTTTCCGCATCAACGATCGCCATGATCTCCTCTTCAAGATACCATAAGCTCTCTTGGGAGAACTGGGTACTTTTGGAAGAGGCTCTTGTTTACGTTTCGCGATCGCTTCGACGCGACGACAAGAGCCACGCTTTTATCTGGCGCGGCGATGGCTCCGCGGCGATGGCTGCACCGAAGATTGGTGAGGCGACAGGCGGGTGAGGCGACGAGCGGCGACGGCCGCGGCGGCGACCTGCTGGAGACGGGTGAGGCGGCGCGATGGCCTTGGCGTGTGATTTGAAGCACGATACAATCCTTGACCATAGAATGGTGGCGTTTTGCGTCACCCAAGACATCACATCCCCTTCACCGGCGGGTAGTGAAGATCCAAAACCTCAAAGGTGGGCATGATTTTATCCACGACAACAACAGCGTAGCCCCTCGAACGGACGGCGGTGGTAAGTTGGTGTGGGTCCAATTGGTAAGGCATAACGACCGCCACCTTCATTGATATGTTCACAACTTTGACATGTAGCTCGCAGTGTCATCTCTGTGATATCATCCATTGGGTAGCCAATAGGAGCCATCGCTTGGCATCATCGCATCATCGCCATTGTCATCACCGGGACCTCGGTGGAAGCCACACTTTTCGATTATTCGATAGGCGGTAGCATCGAATGCGATTGTCTCTTGAGATGGGCCGATAGTACTTTGCTCTTTAAGTGTGTTAATTTCATCTTGTTGTTGCTTTAATCGTTCTTCAATTAAACGCATTCGCTCTTTCTGACTTTCTGCTTCAGCGCATACTGTCCTTACTCCTCTGATGGCTTCTATCAGGATATTTCTTCCTCTCTTCGGGAAACCCAGTCCTCCATGATTGGGAGCCTATTGTGCCTCGTGTTCGTCCATCATGTTCCTTATTTCCAAGGGCGAGTGTGAGCTCATCATTCTCTCTATCGGTACTGAAGTGCCCATCTTTAACAGCCTTTACTGATTTTCTGATCCTCTCGATTGGCAAGGGGTCTTCATTATGTCGTATGTTATATATACACCTCCCTTCCGAGTCCAATGTGCCCCCATGCCCGTAAAACCAATTCCTTGCACGTTCTACCCAATCGTCTGTCTCTGGGGTGATATTTTTATCACGCAGTTCCTGCTCAAGTTTCTCCCACTTAGGAATGCCAACCTTGTAGCCACCTTGCCCCATAGTATGGTGATACTTCTTCTTAGCAGCATTCAGCTTATTCGTTTCAGACATTTTCTTAGCTTTTTCTGATTTCTTGTATTCCACAAACTCATCCCAGAATGGTTTTATCTTCTCAAACTGAATATTCTTGAAATCGGGAGTCTTCTTTTCACGACATAGTCAAGGTGCAATCTTTTCTTCCAGTTGGTGAAACACTGGGCCATCTTCTTCAAAGCCCACTCCCTGACCTTAGCCTCCATGGCTCTCCCATGTTGTAAGGCGTCCTCAACTGGATCCTCCGCATTTGGATCCAGCTCTATCTTCGGTAGTTTGAAATTAACCATGAGCCTCTTCCACAGTAAATCTTTGGAGTGGTTAGGAACAAATAAACATGTTCCCTCTTCATCCGCTTTAGCAGGCCTATTTCAATTTCTAATGATGATCGGGATTAAGTCCCTAACGATTACTCCGCATTTTGTTGTGACAACTTCGGGAGCTGTCGGTCTGCCGTCTTCAGCGACATCTTCGATCCTGAACCTCTCATGGTCTTGCAACTTTTTGGTTGGGCCTCGTCTGCTCTTTTCAGTAGATTCCTTCGATCCGGAGGGCTAAAAGAAGAAAGATCGTCGTTACTATTTCTATATAGATAGCAGATGATTAATTAATTAATTGATTTATATTACATGCACCTCGCCGGAGCGGTCGTCTTCTCGATTACACAAGGCATCGCCTTCTCCCTCGCGGAAGGCAACACCTTCAACCTCAAACAAGTTGTCTACTCCGGTAAAAAGAGGATCACCCTCACCGGAGTGGTTCGTAAACGTTGATACGTCTAAATTATCTTCCCCACGGATCACACCTTGGATCAACTCTTCCTTTTCTTCGTCTCGGCGTGTGGGTCCATATTTTACGCATAGGTGGAAAAGCGAATAAGTCAAAGGCTAAAGGAGAAAGTTAAGGAGAAACCTAATATATACATACACAATAATAAAAATGAAGAGAAACCTAAACCCTAAACCTAGCTACAAAAGTAAACCGTGTAGTAGATAGGTAACTCTAGCTAAAATCAACTAAAATCAATATTCCGAGTTCCGAGGGGTGTAAAACCTAGTTCGAGAAACCTCGGATGCATATGAGAGGAACATGAGTATAAGGCTACAAAGGAAACTATCCATCAGATAGGTAACACTAGATACTAACAAAATATCATATTGGAATCGATCTCGATCTCGATATCGTATTCTACCGAGAAGAACCAAATCACCGGAAAGAAAGGAAACAATCAACACATGGCATCGATGCAATGCTCAAGCAATGATGATGATACGACAAGTTAATGTGCATTGGAATGTAACCCTAAAGCATCTTTGGACAAGTTAATCGGGTTAGAGGCGCAAATCCTAACTCAAGGAACTCGGAATCACTGTTAGTGTTACTAGGGTGTTCTAATTAAACTTGTTATTTAAGTTGTTGAACAATGCATGATTATGGCATAGATAGATAGTTCTCATTTTACGAACATTTTGGTATATTATTTGTATTTTCTGAATTACAAATTAAAAGTTATTGAATTTACAAGTTTTATTCAAATTCTGAAATTATTAAATCAAATGTTTAAACCTTTTGCACCATAGTAAGAACTAGCCATAGTGGTGACGGTGGGGCCGGAGCCACCTCGGCCCACGCAAGCAAAGGGGAACAGGTCATCTGTCACTAGAAGGAGCTAGCCCTAGAGGATGTTGGTGGGACCAGGCCACGCGGATGCCACCTAGATGCCACGTTGGGCTCGGCCGAGCAGCCGCGCCGCACATCTCGCACTTGCCGCCGCCAAGCACATCTCAAGCCGCCCCGCATCTCGCCGTATGTCGCACCACCGTCGGTGCACCGTGGCGGCGAGGAGGAGGGGAGGACAGAGGCATGATGGAGAGGGAGAGGAGGCAGGCCGTACCTTCGGCGTGGCGGTGACGATGTCGTTGGAGGTGGTGGCGGCGGCAACTAACGGCGGCGGCAGGAAGAAGCTTGACGACCGGCGGCAGCGACGCACAGGGTGAGGCGGCGGCAGTAGCCTTGACGGCGGCGGCAGCGGCGAAGGCGGGCGGTTGTCGAGGCGTCGGTGAAGCAGAGAAGTGATGGGGAAAGGAAGAAGAAGAGGAGGCGCGCGCTGTTATAACCAAAGGGCCTTTAGTCCCGGTTGGTGGCTCCAACCGGGACTAAAGGGTCATACGTCCCGGTTGGAGCCACCAACCGGGACGTATAGTCCAATATTTTCAGCAGACCAAGGGTTGGCGCGCAGGGGGTCTTTAGTCCCGGTTGGTGGCTCCAACCGGGACATATTCCCCTGTTTTCAAAAAATTTCAGGTATTTTCTCTCTGTTCCCGCCTTATTTTTTATTTTGGGGTTTAAATTTGTATTGTTTTTTAAATGAAAATTAATTTGGAATTTAGAAAAACTTTAAACTTAAAAAGTGTTTGGATTTGAATAAATAATTCAAAACCATTTTCTGTTTTAAAAAATAATTAATGTAACCATTTAAAATATGAACCATTTACAATTAAAAATGAATTAACTTATATTTTTTTAATATCAATTTGGAATTTAGAAAAACTTTAAACATAAGAAGTGTATGGATTTGAATAAATAATTCAAAAACATATTCTATTTTTAAAAAATAATTAATGTAACCTTTTAAAATGAATTAAGTTATATTTTTGAATATTAATTTGGAATTTAGAAAAATTTTAAACATAAAAAGTGTTTGGATTTAAATAAGTAATTCAAAAACATTTTTTCTTTTAAAATATAATTAATGTAACTATTTAAACTATGAACCATTTACAAATAAAATGAATTAACTTATATATTTTTAATATTAATTTGGAATTTAGAAAAACTTTAAACATAAAAAGTGTTTGGATTTAAATAAATAATTCAAAAAAAGTGTTCTCCATACCAATGTCCACACACATGCATAATATGGGCACAACATCACAAACTATGCCGTGATTCGTCACATAACATCGGTCATTTGGACCGAAAGCCATGAAACCTCGAACATGATAGGTCATTTTGTGAAGGTTTTTTCGAAACATGATCAATATACCAAGTCTGGTATTTTTACTTTCAACTATGTAACATAATATGACACCACGCGAAGGATTTTCATTGTTCGGATTTTTTTTGAATTTATTATGCCCGTTTTGAATTATTTGAATTTATAACTATGGTCGAACCGGTGTGCATGAAGATAGGGGACGGGCATCGTTAGAACCTGCATTGGATCTCTGAAGAAACCACATATTGCGAGTCTAAAAATGATTTTTTCAAAAAATCACGGGCGATAGATCATGTACCTGTAGTACAAACCGGACCCACTTCCTACCGATTCGGCAGACATTTGTCGTTTTTACCCGGGATGGACGAAAAGGTTTGAGATGTACCGGTTGGGAGATAGTCCATGTAAGGTGGTCTAGTATTTTAGGAAAATGGGACGGTAGCATTGTGAAACGGCATTTTGGTGGTTACTTCACAAAACGACCCGTTTTTTGCGCTCGGAAAATGGAAAAGGGCTTTTCCGTGCGACAAAAAGGAAAACTTCCTGCTGCAACATTGTTCTCCATACCAATGTCCACACACATGCATAATATGGGCACAACATCACAAACTATGCCGTGATTCGTCACATAACATCGGTCATTTGGACCGAAAGCCATGAAACCTCGAACATGATAGGTCATTTTGTGAAGGTTTTTTCGAAACATGATCAATATACCAAGTCTGGTATTTTTCCTTTCAACTATGTAACATAATATGACACCACGCGAAGGATTTTCATTGTTCGGATTTTTTTTGAATTTATTATGCCCGTTTTGAATTATCTGAATTTCTAACTATGGTCGAATCGGTGTGCATGAAGATAGGGGACGGGCATCGTTAGAACCTGCATTGGATCTCTGAAGAAACCACATATTGCGAGTCTAAAAATGATTTTTTCAAAAAATCACGGGCGATAGATCATGTACCTGTAGTACAAACCGGACCCACTTCCTTGGATTCGCGGACATTTGTCCTTTTACCGGGATGGACGAAAAGGTTTGAGATGTACCGGTTGGGAGATAGTCCATGTAAGGTGGTCTAGTATTTTAGGAAAATGGGACGGTAGCATTGTGAAACGGCATTTTGGTGGTTACTTCACAAAAGGAAAACTTCCTCTGCAACATTGTTCTCCATACCAATGTCCACACACATGCATAATATGGGCACAACATCACAAACTATGCCGTGATTCAAGACATAACATCGGTCATTTGGACCGAAAGCCATGAAACCTCGAACATGATAGGTCATTTTGTGAAGGTTTTTTTGAAACATGATCAATATACCAAGTCTGGTATTTTTCCTTTCAACTATGTAACATAATATGACACCACGCGAAGGATTTTTATTGTTCGGATTTTTTGAATTTATTATGCCCGTTTGAATTATCTGAATTTCTAACTATGGTCGAACGGTGTGCATGAAGATAGGGGACGGGCATCGTTAGAACTTGCATTGGATCTCAAGAAACCACATATTGCGAGTCTAAAATGATTTTTTCAAAAATCACGGCGATAGATCATGTACTGTAGTACAAACCGGACCCACTTCTGCGATTCGGAGACATTTATCCTTTTACGGGATGGACGAAAAGGTTTGAGATGTACCGTTGGGAGATAGTCCATGTAAGGTGGTCTAGTATTTTAGGAAAATGGGACGGTAGCATTGTGAAACGGCATTTTGGTGGTTACTTCACAAAACGACCCATTTTTTGCGCTCGGAAAATGGAAAAGGGCTTTTCCATGCGACAAAAAGGAATACTTCCTCCTGCAACATTGTTCTCCATACCAATGTCCACACACATGCATAATATGGGCACAACATCACAAACTATGTCGTGATTCAGCACATAACATCGGTCATTTGGACCGAAAGCCATGAAACCTCGAACATGATAGGTCATTTTGTGAAGGTTTTTTCGAAACATGATCATTGTTCGGCACACATTTAGTCCCGGATGTAGTCACAAACCGGGACTAAAAATATTTTCCGCCATTTCCCACCTCTTCCCTCCAAGTTTTCCCGCCCTTTCCTTTCTACTAGAGCTTTTAGTCCCGGATGTAGTCACTAACCGGGACTAAAGATATTTCCCGCCATTTCCCAAAGCTTCACGCCAAGTTTTCCCGCCCTTTCCCTCTATATTTAGGCTAATCGTGTCATGGCTATCCACACATCCAAACCTTCCTCTCTTAGAACAATGGACAACGCCTACTGGGCCATTCTGACCCTCGAGGAGACCGAGGCGCTGTGCGCCTCCAACTACCCTTGTCCACTGGTACCGCCGCCTTGCCGGATGCCGAAGCGCTGGAGGGTTCTGTCCCTCATCCCTCAAGGTTCCGCACGCCAGTTGCCATCACAAACCACTTCTACCACGAGCTCACGCCGGAGCAGCGGATGGATCCCCAGTGGGATCCCGACAACTATGACACCTGGAATGCCTTCTTCGCTAATAGGCGGGAAAGGGAGCTCGCCAGGTACGAGGGTGATGGCCCGCCACCGGTGAACCACAACGAAGTCGGTCGTTGTTTGTGGTGGGCGAACCGTACTATCATCGAAGTGATGCGCTGCATCGCCGGGGGAGACCATCCTCACCTACGGTGCCCACGAGTCCACCCGCCACAGGCCCACATCGGCGGTGGCATCGTCTTCCAGACCCTCTCCCACCGCCGTGAATCCGAGGCTGGAATGGCCCTGGTATATTCCATGGATGGGCCGAGGATCCTGGAGTGGCGGTGTGACGATGGCGATGATGATGACGACGATGAAGACCACGGGCTGCACTATAGGACTAGGCATGATTATGACTAAAGGGGGCGGCTTTAGGCCTGAGTGTTAGCTAGTCCCGGTTTGTCCCGGTTTTTAATATTAATAAATGTCTTAAGTGTTACCTAATAAATAGAGGGAAATGTCTATATAAAGAGAGGGTTCATATTTAGCCTCGGTTGGAGAAACCAACCGCGACTGAAGGGATTGCCGCAGAGTGGGCCAGACAACACTAATAATAGGGGTGAGTGTCGACATTATGTCGTGCGGCTTGTACCTTGTCCCGGATGGTGTCACCAACCGGGACTAAAGATGAACCTTTAGTCCCGGTTGGAGACACCAACCGGGACTAAAGATGAGTCAGCACTAATAATAGGGGTACCGGTTGGGAGATAGTCCATGTAAGGTGGTCTAGTATTTTAGGAAAATGGGACGGTAGCATTGTGAAACGGCATTTTGGTGGTTACTTCACAAAACGACCCGTTTTTTGCGCTCGGAAAATGGAAAAGGGCTTTTCCGTGCGACAAAAAGGAAAACTTCCTCCTGCAACATTGTTCTCCATACCAATGTCCACACATATGCATAATATGGGCACAACATCACAAACTATGCCGTGATTCAGCACATAACATCGGTCATTTGGACCGAAAGCCATGAAACCTCGAACATGATAGGTCATTTTGTGAAGGTTTTTTCGAAACATGATCAATATAAGAAGTCTGGTATTTTTCCTGTCAATTATGTAACATAATATGACACCACGCGAAGGATTTTCATTGTTCAGATTTTTTTGAATTTATTATGCCCGTTTTGAATTATCTGAATTTCTAACTATGGTCGAACCGGTGTGCATGAAGATAGGGGACGGGCATCGTTAGAACTTGCATTGGATCTCTGAAGAAACCACATATTGCGAGTCTAAAAATAATTTTTTCAAAAAATCACGGGCGATAGATCATGTACCTGTAGTACAAACCGGACCCACTTCCTGCCGATTCGGCAGACATTTGTCCTTCTTACCCGGGATGGACGAAAAGGTTTGAGATTTACCGGTTGGGAGATAGTCCATGTAAGGTGGTCTAGTATTTTAGGAAAATGGGACGGTAGCATTGTGAAACGGCATTTTGGTGGTTACTTCACAAAACGACCCACTTTTTGCGCTCGGAAAATGGAAAAGGGCTTTTCCGTGCGACAAAAAGGAATACTTCCTCCTGCAACATTGTTCTCCATACCAATGTCCACACACATGCATAATATGGGCACAACATCACAAACTATGCCGTGATTCAGCACATAACATTGGTCATTTGGACCGAAAGCCATGAAACCTCGAACATGATAGGTCATTTTGTGAAGGTTTTTTCGAAACATGATCATTGTTCGGCACACATTTAGTCCCGGATGTAGTCACAAACCGGGACTAAAAATATTTTCGCCATTTCCCACCTCTTCCTCCAAGTTTTCCGCCCTTTCCTTTCTACTAGAGCTTTTAGTCCGGATGTAGTCACTAAGGGACTAAAGATATTCCGCCATTTCCCAAAGCTTCACGCCAAGTTTTCCGCCCTTTCCCTCTATATTTAGGCTGATCGTGTCATGGCTATCCACACATCCACACCTTCCTCTCTTAGAACAATGGACAATGCCTACTGGGCCATTCTGACCCTCGAGGAGACCGAGGCGCTGTGCGCCTCCAACTACCCTTGTCCATCACTGGTACCCGCCGCCATTTGGATCTTTGTGTTGGAGGGTTCTGTCCCTCTGTCCCTCAAGGTTCCTTGCCAGACCATCCTGGCTCCACTTCTACCACGAGCTCACGCCGGGAGGCGGATGGATCCCAGTGGGATCCGACAACTATGACACACAGAATGCCTTCTTCGCTAATAGGCGGGAAGGGAGCTCGCCAGTACGAGGGTGATGGCCGCCACGGTGAACCCTAGCAAGTCGGCCGTAAATGCATGGTGGGCGAACCGTACTATCATCGAGTGATGCGCTGCATCGCCGGGAGACCATCCTCACCTCTGGTGCCCACGAGTCCACCGCCACAGGCCCCACACTCGGCGGTGGCGATCGTCTTCGAGACCCCTCTCCCACCGCCGTGAATGAATCAGGCTGGAATGGCCTGGTATATGCCATGGATGGGCCGAGGATCCCGGAGTGGCGGTGGCGATGGCGATGATGATGGCGGCGATGAAGACCACGAGCTGCGTACTATAGGACTAGGCATGATTATGACTAAAGGCGGCTTTAGGCCTGAGTGTTAGCTAGTCCCGGTTTGTCGGTTTTAATATTAATAAATGTCTTAAGTGTTACCTAATAAATAGAGGGAAATGTCTATATAAAGAGGGTTCATATTTAGCCTCGGTTGGAGAAACCAACCGCGATCAAGGATTGCCGAGTGGGCGGACAACACTAATAATAGGGGTGAGTGTCGACATTATATGTCGGCTTGTACCTTGTCCGGATGGTGTCACCAAGGGACTAAAGATGAACCTTTAGTCGGTTGGAGACACCAACGGGACTAAAATGAGTCGACACTAATAATAGGGGTGAGTGTCGACATTATGTCGTGAGTGTCGACATTATGCCGAGCTGCTTGTACTATAAATATGCATCCTTGTGAGTCCATCCTCCAGCCAGTTTGAGGCATCTCCAAGATGGTTTTAGAAGCGAGGACACCACTACGGCCGATTTCGGGGAGATGCCGATGAGCCCAGTCCTCGGCATCTCGAGAAACCAGTCATAAACACTCTAATATGTGAAATTATTTAGCTCGAGGCGTATTGATCTAGTTAGTGAAGTTACAAGCTGCAAGATGGTTTTCGAGGCAGGAAACCACTACGACCAGTTCGAGGAGATGCCGGAGCCCAGTCCTCGGCATCTCCAAGAAACTGGTCATAGAGGCACTCCTAATATGTTAAATTAGTTAGCTCAGGCGTATTGATCTAGTTAGTGAAGTTACAAGCTGCAAGATGGTTTTCGAGGCGGGGACACCACTGCGGCCAGTTCGAGGAGATGCCGACGGGCCTAGTCCTCCGGCATCTCAGAAAGCTGGTCATAGAGGCACTCCTAATATGTGAAATTAGTTAGCTCAGGCGTATTGATCTAGATAGTGAAGTTACAAGCTGCAAGATGGTTTTCGAGCGAGGACACCACTACGACCAGTTTCGGGGAGATGCCGATTGCCAGTCCTCCGGCATCTCCAAGAAACTGGTCATAGAGGCACTCCGGTCCAGCCACAAACGGGACTAACACTCAAGACATTTATTAATATTAAAAGCGAGACTACAAAACCGGGACTAAAGGCCACAAACATGAAAGATATCCTTGGTCAAGCCACAAACCGCGAAGACATGAACTAGAGTTACATAATATGAGCATGAACTTCTTGGCATATGTCATTCCTTATGACCGCTTGAGACGTAACCATGGAGCATCTTCTTTACTTAACGGAATGCTTGGGTGGTTTTCCTTTGTGAAGGGCGGAATTTCATCAAACTTATTATAATCTTTTGACATGTCTGTCTTGTCCTCGATTTCCACGATGTTTCTTTTCCCTGAAAGAACTATGTGACGCTTTGGCTCATCATATGATGTATTCGTTTGCATATTTTTTATTTTTTTGGTCTGGAGGACATGTCCTTCACATAGAAAACCTGAGACACATCATTGGCTAGGACGAATGGTTCATCTCTATAACCAAGATTGTTGAGATCCACTGTTGTCATTCCGTACAACTGGTCTATATTTACCCCTTCCCCATTCAGGTTGACCCATTTGCAGCGAAACAAAGGGACCTTAAAAGAGACTCCATAGTCTAGTTCCCATATCTCCTCTATGTAACCATAATATGTGTCCTTTTGTCCATTCTCGTCTATTGCATCAAAGCGGACACCACTATTTTGGTTGGTGCTCTTTTTATCTTGGGCGATCGTGTAGAATGTATTCCCATTTATTTCGTACCCTTGGAAATTCAATACAGTATAAGATGGTGATGCGGCCAACAAGTATAGCTGATCTCCAACAGTGGTGTCATTCAAGAGATGTGTCGCATCCAACCACCGAAAGACTTCATGTGTTCATCGTAATCCATGATTCGAGCTTCCCCGGGTTTTGGGCGTACAATATTCTTGTGTTCCTCGATATCTGAGCTGCCAAGGTGTAATTATGTAGAACTGTAGTGTGCTTTAGTGAAAGAATCCCTGTCCTACATATCATTGCTTTCTTTCCCAGTGCCTTTTCCACTTAGTCTTCCCTCATCCCAGTCGAAACACCAATTGGCTTAAGGTCGGGAATAAAGTCAACACAAAACTCAATGACCTCCTCTGTTCCATATCCCTTGGAGATGCTTCCTTCGTATATACGGTCATGAACATATTTCTTTAAGACTCCCATGAACCTCTCAAAGGGAACATATGGTGCAGAAATACCGGACCGAGAATGGCAATCTCTTCCACTAGATGAACCAGAGATGCGTCATAATATTGAAGAAGGATGGTGGGAACACCAATTCAAAACTAACAAGACATTGTACCACATCCTTCGTAACCTTGGCGAATATCTGAATTGATTACCTTCGAGATATTGCATTGAGGAATGCACACAACTTCACAATGGGTACTCGAACATTTTCGGTAGAAGACCCCTTAATGCAATCGGAAGCAAGCTGCGTCATAATCACGTGGATCATGAGACTTCAGGTTTTGGAACTTTTCTCGCCATAATTATTATCCCTTTATATTATATGAGAAGCCCGACGGCACCTTGATCTTGTAAAGGACTTCAAAAAGATTTCCTTCTCTGCTTTGGTAAGAGCATATCTCGCGACTTAAGTGGCGCCCTTTATCCGTCTTGTTATCTCTGTATGCATGTTCTTTGGGTCTTTCATAATTTGTTGGTCCTCCGTGCTTGGTGTATCTTTTGTCTTCCCATACACGCCTAGGAATCCTAGCAGGTTCACGCAGAGATTCTTCGTCACGTGCATCACGTCGATTGAAGAGCGGACGCAGGACTTTCAATATGGCTGCTCCCAAAATATAGATTTCTTCTTCCACATGGGTGCGTGTCCATGTGCGACGTCGTTCGAACTGATTGACCGCGGGACCCTTTCCAAAGATTACTTCTATGTCCTTGACCATACCAAATACATCATCACCGGCGAGGAGTTCAGCTTCTTCGGTGATCTGCCTCACCTTTGAAATGCTTGCCTTTCTTTCTTACGGGATGATTTGTCGGAAGAAAGAAATCGATTCGCCAGTACACAACCTTCTTGCATTTATGCAAATATGTACCTTCGGTCTTATCTAAACAGTGGGTGCATGCCTTATATCCTTTGTTTGTCCATCACGAAGGTTACTAAGAGCGAGCCAATCATTGATGGTTCTGAATAACAACCCTCATAGATTAAATGGCTCTGTTTGTTCTCATCCCATACGTACACCTGGTTTTCCCCACAACCGTAAGAGTTCTTCAACTAATGGCCTAAGGTACACATCAATGTAGTTGCCGGTTGCTTGGCCTTGGATGAGCTCTTGGCATCATAATGAACTTACGCTTCATGCACAACCAAGGAGGCAGGTTGTAGATACATAGAGTCACGGGCAGTCTTTGTGGCGCAACTCTGCTCCCAAAAGGATTCATGCCATCCGTGCTTAGACCAAACCATAAGTTCCTTGCGTCACACCTGCAAAGTCGGGAAGTCTCTCTCGATTTTTCTCCACTGTGACCCATCGTGAGGTGTCTCAACTCCCGTCTTTCTTACGGTCTTCTTTGTGTCATCGCAACAACTGGCATGCTCTTTGTTTACGAACATGCGTTTCAACCTTGGTATTATAGGAGCATACCACATAACCTTAGCGAGAACCCTCTTAGGAGGGCTCCCTCACCATCACCGTGGTCATCTCGTCGATCTTATACATAGCAGCGTTGCATACCGGCATTTATCTAAATTCTCATACTCCTTACAGGTAGGATGCAATCATTAATGCATGCATGTATCTTTTGCACATCTAATCCCGGAGGACGAGAGTCTTCTTTGCTTCGTAGGTACTCTCGGGAAGTTCGTTATGTTTTGGAAACTTGGCTTCATTATTTTGACATCTTTTCAAATGAAATGAGTCGGTTAGACCACACTCGCCTTCCATCGCAACAATTCCGATTAATGCCGAGCTTTGTCTGCCATCTTCACAATTTGGGTACAACAATTTCTTGTGATCTTCTAACATGCCCTCTAACTTCAACTTCTCATTTTATGTTTCACAGTCTCGCTTTGCATCGAAATGACCCTACCAAGTTCATCGGTAGGCTCAAGCGATGCCCGTTCTTCACCTTTTTCCTCTCCATTGTCTTCCATTGCGGTATCAACGTATTCAGAAACATATGATGATAGTTGTTATCACCATCTTCTTCTTCACCATCTTCCATCATAACCCCTCTTTCCCGTGCTTGGTCCAGCAATTATAGTTGGGCATGAAACCTTTCATAATCGGTGGCGCGAATGATTTTCGAGGAAGAGTACTCCTTGTTGTTCCGACATTGAACACATGGACAACGTATAAATCCATTCTCTTTGTTTGCCGTAGCCACATCGATAAATTTATCCACGCCTTTGATATACCGGCTACCACGGTCACCGTACATCCATTCCCGACCGTTCATCTGCATCATATAAGTAAGTTTATCAAAAAACATGACATCATAAATAGTGAAATAACCAATTCACACCGACACATGAATTTTATCAATGACCTAGAAAAGATAAGATTGCTAACCTCGATCGAGGGAAATAAAGAGGAGAAAGCTCAAGTGCGTCTCGGACACCTTCTATATTTTTGTTCTATGAGAAATTCAACGGGAGTTTTCACTCGAACATTACAACAAACACCTTCAATGCATGCATGAGAAAAAACTAGCACACCCTCACACCTTACACCATTCGAAAAAGCAGTGGGCGAGGAGGGTGGGCGTTGCATTTATAGAGGGCAAGGGGTCTTTAGTCCCGGTTGGAGCCAGCAACCGGGACTAAAGGTGCGTGCCACGCCACGTGGCTGTGGCCAAACCTTTAGTCCCGGTTGGTGGCTCCAACCGGGATGTATTCCCCCTTACCAACCGGGACGCATGCCCCCTGGCCCCGTGCCCGCTCCAAATGGGACGCGTGCCAGCATTAGTCCCGGTTGGTGGCGCAACCGGGACTAATGCTCCGAGGGGTCGCGAACGGATGGCCCTTTTTCCTCTAGTGAAAGTTCATACTTAATTTACATAAAAATATAAAAAACATAATCTAAACTACTAGCCCTATCTACTGGTCTTTGCGTGCCGGCGCCGCTTCGTCCATCTATGGGTCGAGGTCGATGTACTCCGGCGGCGTCCAGAGATTGGGCGGCGGCATGGCCGGAGCGGGAGCATGCGCAGGTGGATTGATCACCTGCCCCGGTGGGTAGAACATGGATTGATCACCAATATGGATTGATCACCAATATTGAATGCTTATATTTAGTATAAGTGACATTGGTGGGTAGAACATGATTAAACCCTAGTCTAAATATATTATCCTAGGTTAGCCATGACTAGTCACATTAATATAATGTGATGTTGGAGTATAAGTTATTAGAGTAAATGTAAGAAAGCATGATTTAATTAAAGCTAGTGTATCATAGAGTTATGGAAGTAGTATTATTCATCTTAAAGGATAGTAAACTTTAGAGAAAGGTAGTTGGATGCATACAACTATTAGATATACTAGTGATGAATGATTAAGGAAGATTATGAGTAGAGTTTGAAGGAACTACTTGTTGGATGGTGTTAGACTATGTTTATATATAGCTCCCTGTACATGTTTGTAAACTGTATTTTGTACATCTTTGTATACCCCATATATATATGAGATAGCCACACCCAATCGGGAGTTGAGCAGTTGCCCCAATTACGTTGTTTTACATGGTATCAGTCTAGGTTACGATATGTCTTCCGCTGCACACCTCCTGTCCGCCGCCTCCGCCGCCACTTCATCCGCGTCGTCGCCGGCGTTTGCTCCTTTGCCGCCCTTCCTAGCTCGTCTGATGAACGGCGGCACCTCTCAGGGCTCGATATCCTCGCAGTTCGGCCCCCTCTGCACGCTCAGCGCGGGCGCCATGTTCTCTGGACAGATCGCGTCCATCCCGGGTTTCGCATCGTCGCCGCCGGGTTCTGTCGTGGTTGCCCCGACTTCAACCGCCACAGATCCTCCCTACGTCGCGCCGATCGAGTCCGTCTCGCCTGCGCCGTCGCTTGCGTCGGGTTCGGTAGGGCAGGGGTTCTACATCAACCCTACCCCATCCTACCACATGGCGCTGCCCTCGTATCACCAGCCGACTGTTGTGCCGCCGTTTGCGTGGTACCCGGGCCAGCCCACTGCTGCACCTGCATCGGTCGTGCTCCCCACTGCCTCACATCAGCAGTCGGCTTCACAATTAGGGGCTGCGTACGGCTTTGCCTAATCAATTTGTTGATGCTGCATATACTCCTAGTTTGCTGCCTAACCATGGTGCATGTAATGGTCGCGGAGCTCGTCTACAGCTTCTGGATGATCCGGATGCTTCAGCTGGGACGTCTACGCCGGACGTCAATCGCACCCTCATGCCCCATGCAGGTGATCGTCCAGCCTCCTCCATGTTGCGGATACCTGGCACAACGGCCGGCCCATCCTCTTTGTCGCACGTGGCGGATACTTCCTCGCCATCGCCATCTGGGCCGTCGTCCCCCTCTGTTGGGTCGCGCGAGCCCCCGCCTTCCCCGCCACCTGCCCCATCGCCCGAGCCTCCGTCGACTGGCCCACGGTCACCGTCCCCTGTGACGTCGCCTGCAGGAAGTTCGGACACTTCATCAGCTACTGCAGGCGTCGCGGCCTCTCAGCCGCCTCCTGCCTCTACTTCGACTGCCCCTGCGACACGTCCTCATACACGTAGTCGTAGTGGCATTGTTCGGCCGCGCATATGGCACGCGGTTGCACGGATTGCGACATGTGGCACGGTCGAGGCTGATCTCTTGCGAGCCTCGGCATTTTCAGGTAGCATTGGGTATTCCACACTGGCGCGCTGCTATGGAGCAGGAGTTTCAGGCTCTCTAGAAGAATGATACTTGGCGATTAGTTACTCCACCAACCGGTGTTAATATCATTGACTCGAAGTGGGTGTTCAAAGTCAAGAAACATGCTGATGGCACCATAGAGAGGTACAAGGCAAGGTTAGTAGCAAAAGGGTTTAAACAACGACATGGTTTGGATTACGAGGATACCTTCAGTCCTGTTGTTAAACCTACGACTATTCGGCTCCTGCTCTCCTTGGTTGTTACCCGTGGATGGTTTTTACGTCAGTTGGATGTCTAGAATGATTTTCTTCATGGAGTCTTGGAGGAAGAGGTCTACATGCGTCAGCCCCGGGGGTTTTAGGATCGTGCTCGTCCTCACCATCTTTGTCGCCTAGTCAAAGCTCTATATGGTCTCAAGCAGGATCCTCGTGCATGGCATGCTCGTCTCGGCTTAGTTCTCTGCACCCATGGTTTTGTTCCTTCTACAGCTGACACATCCTTGTTTCTACTTCAGCGCCCTGAGGTCACTATGTACCTGCTGGTCTATGTTGACGATATTATTCTTGTCAGTTCCTCAGTTGCAGCTGCTGATCGCCTGGTGTCGGCTATGAGTGCTGACTTTGCTGTCAAGGACTTGGGTCGCCTGCATTACTTCCTTGGATTGGAAGTCTCTTCTTCCGCCTGGCGACACCGACTCAAGTGATACTCTCTTGACTTGTTGCGACGTCTTTGGTATGCTTGCATGCAAGCCCGCCTGCGCCATATGGCTCTCTTGACCGGTTGTCTGCTTTTGATGGTGATCCCCTTACATCTGATGATGCTACCGAGTACCACAGTCTTGTTGGTGGCCTGCAGTACTTAACAATCACCCGACCAGATCTCTCTTATGCAGTTAACAGCGTCTATCAATTTCTGCATGCTCCCAGAAGCTCTCATTGGTCCGCTGTTAAGCGCATTCTACGGTATGTTCGACACACTGTTTCCTATGGGTTACACCTTCGTGCTGCTCCCTCTTGTGCTCTCTCGGCGTTTTTGGATGCGGATTGGGCTGGTAGTCCTGACGACAGGCGATCCACGGGGGGACATGTAGTGTTCTTTGGACCTAACTTGATCGCCTGGAGTGCTCGCAAGCAAGCTACCGTTTCTCGCAGTAGTACTGAAGCTGAGTACAAGGCGGTGGCCAATGCCACAGCTGAGATCATATGGGTGCAGTCTTTGTTGGGAGAGTTGAAGGTCACTCAGCGTCAACGTCCTGTCCTTTGGTGTGATAACATCGGTGCTACATATCTCTCATCCAATCCAGTTTTTCATGCCCGAACAAAACACATCAAAGTTGATTATCACTTTGTCAGAGAACGCGTTGCAAGGAAGCTACTTCTCATCAAGTTCATCTCATCAAAAGATCAACTTGCTGACATCTTCACGAAGCCATTGTCACAACCTCTGTTCGAAGGTTTTAGGCGCAATCTTAACTTACTCAGTACTTCTGGGCACAGTTAAGATTGAGGGAGGGTGTTAGACTATGTTTATATATAGCTCCCTGTACATGTTTGTAAACTGTATTTTGTACATCTTTGTATACCCCATATATATATATATATATATATGAGATAGCCACACCCAATCGAGAGTTGAGCAGTTGCCCCAATTATGTTGTTTTACAGATGGAAGGCTATCAACAGTAGAGTAGTAGATACAACCAAGCAAGGATATGAGGAAGTTATGAAATGCTTTAGTATCAAACTCATTGGATGCATCCATGAGTTTAGAAGAATAAAAGGTGAATTGGAACATTTTGTGAATAAAGCTCATCATACTAACAATGTTGATGGATAGGAACAAGTATTATATCTAGGAAAATTCCTTAATTAAAGGTCAAGGATGGTGAAGAATGGAAAAGAGACATTCTTGTTAAACAACTAACTCTAAATCTTAAACCAAGTATAATATCCATTTTAGGTTATTAATTCATCATCTTATGTTAATATCATTTTATAGGAATATTTTCCTATAACAAATCACATAAGCACATCTCTGTCAATTCTAACTATCATAACTATATGTGCTAAAGAGTATCTTTATCAATCCCTTTCTATAAAACATTCTAAATATAACTTTCTAGTCCTAGAGGTGATGTCATCCAATATCCCAAATAGAAAACAATATGTTTAGTTATTAAATCTTTACTCACATCCATAAAGGAATATAAATATGTTAAAAACCCTAAACCCAAGGATAAATATTCACAATTCAAACCCTAAACTTCTCTGTTTATCATAATAGAATATATACATTGCCATTTTCCAAATTAATGGATGTAGTAATAACCATATTAATTTCTTTTATATTTCATGAATCAAATAATGATATAGGATTATTATACATATAAAAATTTCTATTCAAACTATGAGCCAACTAGAGTTAATATTTATAAACAAACAAGAATTTATCATTTAATAAATCCATGGTTAAAAGTGGAAATAAAAATAATAAGAAAAGCTTCTACAAATCATTAAAAGGGGTTCATATAGAGAAAATAAAAGAAATATAAAAAGATTATATAATAAAAGTTCACAAAAGATACTAAATATATTTTAGTATTACTAAAATTATCCAGCAAATAAATTCTACAAAGATAAGTTCAAAATATAAATTAAATTCAAATCTGAAAAGTAAAACAGAAAATAGAAAAATGGAAAAAAATAAAAAAACAAGACCTGGCCGTGGCCCAACTCCTCTCTCCTTATCTGACGCTCATGTGCAGCCCACAAAAAGCCCAGCAACCAGTCAGCTCGTCGTTTTCTGTCACTAACGGGTGGGACCAAAGGGGGACTGCGGGTTGAGAGAAAAGAAACGCTAGGGTGTTATCCGCAAAATCGACTTCGTCGTCTACCTCGCCTACTGGAAGCAGCTCGCTAGCCGGAGCTCCGCCGTCGATCGACCGCCGCGCTACGATTCGTGCCACTGCCTCTGGAGGGAGTAGATAAGAAGGCCGTGTCCTCCTCTATCTTCTCATACCCATCTCATCCTCAACCTCACTCTCCAGAACCACTTTCCTTCCTCACCTGAAACCCTAGTTTATTGGAGTTCGTCGTTCCGGTCAACTCCGACCACCCCTCGCCGCGTGGTAGCCACCGTTGGACGTGCCTTTGTGGTCTGATTCACCGAGGACCAAGCACGGAAGCCCACTCGCTGGGAATCATGTGAAATCAAGCATTCCTTTTCTCGGCCGCCATGTCCATTATCGTCGATTCGCCGTCGTCACGCCTCCTTGACCGCTCTATCGTTATCAGGGTAAGCTTACGCATCTCTGGACCCCATTTTCGCTTGCTAATTCTCACTGTAAGCCTAGTTTCGTTGAGCACCGCCGTCGGCCACCGCAGAAGCTTGTCGCCGATGCATTTCCGGTGACCATTAGATAGCGGCGCCACCACCAATAGGTTCTCCTTGATCTCCTCTGTCCAACGCACCTAGTAACAGCCCCGCGCGTGCACCACATCGATCGATCCTCAACCAGTGAGGATCAATTCGAGTGACGTCATGCCTATGTAGAGTTCTAGCCACGTCAGCTAGTTTGACCAGTCTTTGTCTCACGTGGCTGATGACATGGCCAAGGGCCCATATGTCATTGACTCGGAGTGGAGACAGGGTCGGTAACAAAATACATTTACTAACCTGAGTCATGAGGTGGACATAGGCCCACTGGTCAGTGACTTAGGCTAGCTGTGGGTGCGGTGTAAAAAGTATTTCCTGCTTAAGAAAGAAGAAAAAGTATAAATCCAAATATACATATTCCAGAAATTAAATAAAATGATTAAATCTTGTTTAATTAATAAATTTTAATTTATAATTCAGAAAAAATGTGTATAATATATGAAAAATTGTAGAAAAATAAAATCTAAACCTTAAAATTATTATCAACTATTATTATGATAATTATTTAATTAAATATTATTTAATAAAGGTTTTATAAGTAATAAAACTTTGATAATTCATATTCCAATAATAGTAAATATTGAAAATATGAATAAAATACCAAAAATCTTAGAAAAATAAAGACTATAATTTAAAACTATAATCATGCAATATTATTTCACTTACTTAAATATTTATTATTTATTAAGTATTTTTAAAGTGTTAAATATTATGAAAGTCATATCTTATTATTTATAAATCATAAAAATAAATATAATATACCAAAATGATCACAAAAATAATATCTACATGTTAAAATATAATATTCCACTTTTGAGTTAAATAAAACAATTCAAATATTTTAATAACTCAAATTTAAACTTATTTACTTATTTTAAAATTCATACCAGGGTAAATAAAATTTGTTAATATTTCTAAATTAGTCAATCAAGCCTAATAAATAAGTATTAATTCTTAAATACTAATATTAAGTCATAATGATTCAAAACATTAGAAATATCATTATATTGAAGTATCCTTCTACTATATGAATAAATTTTATTTTAAGATCCTTAATATTTATAAAAACTTCAAAAAATGATATATCAATCAAACACAACATTATAATGGACTAAATCCAAAGATAATTCATAAGTAGACACTAGTACTATTTATTTATCCATAAACCATAATCATACCTTTATAAGGAAACAAGAAATCTTATTCCATTATAAAATCAAGAAGACCACCACATCAAAGAAAAATATAACTATATTTAAGTAACCTTAAGGCAAGATTACCAAGTACACAAAAATACAAATGTTATAAGCATTATAATTTCAAACTATCTTTATTTTAATGTTAACTTTAGTCTACAAGAATCTAAATATAGCACTATAAACATTGTTAGATGTTTTATAGTTAACTTTGGTCTGAAATAGTTAAGTTATAAAGCATATCAAGACAAACTATTCAAGCAAGAACAAATAACATCGACCACCACTAACTAACCACAAAGATTGTTTAAACCTTAGAAAAGGAATCTTTTCTTCAAAAGTTATTCGTTTTGCCACTTCAAACAATATATGACAAATAAACAAGATCACATTACTTCATACTTCACTCGTATATCTAGGAGCAATAACACTTAAGCTATTTATAAGTGACTCTACCTATAAAGTAAAGTTTGGAGATAAACTATTAAAGTGTAAACAATTATGAATAAAATTTCATAGATATATATATTTTATTTCTGCATAAATATGTGCTGTTCACACACACTCACAAGCGCTAATAAAAAGCATAGGTGTGAAACTTATCTAAAATAACAACACATTCTAAAGTAACAATTTCCAGAATCCAAACCCTGGAACAACGTTATCCCCGGGATTTGCGTTTATAACGTGCATCACATTACTTATGCATAAAAGAATATTGCTTCTTTAAACATTAGTCCTTACTGAACCAATGATGCTGATTTCAGATTTTGGATCTTATAATGACTCGAAGACCGTGAGTGCATAATCTTGCAATCACAAAAGGCAAGTTCACACTTGCTCATGTCCTTTGGTTATTTTCTGTAAAGTATTTTACAAATCCAATGTGGACATCACCTCCATTTTAAAAATGTCCGAAAACACTATTACTATAAAAGTTCCGGTGGTAAAGGAAGATAATATCTAGGACTTAACAACCAATGTCGCCAGTGATTCTTGCGCTGTATATTACGCGTTAACCATGAGATTTAGAATGGGACGGAGAAGTCAGATGTATCCTTTTCCTCTTGTATGGAGGCAAGAAGACCTTAACGTGACGTTGTGATTCCTTGTGTGGATCCAACATATGGGTGGGCACACTTACGCCCCACAGTTTTGGTGTCTAGATTATCTATGAATGGTGTTTAGTGATATAGTCCATGTAAATGGTACTATTCCGGGCAGCACTAGGTCATAGAGTCTTCAGGAACTCATCAAGGTTTTCGTCTGCCCAAAAAGGGCGCTTTCGAAGATGAGCCAGCCCGAAGGGTGGTGCCTTTTATAGGAACGGGGGAACCCCCAAGGGGTTGGCCGGCGCATGGGGGATGCCCCCTTGCCCTCCCCTTATTCATGTGGGTGGACACTCCACTCACAAAAATCTCTTCAATTCCCTCCACTCAAAATCCCCCTCAAAATTGCTATTAAATTTCCACCAAATTTAATGCAAACTCTCATTAAATAAAACTCCTTTTATTTATTCAGAATTTTGTAAATTACTTTAATGACAAACATTCACATATAACCCCTTGCTAGTATTTCATTTCACATGCAAAAACACTTTCTGCAATTTCACCCAAAAACCTGTTTTGGTATCTAGTGAAATAAATTCCTGCGCTTGTTATTCTTTCCGGCATGAAACTTTTGCTCCAATTGGATGTCAGTGTCCTTTAAGTGTGCCACCCTACAGTTCGCGAATAATGCGGACATGATCGAGACCCTTCTCCGATCAATAATCAGAAACGGGACCTGGAGATCCATACTGACTCCCACACATTCAACGATGACTTTCCTGTGATCGTCAGAACCTTTTACGCTAGTATATTAATCCCTTTGTTTAACGATATATTACATGTCCGAGATTTGATCATCGGTATCTCCATACCTAGTTTGATCTCATTACCGACATGCACTCTTTTCGCGTTCTCGTGATATAACATTCTAGTGATCAAATCACTTGCTTGCAAGCTAACCAATGTGATATCACCTAGAGGGCCCAGAGTATATCTATCCGTCATCGGGATGAACAAATTCTACTCTTGATCCATAATCCTCAACATAACACTTTAGTAGTTCTGAAGCCATCTTTACAATCACCAAGGTACGGTGTGACGTTTTATGTCATCAAGAAACTCTTCGGTGTTAGTGATTGACATGATCTCATGGTCTAAGGATTAGGATGACTTCGTAAGTTGTTATAGCAATATAAACTCAATGACTTTGATCGTAGTGCTATACTTCGGATGAATGTTCATCACATCATTACACTAATGTAGTGATCTCGTTATTAACAACATCCAATGTCTATGATTAGGAAACTGCGATCATCGTGTTAATCAACGAGCTAGTTTATGAGAGAGGCATAACTAGGAACTTTCTATTTGCTTATTAAACACACATGTATTAACGTTTCCGTATTAATACAATTATAGCATGCAAAATAAACAACTATCATATACTTGGAATACACATAATAAACACTTTATTATTGCCTCTCAGGGCATATTCCCTTCACTGATACAGATCTTGGATGCGTCACAATACACATCAAAAGGCTTCGTAATATCTGGCATAATCTAGATTGGGGCTGAAATCTATCTCTTCTTGAGTTCTCGAAAACTCGCTTCACATTTGTTCGTCCATTCAAACTTCTTATCCTTCTTAAACAATTGGGTCATGGGTCTTGCGATACTCGAGAATCCTTCTACGAACTTGCGGTAATATCCCGCTAATCCGAGAAATGCACGAACTTGGGTTTGAGTGGTTGGGTCTTGCCATTCTACAACATCCTTAACCTTTGTGGGGTCAACGGCAATTCCTCTGGCTGATACAATATGTCCGAGGAATCCTACTTCCTTTAACCAGAATTCACATTTGCTAAACTTGGCATACAGCTGATGCTCTCTAAGGATTCCAATAATGGTCCTCAGGTGTAGCTCATGTTCTTCTTCTGATTTGGAATAGATCAGAATGTCGTCAATGAAAACAACGGAAAACTTATCCAGGAAGTCCATCAAAATCTTATTCATGAGGTTCATGAAATAAGCAGGGGCATTGGTTAATCCAAAAGACATGATAGTGTACTCATACAGTCCATATCTGGTGGTAAAGGCAATCTTAGGAATATCCTCTGCGTGAATCTTGAGTTGATGATAACCAGTTCTAAGATCAATCTTATAAAACACTTTGGCACCGTTCAACTGGTCAAACGGGTCTTCTATCTTCGGCAATGGGTACTTGTTTTTGATGGTGACATCATTCAATTCCCGATAATCCGTACACAAACGGTTACCTCCATCTTTATTGTCCACAAACAAGACAGGTGATCTCCATGGCGACGCACTTGGTTGGATCAATCCTATCTCCAGCATAGCATCCAGTTTCTTTTTCAGCTCCACTAATTCGGATGGGTTCATACTATATGGTCTCTAGGCTATGGGTACGATTCCAGGGATTAGTTCAATAATAAACTCTATATCCCGATCTAGGGTCATAGCGGGCAAAACATCTGGAAATACATCGGGGTATTCACAGACTACTCTGACTTGGTCAATGGTTGGCTGGGCTAGACTCTTGTTGCACTTGAATTGACGAGGCAAGGTCTCAGACACATGCTCTACTAATATTCCGGCTGTACTGGTCATGGTTATGGATTTCTTGGCACAGTCGATTAATCCTTTATGTTTCATCATCCAATCCATTCCTAGTACTACTTCCAAACCTTTTGTTCCAAGTACTATTAGATTAGCATAAAAATCTATGCCATGGATTCAGATAGGTACGGCTTTGCAAATTTGTCTAGCTTTGGTGGTTGAACCGGGTATTTGAACTATCATAACATGCTTCAATTTGGTTGGTTGAATCTTACTAGTGCATGCAAATTATTCGGTAACAAACGAGTGCGATGCCCCAGAATCAAACAAAACTCTTGCAAGTACTGAGTTAACAGAAAACATACCCAGCACAACATCGGGCGCTTCTTGGGCTTCTTCAGCATTCATGAGAAACAGGCGGTCGTTGCGGTTGAGCGAATTCCCTGGGGCAAACCTTCTTACAGGATGAACACGACGCTGCTGTTGAGCTAGGGCATTTGCAATGGGGGCTGCGGCAATCTTCTTGTTGCACTCATTGGAATAGTGACCCTTGGTTCCACATTCATAACAAGTCACTTGGGACTTGTCCTTTTCTCCAATAGGCACCGCATTGCTTCCAATCCTCGGGGCAGTGTTGGTGTTGGGGGTGACATTGTTGTTGTTGAATTTGGGAGGTGCACGATTGAAATTGCTGGGGTTGCCGGGGTTGTTGTTTCCTCCGATCCTTGGGTTTCCATGGTTGGGATAAGTTGGATGGTTCATCGGGGGTCTATTGGTTCTTGGGGCAAATCCTAGAGATGGGTTGGGGAGATACTTTGGGGTATGATGGGTTCCTGGTTGATGCATCATGCGATGCTTCTGGTTCTCATTGGCTTGATTGATCTTGCCTTCCATCTGGATGGCAGAGTCCACTAGGGTTTCAATGTCAGCAAAAGGAATGTTGACTAACACCGTTTGCATCTCATCATGTAGACCAATTCAGGAATCTCTCCTTCTTCTTAGCTTCAGTGTCAATCTCGTCCGGTGCATACCTAGCCAATGACAAAAATTTGTCACGGTACTCAACTACCATCATCCCCCCTTGCTTCAGTTCTCTGAATTCATCTCTCATCCTCTTGATCAATCCCGGTGGCACATGGTTTCTGCTAAACTTGATTTTGAACTCCTCCCAAGTCATCATTTGTCCTCCATTCATGGCACGAACGTTGTTCCACCATGCTCTTGCATCTCCGGCCAAATAGTGGGTGGCAAACAGTACCTTCTCGTTGGCTTCCACTCTGGCTACTTGTAGGTTGTTATCCATGGTTTGCAGCCAATCGTCTGCATCTAGAGGCTCTTCTGACTTAGTAAATATGAGTGCGTTGGTGTTCTGAAAGTTCTTGAGCTTTGATCCATGGTTGTCCTGGTTTCCATGGCCTTGGTTGTTGTTGGCCATCTGAGCTATGTGTTGAAGAGTGTCAAAGTTGGCTTGACGTTCGGCTCTTTCAAATTTGCGGTCCCAAACCAACATTTTCAAGATTTGCAACATCGGGTCCTGGGATGAGCTGCTTCCTCCACGAGGCATTTGAAGATCGAGATAGATCATGAGAAAAGAGGGAAATTTCTAAGGTTCAGGGTTTGTTTTGGAAAAGTTTTTGAAGTTTGACTCAGATTTATCTAGCAACTTGCTTTTCATTCATTCATAGCACACAATACAAACACACACCACAACAAGGAAAACAGATGGTTTTAAGAAACATTCCGTGAAACTACGATACAATGGGACCGAATACAACTCACTAATGCTAGTGCTCAAGTGCTACTACTCCTTGGAGTCGGTGTCCTCCTCATCATCATCATCAATGAAGGCGAAGTCATTCTCATCGGTGAAGAAGTCCATGGATTGATCCTCCAGAAAGTCATCATCATCACTGAGGTAAGAGTAGGGGTCTCCACGAATATCCTCTCTGGTATTCTCCCTCTCCTCAAGATGCTTATCCCTCTCGTGGATGGTCTCCTCCAAGTCTGTGATCCTGTGACAGAGACGGGCAATGATGCACTCCTTCTTGTCACTAGTAGATAAAAATCCTTTCATCCAGGCCATTAGTCCCGGCTGTGGCTGGGGTTGGGACTCCCGAGCCACCCAGAACCATAGGTCCCGGCCCATTAGACCCCATTAGTCCCGGTCTGAGACAAAAACCAGGATTAAAGGGCCATGGCCCTGCCGCTCGATGGGGGCACCCCCTTTTGTCCCGGTTTGTATCTCAGATGGGGACTAGTGGTCTGGCCCTATATATACGCATAGCCCCCTCCTCCTCTCAACTGTTTTTTTCCTAGTGGGAGAGAGTGTTGTTGTGCTATTTTTTTCTTGTTCATACATATGCACTAGAGGTGTTCGGTGAAATGTCCATTGGAGAGATGCGAGTTTAGGTCACACAAGACAGACATGATATGAGGTGCTCGAGGCACACTTAAGTTTTCTCATCTTTGTTTCCAAGTGTAATAAAAGGTTAGCAACTATTTTCTAGTTTAGACCGTCGTGCGTTACTAATTTTAGCATAGTGATTGTGTTTGACATATATTTGTATGATACAGATGAGCCATCCATGGATGTACGGTGACCGACGCTCTGCCGCTTTTATAGAAGGCGTCCGTTCTTTTCGAGTTGTGGCCGAGGAGAACAAGCGACGGGATGGTTTTATGTGTTGTCCATGTGTTGACAGTAGGAATGAGAAGGCTCACACTTATGCAAGAGTCATTCAGAGCCACCTGCTTCGGTCTGGTTTTATGTCTCGCTATAATGTTTGGACCAAACACGTAGAAAGAGGGGTTGTGATGGAAGACAGCGATGAAGAAGAGAACGATGATGACAACTACCGATCTATGTTCCCTGAATATGCTGATACCGCAATGGAAGACAATGAAGAAGGAGGTGAAGAACGGGAACCAGACCGGCCCGCTAATGATCTTGGTCGGGTCATTTTTGATGCAAAGCGAGACTGCGACATAGAAAAGGAGAGGTTGCAGTTTGAGCAGATATTACAGGACCACAACAAATTGTTGCACCCAACTTGTGAAGATGGCCAGAAGAAGCTGGGTAGCACACTGGAATTGCTGAAGTGGAAGGCAGAGACCGGTGTGACTGATTCGGGATTTTAGAAGTTGCTGGTACTCATGAAGAGGTTGCTTCCAAGAAATAACAAATTTCCCGCTGGTACATACGAAGCAAAGAAGCTCGTCTGCCCTCTAGGATTAGATGTGCAGAAGATACATGCGTGCCCTAATGATTGCATCCTCTACCGCGGTGAGAAGTACGAGAATTTGGATAAATGCCCGGTATGCACTGCATTGCGGTATAACATCAGAAAAGATGACCCTGGTGATGTTGATGGCGAGCCACCCAGGAAGAGAGTTCCTGCCAAGGTGATGTGATATGATCCTATAATACCACAATTGAAACTTTTGTTTAGAAACAAAGAGCATGCCAAGTTGTTGCAATGGCACATGGAAGAACGTAAGAAATACGGGATGTGGAGGCACCCCGCTGATGGTCGATAGTGGAGAAAAATCGAGAGAGACTTCCCGAAATTTGCTGGTGACGCAAGAAACTTATTGTTTGGTCTAAGTACAAATGGCATGAATCCTTTTGGGGAGCAGAGCTGCAGTAACAGCACCTGGCACATCACTCTATGTATCTACAACCTTCCTCCTTGGTTGTGCATGAAGCAAAAGTTCATTATGATGCCAGTGCTCATCCAAGGCCCGAAGCAACCCGGGAACAACATTGATGTGTACCTAAGGCCATTAGTTGATGAACTTTTATAGTTGTGGGCCGAACCAGGTTTACGTGTGTGGGATGAGCACAAACAGGAGCCATTCGACCTACGAGCGTTGTTGTTTGTAACCATCAGTGATTGGCCTGCTCTTAGTAACATCTCAGGACAGACGAACAAGGGATATAATGCATGCACACACTGTTTAGATGAGACTAAAAGTATATATCTGGATAAATATAGGAAGAATGTGTACCCGTACAATCGTCGTTTTCTTCCGCCCAGACACCCCTTAAGGAAAAAAGGCAAGCATTTGGATGGCGAGGCAGATCACCAGAAGAATCCTACCCCCCATACTAGTGCTGATGTATTTGGTATGGTCAAGGATTTAAATGTAATATTTGGAAAGGGTCCCGGAGGACAACCTGTTCCGAAATACGCTGACGGACGCGCACCCATGTGGAAGAATAAATCTATATTTCGGGAGCTACCCTATTGGGAAGTCCATGAGGTCCGCTCTACAATCAACGTGATGCACCTGACGAAGAATCTTTTCGTCAATATTCTAGGCTTCTTGGTCTTGTATGGGAAGTCAAAAGATACAACGGAAGCACGGGAGGACCAGCAACGTCATAAAGGACGAGACGGCAAGCATCCAAGACAGTTTCAAGGTCCCTTATAGATTCTCATCTAACATAAAGGGAATAGTAAATATGAAAGAGAAAAAATTCCAAAACCTAAAGTCCCATGAATGCCACGTCCTTATGATGCAATTGCTCCCGGTTGCATTGAGAGGGATTCTACCGGAAAATGTTCGACTGGCCATTATGAAGGTATGTGCATTCCTCATTGCAATTTCTCAGAAGGTAATCGATCCAGAAATTCTATGAGGGTTATAGATTGATGTGGTACAATATCTGGTCAGCTTCGAGTTGTTGTACCCTCCATCTTTCTTCAATATTATGATGCACCTCCTAGTTCACCTAGTCGAAGAGATTAGAATTCTCGTTCCTGTGTTTCTACACAATATGTTCCCCTTAGAAAGGTTCATGGGAGTCTTAAAGAAATATTTTCATAATCGTGATAGGCCAGAAGGAAGCATCTCAAAGGGCTATGGAACAGAGGAGGTCATTGAGTTTTGTGTTGACTTTCTTCCTGACCTTAAGCCGATTGGTGTTCCTGAATCTCAGTATGAGGGGAGGTTGACTGGAAAAGGCACACTAGGAAGGAAAACAATGGTATGTATGGACGGGGATTCTTTCAATAAAGCACACTACATAGTTCTACACAATTCCACCTTGGTGGCTCCGTATATCGAGAAACACAAGATTATTGTACGCTCGGAAAACTCGGGGATGCCTGACTCCTCGATTAAAGTGACACGAGGACAATTTCAGCAGTTGGTTGCAGAAACATCTCATGAATAACAACACTGTTGAAGATCAGCTGTACTTGTTGGCACGGTTATCATCTTCGACTATATGTACTTCCCAAGGGTACAACATAAATGGTAATACATTTTACACGATCGCCCAACATAAAAAGAGCACCAACCAAAACAGTGGTGTCCGATTTGATGCAACATATGACAATGGGCAGAAGGACACATATTATGGGTATATAGAGGAGATATGGGAACTTGAGTATGGACCTACTTTTAAGGTCCCTTTGTTTCGGTGCAAATGGGTCAAGATGACAGGAGGAGGGGTACATGTAGACGAAAAGTATGGCATGACAACAGTGGATCTCAACAATCTTGCGTACATGGACAAACCATTCATCCTAGCCAACGATGTGGCTCAGGTTTTCTATGTGAAGGACATGTCTACGAAATCGAGAAAAATAAATCAGCAAAAGAATACATCGTCCGATGACACTACAAGAAATGTGTTATTCTATGACCTTCTAATAGTGACTGTGATTAAAATCGTCATAGAGTTATGACGATTTTGCATGATATGGCCGTAAGCAGTTCAAGAGGGCCTATACCCTGGAAAATTACGACGATTTTGCTAGAAATCGTCATAGTTTTTTAGATGAAATCGTCATAATCTGATGGAAGCAGCCTATGGTGTTACTTGTAGCTCACTATGACGATTTTAAATCGTCATATTGTCCAAATTAGCATAACTTGACATGAGTAGTTTGCCACATCAGCAATTGCGTCTATGCGGCGTGTCTATGTGTCAGTTTTTTACTATGTGTCCTATCCATGTGTTAATATTGGCTTATATGTTAATATTTAGTAGGATCACCATTCACCACATCCCACCAACTCTGTAGTCCCCGTTCTCTCCCACAGCCGCACCGCCCTCTCCCGAAACCCTAGCGGCGCCCGAACCCTAGCGTGCGCCGAGCCAGATCCGCCACCAGCCACGCCCCTCCCTCCATTCTCCGCCATTCTCGGCCCCTCCCTAGTTCTCCGCCACTCTCGGCCATGTCTTGAAACACATTCCTTTGCGCTGCCTCCCCATCTCTCTCGAAATCGAACCAGGCGTCCCCTGCTCCCCTTCGCGTGATCGAGCCAAAGCGCTATGATCCAGGTAAACGCGTGCCCAATTCATGCCCTCTGCTATTCGATTCGATCTACTCCTTCGTGCCCCGTGACCAATTCGGTGGTTCTTTCGAGGGTCGCAGGAACGCCGTCGACCTTCGATGACATCTAGCTGCAGATCGATCTGCACCCCGGCGCAAAGCCCCCTCGGTTTCGTTCAGCATCTCGCACCATCGAGCCGCCATGCCCAAGACAGAGGAGGACGGGTCTCCTTCGCAGCATGACCTGCCGCCGGTGCCGAAGCAGGTCGGCTGGAGGAGCACCGCCTGTAGGCCATGCGCGACTGTAGAGGTCCCAACCTGATAAGGTAGAGATCCATGTGTTTACAATGCTAGTCCCTGGATCAATATCTAGCATCCACGGTTTAAGATGTAATATCAAGAAACAAAGGTCATAATAGAACTTTATAACCAGGAATAAAATAATACATTACATCTTACATAGCTCATTTGGCTATCTCATTACAATGCCGCAGAAATAACTATATAGCATGGAGTCCTTCATCTTCAAAGTGCCACAGGCAGTCATGTTGGTTGTAGAGTTGTAATCCTATTTAACACACTTAACTAACATCAAACAAACCTGCAACATAATAAGTTACAGCCACAAGGGTCAATACATTTGAATTGTATTGGCAAGTTTCACTACTATGTAGAAATAAGTGGTTCCTATCATTACATGCATATTTGGCTAAGTAGGGTTTAGGCTCATTTGCAGAAAGCAATATAGTTTTGTCCTATCTTTTCAAAATAGTTTTGCTCTTTTGAAAATCTTTTTGAACTCCTTGGAAAACTCCAAGTGCTTCAAATCCCTTGTTGACACCATCAAGTTTTACTTTGAGAAATTGGAATGTCGAGATCTTCCATAGCTTCAGGCCTTAGTTGCTCAGAGTTGTCTGTAACCGGGGACACGGCTAAGTACTTAGAATGTGATCTTCTGCAGAAGTTGTACACTTTACCCACATGACACAATCTCATCTTGATGCCACCAGTGGCCGCTGGATAAGTACTCACCAAAATGGAGTGCTGGCAGATCGAGAGTGTGACAAAGTCTTTCCATAGAAGTCCTCCCAATACACAATGCTAGCTTGTCAACCAGGCACCAATGTAGGGATAAATTTCCCTTACACAATTCTAGTTAACCTGAAGATGCCAATGCATGGGTCTTCCACTATGTAGTTGACTAAGCCAGAGCCCATTTAGCATGTGGCTATACACGGAAGCCACTGTACGAGAAACATGTTCAATCTCTAAGTCCCTGGGTGGTTTTCTTCTAGTGCACACACAAAAAGATAGCCATACAAACATGGTTCCCTTTGTTGCCACCTTGTCCAAAACTTGAGTATCCTTGTCCACCCAGGTGGTTCATTGAGTACTTGTTTTATTATATAAAACATATATATTTTCAACACTTCATATATTCATAACATATATCCCATCCCAAATATATAGCAGGGCTAAGCTTACGAATATCTACATTCTTTCCACTAAGGGGGATATAATGATATCCTATTAGGATTTAGCATAGCATAAAATATAGTAGTCCATTATCATGCATGTTACAAAAATCCACTAAGTGTAATGAAAATAGTAGGACATGGATGATAGTGTCACTTGCCTTAGTAGTTGGTGGTGTTGGTACACTCTTCGCAATAACACACTTGACAATCAACACAATCTATCAAGCAAAAAAACCAAGAAAAAACATACACAAGTTCAACACTAATGGCAACACAAAAATCATGCAAAGTATGCAAACATGCAAGATGGAAATTTTTATTGTACAAATTTTTATAACAAGGTTCTGAACATTACTAAGTGATTTCTGAACATTTTATATTTTCAAGATTACAAATGCAACCATTTGTGCAATTGTAGCAATTAGCAATATTTTCTAACACTTGAAAAGTACGTTCTCACTAAATAATTTTCATGGTATTATTATAATATAATAAAATTATATTTTGCTCTTACTGTATATAGGGTTCAATATACAACCATTTGCAAAAGGATTCACTTAAAAATAATTTACACAACAATTTTTATACTCAAAATACTCCACAAATGGTTCTGTATAAAACGTGATTTTCATAGACTCAAAAATACAGAATTATGGTTCCACTGTGTTCTACTCGTTTTTGTGAATCCATAGACATATTATTTGCTAAATTTGGATATACAGAACTAAAGATATAACTTTTATGGTGAACATGACCAATTAAACCATTTAATTTATAAATCAAATTTTTGTACAGAGAATAAGTAATATTATTGCATAAATGGATTCTACAGAATCTCAGCTTTTCAGGGATACCAAATTTATAATTTTTGGACATCTAAATCTTTTTCTATGAATTATACGAGTTTGTACTAAAATCTGAAAAAGTCAAACTCGGGAATTGACTGAAATTGACTTTGACTAATCTGACTGAGTTGACTGTTGACTACGCTGATGTCATGATGATGTCAGATTTGACAACAGAAAAAGTTGCTCGGATGGAAAAACTTTCTACATGAAAGTTGTAGATATCAACATCTATCTACTTTTCAAAGGAAATTGAATTTGGAGCAACGAGGTGGGCGTAAAATGGATTATACCTTCTAAGATCTGAATCTTTGACCGTGTTTTTCTCTCTGCTCGATGAACAAAACGAGGTGAAACTAGCGGGAATGGAACCGTCTTGACGAGGGGAATAACTTCCGTCTTCAAGCCATCGCGATCTGAGGTCGTCTTGAAGGTCTATTTGGATGGAGAAGATTGGGGAGAATTTTGGACGAAAATGAGGCTAAGATTAGTTGAAAACTTGTGAACTTCCATGGAGTGGGGTTTATATAGGAGGAGGAGGGGCTGGATTAAAGGAGATTAAAGAGGGAGAGGAATTAGGGGACATTTAGTGAAATTTAGGAGGGCAATTGAGAGTCATTTAAAAGCATTAGATTCAAAGAAAATGAAGATCAAGTGTTCCCTCATTCCTGTAGGTGCCTGGTAGTGGTGCCTTCATGGCCGATCGGCCTGGTTGGGCCGGCCCATTTTGGCCGGCCTGGCCAGCCATTTTTTTCGTTTTATATTTTTTTCTTATTTTTAATTCTTTCATAACTTTGATTTAGAGCTCCGAATTTATTGATTCAAATTTCTGTGGGTTTGTAAATTAATGAGAAATATTTTAGGACATAAATTTTATATATTTGGAAATATTTAATTTTCTCAATTATTAATTAGTCAATTATTGTACGATTGCATGTGTGAAATATTGGCCTAGTTGCAGAGCAATATATTTGGAATGACTTGGATTATTTTCTTATTTGAACTTGATTTTATTTAGTTCCACTTTACATGGGTAACCATGAATTAAAGTTTAAAAATATGAGAGGATAATTTTATAAAATCTTAAAATAGCTCACATAAGCTATGGTGCTTATTTTAAAACGAGACTCTTTGCTTTTATTTTTGGTTCAAAACAAAACAAAGGTTGTTTGAAAAATGTAAATGAAGTAGTTGAGATGTATAGATGGTTTTTGGTTGAGAACATTCCTCAAGATTAAAAATGTATTTTCAAATACAAGAAGTTTGTGAAAAAGATTTTGAAGGGGAACCTTGCAAATTATGATTTTGAAGTAGAGGAGATATATGGATAATCTTGATGCTTTGATCTTAGGGTTTTTGTTAAATGCTATTTTTAATTTAAGGAGTACCTTTATTTGGGGGGAAAAATTGTAATAGTTCAAAAGATTTCAATGTTTCCAATTAGAAGCAAAAAGTTTCCTTTTTCCCCTAAATTCCAACCATTATTTATTTTGTTTATTTCTTTTTCACATTTCAAAATTTGGAAAATTTTGGGATGTGACAGGCTACCACCCTTAAAAGGAATCTCGTCCCGAGATTCGAGAAGGCTAGAAAGAAGAGGTTGAGTTTTAGAATAACTTGCGTGCTACCACCCTTAAAAAGGAAATTTGTAGGGTTTCATTTTATGGTTCACTTGGCTATGGGTTCAATGATTGAAATCCAAAGGTTTTTGACACGTCTCAGAGGCATCTGTTGGTTTAATAGGGATAAGTAATGATAGATATATCTAAAAAAAGTTGTAACACACAACCCCAAACAATCTAGTTCAATCAAACAATCAACAAGCAACTAATCACTTAACAATTTATGAGTTTAACTCACGAGCCGAAGGAAACAACAAGTTTTCTTGAAACAATCAACCTAGTATAGTCATACCTCATAGGTCAGTATGATCCGTACACTAACATAATATCAATGTCTTAGGTAGTTGGTAGGCAATCTAATGTCTCTTGGTTCTCACTTGTAGTCCTTAGTGATGTCCAAGTTGAAGTCCTTGATGAAACTAAAGTTGAAGTCATTGGTGTTGGTGAAGTCTTTGCTCATGGTGGAGGCTTTGTCCATCAAGTTGAAAAGGAAAAGATTTAGAATCAAAACCAAAAAGGTTAAAGAAAGAGTTTACAAGATTGTTTGTAAATAAATTTTGGAACAAATACAACTCCTATTTTTCTAAGGGGTTTTGTCCAATCCTAGGCTTACAATCCTACAGGCAACACAGTGCTCTGATACCATCTGTAGAGTTCCCAACCTGATAAGGTAGAGATCCCTGTGTTTACAATGCTAGTCCTTGGATCAATAGCTAGCATCCACAGTTTAAGATGTAATATCAAGAAACAAAGGTCATAATAGAACTTTATAACCAGGAATAAAATAATACATTACATCTTACATAGCTCATTTGGCTATCTCATTACAATGCAGCAGAAATAACTATATAGCATGGAGTCCTTCATCTTCAAAGTGCCACAAGCAGTCATGTTGGTTGTAGAGTTGTAATCCTATTTAACACACTTCACTAACATCAAACAAACCTGCAACATAATAAGTTATAGCCACAAGGGTCAATACATTTGAATTGTATTGGCAAGTTTCACTACTATGTAGAAATAAGTGGATCCTATCATTACATGCATATTTGGCTAAGTAGGGTTTAGGCTCATTTGCAGAAAGCAATATAGTTTTGTCCTATCTTTTCAAAATAGTTTTGCTCTTTTGAAAATCTTTTTGAACTCCTTGGAAAACTCCAAGTGCTTCAAATCCCTTGTTGACACCATCAAGTTTTACTTTGAGAAATTGGAATGTAGAGATCTTCCATAGCTTCAGGCCTTAGTTGCTCAGAGTTGTCCGTAACCGGGGACACGGCTAAGTACTTAGAATTTGATCTACTACAGAAGTTTTACACTTTACCCACATGACACAATCTCATCTTGATGCCACCAGTGGCCGCTGGATAAGTACTCACCAAAATGGAGTGCTGGCAGATCGAGAGTGTGACAAAGTCTTTCCATAGAAGTCCTCCCAATACACAATGCTAGCTTGTCAACCAGGCACCAATGTAGGGATAAATTTCCCTTACACAATTCTAGTTAACCTGAAGATCCCAATGCATGGGTCTTCCACTATGTAGTTGACTAAGCCAGAGCCCATTTAGCATGTGGTTGTACACGGAAGCCACTGTACGAGAAACATGTTCAATCTCTAAGTCCCTGGGTGGTTTTCTTCTAGTGCACACACAAAAAGATAGCCATATAAACATGGTTCCCTTTGTTGCCACCTTGTCCAAAACATGAGTATCCTTGTCCACCCAGGTGGTTCATTGAGTACTTGTTTTATTATATAAAACATATATCTTTTCAACACTTCATATATTCATAACATGTATCCCATCCCAAATATATAGCAGGGATAAGCTTACTATATCTACATTGTTTCCACTAAGGAGGATATAATGATATCCTATTAGGATTTAGCATATCATAAAATATAGTAGTCCATTATCATGCATGTTACAAAAATCCACTAAGTGTAAGAAAATAGTAGGACATGGATGATAGTGTCACTTGAATTAGTAGTTGGTGGTGTTGGTACACTCTTCGCAATAACACACTTAACAATCAACACAATCTATAAAGCAAAACAACCAAGAAAAAACATACACAAGTTCAACACTAATGGCAACACAAAAATCATGCAAAGTATGCAAACATGCAAGATGGAAATTTTTATTGTACAAATTTTTATAACAAGGTTCTGAAAATTACTAAGTGATTTCTGAACATTTTATATTTTCAAGATTGCAAATGCAACCATTTGTGCAATTATAGCAATTAGCAATATTTTCTAACACTTGGAAAGTACGTTCTCACTAAATAATTTCCATGGTATTATTATAATATAATAAAATTATATTTTGCTCTTACTGTATAGAGGGTTCAATATACAACCATTTGCAAAAGGATTCACTAAAAAATAATTTACACAACAATTTTTATACTCAAAATACTCCACAAATGGTTCTGTATAAAACGTGATTTTCACAGACTCAAAAATTCTGAATTATGGTTCCACTGTGTTCTACTCGTTTTTGTGAATCCATAGACATATTATTTGCTAAATTTGGATATACAGAACTAAAGATATAATTTTTATGGTGAAAATGACCAATTAAACCATTTAATTTATAAATCAAATTTTTGTATAGAGAATAAGTAATATTATTGCATAAATGGATTCTACAGAATCTCATCTTTTCAGGGATACCAAATGTATAATTTTTGGACTTCTAAATCTTTTTCTATGAATTATACGAGTTCGTACTAAAATCTGAAAAAGTCAAACTCGGGAATTGATTGAAATTGACTTTGACTAATCTCACTGAGTTGACTGTTGACTACGGTGATGTCATGATGATGTCAGATTTGACTACAGAAAAAGTTGCTCAAATGGAAAAACTTTTTACATGAAAGTTGTAGATAACAACTAGATCTATCTATTGTTCAAAGGAAATTGAATTTGGAGCAACGAGGTGGGCGTAAAATGGATTATAACTTCTAAGATCTGAATCTTCGACCATGTTTTTTCCTCTGCTCGATGAACGAGATGAGGTAAAACCAGCGGGAATGGAAACGTCTTGATGAGGGGAACAACCTCCGTCTTCAAGCCATCGCGATCCGAGGTCGTCTTGAAGGTCTATTTGGATGGAGAAGATTGGGGAGAATTTTGGACGAAAATGAGGCTAAGATTAGTTGAAAACTTGTGAACTTCCATGGAGTGGGGTTTATATAGGAGGAGGGAGGGGCTGGATTAAAGGAGATTAAAGAGGGAGAGGAATTAGGGGACATTTAGTGCAATTTAGGAGGGCAATTGAGAGTCATTTAGGAGCATTAGATTCAAAGAAAATGAAGACCAAGTGTTCCCTCATTCCTGTACGTGCCTAGTAGTGGTGCCTTCATGGCCGATCGGCTTGGTTGGGCCGGCCCATTTTGGCCGGCCTGGCCGGCCTTTTTTTTTCTTTTTATATTTTTTTTCTTATTTTTAATTCTTTCATAACTTTTGATTTAGAGCTCCGAATTTATTGATTCAAATTTCTGTGGGTTATAAATTAATGGGAAATATTTTAGGACATAAATTTTATATATTTGGAAATATTTAATTTTCTCAATTATTAATTAGTCAATTATTATACGATTGCATGTGTGCGATATTGGCCTAGTTGCAGGGCAATATATTTGGAATGACTTGGATTATTTTCTTATTTGAACTTGATTTGATTTAATTCCACTTTACATGGATAACCATGAATTAAAGTTTAAAAATATGAGAGGATAATTTTATAAAATCTTAAAATATCTCACATAAGCTATGGTGCTTATTTTAAAACGAGACTCTTTGCTTTTATTTTTGGTTTAAAACAAAACAAAGGTTGTTTGAAAAATGTAAATGAAGTAGTTGAGATGTATAGATGGTTTTTGGTTGAGAACATTCCTCAAGATTAAAAATATATTTTCAAATACAAGAAGTTTGTGAAAAAGATTTTGAAGGGGAACCTTGCAAATTATGATTTTGAAGTAGAGGAGATATATGGATAATCTTGATGCGTTGATCTTAGGGTTTTTGTTAAATGCTATTTTTATTTTAAGGAGTACCTTTATTTCGGGAAAAAAATTGTAATAGTTCAAAAGATTTTAATGTTTCCAATTAGAAGCAAAAAGTTTCCTTTTTTCCCCTAAATTCCAACCATTATTTATTTTGTTTATTTCTTTTTCACATTTCAAAATTTGGAAAATTTTGGGATGTGACAGCGACCTAGAGATCGAGCACACGCGGGCCCTCGTCGACGTCACCGGCTCCGCCCCCACATATGCGGAAACCCCATACGCCGCTCTCGTTGGTGAATTCTTTGCTATTGCCTGAGCCCATGTGCAACGTGTCACGACCTCATTATGCCACCATTGTCCATGTTTAATGATCGCAATTTCTATCAAGTAGTCGACCTCAATCTCGCTTACAGCAAGGTCGGGCGTTTCCTATTTTTGCTGCTTCATGCCAATTTTCCTTGATGCAGCTTATTTTCCCCTGTAATGTATCCTGCTAGATCAATGCTAGATGTAACCTGCTAGCTCTATGTTGCTAGTTATACATAGAAGGAAAAATAAATAAACTTGAACTTTGTTTTCTAGAACCAGTTGTACTTACAGGTATCTGAAACTATGCTACTGGAGCATGTACTCAATTGCAACTAAAAACTTGTAGATAGGCATAGATGTTACTCTCAGATTTTCCATAAGTAAGCTCACTGTTTGAGATAGAACTAGTATGGTTCAGCATGGTTAGCACCGACTCTCAGGTTTTTTCGTAGATATGCTTGTTTTCTGGCACGAGCACGGTGAGTTGTGTCTCACCAAGCGTACTTCCTGTTAGTTATCTTTTTCTATTGTGTATGGGGCATGTTTTGATTCTAAATATAATGGTGGTGATTTGTTAGATGTAATCAAATAACTTCAGTGGGATCTTCTAACACCATAGTCTGCTGTAATATATAATGGGGATGCATTTTTTTACTATATCAATTTTAATACTGATTCTTTTTGGAATATACAATTCCCCTGCATAAGTTTTGTATCTACAGATGTTGTTATATTTTCCCAGTTTCTAATTTATATGTTTGCGGTTTCCTTATGGTGAGTAGATTTTCTTCTCTAAGGAGGTGCAACTAAGACAATAATATGATCTTTGTTGTTTCATCCTCAACATGTACCATCCTCGGCAAGGTAGAACCTGCTATTTTTTAGCACCATCCTGGGCAACTATAGATGGAACAAAAGTAGTAGAAGATTTTTTTCCTTTGTTACTGATATAAACGGGGTTTCGGTCTCTATGGTAACATCCAGAAACATGTACCATCCTGCGCAAGGTAGAAGCTTCTACTTTTTTTGTACCATCCTAAACAACTGTAGATGGAACATAGGTAGAAAACTTTTTTCTTGTTCAGTTTTGGATAACATCATCCTTTTAGAACCATCCATACCATGTAACTTTGTTTCTCAATTAGTTTTCTCTACTTCTAATGCAATAAAAAATCTCTTTGATGAAACAATGTAACAAATTAAGATAAAAAACAAGGAAACTACTTTGGAACAAGCCAAGGTTTCAGAACGGGGGCCTCAGAACGGTTGTTGGTGAGATGGAACTTATATAGGATAGTATCTCCTAAGAGCCTGGAGATGTAACCGCTATTCACCTTTGAACTGGGATTGGATAGGTGCCTCTTGTTTGGATGGAAATTTCTCCTGTGATTTTTGGGTTCTTTTCCCTGGGAGAAGAAACTGGAGAAGGGGATCTGATCGGGATGAGGCTACGCTCAGGGGCTAGGCAGGTCTGATCGGGATAGGTGCCTCTTGTTTGCATTTGCTTCTACATATTTCTATTCGTGCTACATATTAGAATTCTGAGCATTAATAGAATATAAAAATAGAATATTCACTAAGTAATTAATTTTGTACTTGCAGATCTATACTCTTCTTGACTAAAACGTTTTCTACAGAATATGGCAGATTGGCAGCACAGACGAGGAGCTCATCGCCTTCCTCTCCCTCCCAAGGCGGTGCATCTGCGCATACAGGAGGAGCCGGACCGGCCGTTGCTTGGCACGTCCACTGGTCTCTGACCGATGATCTGGCCGCTTGTGACACGGCATCGCTTCCTCTGCCGTTCCTCAGGTAATTTTCAACTTGCTCGATTAGTTGAGGTTGACAACAATAGGACTTGTTCGGATTGGGAATCTTCTAGGAAAACTAATCACTTGTTGTTAGGAACTCCCATCGTTGACCTAGCCCCGATCCAACTGGTTCCTGGTAATACCTGTCGCTGTGTTGCGTCTGTGCTCTATTCTAGACAAGGAAAGGAAGTATGGCTTTATTGTTTTGACTCACCTTCTGGTAGTACCTGATGTTGTATCTAGTCACGTGTGATCTGTTCTAGGCAAGGGTTGTTGTGTAAAATACTTTGGTTCACCGTTACAGAAAGCACATAGTTCTTCTCATGTCCGCGCTTAGTTTTTCACTTTTCATGTTGAACTGTGCTGACACACACTTTTAAATTGCTCAGCTAGTTTGGAAACATGGTATGGCTTCGCCATTCAGTGGTACATCCACAAGTGGCCTCTTACCTTCTCCATCACGTGTTACTAATACTTCTGTTAGCTAGTAAAGAACTGTTATGTTGTCAGGACATGATTTTTTTATGCTCTATCAGTGTTTAATTGTTGTTGTTTGCTGCGATATGATATTTAGCTCCAGCGAATGGAAAATGAATAGCAATAGCTTGTGGTTTGAGTATGGTTTTAGAAGTTGCAATTATTCTTGGGAGTAACATGTGCCTCTTGCCTCCGCCTTCATGATGAACTTAGTTTGTTCCAGTGCATTATCTCGTTTCATATGTTGTCTTTACAAGAATTGACATACTCCAGTCTAGGTCCAGATTTGAATGTAGATACATCTCAAGCTCACTATATGTGTTATGTTGCTCAAATGCAGATGTATCTCAAGCTGAAGTGTTGTTACCGCAGTTGGCAGTGCTGGGACAACGGGATTGCCTACATCTCGCCGACACCGAGGGCACAATCTGCACCGTCACACAAGAATCAGTCCTCAGTGGCTCCACCTTCCTGTCTCTCCCATTGTAAGTTCGGCTCTCCATTCCTCGAGACATTCCCTACTTTTGCCAACCGCTAGTTGTGTGACCAAAATGGCTGGCTCTTCGTAGTTGTGCTTGGTTAGATCAACTGTTTTGTCTATTATTTTCGTTGGATTAGCTATGTCACTTGTTTATGAATGACCACTACTATTCCTGCTGAACATCAAATGCTATTAAATATCAATGAAATGTTCAATGGACAATTGCTCATTCTGGTGAAAGATTCGGTATTGCCAAATTCTTGTGAGCACATAGGTCGTGAATGTATTCTAGATAGTATTTTTCAATTTAGGATGAACATAAACTGAACATTTTTTAATGCTTTCTTACTCCTTTTTATTTTTGTGAATAGTTTCATAGGCTAATATGGAGGCCTTTATTGAGATGATCAAGACAGCAGGTTCTGGATGATATCATTGAAGCTTAGATGGAAGAAGCGCCCTGTGCAACTCTGTTTTGTGAACTGAATTTTATTTTGATGTAAATAAGTGCACATAGTATCGCCATTCGAAAGTTTGGTTCATTTTGTATGCTGTGATAAGAATATTTTAGTAATATTGAGCATGACTCGGTGACTGAATCTGCAATGTTCTGTATCAAATGCTGTAACAAGGCCATGGCCCATTCTTAGTGTTGGATCGGAAGGATATTTTGTTGGAAATTGAATAACAAAAAAGGCTGAAATCTGAAAAGAAAATGGTAGTTCCAAATAATAAAAGGATTGTAAAAAGGCCATGGCCCAAATAATACTGTGAATAAAAGGCTGAAAATTATAAAAAAGGATCGTATAAAGGTAAAGGCTGAATTATTGGGCTTGGCCCATATAAGTGACTGAACTGGATTGGGCCGAATTCACACTACGACGATTTTATTTCGTCACAATTTTGCCACGTAGGATCTGAGATGGCCTGGCTAGATGGGCCATGACGATATTAGATCGTCATATATGTTATGACGATCCAATATCGTCATAGACGATTATGACGATTTTACCAAAAACATCGTTATAGTTCATTTGTGACGCCCAACTTTCGACAATCTCAAAATCGTCATAGAATCGTCATAAATGGACTATTATGACGATTTTGTGACGAAAATGGAGGGTCATATATAGCCAGATTCCTTGTAATGTGAGCCAAAGCGCCACATAGTTCTTTCAGGGAAAAGAAACATCGTGGGAGTGGATGACAAGATAGATATGTCAGAAGATTATAATAAGTTTCATGAAATCCCGCCCTTCAAAGTGAAAACTGACCCAAGCCTCCTGTTAAATGATGAAGATTCTCCATGGCTACGACGCAGAAGAAAAAATAACACTAGATAGGGATGTTGGTGTAGTATATTAAACCTTTTATGTAATCATATTATGAATCATATTGTCGCCGAGTCGAATACGAGGATGCGGGATGGGCATCCTAAAGTAGGCAGCGAGGAATGTGTGTATGTGTGGGTGGCCATGACGATCGCACTATAAATAGAGGGAAAGGGCGGGGCAGGATGGGCCAGGCAGCACCAATAATAGGGGTTGAACCTTTAGTCCCGGTTGGAGAAACCAACAGCGACTGAAGGGATTGCGGTAGGCTGGGCCAGGCAGCACTAATAATAGGGGTTGAACCTTTAGTCCCGGTTGGAGAAACCAACCGCGACTGAAGGGATTGCGGCAGGCTGGGCCAGGCAGCACTAATAATAGGGGTTGAACCTTTAGTCCCGGTTGGAGACACCAACCGGGACAAAACACGAGTGAGCACTAATAATAGGGGTGAGTGTCGACACTATGCCAAGATGCTTGTACTATAAATAGGACAGTCCTCCAGCCAGTTTGAGGCATCTCCAAGATCGATGGTTTGCGAAAGCAGGGACACCACTACGGCCCTTGGGGAGATGCCGCCGAGCCCAGCCTCCCAGATCTCCAAGAAACTGGTCATAGAGGCACTCCCTAATATGTGAAATTAGGTTAGCTCCTAGGCATATTGATCTAGTTAGAGAAGTTACAAGCTGCAAGATGGTCGTCGAGAGCAGGGAAACCACTACGGCCAGGGAGATGCGCCGAGCCAGTCCTCCGGCATCTCCAAGAAACTGGTCATAGAGGCACTCCCTAATATGTCACCGCACGTGTTTGGAGATCAGATCTTCATGGTAAGTACGAATCGGGACAACATCTTCATAGTTTGGGAAAGTCGTAGTACGAATCGGAACTAAAGGCCCCCCTTTAGTTCCGGTCCAACCATAAAACGGGACTAACACTCAAGACATTTATTAATATTTAAAACTAAGACTACGGAATCGGGACTAAAGGCCCCCTTTAGTCCCGGTCCAGCCACAAACCGTGACTAACACTCAATACATTTATTAATATTAAAAACTGGGACAAACTGGGACTAGCTAACACTCAGGACTAAATCCGCCCCCTTTATTCATAATCATGCGTAGTCCTATCGTACACTGCTTCAGGGTCTTGTTTGTCATTGTCATCATCATCGTCATCGGCACCTGCCACTCCAGGGATCCTGAGCCCAGCCATGGCATATACTGGGGGCACCTGCCACTCCGGCCTCGGATTCACGGCAGGCGGGTGGACTTGTGGGCACAGCAGGCGAGGATGGTTTCCCCCGGCGATGTAGTGCATCACGCCGATGATTGTACGGTTTGCCCACCAGAGACGGCGGCCGACTTCATTGTGGTTCACCGGGGTAGGGCCATCACCATCATACCCGGCGAGCTCCCTTTCCCGCAGGTTAGCGAAGAAGGCATTCCAGGTGTCGTAGTTGTCGGGATCCCACTGGGGATCCATCCGTCGATCTGGCGTGAGCTCGTGGTAGAAGTGGTTCGTGATGGCTGCCTGTTGGGCGGAGTCTTGAGGCACAGGAGGGACAGGAACACCTCCAGTGCTCCGCATCCAGCCGGCGGGCAGCCAGTAGCGTGGTGGGCAAGGGTAGCTTGAGGCACACAGCGCCTCAGTCTCCTCGAGGGTCAGAATGGCCTAGTAGGCGCTGTCCATTTCTGTGAGAGAGGAAGGTGTGGATGTGTGCATAACCATGGCGCGGTCGGCCTATATATAGATGGAAAGGGCAGGAAAACATGGCGGGAAGTGGTGGGAAATGGCGGGAAATATCTTTAGTCCCTGTTAGTGGCTACAACCGGGACTAAAAGCTCGGTTCAGAGGAAAGGGCGGAAAAACTTGGCGAGAAGCGGTGAGAAATGGCGGAAAATATCTTTAGTCCCTGTTAATGCAAAAAATATGCAAACAATAATAGTTAATGCATTTTTAAATTGATAATGGCAAAATGGTTAATAATTTGACTATTTAAAATAATTATTTGATAAAACATAAAATGTATTTGGATTAATTATTAAAATTCAAGAACTTTCCATCTTGAAAGTTTTGTCAAATTCAAAAATATGTAAAAAATAATAGTTAATGCATTTTTAAATTGATAATGGCAAAAGGTTAATAATTTGACTATTTATAATAATTATTTTATAAAACAGAAAATGGATTTCGATTAATTATTATAATTCAAGAACTTTTCATGTTGAAAGTTTTTTCATATTCAAAAATATGAAAAAAATAATAGTTAATGCATTTTTAAATTGATAATGGCAAAATGGTTAGTAATTTGACTATTTAAATCATTATTTGATAAAACAGAAAATGGATTTGGATTAATTATTGAAATTCAAGAACTTCTTATGTTGAAAGTTTTGTGAAAATCAAAAGTATGCAAAAAAAATATAATTTAAATGTTTTAAATGATATATTTGAAAATTTGAAAAAAAAAACACAGCGTGCTAGATTTTTGGCCCAGCGCGCGCAAATTTGGGCCTTTATTCCCAGCCCAGTTTACCAGCCGGGACTAAAAGTCTGGCCCCAGTGCGCGAAAACGAAACGCCCCCGCCCTTTAGTCCCGGTGCGTGGCACCAGCCGGGACTAAAGGGGGGTCTCTAGTCCCGGCTCGTGCCACGGACCGACACTAGAGGGGGTATAAAACGAGCCCTTCTCCCCCGGTGCGTTCCACGCACCGGGAGAAGTGGAGCCAGCAGACACCGACGACGCCGCTGACTCCCACGATTTCTTGACGAAGGCGCGCCTCCCACCGCCTCCTCTAGCGCAGCCGCCACCGCCGCCAACCACTAGCGCCCCTCCCGCCGCCATCGCCGCGCCCTTGCCGACCAAGCCCACGCCCGCGCCAGCGCCACCGCCACCGCCGGCCGCCAATGCCGATGAGGATTTTGTTATTTGTTAATTAGTTTAGGATTTTGTTAATTATTTGTTAATTAGTTTAGGATTTTGGTATTTATATTAGTGTATATATTTAGTTTAGGATTTTGTTATATTAGTGTATATATTTAGCTTAGAATTTTTTTAGTTTAGGATTTTGTTATATAGTATATATATTTAGGATTAATTAGGATTTGTTAGGGTATGAGATTTATAATATTGTAATTTATGTTTATAATAGGGTTTAGGGTGGTGGTTCTCGCGGGAAGCCACTTAGTGTTAGGGTTTAGGGTGTTAGTTCTCGCAGGAAGCCGCTTAGTGTTAGGGTTTAGGGTGGTGGTTCTCGCGGGAAGCCGCTTAGTCGCCCGCCTCTCCCGCGGCCACGATCACCGGCCACCACCACCACACCTCCGGGTTTAGGGTTTAGGGGTGGTGACCGGAGTTAGCGTTAGGGTGGTGGTTCTCGCGGGAAGCCGCTTAGTCGCCCGCCTCTCCCGCGTCCACCATCACCGGCCACCGCCACCGCACCTCCGGGTTTAGGGTTTAGGGGTGGTGACCGGAGTTAGAGTTAGGGTGGTGGTTCTCGCGGGAAGCTGCTTAGTCGTCTGCCTCTTCCGCGATCACCATCACCGGCCACCTCCACTGCACCTCCGGGTTTAGGTTTTATTTGTTAAGTTCAAATAAATATTGTGTGCATTTTGCAAGAACTATGGACCCACCTAGTCCAGTCCGCAGAGACCTAGATTTGGAACACTTGCTCGAGGATATGATTCACGATGCTGATGAGGGATCTCCCACGAGGTATCTGAACTCATCCGGTGAGGAATAGGAGACCAACAGACAAGAGGAAGAAGCCCATGGACGCATAACGCAGACCAACGAGGTATATATATATATATGATGTCCGATGATCGTCACTAGATGTACCTAGTTGTATATATATGATGTTGACGAATGTTTCTTCTCTTAGTCCTCTATATCGAGCAAGAAAACCAAGCGCGGCCCAGCCAAAAAGTTGCCCCAGGGTACTGTTTGAAATTACAGAGGTTTCAGGAGACGGCGAACCATTGGAAACAAAACAAATATTTGTACAACAATGCGGAGTTATTGCTAGAGATCGCACCCCGATCACTGTTCAGGAGTGGAATAAGCCCAAAGAGGAGGAATGGAGTGATGTGTATATCGACGATAGGTTCAAAGAGTAACTATTTACTGACCTAATGGCACATTTCAAGATGCCAGAATGTGACACTGATGACGAGACCGATGAAATGAGAAAGAAAGTCAAGCAGTTTGCACTGAAGAAGATGGCTGAACTATTCAAGAACTGGAAGAAGTCATTATGGCAATAGTACCAGAAGGACAAGAAAACTCCATTATTCGAAGTCTATCTATCGAAGCAGCAGCCTTACTGGGATGCATTTGTGGAGTATAGGAAAACAGGAGTTGCTACGGAAAAGTCAGAAAAAACATGATAAATGCTACGAAGAAGAAATATCACCATAACATGGGGCCAGGGGGCTACGCGGTTCCCATGCCTAAGTGGGATGCAAAAGAGAAAGAGCTTCATGATAAAGGGATCATTCCATAACTGATTCACGAAGAATGGGATTTGAGGGAAAGAAATTGGTTCCTTGGGCATGGGAGTACATATGACAAACTTACAGGGGACCTTGTTTGCAGTGACGGGATAAATGTACCCAGGACTGCATGGATAAAAGTGGTGAAAGATATTAAAGATGGAATAAAACAGTTTCATCCTGATAGAGAGAAAGACTTGTTGAGCTTGGTCCTCGGGAATCGCGAACATACAGGACGAGTCTGAGGCGTTGACGGAAGTTTCACATGAGAGACTGGGTTTCCTAAGGACCAAGGTACCTATAGAAGCCGAGCAAGAGCAAAGCAACAACGGGAGGAGGAGTCAGACAAGTTCAACCAACTGCTAGGAAGACTTGACAAGCAGCAGCAGCAGCAGATCGACGAACTTAGAGGAATGGCGTGCTTGCAGCAAGTTCCTCCACTCGATATTACCGCCAACCCATCTCAGCGGAGAAGCAGCGTCGCTGAATCGGAGGTCCCGTATAATGATGCATCCTATACAGATGGCGGTCTCGGCTACCCCGTGGATTGAATTAAGGAGCAGATACCTTTTAAGCTCCATATTAAATTGAAGAACGTATCTGTGAAGGTGGCGGTCGGATCGGCTTTGCCTTGTCCGCCTAACGCACGTTGGCATGGACGTGAGATTCCAGCTGGCTATGCTAAAGTTGGGGTGGATCTAATCGTAATGGAGTGGGAGTCAATGGATCTTGACATCCCTGGACCTGAAGGTGAGATCACACTCGGAGAAGTACTTGGTGGGATCATTCTATGGGAAAAGAACAACATACGGTTTCCAGGCCCCAAGGATAACACTACCGCCTCCAAGTCTTCGCAGGTCTCCTTCACCTCCACATCCACCTCCATCACCTCCAAGAATCCCACCCCATGATTACTACGACCACCACATCCCGAGTCCATCTCGATCTCCGCCGCAGGCTCAGCAGCCTTCGCGGCCCGCTAAGGACAATAAGCGGAAGCGTGCTCCGTCAGTGAGTACTAAAGGACGCGGCAGCCCAAAACAGAAAATGTCACCCCTCCCAACAGTGCCTCATAAGAATCTTCCCATCAGACTTTACGATCGTACTGATGTGGCATCTGCAGCGATAGCAAAGGCCGAAGTGGCGGCACATTTTGAGAAGAAAAAACCCGAGCCCGCTCCGGTATACACCGAGAAGCAAAAGGCATATGCACTTGATTTTCTGAACACAAAATCGCAATATGAGTTGCACCATAAGCCAGATGACTATCTACACACACTTCAGAAAGAAGTGGCGAAGAGAAAATCAAGCAAATCAAGTGCAAGTGGTAAAAAAACAGCAAGCACAGGTGCAAGCGGGACCAAAACTGGAATCAGTAAAAAATTAGACGTTCCCCTTCTCGAACAACAGGCCAAAAAACCGATCGTGCCCCTCAAGGTTGTTTCAGAAAATGTTCCTTTTCTCGCACAACATCCACTAGATATGACAGTAGTTGTGGAGTTGGCGGCCAGTATGAAAATTAGTCATGATGAACTATTAGGCGCCCAACTCGACCTTCTACCCAAGATGCCAATAGCCCCTAGATATGTAGAACGTGAGGATTTGGTCAGAAAAGAGAGGCTGAAAGAACCGCCAACAAAAATGCGGAATCTCCATCAATGGTACTCGGCTGTCATAAAGCAAGGGATAATAATGATCGTAGCCAATGTCCCACATGAGTACTTCTTCAGACCCAAAGAGATCCATATTGAGTTTCCAGAACTGTTCCAGGTATACCATCTCGACTCCATGGACAAATCCATCCTCAGCTGCTATTGTCTGTAAGTTGTTGAATTCATTGTCTACATGTTCGGTTTTTCAGTTGTTCAGTTTAGAACATGTAATTATCCTTATTATGCAGGATGAAGATGCTGGAATGTAAAAGAAAAAGAATCTATAATATTGGGTTCATTGACCAAGATAACGTGCATATAGCCACACTAAGGGATAACCCCGAGGAGACGGAGGAAAACATTCTAAGGTTTCTATTGGAGCAAAATTTCACTGACCACATACTGTTTCCTTACAATTTCAGGTGAGGGTCTTACTCTGTTGTACACATTCACTTTTGATTAGTCGATGCTAATAAGTGTAACTGATGAGTTACTGATATATATATATATATATATATAAATGTTTTCATCTTCCACTGTGTTCTGCTAGACATTCAACATGATAAGGGAAGACTTGATGTCATGGACCCATCAAAGAGAAACCTGGAAGATTTCCGCAGCATGCAGGACACGCTCCAGAAGTAAGTTTCGCGCTATATCGGTCTCTTTCGTTGATTTCCTGAGATATCAGGTAATGAATAACTCATTCATTCATTTTCTTTGTCGGGCAGGGTTTGGATCCGCTTCAAGCGCGAGGTTACGGGTGTATTTAGTGAGCAGCTGACGTTTAAGGCGGTCTCGGTAAGTAGCACGTGATATGTCCACGCATCTCTTTACTTCTAGTTTCAATACAATAATGATGCTCTAGATTATTATTTTAATTGAATTCTACTCTCATAAAGTGCGTGAGGAAGCCACGGGGGTCGAATCTATGTGAATTCTACGTATGCGAGTTCATTCGCACGTTTACCACCGAATACAATGATTGTAGAGTCGATGTTAGAAATGCATTCACACCATCATTTTATTACTGTCACCTTTTGTTATCATGATTAATATTCATATTGATCTCCTTTTTCTTATATATAGTTAGAGAGAATGCGGGATCAACTACTTGTTGGGGATATTCTATATGGGTATCCTAATAGCATGTCTCTTATCTGACTAACCCGGGTGGACCATAGTCGGTAGCATGGCCTATGGCCTGCTGGGCGGCCCAGTTAGGTGGATCCAGAAGGGAGGCCCATGCCTGATAAAGGAAGGCTATGGTGGAGTCACCAGCGTACCCGGAGCCTTGGAGTGCAAGATACACAAGACTAGTAATAGACGGTGTAGGACTCTGTAACCTGTCCGGCTAGGACTTTTCCCTGTAACCCTAGGATCTGGTGACTGTATAAGTCGGGCCTATGGGAGCCTTTAGGGCATCAATTCAGACAACCTCGCACAGCGAACCTATCTCTGTAACTCGGCGTATTGCCCTTATAGTGATTTATAGTAGGAGTAGGATTCCGCCACCGTTGTGGGATCTGAACCTGGGTAAGCTGTGTTACCTCATACCCGTCAACTGTCCACCTTACCCCACGTCTCTAAACACGCACTGTGAGGACCCCTCCATGGCGTACGCGTCGGCAATACCACGACAGTTGGCGCCCACCGTGGGGCAAGAGGCGCTTTAGGCTCTTCAGCGCGCGAGGACCAAGATCTTCGCGGGAATCGGCGAAACCGTAGCCATCGGTCGCGTTCTCTTCTCTGGCAACGTTCCGATCATCCCTCCCGACGAGTTCTGGATCCCGGCGAAGACGAACCCTATGCGGTGTTCGATCGTTCCTATCAGAAACATCCACCTCTTCATCGGCAAAACCGACTCGGGCACTAGTTCCCTGGGAGTCGGAGGAGCATCAAGACCCGCACGGACCGCCTACGGGAAGGATACGTTCGCGGAAGGATCCATGTCGGATCTCTCTTCGGAGTTTGCTGACAAAGATCTGAAAGCATCAAGACCCGCACGGACCGCCTACAGGCAGGATACGGTCGCGGAAGGATCAATGTCGGATCTCTTTTTGGAGTTTGTCGACAAAGATCGGAAAAATTTAAGGCCCACCCAAACCGCCCCTGTGCAGGATATAAAGGTGGAAGATCACTGCAAATCCGCCGGCTTCGTCCGTGCGTCTGGACAGCAGAGATCCAAGTTCGTCGGCGTGGTTACCATCTTCAATATGGCGCGCTGCATTCAGAGAGAGGGAGAAAACCCCCGTGATTACCTGGCCAGGTGGCTCCGTATACGAGCCGACCTAGCCCACTACCCCGATGATAACGCTCTGTATCACTTCGTGGAAGGACTGGACCGTGGAACGCTTCTCCGACATTCTTTAAGATGGCGGCAGGCAACAGGACGCCTTACCCTCGAAGAGATGGTGAGCACCATCAACAGATACGCGGAAGCTGACGCGGCAGCCCAGATGGAGCTTGCGCTCAGAGACGAAGAACCTCCGGTTCAGCAGCCGCCACCACCGCCTCCCGCCGCCATCGTCGCAGCAGCACCACCACCTCCAGTCATCTTCGAGCCCGTTGCACCTCCACCGCCCGTCATCGATGAAGTCCTGGCACCCTCCGACTCTGTCATTGACGCGCTTTATGCTGACTTCAGTGCAGATTCAGAGGAGAGAGACTTCAGTCCAGAAGAGCTAGACTCCGCTAGGCAGGAGATAGAGGAGGAGTACTCGTGCGGCGAGCAAGCCAACAACGCCGTCACATCCTGAGGGGTGTTCGTCACCATTGGGACGGCGATGGATGAAGATCAACCCGGACAAGCTCCGCCTACGGTGCTGGAAAAGGGGAAGGGGACACTTATTGCGGCTGACGATGATCGCGCAAAATTCATGCCTCCTCCGCCTAACCCAGTGCAGCAGCCACAGGAACTCGGCACCGGCCCGAGCAACATCAACACCGCAAACTTGCCGCCTCCAGCATCCACGTCTGCAGCAGCCCAAGTTACTCTAGCTGAGAGAGTGATGTACGATAATCTCCTCATCGAGCCACTGACCGTTGCTCATATCCCGAACGTGACCCAGCTTGATGAGAAGCGCCAGCAGCTGCTGGAGGAGGCGCAAGCCATCTCGGAGCAAGGCTCTAAGCTAGATCGAGATCTGGTCAACGCACAGAAGTCCATAGAAAAAGCTAGAGCAATGGAGGCTGAGTACAAGACTCTGCTACAGCAGCAGAAGGCTAAGAAAGCTCCGGCTCGCGTCATCAATGATACTGGCGTATGGCGCAACCTAGGATGGGCTCCCTCTAAGCCGGCACATGCCAAGACATACATTAACAGTGAAGGCAAGCAGGTGATGCCCACCCCACTACTTAACCTCGCCGTCGCCAAGACCCTTCTGGAGCAGGATAGATCGCCTGAGGCAGTGGAACAGGTCTACGACCTAGTGGCCAAGGCGGTGAAGCAGCAGGAAAAGGCCACCTCTCATAGGCTTGAGTCTAACCCAGTGCTTTGCCAGTCTAGCCAGTACAAACCGCCAAGGGACAGATCTCCTCTTGATGTCGGGTCCCATACGGGTTCATCAGAACGAAGATGGAGGGATGCACGCAACAGGAAGGATGCTATCCCAATATCCTCTGACCACGGAGAAAAGGACCGACCTCGTCGCCCATCGCCACCGCCCCGATCTCCCTGACATCGCGAAGATTACAAACCTCACCATCGTACGGATATGCCCCCACCAAAGCAGTGTGGCATCGTCATCCGCGACAACGCGGAGCAGGCCCGTCATGATGGAGAGCGCAACCAAGGACATAAGAGAAGGTCGCGACATGACCCTCCGCGTCCGACAAGCAACCGTGACAGGCGTGAGGCGTCGCACGAGGGTAACAGCAAGAAGGCTAACCCACCGCCACCTCCGCCTCCTTCACCACCAAGCAGTCACCATGACGGAGGAGGCCCGCGTCATTCACGAAGCCCATCCCCTGTTGACAAGAAGAAGAAGAACCCGGAGACATACGATGCGCGTTCGCGGATCGATAAGATCCACGAGGCCCGGGAAGGACCATACCAGGGACCATGTTGCTTTGGACCTGCAATATGGTCCGCAAATTACCCCAAAGGCTTCCGGATTTACAAGACCATCAAGCCCTATGACGGCACCGCCAAGCCAGCCACATGGTTGCAGGACTACGACAACGCGGTGGAGATTGCCGGAGGCAACCCCAACGTCACGGTCAAGTACCTCCCATTAATATTGGCGGGTACGGCCCATCAATGGATCGACGACTTGCCGGAGAAATCTATCTACAACTGGTTGGACATGCAAGAAGCGTTCACCATGAACTTTGAGGGTACATACAAGCGTCCCTGCACTGTGGGCGATCTACAGCGGTGCGTGCAAGAGAAAGACGAGACATCTTGCGCCTACCTCTTCCACTGGCTGGACATGAAGAATTCCTGCGCAGGAGTGCACGCTCAGACCGCCATGGCCACCTTCATCGATGGGTTGGAAAGGGGCACGTTGCTCCGACATAAGCTGAAGCGCTTGGAGGACAATCACCATCTTGACTTGAACCAGATGATTCGGTTGGCCAGTGAGTTCACAGCTGCCGACGACGATGCTCGTGGCTCCTTGCCGGCAACGGCCGTTCCAACTCAAGCTCGGAGGAACAGCATGTAACACCCTCAGAATCGGACCTATGCAAGTTTGAGCAAAATTCACCAAACCCGCATAGAAACGATTCAAAGGTGCCCACCAGGCACTTTCGTGCGGGTGGAAAGCAAAGTAATAACATTACACAACAGTCCTCGATGGGACCCACAGAACAGATATATATACAGAGGCGACTCGATGAGTCAAGAATACAGATATAATATACAAAGATCCAAATCACCTTGAAAGCGATAGAGCGTCCAGCTACGGACAAGATGCAAATGGGGCTAAGAGCCCTGAAGAATAACCAATAGCGTCCATAACCCTGCCCAGGCCAAGCCGGAAGGGTAACCCTGCTAACGACGTCGATCTCAAACCTGCTTAAACAAAAGGGGTGCCGACAAAGGGCAAAGAAAAAAGAAGGAGCGTCGATCGAGGCGAAGACACAGCGAGGCTAGAATTGGCGGTCCTACTACATGGGTATGGTGGATCAAGCGGCAAAGATGCACTAAACAACCTATAGAGACTCGATACAACTGGCAGTTATCAGAGAGGGGTGAGAATGACCTATCCGGATCCAACCTGGAGCTAACACCAAACAAACCCATCCTGGTGTTTCCCCCTCGAGACCAATCGAGGAAGTCAACCGAGGAACTCACACCGTTGGCAGTTTTAGTTATTCGGTTATCGTTGCAGCAATTACTAGTCAGGTATAGATAATCATCCTGATAAAGTAAGCAGTGGGCCCTTTTAGTTAATCATTCCGTTGTAGTTGCAGCAATTACTAATCAGATACAGATGGCATGATGTAATCCCGAAACCCAGCAGTTGTTGGTACTTTTATTCAGCCATTTCGTTGTAGTTGCAATACTTACTAGTCAGGTACAATGGTCGCAAGCGACAATCCAAACAAGCAATTGTGGGCAGTATTAATTAGCCATTCCATTATAGTGAAGCTGATTACTAGTCATTATAAGTCAAATTTATAGCAATAAACTTTAGTTATGCTTGTCTATGATCGAGAATCGTGCTCCAAGTCGTCCATATCCATGGACACGGCTTTGAGAAAGTTTTACCGGCGGGTGCACCAATAGCAACACACGCCGATCAACCTCGGAAAAACAAAAACAAAACCCAACGAGGCTTTCACTTGAACAATCACAGATTCAGAAATATTTGAGGCCACCTTGGAGTACACCATAGCAAGTAAGCAAGCTTGAGACGGACTCAAGGTTGTGGGGACGGTGAACGATCGGGAACCCAAAGCTTGGGCTTATCGACACATCATGAATCGTGCCACTATCCTAAACAGATGCAGTGTGCTATCGCACAATTTAAATCTGAAAGTAGCATGGCATAAGTACAGGATCGTAAATAAAACCTCAAACTAGTTTGTGGCCCCAAGAAATAAGACTGAATCAAGCTCGCTCGGGGGTCCCATATACCTCCGGATGTGGATAGCGCGATAAATCAAGGAACAGTATCAAGTACTGGGTCTTACGGGACACAAGTGGGCGTTCGAAACCAAATATTTTCTATCACCCGATGCCTCTGCTTATTTCAATTTTAGTTGTTAAACAGAAATTAAAGTGTCGATAAGTAAAACTAGAATCATCTCCAACATCAACATGCGGCAATACATCAAAGCGTGGCATATGACGACACACATCAGACTTGAGCAAGCAACTACGACGCATAAGTCCAACTATCTACCAAACAACGGTAATAGGGTGTGTCCAAGGCAATATAGGGCTGCACGGTTGATCACAGTACGAAACTAAAGCATCGCAACACGTATAGCAATAGATCAACAGGAGGAAGTAAATACTATAAAAGTAAGATAGGTAGAAAGGGAGATGCTACTTTGAAAACATTGTCGAAGGGTTCATCCGAAGATCGGGGCGAAGCTCACATCAACTCAACGGCCTTATCCGCGAAGAAGCAAAACACTAGAAGAAACACCGAATGCAATATTTAATACACGGCAGAAGACCGGCATGATGCATGTATGATGTATGGCATGGCAAAGATGCGAAGCAATTAGGCCATATTAAGCGGAACCGGGGTCCCGACAATTAATTAGGTGGTGCATGTTGTTTAGCTACCCCGCAATTAGATGTTGTTTAACATGGCCAAAATATAGCACCGGTTCGCTACATCAATTTAAATGAGGCCAATATGAGACTAGATTTGCCCGCATATGGGCCCCATATTTAATTATTAGGTGAATCGGCATAAGGCCCCCAAACCACATGATATGCATGCGAGATGAATGATTTGATGTGCAACAATTGTATTATATTATGAAATTAGGGTTTCGGGAAGAGATTCACACATTGAGGGGTCTCGACGGACTTGGGGTTCCGGGGTTCGGGGTTCGGGGTCGGTCTCGGGGTCCAGGGTTCGACGGAACGTTCTCGGGCTCCGGGGTTAGGGTCTCGGATCGGGGTAGTTCTTGTCGCATCGGGGTCTCGGTCGTGTCGACGGTCGTGGCGTTCAGGGGGAAGTTCTCGGTGTCCATGAGGTAGACCTTGTCGTGCCTTAGCGTAGATCTTGGGGGGGTCGGGGTTACACGGGTTCGGCTCGACAACCGGGCTCCGTGAACGGTTCTTGGTGAACTTGGTGTGTCGATGTGTGGTCTTAGGGTTCGTGTCGGCGCACTTGGTGTTCCGGGTTGGCGATCATGGCATTCCGTGGAGAAGATCTCGTCACTCCCGGAGATCTTGGGGTTCCTCTTGGTTTGCCGATGTCGATCTTGAGGTTCAGATGGGGTTCGGTCTCGGAAGCAGGGTCTCGACGCCTGAATCCGGAAACTTGGCGTCCGCGGTCTCCGGCCCGGTGTAGAGATACTTGGCGTTCCAGAACCACCGGATGACCTGGACTGATATAGTCCTCGCCTACAAAGGTTCGGGCTCCTTTATACGGGTCTTGTGCTTCGAGTGTCACTGAAGAGCTTGTCGAGAAGAACTCTGGGCACGAGAGCCACTGCCGAACTTGGTACGCACAGAGCACCTGCAGGGCCAGCATGCAACAAGTCCCACTACAGTGACACGGGCAGAGGGCCAGCACGGAGGGCGCGGGGTCCACCAGCGTGGGTCGCCATGGGTCGCTGGCGGTGCCAGTCGGGAATGGCGATTAGCGCCGGGTCGGGGCCGGGCAGCAGGCAGCCGAGGCCAGCGAACTGGCAGGCGCATGAGAGCGGCCGGCAGGGTGGAGGCAGCGGGGCATGTGGAGGCAGCAGCGGGCCAGGAGGAGGCGGCGCTGGCCGGGCGAGGCAGCTGTGGCGCGTGGCAGCCAGGCGAGGCAGCGAAGCCGTTGGAGGCAAGCGAGGCGGGCGAGGTGGGCCTTGGCGAGCAGGGGCTCGGGGCAGGGAAGGGTGGTGGCCGGAGGTGGCAGGGAGGACTGGTGGGGGACGGCGTCGGAGCGAGCGTGGCGGCGGGGCGCGGGCTCGGCCGGGGTCACTTGCGGGACGGCGAGGGAGGTTGATGGCGGGGTGCGGCGTAGAGAGCAGGCGCAGGCGGCGGAGCGGAGGAGAGGGGGGGAGGAGGTGGCCGGCGGCGGGGGCCCGTGGCCGGCGAAGAGGAGGAGAGAGGTTGGGGGGAGAGGATGCTCGCGCGTGGGGTGGGAGAGAGAGGTGGGAGCGGGGAGCGAGGTGGGCAGGTGTCGGTGGGGCCAGGGGACTGTGGTAGGGGAGTGGGGGTATGACGGGTGGGTCCCAGGGGCGCGTGGGGCCAGGCGGGGGACTGGGTCGGTCGCTGTGTGTGCGTGAGTGGCGTGCGGGGGTGAGGGAGTGTGGTTCTGGGGTGGGGTGGGTTTGATCAGGGTGACGTGGCAGATTTTAATTGGGGGGGGGGAGAGGGGAGTTGAGGTGGCGGGCTGCTACTGGGTGGAGTGATGTGGAGGGGGAGAGAGGGTAGATTAGTTGGTAGGTTTAGGATTTTGTTGGGGGTGTCCAGGTGGACCGTTTTAAAAACCTGGGGGTGGTCGTTCGGGTCGAACCGGCCCGTCCGACTGCCCCCGCTAAAAATAATATAAATTTTATTTGTTTTAAACGGGCCATAAGCAATCCGATAGCGGCCAAAACAAAATAATCCGAGCCGGGTTTGATATTTGATTTAAGTTGGGGCGTTTTAGAAAACAAAGCGGGCGTTGCGAAAATAGTTTTAGCAAACAATGCATGATGATGACGATGCAATGCACAAATTTAACGCGATTTTCTAGTAGTGGTTTTGCGGGATGCCACAATTCGACACCACTAACAATGGATCTCGCCCTCGAGATCCGCCTCATGGTACCGGAAGGAAGGTCGGCGATCTGATCCTTCGCACTTCGTGCAGCTCCTCGCGACACCACCAACAAGAGGTCGTTGTCCGTGATCGTCGAGAGAACACTCCGGAAAACAAAAGGTCGAAGGTAGAGGTATCAACAAATAAAGCCACCCCTAGCTCAGACAGAAGAGGGGAACCGAGGCATTCTCGTCCACTTCAATGTACAAAAGCGAATAGAAGGGGTAGTCGGCATGGGGGCCAATCCATCACGCACCCAAACTATTACTCCGCACAATCAGTAGAAAAGAGTACAACCATTCTCGGAATCAGACTGAAGATCTCTACAAGCGAGGTTTGGAACAAAGGAGTGATGCGAAATCTGCATCGGATCTGGCGTAGAGGATGTCGTCGCGTCAGAAAACACCGGAAGGAACAAACAAGGAATAAAGAATGGTTCCACGGAAGACGGATTCCTCAGGCATCTTGAACACCGGATAATAGATCACCGTTAGCAAAGAAGGAAGCGAAACCCTAAAGGTACGACGGAAACCCAACCACGAATTTCTGGACTCAAGAAAGAGAAGAGAGCGGATTCAAAACACGCAGAGGTGAGAGGAGAGCAGCGGAGGGGTGAGTAAAATCAGTCCTAACAGAACTATCCAACCGATTTTTGCAAAATAGTTTTGACACTCTACTTGGCCGTTAGCTAGGTTATCCTATAAAGGTTGGACTTGTGGGGTATCGTAGCTTCTGAGCTCGATACCACTCTGTAACACCTCGAATCGGACCTATGCAAGTTTGAGCAAAATTCACCAAACCGCATAGAAAGCGATTCAAAAGGGTACCAGCACTTTTAAATGTGGAAAGCAAAGTAATAACATTACACAGTCCTCGATGGGACCCACAGAGCAGATATATATCTGAGGCGACTCGATGAGTCAAGAATCTGAGATATAATATACAAAGATCCAAATCACCTTGAAAGCGATAGAGCGTCCAGCTACGGACAAGATGCAAATGGGGCTAAGAGCCGAAGAATAACCAATAGCGTCCATAACCACCTGAGCCAAGCGGAAGGGTAACCACCGCTAACGACGTCGATCTCAAACCTGCTTAAACAAAGGGTGCCGACAAGGGCAAAGAAAAAAAGAAGGGCGTCGATCTTGAGGCGATTACAGCGAGGCTAGAATTGGCGGTCCTCGCCTACATGGGTATGGTGGATCAAGCGGCGGCAAGATGCACTAAACAACCTATAGAGACTCGATACAACCTGGCGGTTATCGAGAGAGGGTGAGAATGACCTATCCGGATCCAACACGAGCTAACACCAAACAAACCCATCTGGTGTTTCCCCTCGAGACCAATCGAGGAAGTCAACCGAGGAACTCACAGTTGGCGCTTTTAGTTATTCGGTTATCGTTGCAGCAATTACTAGTCAGGTATAGATAATCATCCTGATAAAGTAAGCAGTGGGCCCTTTTAGTTAATCATTCAGTTGTAGTTGCGGCAATTACTAATCGAATCTGAGATGGCATGATGTAATCCCGAAACCAGCTTGTTGGTACTTTTATTCAGCCATTTCGTTGTAGTTGCAATACTTACTAGTCGGTACAATGGTGCATGGCGACAATCCAAACAAGCAATTGTGGGCAGTATTAATTAGCCATTCCATTATAGTGAAGCTGATTACTAGTCATTATAAGTCAAAATTATAGCAATAAACTTTAGTTATGCTTGTCTATGATCGAGATACTGTGCTCCAAGTCGTCCATATCCATGGACGGCTTTGAGAAAGTTTTACCCGGCCGGGTGCACCAATAGCAACACGCCGATCAACCTCGGAAAAACCAAAACAAAACCCACGAGGCTTTCACTACTAAACAATCACAGATTCAGAAATATTTCAGGGGCCACCTTGAGTACACCATAGCAAGTAAGCAAGCTTGAGACGGACTCAAGGTTGTGGGGACGGTGAACGATGGGAACCCAAAGCTGGGCTTGTCGACACATGGAATCGTGCCACTATCCTAAACAGTGCAGTGTGCTATCGCACAATTTAAATACTGAAAGTAGCATGGCATAAGTACAGGATTGTAAATAAAACCTCAAACTAGTTTGTGGCCCCAAGAAATAAGATGAATCAAGCTCGCTCGGGGGTCCCATATACCTCCGGATGTGGATAGGCGATAAATCAAGGCAGTATCAAGTACTCGGGGTCTTACGGGACACAAGTGGGCGTTCGGAAACCAAATATTTTCTATCACCCACCGATGCCTCTGCTTATTTCAATTTTAGTTGTTAAACAGAAATTAAAGTGTCGATAAGTAAAACTAGAATCATCTCCAACATCAACATGCGGCAATACATCAGCAACTGTGGCATATGACGACACACATCAGCACTTGAGCAAGCAACTACGACGCGCAAGTCCAACTATCTACCAAACAACAGGTAATAGGGTGTGTCCAAGGCAATATAGGGCTGCACGGTCGATCACAGGTACGGAAACTAAAGCATCGCAACACAGATAGCAATAGATCAACAGGAGGGAAGTAAATACTATAAAAGTAAGATAGGTAGAAAGGGGGAGATGCTCGCCTGAAAACATTGTCGAAGGGTTCATCCGAAGATCGGGGCGAAGCTCACATCAACTCAACGGCCTTATCCGCGAAGAAGCAAAACACTAGAAGAAACACCCAATGCAATATTTAATACACGGCAGAAGATCGGCATGATGCATGTATGATGTATGGCATGGCAAAGATGCGAAGCAATTAGGCCATATTAAGCGGAACCGGGGTCCCGACAATTAATTAGGTGGTGCATGTTGTTTAGCTACCCCGCAATTAGATGTTGTTTAACATGGCCAAAATATAGCACCGGTTCGCTACATCAATTTAAATGAGGCCAATATGAGACTAGATTTGCCCGCATATGGGCCCCATATTTAATTATTAGGTGAATCGGCATAAGGCCCCCAAACCACATGATATGCATGCGAGATGAATGATTTGATGTGCAAAAATTGTATTATATTATGAAATTAGGGTTTCGGGAAGAGATTCACACATTGAGGGGTCTCGACGGACTTGGGGTTCCGGGGTTCGGGGTTCGGGGTCGGTCTCGGGGTCCAGGGTTCGACGGAACGTTCTCGGGCTCCGGGGTTAGGTTCTCGGATCGGGGTAGTTCTTGTCGCATCGGGGTCTCGGTCGTGTCGACGGTCGTGGCGTTCAGGGGGAAGTTCTCGGTGTCCATGAGGTAGACCTTGTCGTGCCTTAGCGTAGATCTTGGGGGGTTCGGGGTTACACGGGTTCGGCTCGACAACCGGGCTCCGGGAACGGTTCTTGGTGAACTTGGTGTGTCGAGGTGTGGTCTTAGGGTTCGTGTCGGCGCACTTGGTGTTCCGGGTTGGCGATCATGGCGTTCCGTGGAGAAGATCTCGTCACTCCCGGAGATCTTGGGGTTCCTCTTGGTTTGCCGATGTCGATCTTGAGGTTCAGATGGGGTTCGGTCTCGGAAGCAGGGTCTCGACGCTTGAATCCGGAAACTTGGCGTCCGCGGTCTCCGGCCCGGTGTAGAGATACTTGGCGTTCCAGAACCACCGGATGACCTGGACTGATATAGTCCTCGCCTACAAAGGTTCGGGCTCCTTTATACGGGTCTTGTGCTTCGAGTGTCACTGAAGAGCTTGTCGAGAAGAACTCTGGGCACGAGCCACCGCCAACTTGGTACGCATGCAGCACTGCAGGCCAGCATGCAACAAGTCCCACTACAGTGACACGGGCAGAGGGCCAGCACGGAGGGCGCGGGGTCCACCAGCGGTCGGTGGGTCGCTCGCGGGCGGCGCTGTCGGTGCCAGGGTCGGGGCGGAGCCGCACGCGCGGCAGGTCGGGGCCGGGGCAGCGACGAGGCGGCAGGGCGGGCTGGAGCAGCGGCGCCGGAGGTTGCAGGCGCGCAGGGGCAGCAGGTGGAGGCGAGGCCGGGTCGGGCGGAGGGGCGGCGCCACGGAGCGGCCCGGGCGCGGGCTGCGGGAAGCGAGAGTCTTGCCGGGCAGGCGGTGGCCAGCGAGGTCGCGCGGCGACGGGCTGCGGGAGGCGACGCGAGGAGGCGCGGCCGCGGAGGAGCAGCGGCCGTTGGAGGACGGGCGGGCGGACGCGGGCGAGGGTGGAGGCGCGAGGGCAGGGCCTCGGGGCCGCGGAAGGGTGGTGGCGGAGGAGGAGCGGTGGGACGGCCGGAGCGAGCGTGGCGGGCGGGGCGCGGCTCGCCGGGGTCACTTAAGCCAGACGAGGAGGTTGATGGCGGTGCGTAGAGAGCAAAGGCCTGCGGAGCGGAGGAGAGGGGAGGAGGTGGCGTGGCGGGCCATGGCGAAGGAGGAGAGAGGTTGGGGAGAGGATGCTCAGCGTGGGGTGGGAGAGAGAGGTGAGGGAGCGAGGTGGGCAGTGTCGGTGGGGGCCAGGGACTGTGGTAGGGGAGTGGGGTATGGGGTGGGTCCAGGGCGTGGGGCCAGGCGGGGCTGGGCTGTGTGTCTGCGTGAGTGGCGTGCGGGGGTGAGGGAGTGTGGTTCTGGGGTGGGGTGGGTTTGATCAGGGTGACGTGGCAGATTTTAATTGGGGGGGGGAAGAGAGGGGAGTTGAGGTGGCGGGCTGCTACTGGGTGGAGTGATGTGGAGGGGGGAGAGAGGGTAGATTAGTTGGTAGGTTTAGGATTTTGTTGGGGGTGTCCAGGTGGACCGTTTTAAAAACCTGGGGGTGGTCGTTCGGGTCGAACCGGCCCGTCCGACTGCCCCCGCTAAAAATAATATAAATTTTATTTGTTTTAAACGGGCCATAAGCAATCCGATAGCGGCCAAAACAAAATAATCCGGAGCCCCGGGTTTGATATTTGATTTAAGTTGGGGCGTTTTAGAAAACAAAGCGGGCGTTGCGAAAATAGTTTTAGCAAACAATGCATGATGATGACGATGCAATGCACAAATTTAACGCGATTTTCTAGTAGTGGTTTTGCGGGATGCCACACAGCAGTACAAAGCGGAAGACCGCTCCATAAGAAAAGCAATCTACCGACATGGTCGCTATGACTTTTGCAGGACGAGGAGAGGATGGACAACGTGGCCGAGGAAGGGGAGCTGGTCATGGGCAGCAACGAGGAAGTGAAACCACCTCGGCGCCGCTCCGCGTTCCCCAAACCTAGGAGGAGTACCGCGATATGACATGCCTCGTACACCTCGACGTCAACGGAAAAAACACCCATACCAATCGACACTGCAAGTTCTTCAACGACCTCAAGGAAGACCCAGAGTCCGGCTACAAGCAAAGTCGGAAGAACAGACCGCGAGGCAAGGGCAAGGGAAAGAAGAAGGAGGAGAAATCCAAGGATTCAAGTGACATGGACGAGGACGTTGACCCCAAGCACGCCGCCAAGAGCGACGACAAAGGCAAGAACCCCTTCGCAAAGAAGGCCCCATTCTACCACACTTTCCTTGGCACGCCCACCGTCCGACAATAGAAGACCTCTCTGAGGATCCTAATGGCTACTCCCCCCCCAGTCCCCCATTACCTGCACTGGTCGGAGGTTCCAATAACTTGGTACAGGACGGACCACCCAGACCTTATACCCACGGAGAACCAGTATGCCATGGTCATCAACCCCTTGATTGACGGCGTGGAGTTCACCAAGTGTATGGTGGATAGTGGAAGCAGCATCAACATCATGTACCTGGATACACTGCAAAAGATGAACTTGACAGAGGCAAACTTAAGGCGGACCAACACCATCATCCACGGCGTAGTTCCTGGTCGGGAGGCTCGGTCCCTTGGGTGCATTACACTTCAGGTTGCCTTTGGCGATGTTAATAATTACAGTCAAGAGCGCATGACCTTCGAGGTGGTCCCCTTCAAGAGCGTGTACCACGTCATATTTGGCCGCGACATATTCCACACGTTCATGGCCAAGCCATGCTTCGTCTACAACAAGCTCAAGATACCCAGACCAAACGACTTCATCACAGTATCCGGAAGCTTTAGCAAGGCAAGGGACTACGAGATCAACGAAGCAGCCGTTGCAGAAGCTGTCCTCTGCTGCGAAGAATTCAAAGAGATCCAGAGCAAGGTCAATGACTCAGAGATGCCCGCATCGAAGAAGAAGATCTCCGACTCCGCTCCTGCGTTCAAGGCCTCCAAGGTCACCACCACTAGGACAAACCTGGATCCCAAATAGGAAAGCGCGCTCGTCGAGTTCCTCCATGAGAACAGGGACATCTTTGCCTGGAAACCTGTCGACATGAAATGTGTACCTAGGGAACTTGCCGAGCACAGCTTAAACATTGATCCAAAATGCAAACTAGTGAAACAACCTCTATGACGCTTTGGAGATGAGAAGTGATGCGCCATTGGCAAAGAGATAGCTAGGTTACTTAAGGCTAGATTTATCCGAGAAGTCCTTCACACCCAATGGGTGGCCAATCCTGTACTTGTCCCCAAAAAGGGAACCAATGAATTAAGAATGCTCCCTTCACGGATGGTGTGCGTTGATTACACCGGCTTGAACAAAGCATGTCCCAAAGATCCGTTTGCTTTGCCTCGCATTGACCAAGTCATTAACTCGACGGCTGGCTCGGAACTTTTGTGTTTTCTTGATGCATACTCAGGATACCACCAAATCAAGATGAGGAAGTCGGACCAACTGGCCACTTTGTTCACTACCCCGTATGGCACGTTTTACTATGTCACGATGCCCTTTGGGCTGAAAAACGCAGGTGCTACGTACCAGCGGACAATGCAGCATTGCCTTCATGACCAAATTGGTCGAAACGTTCACGCCTACGTGGACGATATTGCGGTGATGTCCAAAAATTCAAACGACTTAATCTCCGACTTAAAAGAAACCTTTGATAATCTCCGGAAATACAACATGATGCTTAACCCTAAGAAGTGCGTCTTCGGGGTTCCAGCCGGCAAACTGTTGGGCTTCATCATTTCCCAACGTGGAATCGAAGTCAACCCGGAGAAAATCAAGGCCATCTTGAACATAAATCGTCCGACATGCCTAAAGGACATTCAACGACTAACATGCTGTGTTGCAGCAATTAGTCGGTTCGTCAGCCGACTTGGAGAGAAGGCTCTGCCGCTGTACAAGTTGCTAAAGAAGGCGGACAAATTCACATGGACGGACGAAGTAGATGCAGCATTGAAGCAACTCAAGGTGATTCTTTCCTCAGCGCCCATCCTTGCAGCACCCGAGCCTGGAGAGCCCCTGTTAATTTACATGGCAGCAACCAACCGGGTTATCAGCATCATCGTCGTGGTAGAGCGGAAGGAACCAGGCTATGAGCACGGAGTTCAACGACCAGTTTACTATGTGAGCGAGGTCTTGACGTAGTATAAGCAGCGTTACCCGCACTACCAAAAGATAGCTTATGGAGTATTCCTTGCGTCTCGGAAGCTGAGGCATTACTTTCAGGAGCACCCAATCACAGTGGTGAGAAAGACTCCACTGTCCGACATCATCAATAACAGCGACGCTACAGGAAGGGTCGCGAAGTGGGGCATTTTACTTGTCTCCTTCGAGATCACCTACAAGAGACGCGACGCTATCAAGTCACAAGCCTTGGCGGATTTTGTTGGGATTGGACGGAGATGCCAGATGCTACTCCGTTGCCAGAACCAGAGTACTGGGTGATGCACTTTGACGAATCAAAGCTGCTCAACGGCTCGGGGGAGGGTGTATTGCTACGGTCACCAACAGGAGACAAGCTAAACTATGTTCTGTAGATCCACTTCGAGGCTACAAACAACATGGCGGAGTATGAAGCACTCATTCACGGACTACGTGTAGCCAAGGATATTGGCATCAAGCGCATAGTTTGCTGTGGAGATTCCGACTTGGTTGCCCAGCAGGTGGCTGGCACCAGGAATGCACGGAATCCTATGATGGCGGCATATCGAGACGAAGTGGACGAGATAGCCAAGAGCTTCTTGGGCTACGAAGTTAAGTATGTGCCTAGGGAACAAAACGAGTCGGCTGATCTGCTGTCTAAGCTAGGATCAGGGCGCAAGCGAATTCCGCCATGAGTTTTCCTAGAGCACCTGCGCACACCATCCGTGAAGGTAGCCGACATCGACAACCCGGATAGAGCTGACTCTTTCATCAACATGGTGACTAAGGTCCCTCCGGTTTGGAAAAAACCGTTCATGGAATATCTCGAACACGGAATTTTGCTCGATGACGAAGTCGAAAGACGGCAAATAGTACGACGAGGAAAGGGTTATACCATAATCAATGGGCAACTCTACAAAAGGAGCACTACTGGTGTATACCTAAAGTGTGTTTCCCAGCTAGAAGGTATGTAAATCATACGCGAAATCCATCTCAGAGATTGCAGCCACCACGCTGCTCCTCGATCGTTGGTCACGAAAGCCTTCCGGCAAGGATTCTACTGGCTGATCGCGAAGGCGGATGCCGACAAGCTGGTCGAGACTTGCATGGGATGCCAGTACTATGCCTTACAACCACATGTTCCTGCTGAAGAACTGCGAACAATACCAATAACTTGGCCGTTCGCAGTCTGGGGCTAGACATGGTGGGACCGTGGCAGACGGCACCTTGTGGGTTTACGCATCTGCTTGTAGCAGTTGAAAAATTCACTAAATGGATAGAAGCTAAACCCATTAGAAAGCTTGATGGGGCAACTTTCCTCAGGTTCGTCTGAGATCTAGTGGTGAGATTTGGTCTCCCACATAGCATTATCACCAACAATGGAAGCAATTTATCACTCGGAGAAGTGGAGGTATATTGCTGGGAGAAAGGCATCCGACTTGACCTTGCATCTGTGCCACACCCACAATCCAACGGTCAGGTTGAGCGAGCCAATGGATTAATTCTGCAGGGAATCAAGCCACATCTCGAGGCACCGCTACATAGAGCAGCTGGAGCCTGGGCGGAAGAATTGCCATCTGTGCTGTGGAGTTTATGAACTACACCCAATAGATCTACCGGCTACACCCCTTACTTCATGGTATATGGAGTAGAAGCCATCCTGCCCTCCGACATCCTCCATGATGCACCAAGAGTTGCCACCTACGAGCTGAAGAATCCAGACGCCTAGATGTGGACCTTCTCGAGGAGGAGCGCGTTTTGGCATGCCAAAGATCCGCCATCTACCAGCAGAAGCTACGCAGCTACCATAGTCGCCGTGTTCGGCATCGCTCATTTAAAGAGGGGGATTTGGTGCTCCGACTTAAGCAGAAGAAGTCACACAAATTATCCCCGCCATGGGAATGACCATTCATCATAAGCAAGGCGCTGCTCAATGGGTCTTACTAGTTGACAATCGTGAACTAAAGGATAGACCCAACGAGGATCATAAGCGTAAGCGACGTGACCCGGATGATGACGTCCTTTTTACACTTAGCATTTTTATCTAATTGTGTATCTCTTATATGATCAATGAAATAAATCTCTTTGGTTCACTCATATTTCTGAGTCTTTTACCTCCTTTAGTGTTCATTTTTGGATCATATAAAACCTTTATGCACAAGTTTTGCGTTTGCACTTGTGAAAATTCCGCCTACGGGCGTTAGCTTAAGTTTTCTGGTCTACATGTTCATTGTCATTTTTATGTGGATTCTGGAGTAGTGACTTTTGGCACTTATTGTCGGCGATTTTATGCTCAGGTTATTGACGGTGCCATTGGGCATCATCACCTAAGCGCATGGTTCCGACAACGAGTCTTCCGACTCACGAAAAGTCAAGCATAAGAACCAAAGTAATGGATAAGCCAGCACTTGCTTAAAAAATATATACATGCTGGGAACTAAGTTCTTAAGTGGCAGGAAATAACAACCATTGTTTTCCGCCTTAAGTTACATCATCAAGTTTTTTTCGCGCATACACCAAAGGCGAAACAAATATTACATAGTGTTTTTCACTCTTTGGGCGCAGGAGACTTGGAAGCAGCATCGTCCCCAGCCGGAGAATCACCCTCAACGTCGGCGCTATGATGAGACTCGAAAGAATCTTGGTTGACATTGTCGATGGTGTTCATGGGCACGAAGACATCGATGTCCACCAACTCGGCAACTCTGGTGTCATAACCCGCGAGTGATGACAAGATGGCTTCGTGATCAATGTCTTTGTCGTCATCATCAACGTCGGGGATACCAGAGGTCACCGTGTCGATGTCGGCACCTTTGTAGTGTGCCTTCACCATTGAGAGCGCCATCCTTGCGCCAGCTCGTGCACATGAAGCTTTCCAGCTCGTAACACGCTCGGGGGCTCGGCGCAGAATCTCTGAGTACTTCGTCACGGAGTCCCAGGCCTTGATGTATATCTGGAGGGGCTTGGCAATCTCCTTGGCATGGGTGATGGCGGTGTTGATGAAGTTGCCGGCAAGAACCATGCATTCCTTGTCCGAAGGAGGCGAGCGGGTTAAACCCATAGGAGCTGAAAATTCCGACAATGAGCGCATGAGTTCAATAAACTCTAAGTATCCAGACTACAGAAATATAAGGCGGAGGAAACTTACTGGAGATGCTGGCCTTGGCCTGCCAGAGGGTGTCCGCCAAGGATTCCTTCTCTTGTTGGAGGAGCTTAAACGCCTCGCTATGGCGTTGGTTTGGCTCATCAGCAGCTTGCTTCTGATCTTTTAAGATCGCAAGCCCCTCCTTCAAGCGATTGATTTCCGCAGAGGCGGAATCCTACAGGGCTTTCATGGAATCCTCGTGCATCTTCAGCATCTCTTCCCTCTCCTTCTTAAGGATTGTATTCTCGTTGTCCAGCTGCTAGATGTGCTTGGACTACTCGACAATATCCTTGTCCTTGGCGACATGTTCTGTAGAGTCGGAGAAAATAAAGTACACAGTGAGTACTCGGAGAATGAAGGCATAAAACCAAGACGGAATGCGCAAAAAAGAAAACAGACTCTTGTTTTTGATGATCTGTTCCTTCAAGATGGCAGTTTTACCCTTTTCGGCTTCAAGATCTGCGCGCATCTTCTGGTACTTGTCGTTGGCCATGCCCCTCCGAGCATTCTCGTTCTGTGGAAAAAAGGAAAAAAGTTAAACCGTTGTTTAGTCTACTTGGAGAATCTAGTCGGAATTTTTCCACCTAGACGCTCGGGTTCTATAGCGAGAGTTTTTTAACTTAGAAATATGCTTAGATTTTCTCTAAGCATGTAGTCGGAGCTACTTCAGTTCTCGATTAGAATCTTGGGGCTACAGTATAAAGTTTTAACTCGGAACATGCTTAGCTTTTCTTTAAGCATCTAGTCGGAACTAATTCAGTTACAACTAGAGGCTTGGGGGCTACAGTATTGAAAATTATAAACACTGTGTATGCTACTCTTAAAGCATCTAGTCGGAATAGTTTCTTCCATCTAAATGCTTGGGGGCTACAGTGAGAGTTATTTCTAACTTAGTCGCTCTTAGAGCATATAGATGCAAAACCTATGGTTTTCCGTCTACATCCTCGGGGGCTACAGTGGGATACTCATATGAAATACAAAAGGTAAAGTAAAACTTACAAGTGCAATAATCTTGAGGTATTAGCGCTCTCGGCTAGCAGCTTGCCAAAGGAGATGCTATTTCCTCGCAAGATATCCGCTTGTCGGAGAAGCTCCTCAATACCGCACGTCGGAGACGATGTCACTCCTCAAGGAACCAGAGTTGTGTTACTCGGCGTGAGTGCCGGGTAAACTATCTTCGGGAACTCGAAGGGCTTCTGGGGAGCGGGGGCACCGCTTTCGGCAGAGGTACCAGCTCCCACTACCGCCTTGTCGCTACCGATGGCATCCTTAGACGGAGCTTCAGCCATTTGTAGAGCGGTGCTATCCTGCGTCGCCTACTCGCCGACAACAGCGAGTTCGGTAGAGGTGCCAGAATCCACTTCCATGACGGAAAGCCCTGGTGCCTCCTTAGCCTGCGAGCTTGTCAGGGCAGACGAGGGCTTGACGGCAGGAGTATCAGGGGCGATGGCGGTGGAGGCGTCGCGATGCAGCATATCCTTGATATTTCTAGAAGCCCCCAAAGTTTTGGAGGTCTTCTTGAGGCTGGTCGTGGCTTTCTTCCTGAGACGTGCAAAATGCATAAGTACAGGAACAGAACAAAACAGACAGATAGACAATGTTGGAGAATGGGAAGCTTACACTAGGGGGGTGCTTTGGAAAAAATCATGGTGGCCTTTCTCTTTTCCGCCTCTAGGGCGGCGGTAGACTTTTTGGAGGCTCCACCCTCCTTCTTCTTCCTCTTGCCTTCGTCGGCAGCGTCAGAGGTGGAGCTCTTCCGCTTTCGCGCCAACGGGACATCGTCGTCGGACACGACCGTGACTTCCTTCATCTTTGGATCGTAGATTTGGGCAGCCAGGTTGTCCTCATCTAGATCGTTAAGCTGTTAAGTAAGAAGTCGCCGTGTTATATAAGATGGTGTTGGCAAGACGGAGAAACTGGAGCATATGTCGTTCACGGAAAATAAATACCTACCTTTGGGCACTTGCCATCTACAAACATGTCGTAGGTGATGGTGAAGCCACACTTCTTATCCTTCACCTTGACGATGTCCTTCAGGCAGAGCTTGACGGAGTCGCTCGAGAAGTTATCCACGGAGATCCGGAGGGTATCCCATCGATCACTGGTATACTCGTGCATGAACTTCGCGCGGTGCTGCAGAGGTTGGATTCGCCTGATGAACCAGCACATGGCCAGGTCCAAGCCGGTCAAACCCGTCTCTATGAACCATTCGATCCACCTTATTGCGTGAGAAGCGTCGAGGTCAGAGGGAAGGGAGGCATGGGATCTCCATGTGGAAACTTCAGCGGCGGCTCCATCCGCGAAGTCCGGGTACGTTACTTCTCGGCCCGCCAAAGGAATGTCGGGGCCGTAGAAGTACGCCCGCTGCCAGTTTTTGCAGGACTCGTGGCCGACGATGTCGGGGAACCGCCGGCCAGGTCGAATCTTGAAGCTTATGGTGCCGCGGTTCCTAAGCTCCTCCTTACTATGTTCGGCTTCACGTTTGACGGTGAAGAAGTACACAAACAAGTCTAACCTAGGCCTAATCCCTAGGTAACCCTCACAAAGTGCCGCGAAGTTTCTAAGCACTAAGATGCTATTGGGGGAGAGGTTATGGGGTTGGACCTTGTAGTGGTTCAAGACGGATAGGAAGAAGTGGGAGATGGAAAGGGAAACACCGTGTACTAGCTGAGCCTTGAGGTACACCTTTTCTTCGGCTTGGGGAGAAGGTGTCACCTCGCCGGCCGGCTCCGCCCGCCAGGCGAGCCCCTACGTCGCGGGAAGGTAGCCTTCGGCGACCATCTCTTGGATGTCGCGGTCGGTGATGTCCGAGCCGCACCAGTCACCCTTATGCGAGTCTGGCTCTTCTTCCAGTGGCTCTAGCGCCGCCAGATTATGGTCGCCGCCGGTGGTTTCAATCACCGCCGATGCGGGGATGACCAAGCCCTCTGGGGGCACGACGACGGAGCTCGCCGGCTTCGCCGCGGCTTCTCTCAATGCCGCCATCGATGGGGAGGAGCTGCTGCTAGCCATGGAGTGTTGGAAGGATGCAACTGACGCAGATGGAAGCTAGGGTTTTCGAGGTTTCTCGCGGAGAGCTCGAGGAGGCGTGCGGTTGGAGGAAGAAGACGATGACGTGAGAGGAATGAGGTAAAAAGTGGAAACTGTCCCACGGTTACTATTTATCATACTCTGCGTCAAGATTCGTGCAGCTAATCGGATGGTTGCCGCGTAGACGACGTGTTCGTTAACGTGCGCAGTAATTTCGCCACGTTTCCAACCACCGCAGCCAACGGTTCGTATCGCTCGTGCGGGAAATCGGATATGATTGCGTTCTCTGCATGTGTGAGTTACGAGGTGTCGCTGACCTACGTCGTCCTAGCTGACACGGGTAGATGAGCCGTCGCTTCGAAGATTCTGGCATGGATGGATTTTAATCCGACTATGGAAGAGTACGATGCAAGATTCAGCATTTTCTCCGGCTTACCAGTCAAAGACGGAGAATACCTTGCAGGGTTCTTTGGGAGGAATACAAGATGTTGCTTGACGATCTGCCGACATCCATCTAGATGGAGCATTCCATGTGAAGAGGCAAGACGGTGCAAGATCTCGGAGTTCTCCGGGGGCTACTGTTGGGGATATGCTATATGGGTATCCTAATAGCATGTCTCTTATCCGACTAACCTGGGTGGCCCATAGTCGGTAGCATGGCCTATGGCTTTGGGCGCCCGATTAGGTGGATCGAGCGGAGGCCCATCTTGCGGATAAATGAAGGCTACGGTGGAGTCACCAGCGTACCCGGAGCCTTGGAGTGCAAGATACACAAGACTAGTAATAGACGGTGTAGGACTCTGTAACCTGTCCGGCTAGGACATTTCCCTATAACCCTAGGACCTCGCGACTATATAAGTCGGGCCTATGGGAGCCTTTAGGGCATCAATTCAGACAACCTCGCACAGAGAACCTATCTCTGTAACTCGGCGTATTGCCCTTATAGTGATTTATAGCATGAGTAGGATTCCGCCACCGTTGTGGGATCTGAACCTGCGTAAGCTGTGTTACCTCGTACCCGTCAACCGTCCGCCTTACCCCACGTCTCTAAACACGCACTGTGAGGACCCCTCCATGGCGTACTCGTTGGCAATACCACGACACTACTACCAGAGCAACGCGTACTAGCAATTGCGGAGGAGATGGCGGGATTTATTTTCAAAGAGATCGTAGACGATGCCGGAGAATTTAGTGTGAATAGGCGCTACTGATCTCCATGTAATAAAAAAGACGTGCTCTAGTCCCGGTATTTTGTGATATCCATGTAACTATGTAAATTGTATATATTTGTATGTTCGATTTCGTAATACAAGTTATCTTATATACATGCATGAACGTGTACGATATGTGGTGGCGTACAAATATTCAAAAACCATTTTGAAAGGAAAAATAAATAAATAAATAAAACAATACAAAGAGAAAGGGCACAAAATGTTTTTGTGGCAGAGAAATCAATAGTCCTAGGTAATGCTCTGTCGCGGCAGAGAAAAGGCGCAAAATGCTGTCGCGACAGAGACCCACTAGTCCCGGTCCATAACACCAACCGGGACTAGTGAGGGTGCACCCTGAGCGCGCTGGAATAGCCACGTGAACACCCACTTGTCCCGACTGGTAACTGGGCTGAGACTAGTGTTGGGGCTCTAGTCCCGCTTGTTTAGTCCCGGTTCAAATACCGGGACTAAAGGCCCTTACGGCACGGGGATAGAGGCCCTGTTTCCACTAGTGTGTCAAGCTGACGGCGACGAGACTGGCGATCCTTTACCAGCATGGCAATGGTCTAGTCCTTCTTGACAACGATTGCATGCTTGTGGTTGGCGTAGGAGCGGGCATTGTCTAACTCCTTCTGCCGGTCATACATCATGAAGTTGAGATGGTCCACTTGATTCTTAAGATCAGGGTGATATGGTGCCTCCAGTGGCTGTCCCATAACATCACGCCTTGGATAGAACTCAAAGCGGGTACCCTTGATATGATTGATGCTTTTCCCACAAAGACGGGCAAGAGCTTCCTGCATGGCCCTAGCAAGTCCATCTAGCCAATTGTTCTCTCGAATGGTGAACTAAATTCCCTCTGAGGTGGGGGCTTAAATATTTCCTCGGAGACTTGCAACAATCAGCCATTGCAATTCCTCTCCTTCCTGATCGTTGAGCTGAGCTCCGAAGAACTTGGGGTGCGGCGCTCCAAAAGTTCCGAAAGCTGGTCCAAGTCACGCTCGAAGATGAGATCTCCTCCATTACCCAACTGATAGAACTTGCTATATTTCACGTCCATCTATAAGAATATAGGATGAGTAAGTTAGTAGAGTGATCAAGTGTGTCAAATTTTATGTAAGTTTGCAAGAATTTTTGAGGACATGAAAGTTTTTGAAAGAATCTTGGTGATAAAAATGAGAATAGGTTTCACAAATACTCACTTCCTTTTTTTTGAAACTAAGTTTTTGATTAAGTGTCCATTTTAAACTAGGGTCTCCTATGGTCAACCTGGCTATGATACCAACTTGTGAACACCCAGATTTTTAATCCTAGATGCCTGTTATGCCATACATCGCAATTCCAGGATTACCATTTTTGCGAGACATAACAGATTGGATATCACAGTACATCATCCATTATAAACCATACATAAGGTCTTACAATAAATAAAGGTTCTCATGATCCAGTCTTAATACAATCATAGCAGCGGAATAACGTAATGATAACGGTAGTGTAGGCGAAGCTCCATCTTCATGGTCACAGGCAATGCTGACGATGGGAGATGATCCTAGTTATCGTAACCTTCCTGCGGTCCATCCTCCTGATAGTCATCTTCATAGTCTGGCCACGGGAATAGCCAGGGACAAAGCCATGAGTACTCTTTAAGTACTCGCAAACCAATACTAACAAGTGAAGGGTTTTTGAGTAGGGATACTAAGCTCTATGTTGTTTTGCAAAAACCCAGGTTTATCTTAACTAAGTTCAGAAGCAAAGAAAGTCTAGCTTAAAGTTTTATAACACCTAAGTGGGAACTTGAATTTCATATAACAACCTTGTTGTGGTCAAGTCAAAGTCACGATTAATTTCACAAGTCATTTTAAAAATATCTGACGACGGAACAGTATGGCCACTCCAACTGTCCATAACATGAATGACTATTCGAATAGTTTGACACTCTGCAGAGGTGGTACACTTTCACCACAATATTCAATACATCCGTCAGGAACAATCCTGAATTGACCATACTCAATATGTGGATAATCAATCCTAACCTTTCAATTACACGCCCTAGTATAGGCACCTCTCCTGTGAATTTTGCCTCCCAACCATGACCAACTATCATCTTGGGAACTGCACAGGTGGACAATCTTCACAAGGTAGACTCGGCTCAAACCTTGGCCACAAGGGAACCCATACTAAGGTATATAAACTTCCAGTCAAGCCCTACCCAAATTTCAAGTATTGTGGTTGTACGGTAAAATTGGAATGGTATCGCATCCAGACAACCATCAGTTTTATAAAGGGCTAAGGCTCATGCCTTAACATTTTCATCATCAAAATCATCTGGTGTTCAAGAACACGTGTCAAAACATTTCATTAGAATGACTTATCATTCTAAGGTTTTCATAATCACTTTCACCAAGTATTCCCATCTAAAGTGATCAAGTTTTAGGTTTAGCACTAGAATCTACATGTGGGGGTACACACTAATGAAGGGTGGTAAACAAGTCTTAAATCTAAGTTCAATCTCATGACTTAGGATGACATCAAGATTTATCTACCATAGGTCAAGTTTTATGCTCTTTATGCTACCTTTAAATATCCTTCTAAAATCTACAAATCACTAAGTAGACTCCAAGGAAAGCTTTGATAAAGAAATAAAATAACTAAGCTTACAATTAAAACTAGGATTGGATATCAACTGGTGTAATCTTGCAAGTAAAACTTGCATGGTTTAGCTTAGCTTGCTAAGATAGTAGCCTGCTAAGTTCCAAGTATGAGCTTGCATAATTGCAAGTAGGATAGCTTGCTAATTCAACTTGTAGTGTTAGGCTTGTCTTGAGTAGTGTAGTGGTTGATGTTCTCCTCGGCTTCTTCCTCGTAGTATTATCCTTCCTCCTCGTATCCTTGTTCGGTACTAGCGTCTATAAATAAATACGAGGTACACAATCACCAAATAATACTTAACTAATTCTATTTAGCACACCAGGGTTCACACTAGATGATCTAGCATCATCTCTATTATCACAAAGATTAAAGCACTTGTATTATTTATTTTATTTTAGAAAAGTAATTTCTACTCATTGAAAAACTACTTAAGGTTTAATATTCTCCAACTAAAACATGGGATCATGTTGACACATGTTCTCACCACATATTTCAGTACTTGGGAATGTGATTTAAAATGGTGTCACAATTTTAATAAGGTTTAACCCTTTTATTTTAATTAATAAAACTAACTAGAATAGCCTATGGGGCATTCTTTTATTGCTTGATCATTATTTCTGGAAGTAAACCTAGGTATTATTATATATTCAGAGAGGTCTTGTTAAATGTGATTTTCAGTGTTGGAATCAACTCAAAATATTTTGTGGTTGAATTTTGAAAAATGTTTGAATGCAGAAAAGCTTATTCCTTGTTATTTTTACTATAGGTGATCTACTATTCTAAAGGGCTTGAATCCAACGGGCTTGGATTAAGAATTCCAGTACCTTTCTAATAAAATTGGTTTCATGCAATTTGGTTCAGTGAATCTACCTGGGTTGATTTTTGAATGTAGGTACATAACTAAGTTTGAAACTAAATGGAAAAAACCTAAATTCAAACTACTGGATCGCGCGGGAGTGTAACTGGGCCGGCCCACGGCGCACAACGTGCGCGGGTGGGTTTAAGTGGCTGTCCCCACCAGTCAGCGAGACAAGGGTGTGTGAAGCGGTACAGGGCAATCTCAACCACACGATCAACATCTAATCGAACGGATGTGACTTATCATCTTCGTTGGGCAACGCCGGCGAGAAAGAACCCTAGCATGGCCAGTGGGGGTCGTGTGAGGCTCACCGAGGCTCAGGCGATGGTCGGCGATGGGGCGAACGACGAAGTCGACGACGGCGAACCTCCTAGTACCGGTGGCTTCTCCTAGGGTGGCTCCAATCGCTCGCTTATCTTCTCCTCCTCTGCGGAAGACTCCGGTGAAATTCTGGTGACCTGCTGCTCGCCTTGCTCCGGGAATGAGGTGGGGTGGTTCTGAGAGAGAGGGGACTATGTTGGTGTGATGAAATCGAACGGGGGTGGCCTCTCTTTATAGTGCAGCGAGGGGACCGAAGGGATCGGGTGGTGTTATGTTCCCTAGCGGTGCTAAACGGCATGGTGGCGAGGCGTAGGGCGATGCGAAATTTTCGAAACACTGCCGTGATCTGGGCGGGTCCGATGGGCATTTTAATGGCGCACATGCTCTCCTGGTTGCGTGGCGGCGAACAGGCATGTCTGCGGGGTTGCTGGGATGGTGGTGATCACGCACGCAAGCGGTGACGGCGGCACGCGGTCTGTGCTTGCATGTCGAGTGCGGTGCTCTGGCGCGCTCTCGGGATGCTCGTAGAGAGGCTGGGCATGCTCAGGCTGAGTGGTCCAGGGGCTGGCAGGGCTTTGGCGTTGGACAGGGGTGGCGGTGGACGGTGGTCAATGTCCGAGACAAGGTTGGCGAGGCTAGATAAACTCCTAGCTTGCTTTCGACAATGGGGTGGCAAGTTGAGCTCGGGCATGCTCACCATCGATGACCTTGCCCAGGTTACAATGAGCTAAAGTTTGTTAAATGATCTAGATGATCTACTAAGAGGGTGATGTGATCTAGAGAGGGAACAAGGTTGGCCAAATCAGTGCTCACTATATATAGTCTTTTGTGTTTTGTTTGTTTCCTGTTTGCACCGTCTTTGATGAAATGGCCAAAAGACATTTGAATTTGAATTTTTGGTTCAAACTTCGTGGGTGTACTATTCACATACTAGGTAGTCTCTGGTTAGTTGGTTTTGTCAAGGTGAATTGGTTTGGTTGGTTTTTGAGAATTGGTGATCTTCACATATGAACTAGATTCAATTTTGAATTGTCCTTTGAATCAAGTTGCCAAATGTTTCTGTGAGTTTGAAAGGTGGGCTTGGGTTCAATTTTACTTGTTCTAGCAAGGGGTGAACATAAATTGAATTGTTTCTGTTTGAAATCTTGGACTAGAAACACTCAAAGTGGTCTAGTGAGCAAGATTGGCAAAAATGACCATTTGCTCATTTTATTTGTTTTTGAATTTCGCTTGATTTGTTTCTGCTTGGATTTGATTTAGATGATGTTGTTTTCATCTTTAAACCAATCCTTGCTAATCACATCATTTACACAAGTCCATTCATGCATTCATACAATCATCACATACACACATGCATTCATAATGATTTTAACAAAAACAATTGTTAACCCTCATTTTGGTGATTGGAATTAGATAACCTTGATCAATATTTTTGGGATGTTACACGCCGCTCTCCTCTCTGGCCGCCTTGTCCTCTCGTTGCGCTGCCTATTTTCCTCGCGCTTGCCGCTAAACTCGACGCCTCATCCCCGACTACACCGGGCCACCCTCCCCTCCCCCCATAACGCCATCCCGACCGCACTGTGCCTCCCCCGACCACACCCGATTGGGCGCCACCTCGTCCTGAGATAAAGGTGGTGGAGATTTTTTAATTTTTTTAGTAATATTGTTAGTAGTGATATTTTTATTAGTACTAATATTGTTATTAGTAGTAATATTATTAATTAGTAGTAATATTTTTACTAATGCGCTATTTTTTTTACTAAATATAACATTTTTCCCTATTTTTTACTCATATTATTTTACCATCTATTTGGTCATATCTACATAAAGGTGACCTTTTTTAGTACATTGCTTACTCTTTTTTACCTTTCTTTCTAGAATAGTTAGTGATGGATCGCACCAACTCCGAGGCCTAAAATCTTATTGAGGTCATTATATATAAGAGGTGAATTTGTTGTTGCTAGAGGTGAACCTTGTGCTGGAGAAGATGATCAGAGAGAAGATGGCGAGGATGTCATATCGTCATATCTAAATGCTTCCGGTGATGTACATGAGCAAGAACATCTGGATGAAGGGCAAACAAACAACAATGATGGCCCCTGGACAACCACCGGCAAGATATATATAGATATTAAGCCTCTTGTGACTAGATGCATTAATTGATATGTATAGATATTTATTAATCACTCTTTCTTCTATTAGCCCTCCAAATCGAGGCAATCGACAGCTAGAACAAAAACAAGCCCCAAACAAAACATTGATCGGTAATCAAAGGTTCACCATGAGGACTATATGGATCACTCCAGGTACACATGGATGGCTTGAGAGGTCAAAGCACTGTTGGTACGGGGACAGGATAATATTGAACCCAGAAATAGGAGCGACATTTTTTTCAAGAAAAATTATAACACCCTTCAATGCACTTGTTCAAGCAATGCCGATGCTCAAGACAATATAAGAAAAATGTCCTTTTACAACGGACGATTTTCATGGTTGAAAAGGCTTCTATGACGGATGTCCTTCGTGGTAGAACCCCGTTACAAATGAATCTACCACGTTTTTTTTACCATGCCAGATCGCACCCTTTAGCCATGAAAAGTCGTTCCGTCGTAGATCTTTTCACCAGCCGCATTGACTGCTGACGTCATTCAAACTATCACGTGGCGAACACCGTTAACGGCCAGTTAGCATTGTTAACTGTCAATGAAACCATGATAGAAGCCAAGCCTAGCCAAGGCCTAGTAATTATTAAGTGGGTCGGCCAATTAAGAGAGCCCAATAGTATCACGACCCTTCTTGTTCGTCTGCCTTTGTTGAAATTGGCCCGGTGGTGCTACCTTGTGGCTTGTAACCTTCAGAACTTCTTGCTTTCGACACCTTTGTTTGAAATGGTACCATTTGTATGGCCCTCAAACTGTCAGGCCTGTTACTTTTTTGTCATGTACTATTTGAAATTGGCCCGTTTGGCAAGCCAACGAACTTTATGTTCCATTATTGTATAGTCCTGCAATGTTTGATGTGGGGCCATCTATGTGACCAGTTGCGGCCCATATACTTCTGGGTCCTTTACTGTTCAGGCTCATCAACTGCCTAGTCATTTTCTGACATGTTACTACTCTGGCATGGTAAGTTTCTCAACCTGTTACTGTTCTGACCTAGTGCCAATTTGAATTGTTACTGTTCTGGCCTGCTATGATCCAGGCCATTTCTAGTCGGGTCTGCTACTGTTCTGGCTTGTTACTTCCTTTGTCCTTTTAAGGTTCTGGCCCGTTACTGTTCCGGGCCATTACTGTTCTGTCTCATTGCTATTTTTGGCCTACTACTGTTTGGCATGTTACAGTTTCTTCCTGCAACAGTTTTGGCATGTTACTATTAATGGCATGTTACTGTTACTAAGCACGACTATGGGTGGGCCGTTATTTTTACGGTCTTTTACAATTTCAGCATTTCTAGAGCCCATTCCTAAAAGGTGTACAACTTGTGAGTATCTTTTACTGTTCATCGTCGGCCCAATACAAGACGGATAAATAACAAAGCCCATGTACCCTAATCGACCTAGCTAGCGCAGAGGTATGGTACCGCCTACCGCTATGTGTGGATGGCGTCAACTAAATGTCTTCACGGCCTACGCGATTAATCTAGATATTACATCAAATGCAAATTACTTAATATTATTACATATTATCAACTCAAGGGAAAGAAAAATTGGCATTTCAGTTGAAAAACGAGTTGATATGAGTCCTCAATTTGCATTCTCCATCTATCATATTCATCTCCCTTTTGATGAGTCCTCAACTCGAAAACAACCTTAAGACATGATCTTGCAGCCCCCTCTTTGGCAATAAGAAATATTGAGTGAGAAAACTAAGTAATAAAGTTAATACATCAAACAACAAAATTACTCTCTTATTTAAAACGACAGGAGCTATGAGCTGGAGTTCACTACTAGTCAATGGTTCAAAATATATTGACCATCATGTCAAACAAACATGACAAGCAAGCATTAAACAAGTGTTGTGCCTGAATTGAATTGAATTATATTGTGTGTTTCATTTTTTTTTTTAAAAAATAAAAGTAAATCATTCAGGTCAACAAATATATATTATATATATAGAATGCAAAGAATGCAAAGAGACGCATGTGTTGCAATTGAATACGGTGACAATGGCAATTATATATAGGCCAGAAGCTAAGAATGAAAACATATAAATAAGCAAAATAATAACTTGAACAGGCGATCGAGAAGAAATCAAAATATAACTAATATAACCACATATATAGTATATATGTTAACATATTCATTTCTCTTTTTTTTAGCTAAGCAAGAAAAAAAAATAGTCGGTGTTGCATTTTTGAGAAAGAAATGGAAAAACAACAAAATTATAAATATTAGTATGAATAATTTGAGCAGCGTGCATGTGTTTTTAGCAGAAAATGTCGGGGAGAAAATAATAAAAAAAGTAGCGCAAGAAGATAAATAAAATTCAAATCACCTTTGGGCGGAATCCACACTACTATTTTTTGCTTTTTTATTTTTTGCTACTACTAAATAATAGCAGGCAGCTATTGTAGATTATGCATTATATATATAAGAACATATGCATGACTTCAAAATTTGCAGAGCAAAATAACATGTGTAGTACATGTGACTTGACCTTTAGCAGCACAAGCTGGTAACACTAACCTTGGTGTGTAGCATGATTAAATTGCGCGCAAAAGAACCTGGCTTGAGAACCTAACCTACTAACAAAAAAAAACAAATATTTGGGGGGATGGTGGTTACCCAGATTGGTGAACCATCTTCATAGATACCATGTCGGTGGCATTCGAGTCACCAGGGGTGCGACTTGCTGTTTGCGTTAGTGGTTTGTTTCGATGAGAGTGGGATGTCGCTAGGGGAGCATGGGAGCAAGGATCGGAAGAGGTCGAGCCGCGAATGAGGAAGAGATGGCAACGGAAGATAGCTCGGTATGGTATGGTTTGGGTGGCGATGGTGGTTCTTTTGGTGGTCGTGAAAGTGGAAGTAGCTGAAGGAAAGGCGTGAAGAACTATATGCCATGCGCCATGGGTAATTGGTCTCACTTTTGTCTACAAGAAAAATGATTTTTTAATCATAACTTTTTATTCTTTTTGAATTGAGATTCTAAAAAATTGCTAAACGGCCTTTGGTTGATGCGAGCGGATATAGATTTTAGTGCTCGTCATTTTTATATATTAAACATTTTTTCTGACATCATATGCAAAAGTTATGGACGTTCTACCATAGCATGACCTTTTTTACAAAAGAAGGTCGATATTCATGTTTGTAAATTTTCCTATAAACTAGACCACATTAGATCCCTATATCTAAATGGATTTTAATTTTTAAAACCATTGCCATTTTCTTTTATATTTCACAAAACTAAAAGGCGATCCACGGGACAAGGGGTGGGGGTGGGATGGAGTTGGTGCTGGCGACACTTACCATATGTAGGAAACATACCCGTGGCACACCATTATGTGGTGCCCTAAGGGAAGGTGGTCTGAGACCACATGTGCTCTGGGCTACACGTAGTGGTGGCGCACCTGGGACATGTGAACCACGGGTACGCGTCCTACCCATGGGGTACTTTCCAGCCGTGCGCCATAGCTATTTACCTGTGGGGCACTACCTACCCTGTGCACCACGGGTATGTGGATTAACTATAGTTGTTTTCCTAGTAGTGCACACCTCTTCCCCACGTCAGACCAAGCTTTCCTATCCGGCACCACTGACTCGCCCGCGCCTTCCGACTGCATATTCGTACATCTCCAATTCCTAAACAATATAATTTATATTTCACAACATTGATATTTGTTTATATATTATTGTTTTATGGTTAGGTGTACTTGGTATCTAAAAATGAACATTAATGGGTAGTAAGAAGTGATCTCTAACTTTCTTAATCTTCCCATCTAAATATTTACAATTTCCATGGGGAACAACAATAATAGCGAACAGCAGAAGTTTGGTCATTTCATTGTCGAGACAATATCTCTATGTGGCCCAAACTGTTGACGTACATGCACACTATATTAATCTTCCCATCTAATTCTTTTCAATTTCCATGGTGAACAACAACAATAAAAAAATTCCAAGGTCTCAACAGCATGTGGCCATCACCATGCGAGGTAAACATGCTTTTAGTTTACAGCTCTATCAACACAAGACACATATAACTGAGAAAATGTACTCCCCTGGATATAGGTTTGGCAATGAAGTTAACATAACCAATATTCTTTCATTTGGTGTTTCATGTCCCAATATTCTATCATTAGATAAGTACTCCCTTCAATATAAGTTTGGCAATGAAGTTTACACGCCAGCTAAAGAAGGAAGAATCTGAAGCAAATTGTTAGACGTTATAGGATCAAAATTTCTTACTATGCTTTCATCCTCAAGAAAACAATAAACTTGAAAAGTAATATGGCAATTCTCTTTGAAATACAACCATACCTAGAATGCCATCCTTAATCTAGTACTATAACAAACTTAACTATTTCCTATCTTCCCCGTGTAGTACTTTTCATCCAACTTTGAAGTTAAAGCAAAGTGTGATCATAAAGGTACTGTCAGTTTCACATCAAACTAGGGAGAATATGTTCACCAACACAATCTCCATAAAGGTGATGTTTGTTCCTTCCGGATTGTAGTGGATTAAACTTGTTGACATTAATTGGATTTGTATCTAGCTATGTCATCCATGAACTTGTTGGGTTGAGATGTATAGGCTCTCTGATTGTGATGGTACATCTTTTGCAGTGGGTTAAACTTGTTGACATTAATTGGATTTGTATCTAGCTATGTGATCCATGAACTTGTTGGGTTGAGAGGTTGAATGATCATGTTCATCCAGCTAAAGTTGCATTTTCTGTGTTTTGAGTTCTCTATTATTCTGTTTCTAATATATATTAGATTTTTAATGAGGGCTGAATTGAAAATTTTCTATATAGCATGTGAATGATCATGTTCATTCAACTGAAGTTGCATTCTTCGTGTTTTGAGTTCTCTATTATTTTGTTCCTAATAGATATTTTTTTAATGGCGGTTGAATTGCAAAATTTCCATATAGCATGCGACGACCGATATATTACCATGAAGTGCCGTTTTCCATCATCGCTCCTAATCAATGGCAACCAGGTTGTGCCAGCTTACAACGGGCCATAGTGTTAACCACTTGTTTCCTCGAAAGCTCTAGGTCGGCGGATGACATTATGCCTAGCCAAATTGCACTTACTACAGAGTTGGAAAAGGATATCTATATGGATCACCAGATGGGTTTGTGGTAAAATGTGAAGAGATAAAGGTGTGCAAGTTGTTAAAATATTTACATGGCCTAAATAAAGCACCTAAGAAATGGCATGAGCAGTTTGAGAAAAATCTACTTTCTAATGACTTTGTGATTAATGAGTATGATAGGTGTGTACATTCTCCATGGTGTGAACGATAGTGTTATATGTACATGGATGATATTCTGATCTTTGGTACAAACATGAAACTGATAAATGAAGTCAAGTATTTCATTTCAAAGAGTTTTGATATGAAAGATCTGGGAGAAGTTGATGTGATTCTGAATATCAAGATTACTAAGAACTAGAATGAGATTACTTTAGCACAATATTATTATGTTGGGAAGGTATTGAGCCAATTTAGTTTTATGGACACTAAGACTTCTCGAAGACCTTATGATCCTAGTATGACATTACAAATGAATAAGAAGGTACCAACAGAAGGAACCAACAGAAGGAACCAACAGAAGGAACCAACAGATCAGTTGAAGTATTCACAAGTTGTTGGTTCTCTCGTGTACTTAGCAAGCTCTAAAAGACCCGATATCTATTTTGTAGTGAGAAATTTGAATACGATCATGTATAACCCGGGTATTGATCATTGGCATGCACTTTAAAGTATCATGCACTATCTATGTGGTACAATGCGCTATGGGATTCACTATTCAGGCAACCCTGCTGTGCTTGAAGGATAAAGTGATTCAAACTGGATATCTAATTTTGATGCACTCTATGCCACAAGCGGGTATGTGATTATCCTTGGAGGTGGTGCAGTGTCCTATAGGTCTCGTAGACAGACCATATTGACGAGGTCAACCATGGAAGCAGAACTTACTACTTTAGACAAAGGCACTTTTGAGTCAGAATGGTTGGGTGAGCTCTTGATGGACTTGCCTATGGTTTAGAAACCTATGCCGGCAATCCTTTTTAATTGTGACAACCAAACTATTATTGTTAAAGTGAACAATTCTAAGAATAACGCAAAGCCATCAACACATGTAAAGAGACATTTGAAATATGTTAGAAAGTTGAGAAACTCTGGAGTAACATGTTGGAGATATGCCCTAGAGGCAATAATAAATGTAGTTATTATTATATCTTTGTGTTTATGATAAATGTTTACATTCATGCTATAATAGTATTAACAAGGAAACATTAATACTTGTGTGATTTGTAAACTTAAGTTAAAGTCCCTAGTAAAGCCTCTATACATCACTAGCTTGTTGGTTAATAAATAATTGTGGTTTCCCTATCATGAACATTGAGATGTTATTAACAACAAGATCATATCATTAGGAGAATGATATGGTGGACATACTCCTATAGATAAGCGTAGCATAAAGATCAAGTCATTTTAATAGTTCAATTGCTATATGCTTTTTGATACATAGTAACATAATTCCTTCGACCATGAGATCATGCATATCACCTTTATCGGATGGATGCTTTGATGACATCAAACACCACACCGTAACTGGGTGGCTATAAAGGTGGCATTGAGTGTTCGGAAAGTATTGGTTGAGACACATGGATCAAGAGTGGGATTTGTGCATCCATATGACGGATAGATATACTCTGGGCCCTCTCGGTGAGATGTCATCCAATTAGCTTGCAAGCATGTGACTGCCTCACAAGGGATCACATATCACGGGAACGAGAAAAGAGTACTTATGGGTAACGAGGTTGAACTAGGTATGCGAGAATCTAGCGATCATAACCTCGGATAAGTAAACTATCGTGAGACAAAGGGAAATTGGTATCGTATGTAAGTGGTTCATTTCGATCAAAGTAATCGTAGAAATATGTAGAGCCATATGAATTTCAGATTCCTCTATTGGTTATTGTTCGGAGAAGTGTCTCGATCATGTCGCATAATTCACGAACCGTAGGAGACGCACTTAAGGATTGACGTTGTTTGAGTAGTTATGGAATGATGAGAAAGAGATGAATGTTGTTGAGTCTCGGATGGGATCCGGGATATCACGAGGAGATCCGGAATGGTCAGGAGAATAAGATTCATATAAGGAAAGTCTGTTTGAGTTGGGGAATGCTTAGGTGTTTTCATGGGAATGTTCTAGAAGGTTCGGAATGTCGGCACTCGAAGGAAGGGTACATGAATGTGTTATATCAAGTTGGTATGATTGCATCATGTACTAGGTGTCATCGCTGAACAAAATAAAGGGTTTAATCAAATCCTAGTTTGAAAAAGTCAAACGCCAATTTGAAAGTCAAACGGCTATTTTGGGAAGTGGAGAGGGAGGTGGAAACCGAGTTGGGGGAGGAGTTCCTCCCCTCCACCGTCGGCCCACCTTGAAGCCGAGTTGGGGAGGGACTCCCCTCCCCTTGGCCGCGCCTCCCACCTATAAAGGGAGGGGCAGGGCTGCCCCTCCAAGCACACAAGTTCCCTACCTCTAAAACCTAGCAGCCGCCGCTCTCCATAGCCGCCGCCGCCCCCTAGGGTTTCTCCCCTAGCCACCGACTTGGGCACCTCCAAGCCCTAGCCGCCGGCCCTAGCACCTCTTCCTCGGTGTGTCTAAACCCTAGATCGTCGAGGGCTCTCTCATAGTCCACCATACTCGCTCCGGCAAGCGAAGCCTGCGAGATCTCCCTCTACTTAGGTACCACGCCGTCGTCTTCTTGGGAATCGCGAGAGTGCTACAACCTCCATTTCTTGGAACAAGGAGAGGAAGGTCTTCTTGAGTCTCGAGCGTGTGACCGACTACGGGAGCGCTAGGAGCAACGACAGGAAGGATCGTCTACGCGATCTTGAGATCGGGAAGAGTATGACTGCATCACCCACGAGAATCCGCTCTCGTTAAACACTTTGGAGTCTTCGAGGGTGAGTTATTCCATCGACTCGTTGCTACAATCTAGTAGATAGATCTTGGCTTGTTTGTTTGTATGCGATAGAATTTTTTTGTTTTCCATGCTATGAAACCCTACATAATAATGGTTATGTATTTAAATAGACAAAAACCTGGTAGATCCCTTTACAATTGGAATATCACTACATGTGATAGAAAGTGCATCGAGGGAGATGAAGTTGAGACCGTTGAAAGTCACACCATAGTGGTAACCCAGCCTATGTTATCGAAGATACCGTGAAATAGAACCTAGAAAGAACAAACTAGTGGTTTGACTGAGTAGAGTACTTTTTAACCATCTCTATGTGAAGATGCATAACTCTTAAAATCTATAAGGTAGATTAGCAACATGCCTTAATGTGTTTCTTTTGGCCATAACTAGCAAAGATGTCGTCCTACATGGCATTCTTGAAAGAACACACCTATATGACCTCGAATGTAAACGTCGTAGTCCAGGAGACTTGGGTGGTCTCTGTAAACTCATGGTAAGACCAGGGAGTATAGCGCATATGGTCCAACCCACGGGGTAGGATACCGGCAGCTAGGTACTGGTTATGATTTTGAGTGAAATTTATTTGCACCAAACTTGAAATTCAAGGTTTATCCATTGTTCAAGTTGTTGATAGATGTAGCTCAAGACTCTAAGAGGAAGTTCAACTTAGTAGTCTCTGCTGAAACACTAGTACATAAATAAGTAGCACAGATACATAGGTCTTCAAATGGGCATTTGAGATATGGCGGGGGATTGTTAGAAATAATGGGCTAAATGATTTGACTCATGTGAGATTTTAGATTTTCCCTAAATCTCAGGAAGCCCATATGTGATCCAACCCAAGTTGACAGAATCAGACATGTGTGTTGCAAGAAGAGTGGGAGCTAAAGTTTAGTCTCACATGAAAAGTTGGAGGCGAGTTGCACAACCTTATAAGGTGTAGTGTCTCACCACTTTGGAATTAATAGAAAAGAGAAGTGCTACATATGTGATCCTCCTCCGACGATGCCGCTCGCCCGATTGCCTCATCAAGACGCAACAAGCGCGCGATGTGGTTTGCAGATGTCTCAACAATTAGTCGGTTTGGATCGCTCCTGGATTGTGGGCTACTATAAACGACATGAAGTTGTGCTCAACATGGCCTCAGGCAACGTGTCAACAGTTTGATAGACGTTGTTTTTCGAGCTACTCAATATAAGCATGCGCGTCTTCCACCATGCAGTACACCGAAACCAAACTAGGATTTTTCCATCCTCTCTACTTGCGCACCACCGTAGTCTACTCCATCCTGCGAGCTGGCATGAACAGAGAAAAGGGGGAGCATGTCTCTAGAACCACTCTCCTTTGTGATCCTATATGGGAGAGTGTGAATAAGTTTGTCACCACAATACGTATTATTGGTCGTCTAGCCAGATCATGTTCTTGGTCGTCTAGCCAGATCGTGTGCGCATCATCTTCAACACCGTCTTCTTTTACAAGTCTCGGCAACCTCTTCACAGATGGCGACTTCATCGGCAACCGATCAGTACATATATTGTGATCCGGTATGTTGTTATAGTATGTTCTTTCGTATGCACTGCTACTCTTCATGTTGACAAGTACATCTAGTATGTTAGAGTTTCAAATAATTATAGTTAATATAATCATTATTTATATTCAGAAATTAATTGTGGAAATGATGCCTAATATTCCAACTATTATATCTAGTGGTTCCGATCGAAGCCACTAGTTACAAATCGGCCCTTATTGGCTAAAAACATGGCTCGCCGAGTTTTGTTCTTGCCTAATTTACTCAAACTTGAACTCTGAGTCATCAGTAGGATGTTTCAAAACCTCCTTCAGCGTAATGGTATAAGTGGATCTCTCTTCTATTATGCTCTTGATCATAGAAACAACTTTTGCACAATCATAGGAAATGTACTCCATTGCCGATCTAGAGCACATCCTTCCACACACGTCGTTAATGCCTCCTCCAAAGATGATGAAAAGGTTGATAGAGATATTCACGATGAGAATACGATCGCCCTTTATCATCCTATGTAACCATACCCGATCCTCATGTCTGTGTGTCCTATTTGTAGTAGCCATCTACATTCAACTTGGTCCAGCCGATCGGTGGCTGATGCATGTAAAATGCATACATAAACTTTGTAGTTTGTTAACATGTTCTTCCACATATTTGCATCATATATAATTTTATATCCATGTTTTATATTGATTTTTGGGAATTTACCAGTGATCCTCTTTATTTTGGCTATAACCCGGCATGGCAGAAAAATCATGTTTTAATGTTTTAATGTTTTTGACGTTTCAAGACCTATACGAAGTCAAATGGACCTGCACTTATGGGAATGTCAATATTTATGCACAAGAAGCATTTGGAGAACAAGAATCCCCCCAGGAGGGACAAGAGTCCCAAGATAGCCCAGGGGGCGCGCCCATCCCAGGTGGGCGCGCCACCTATGCTATCTCCCTCCTCGATCGTCTGGTCGTCTTGATTCTTTCGCCCACAGAGTTTTCTTGACCTAAAGTTCCCTATATAAGGACCCCTCCCTGGGAGTCCTCGAGAGAGAGCACACCAGAGACAAAAACACCACCAAACAGAGTCAGGTCTAGAGAAGATTGGAGGGGGAAACTTGGCCAGAGCCACCTTGGGGAGATCTCCACCCTCTCCAACATCTCCAGCATCATCACCATGATGAAGAGGGAGTACCTCTGGGCTATGGGTTTGTGGCAGTAGCTTGATCTATCCCTCTCTTGTTCTTCATAGATCTAGTACAATATGAGCTGCCCTACATGATTATGGTATATTTTTAATTCCTATGTGGTGGATCTTTGTTCTATGATTTGATATTTGAGATTGGAACCTATTTTGTGTAAGATGTTTTGGTATATGCATATCATGCACCTAGTTCTTAATTGATTGTTTTGATCCAACTTGTATACGATAACTTGTATAGGGAGAAGTGTGTGTTAGATAGAGAAGCAGGTGGTAGGGATTGAACTGTGACAAACAATATTCAAGATTTACTTTGGGTTTTACCTTTATTTTGCTGCCTCACTAGGGATAAAGTGAAATCATGTGCTATAGTTATCATATGACAGTGTGATAATCTTGTTAAATCAAGGTAGCATATTTGTATTTGAAACATCATGTTATATTGCCTAAAGCTATACTCTGATTTGTTTTTAATTCAAGATTACATAGAGTTTCCCTTTCCTGAGTAGTATAAGAGAAATGTATTCCATCCCTATGTTAGAACATGATGTCCATATTGATTCCTTTATCAAGCACATATAGAAGTTCAATGAATCTTTACCATTGATAAATTGTTTTATGATCACTACAACCTAAAAAGAGAGTAGACAAGTGAACCCATAAACCTCGGTCCGATTTTTACCATAAGAAATACCTTTCTGTTACATCTTCTTTTATATTTTCTGTAATTTATTATTTCGAAAATACAAAAATTCTTTCCTTACTTACAATCACTGATAAAAACCCAAAAACAACTGTACTATCTTCCACACCATCTAGTTTGCATTACTTTACTTTATTTACTTTAGTGTACTTTATATTTTATTTCATATTACTAATACAAAACATTGTGCTTGGCAACCACTTCGTGGAGTTGGGGACACCAGATAAATTAATTTACTTTACAGGTTGCTTGAAGAGATGAAGACAAATACCCTTCTATAGCCAATTCCTCGAGAGTTTGATATAAACCCTCGAGTCACCCTTATCTGAAAAAGAAGCTTTCTACAACACTCTGCACTTGGAGTCCCAACGAAAATTGGCCACATTTGTTTCCACTAGTGTGTCAACAGTTAGTGGTGGTTGCCACAGGTCCCAGTAGTGGTGGTTTTGGATGGTAGGATAGCCTGAAATGGTGCTCTTCAGCTTGTGCAAAGGCTTCTTTCTAGGTTAGCTAATCATGCTCTTGGACTCTTTTGGGTGAGAAAAATAACGGTATGATTTAGATGGGTTGAGGTTTAGGATTGGTGTCTTGGTCTGCAGGTCGTGTAAGCAGAATTAAACTGTCAAGTTTTACATGGATATGTTAATTGATTCAATGGCATTAACCTCTCTAAGAGGAGTACAATTTTAGTTGCTTCCATATATTTTCAATTTTTATTTTGGCAGGCCAATCGCTCTTTTGACTTTGGAATGTAGAACCTTTATCAATCTACTGCTCTTTTACACATTATAAAGAAATAAGGTTTCTAGAAAAAAGAGGGTCAAGTCATAGGAAATCCCGGCCGTTCCTACATCCAACACTACTAAACTATTTTTAACGTCTAACTGGAGTGGGGAATCTTTATATCCTGGCCAAACAACAAAGGGAACTCATACCCCTAGCATCGAAAATCCAGACACGACACTAGAAAAAGGAGGGTCCACTCACGGATAACCTTTTTGAAATGCGTGTCATTGGATGGGGGAGTGGCAGGTGAGAGTCATTTCTGTCGAGATCAAAGGCGGGTTTTTTTTTCACAGTTGCATTTTGTTACAGTAATCTTATGTTAAATTTTTTGAAGCATGGTTAGTATTTTCCAATTTCAGCCGGCCTTGTTAGGTCAATCCATTTGAGATTTAATTAGGAAACCATATAACGCTAAATACAAGGCGTATTGTGGAAAATCACTCGTAACTCCCAAGGTCCAGTGATCTCATCATTTCTTAAAACATTCACAAAGTTCAATTTTAGTTCTTCAAAAATATCTGAAAAGAAAAACATCCTAGCACATACACATGTGTACTATGTATGGAAACATTTGCAGCAAATTAACTTCCCATATGTGATCGATATATGCATAAACGATAAGAGCCAAGAGAAAGAGAAAGAGAAAGCGAGAGAGATATAGATAGAGGGGCCCAAGCTAGCAGTCTCTCCGACAACCCACGTTCAGCTGGCAGATTCATAATGTGGATCAGCAGTACGATCGAGATATAAAGTGGAAGACTCACTGCTCCGGTCACCATCGCGTGTTAGTGGAAGACTCACTGCTGAGGTCAACGAGGATAGTGCACGTGAAAGCATAAATTTAAATAAATTTAGACACTATTTAATATATAGATAATATAAAATTTTAAAAACTTAAGAAATCTATTCTTAGACTGAGGGAGTATATTTTTTCTAAAGTATGTTCACAAATTGCTAGTCTATATATTTGAAATTCGTTATCTCAAGGTCGACTAACAAGAAGTAATCGCGTATGAACGTATATGGACATTTGTCAAATAATGTGGTTCTAATAATGAATAAAAACTATGTGCATCGCTTGATGCACAGGCTGGCAGGGGTATAGGCTCAGCTTGTATCAAGGTATTCAGCTGAATACCAAAAAGTTTTGCCAAAACTTTTAAATTATATAGTGTCTTATATTTTAGTCTGTTTAAAACTGATTGAAATCCAATCACAATTAGGCACGGAATTATTTGGTTAGGAGGAATGATTACAAACCAATTGATCACAAGATCAAGTGCTATTTCCGGCCCATTGTAAAATTCCTGAGCCCGTCACCGGAGGTCAGGACTTCGCTCCACATTTTGAAAAGAAAAACTGAAGTGTTTTCTTTATCAGCTATTTTAGTCTGTTCAACTTGTTTTGGTAATAAGTAAGGGCATCTTCACCGGATCGACCCATACGGTCACTCCAAACAGTCCATTTGTGTCCATTTGGGTCGGGCCACGGTCGATATAGATAGGGGGTCCGGCCTTTCCGGCCAGCCGCGCCCAGCAACATGTCTCATTTGTTTGCGTTGGGCGAGGCAACTTTTTTTTAGATTCAAACATAAATAACTCGCGCGAAAAACTGGCAAAGTTCATACTTAATTTACATAAAAATATAAAAAACATAATCTAAACTACTAGAGGTCTTTGCGCGCCGGCACCGCCTCGTCCATATATGGGTCGAGGTCGATATACTCCGGCGGCGTCCAGAGGTTGGGCGGCGGCAGAGCCGGAGCAGGAGCAGGCGCAGGTGGATTGATCACCTGCCCCGGCCATGGCGCCCAACCGTGCGAGAGGTGCGCCAACTCCATGCCCACCTCCGCCGCGATCGGAGGCGCCCAACCCGGCAGCGGTGGCGGTGGAGGCAGCTGGGCATTCGTCTCAGCCATCATGCGGGTGAGCGCGAGGGCCTCATCGTAGCCACGCCACTGGGCCTCCTCCTCATGTGCGCTGGCCGCAATGGCCTGCTCGGTGAAGGCGTCCTCATCGTAGCCCCGTGCCAGTACCTCGCGGTACTTCAGGGAAAGGTTGGCGGTGACATCGTCCACTGCCTCCTTCTTGAATACGATGTCATCGTCGCCGCCCTCGTTGTTGCCATCCTCGCTATCGAGCTCGGCGTCGCTGTGGTTGACGGCACCCTCCTCGTCTGAGTCGATGTTGGGGACGGGGTAGACCTCCCCCGGCTGCAGGTCATGGAGGATGCTGGTGGCGCGCCGCACATCATGCTCCCACTAAAGGAACTTCTTCCAGTAGGCCACGCTCTAGTAGGCGGCATCGTGCCATAGGACCGGTGGGAAGCCGCTGATCCGGTGGTGGATCTCCTCCTCTAGCCCCTTCCCCTCCTTGGGCATGGGAGACATAGGGACATGGTCCCGGTTGCGGTGCCAGCCAGTGGGGAGGGACACGTCGTTGTGCTGGATGCCTCGTCCCTCCCTCCAGTGGCGCTCGCACAGCGTGATCCGGAAGTACTACTGATCACGGTGCTCTCCCTCCGGCCGTGGTGGCGGGCGAGCCTCCACGCGCCGGCCCCGGAAATCCTCCGGCCGCGGCGAAGGTGGCATGGACGTGCTGCGGAGGAGGGCCGACATCCAGCCGGAGCGCTGGCTTCTAGAGCCAGATGCCTCGTGGTTGTTCTTGCCTCTCCCCTTCTTCATCCACGACGGCATCTTCATCGTTCGTGGTGGTGGCGGCGGCTAGGGTTTGCGATGGCAAGAGGTGGGGAGTGCACGGCACCGGTAGCGAGGTTAAATAGCCCCTTCGTCCGCGAACACGCGCAGCTTCCTGCTCCTTCGCCATCAATACCGGCGCGAGAACGCAGGCGGCGCCCAGTGGGTCAGCGTGTCGTCGCATCGCCATTGATGGCGCAGGCTGCCGCCGGTCAGCCTTCCACGCAGCCTCTCTGAATCGCTGCCATGGTTGCGTCTGAGTCGCTGCCGCGGTTGCGCCTCAATCGGTGCCGCAGACCGCGTCTGGAATCAATGCCGCATGTGGCTGGTGGGTGGGCCAGTGACACATGCGGGGACGACGTCCTCCTTGTCCGCGCGCGTTCGGGCCAGCGTAACCGAGCCGTAGATTAGATGCATGGATGGTTCGAGCTGGACGCGTTTCGCCGAATTGATCGCCCCGTTGGGGCGCCGCGTACGCTGATTTTCGAACACGCGCAAACTGTTTGGATCGCCCGGTGGACATACCCTAACATTTTGCCCTTTCCGGTTTGCTTTGGCACTTATTGGCAGATTGGGCAGGTCTTGCTACACATTTCCGCACGCGGGGTAGGCAGGTTGATAAATGTGAATCGAACAATGTTCTTTGACCATCTCCCCAACGTCCTCAACCCGCCAGCACTTAATGAACTTCGGTTACCAGGCGAAAAACGGCCCGCACCGGCACCACCACCCCATGCCAGCAAATTGGGCCATCCAGGAAACTATGGAATATCAGGCCTCCCTAGCCAGTAGGACCGGGCCGGTCTGCCGACAAATAACGCCACATTGGACTAGCCGCACAGGTTCATATGGTATAATTGCCACCACTTGATAAGTGTTTTTTGCAGCATGTATATCTTACGTTTTTTGTACTAGTAATAATAGGTTTTGGTATTTTACCATGCTCACGCGTACCTTTTATGCTTATTTTATCAAGATCCCGGAATTAAAAGTGTGGTTGAATAAATCAACCGGAGAAATCAACTATAGGTATAAATTTGCTTTTTGGAAGGCAATAAAGGCCCATAAATAAATATATTCACACTTGGAAAGAAGGGGAATCAAATCCCCTTGCATTCATGACAATCAGAGGCTTGAACGACCATCCAAACACATTACTAGAAAATAGCTAATCGGTGGCGCACTTTTTTGCATTTCTGTGGGGCATATTAGATGTGCCGCTGCTACCTCGTCACTAAATGTTATTTATGCGGCGCATTTTTCGAATTTCAAAAAAAAAAAGGGATAGATCTAGATCTAGCGCCACCACAGCCGCCAAAATTTCATCGGAGCTCGTCGGAGGCCGTGTCCGTGGCCAGAGTCTACCACCGCAGGCAGGTGCGGGAGGCCTTGGCCGTGGCCGGAAGTGGGGGTTGCCGGAGGAGGGGGCTCGCCAAAGATGGGTGGAGGAGGGGTTCACCAGAGATGGTGGAGGAGGAGGAAGAGGGGGGAGAGGTCACCTGAGAGTGGAGAAGGAGGAGGGAGGAGAAGGAGAGGAGAAGTGTGGAGGAGAGGAGGAGGATTAAAGGAGAAAATAGAGGGAGAATGGTGCCGACGGGATTTAAAATTTGAATCTATCCCAACAATTTTGTGGTGCATATTTCCAAATGCGCCACAGAATTATATCCCTATTTTTTATTTATTTGCAGGAAAAATTCTTCTTTTTGAAATTAATGTTTACTCTTTTCGAATTTGTGGATTTTGTAAAATCCATAACGACCTTTGGTGGGTGAATTTGGATGGGAAATTTTAAGATTCGATCATTTTTATAGGTTAAAGATTTGAATGAGTTCAATATAGAAACGACAAGAAAGGTTTTTGCCGCATGGAAAAGGTTGAATGAAGATTCAAATGTATTGACACTTGGTGAGTGAAATCACATGAATATTTTGATCAATAATATATGCCGTGATATGTACATATCCAGATATGTCTTATTCTCCGAATGTTATGTGCATATATCAGAATGATTCATAAGATGATCATTGGACGATAGTAAAGATATTCTTATGAGCTTTGGAAGAACTAAGAATATATTATGTATAGGTGACAAATAGTTACAAATAGTTCATTGTAAAGTGTTACATTGATACTAGTTTTGTCACAAGATAAATTTATCTCAATTTAAACTATGATGGCACAGTATAATGGAAAGGAAGTTCCATGATGGATTTGGACGAGTTCCTAAGTTAAAGATATTGTGACGGATACTACAACAAAGTCTTTGCATATGACTGCTCTAGTAGCAGCATAAGAGGGCATTTGTGTCAACTAGTTTGTTATAAAACTAGATGTGGTTCAAATCGGGCTAATATTATGAAGATATATTGTGCGACAATAGCATTAACATGATTTAATCCCAAGGAATTGAGGTCTCACTAAAGTACCAAATTATTACAATGTCATCTCATTTGAGAATGAGCGATGCGTAGAGATGACATGCAAATACACACGGATCTGAAATGTCAGATCTAGAGATTATTTTTACCACTAGCAAACGCGTATATACACCAGAAATCCATAGGTGTTGAATGCACAAATTTTTCAAACTAGATTATTGACTCTAGTGCAAGTGGGAGGCCGAAGAGAATATGCCCGAGAGGCAATAATAAAGTGGTTATTATCTTAGTTCATGTTTATGATAAATGTTTATTTATCAAGCTATAATTGTGTTAATTGTAAACATTAATACATGTGTGGTTAATAAAATATAAGAGTTCCTAGTTATTCCTCTCATATAAACTAGATCATTGATTAAAAATATGATCAAGGTTTCCTGATCATAGACATTGGATGTTGTTAATAACAGGGTCACAACATTGGTAGAATGATATGATGAACACTCCCCCTAAGTATAGTAATACGAGCAACGTCATTTGTTTACATTGCTATAATAAGTCCTACGAAGTAACCCTAATCCTTAGACCATGAGATCATGTTAATTGCTAACACCGGCAGAGTACTTTGATAACATCAAACGTCACACCATAACAGGGTGACTATAAAGGTGGGTTTGGGTACTCTGAAAGTGTTATATTGAGGCTCATGGATCAAGAGTGAGATTTGTCCATCCCGATAATAGAGAGATATACTCTGGGCCCTCTCGATGATATCACATTGGCAGCAGCTTGCAAGCAGGTAATTTGATCACAAGGAATGTTATATCACGGGAACAAGAAAAGAGTACTTGTAGGTAACGAGATTAAACTAGGTATGGATATACCGATGATAGAATCTCGGACATGTACTATATAGATATACAAAGGGATTTCGTTAAGTGTTAAAGGTTCTCATGATCACTAAGTCATTGTTGAATGTGTGGGAGTCAGTATGGATCTCCAGGTCCCATTACTGATTATTGATCGGAGAGGGGTCTCCATCATGTCTGCATTACTCGCGAACTTTAGGGTGACAGACGCAAGGTATGCCGACACCAATTAGGGCAGATATAATACCAAAGAAAGGTTTTGAAAATTTTAGCATTATTTCGATAAGCACCGGAATTGTTTCGGGTCAAATTGCTGAAAATGGTTTGAAATTAAGTATCGAAGTTATGCAAGGGGGTTATGTAAATGTTTGTTAATTAAATTAATTAACAAATTCTGAATCAAATAAATAAAAATGGTTTTTATTTAATGAGAGCTTGCATTAAATTTGGTGGAAAATTAATGCAAAGTAGGTGGAGTTTGTGTTAATGGGAGTGGGCTTAGTGGAAGCTCCACTCACCATTATGGAAGGAGAGGTGGCGTCACCATCATGCCATGTACATGGCCCCTTGGGGGCTGCCCCTTTCCCTATAAAAGGAGCTCCCCTCTTCCTCCACTCTCACACCTCCTCGTGAAGGATTTATCTCCCTCTATTAAATTCCCAATGGCTTAAGATTAGCAAAGTACATGTTTTTAGTGGTTTCTCTGTAAGGATCTGCTGCTTCCGCTACTTTGTTGGAGCGAGGGATGGAGGTTGTTGGGGTGCTGGACGCGTGTGCGATCACGGGTGCGCTGCTAGTTTGCGGTGCTGGACTTCATCACAATCTTGAGATCAACAAGTGTACGACTATATCATCCATGAGAACCAATCTCGTGATGCTTTGTTTGTCTTCGAGGGTAAGTTCTCTATGGATGTATATCCACTTGTTCCTTGTATCTAGATAGATAGATCTTGGTGCTTACTTCTTCATATCATAGGAAATTTTTTGTTTTCAATGTTGCGAACCCAACAGGGCTCGCTTGCTGATCAACATGGTTCCCTACATCCAGTGCCGCAACCACATCATCCAAACTCCCCGAATTAAATGTCCCACACCACACACGAAAAACACAACAACCATAGTTAATTCAACACCATATTCCTACAACAGCGCAACAGGGCACACTTTTTCCTATGAGGTCCACTGATCTAGCTGGCCATGAACCATGCATAGTAGATCCTGAACACCAGCGACTTTGAAAAGAAGATAAGGGGAAGGGACATGAAGCACACACATAGAGTATCCTAGCACCGACGGTGGGTTCCTGCCTCTCCCATCCCATCCTTTGTGTGACCATGGTCACCCTTGACCAGCCCATCGAGCTTGGATGTTTTACGTGGGGGTCGAGTTGCTGCTTGGAAGGTCCTAGTATCACCTCCACCAGCCAAAGGATGTCGAAGGATGCCGGCAAGCACCGAAACTGTACCACCTAGCACCATGGTCAATCCATGTCTCCGCCAATGCTCCGGGGTCGAGATCGGGTGCGCCTCACGTGGGAACCGCGGGCAGCACTCGAAGAGACCTCACCACCACGTCCTCGTAGGGAACATGGGCTTGCCGGCTTTCCATCTATGGAGGGGATGAGGAGAGGGGGTGAGGACGAGCCACTAAGGAGGTTAGAGTTGGTTGCCTCCCGAGTTTCCTCCAGAGGAGCGATTCCGGGTGCATCCATGTATTTTAGACAATCCATACGGTGTTAGAGCATCACCAACTGGCCACCAAGATCCCTCACCAGGAGGCCTTTCTTAGAACCGGCAACAAAAAATTGTCCTAGCAGCGCCCCAGGAACCAATTTTCGACTCGCGAATGTTGATTTTTCATTCGGTGACCCTAGCGCTCATGGAGGCAAGTGGGGCCATCGGCAGAAGCCAAACATGACGTGGCGCATGCGTCATGGAGATAACATCTCAATCATCAATGTTGCTTGAATAGAAAAAATATTTCTCAAGATACAAATTTCCGCTGGCGCAACCCAACCGGGTGAAAGAAATGCCTCATGGCCAGGCGACGGCTCGAGATGCTCTTACAACAAAATGTATTCTTTTTTTGAACGAGAAGAGCCTCAAAGGTACTGGAAGCTTTAAATTAATCACAAACAGTGGAGGAGTACATTATATAGAATACCCCAAAAGAAGAAGAAATAAGAACATAGGTCCCAATTTTAGGTGGATAAGGCCCTGCTGAGAGTGTTGGAGATATGCCCAAGAGGCAATAATAAAAGTTGTTATTATTATATCTTTGTGCATATGGTGAATGTCTGCATCCTATGCTATAATTGTATTAACCGGAAACATTAATACTTGTGTGTTTTGTAAACATAAAAGAGACCCTAGTAAAGCCTCTTGTTAAAATAGCTTGTTGATTAATAGATGATCATAGTTTCCTGATCATGGACACTAGATGTCGTTAATAACAAGATCATATCATTAGGATAATGATGTGATGGACACACTCCTATAGTTAAGCGTAGCATAAGATCAAGCCATTTAAAAGTTCATTTGCTATAAGCTTTCAAATACATAGTAACCTAAATACTTCGACCATGAGATCATATTAATCACCATCACCAGATGGATACTTTGATTACATAAAACATCACTTCATAACTGGGTGGTTATAAAGGTGGCATTGAGTATTCTGAAAGTATGTGTTGAAGCACATGGATCAAAAGTGGGATTTGTCCATCCATATGACGGATAGATATACTTTGGGCCCTCTCGGTGGAATGTCATCAAATTGGCTTGCAAGCATGTGACTAGGTCACAAGGGATAACATTTCATGGAACGAGTAAAGAGTACTTATCGGTAACGAGGATGAACTAGATATAGAGATACCGACGATCAAACCTCGCGAGACAAAGGAAAATTGGTATCGTGTGTTAATGGTTCATTCGACCACGAAGTAATCGTAGAAATATGTGGGAGCCATATGCATTTGCAGATTCCTCTATTGGTTATTGATCTTATAAGTGTCTCGATCATGTCTGCATAGTTCACGAACCGTAGGGAGACACACTTAAGGATTCGATGTTGTTTAGTAGATATGGAATATGAGTTGGAGACCGAATGTTTTTCGGAGCCTCGGATTGCATCCAGGACATCACGAGGAGATGCAGCATGGTCTGGAGAATAAGATTCATATAAGGAAAGTCCAATTCCGGGGTTCAGAAATGTTTTCGGTGTTTTCACCGGAAGCTTATAGAAGGGTATGGAAGGTCCACCACCTTGGGGGAGGGGTACTTGGAATGTGCCATACCAATGTGGAATGATTGCATCATACTCTAGGACACTTGGCTGGGCAAAAGGAAGATAAAATCAAACTCTAGTTTGATTAGATCAAACAATTGTTTGAAAAAGTGAAATCCTAAATTGAAAGTCAAAGCCTAGTGGAGGGAGGAGAGGAAACATAGGGAGGACTCGGCCTCCCCAATCTTCTGGCCAAGAGGGAGTTGGGGGAGGACTCGGCCTCCCCTTGTCGCCTCCCCCACCCATATAAGGAGGGGAGGGGCGCCCCACCCCTCCACCCCAAAAAACCATAGGCCGCCGCCGCCTTGCCCCAAGCCGCCACCGCCCTAGCCCTCCAAGTCGCCGCCGCCTTCACCCCATGACGCTAGTGCCTCCTCTCCTTGGCGCCTACACCCTAGCCGCCGAGGCCCTCTCTCCTCCACCATACTTGCTCCGGCTTAGGAGAAGCCCTACAGGACCTACTCCACCTCCACCACCACACCGTCGTGCTGTTGGAATCGCGAGGAGATCTACAACCTCCGATTCCTATGGGAACAAGGGAGAGGAAGGTCTTCATCGAGTACCAAACGTGTGACCGACTGCGGAAGCGCTTCCAAAGCATGGCGCCGGAAGGATAAACTACACGATCTTGGGATCGGGAAGTGAATGACTACATCGACCACGAGAATCTGATCTCGTTAAAACACTTTGGATCTACGAGGGTTAGTACTCTACAAACTCGTTGCACCGATATCGTAGATTACATATGGGCTTTTGGGTGTTCATGCGATAGAATTTTTTTGTTTTCCATGCTACGAACCCCTACAGTGGTATCAGAGCCGACTCTATGCATAGATCCGTTGCATGAATACAACACAATGGTTTTGTGGGTGTTGATGCTTTCATTGTCGTTTGCTTTTTGTGTACTTTGCATCTTGTGGGATGGTGGGATGAAGCGGCTTGGGCTAACCTTACATGCCATTGTACATGAGACTTGCTCCACGCTCAACGTGCAACTTGCATTGCACAAGTGGCTTTGCGGGTGTCTGTCTCTCCCACCATAATGAAGATTCCGGGCACTTGACAATACTTGTATCAATGTTGTGGTTCATGTTTGTAAGTTAGAACGATTCTTATGCGAAAGCCCCAGCCACGTAAAACATGCAAAGAAGATTAGAGGCGTCTAACTTGTTTTTGCAGGGCTTGTGTTGTGATGTGATATGCCCGTGATTGTGGTTATATATGATGTATACAATGATCCTTATTGTAAGTTGGAAACATGCAGGAGCCTTATGGTTGTCTTTAAATTTCGTTTAAGACTTGCATGTCTATTCATCAAGTAGTTGTAATAGTTTTTGTTGGTGGAGGACAACCATGGAGCGGCGCCATTGACCTTGATGTCACGCCGGTGATGATGGAGACCATGTTCGTGCTTGGAGATGGAGATAGAAGGCACAATAAGAAAGGCCATATCATATCACATATTATGAATTGCATGTGATGTTAATCCTTTTATGCATCTTGTATTGCTTAGATTGCGACGATAGCATTATAAGATGATCCCTCTCACTAAATATCAAGTAATAAAGTGTCCATCCTTAGTAGGCACCGTTGCTAAGACTCGTCGTTTTGAAGCACCACGTGATGATCGGGTGTGATAGATTCTACATGTGCATACAACGGGTGCAAACCAGATTTGCACATGCGGATACTAAGGTTAACCTTGACAAGCCTAGCATGTACAGACATGGTCTCAGCACACGGAATACCGAAAGGTAAAGCATGAGTCATATAGATGATATGATGAACATGTTGATTGTTCGCCTTTGAAACTACATCTCACGTGATGATCGAACTTGGTCTAGTGGATTTGGATCGTGTGTTCACTAAAACAATGTGAGGGATGTTGTTTTCAGTGGGAGTTCACCTAGTTTATTTAAGAATTATATTTGAACTCAATTTATCATAAACTTAGTCTAAACTCTTTATAAATATGTTGTAGGTCATGGCGGTTTCTACCATCAATTTTAATGCGTTCCTAGAGAAAGAAAAGTTGAAAAACACTGAAAGAAACTTCGCGGATTGGTTCCGCAACTTGAGGATTGTCCTTAATGCTGGTCAGTTAACCTATGTGCTAGATGCACCGTTGGGTGACCCGCCTGCAACTGATGCTACCGATGAGGTGAAAAATGTTTATCTCACTCGGAAGAATCAATACTCCATAGTTCAGTGTGCCATCTTGTATGACTTAGAATCAGAGCTTCAGAAACGGTTTGAGAACCATGACCCTCATGATATTGTCCGTGAACTCAAAATGATATTTGAGACTCATGCGACAGTTGAATGCTATGAAGACTTCGAGAAGTTCTTTAACTGTAAGATGGAAGAGCGCAACTCCGTTAGTGAGCACGTGCTCAAAATGTCTAGGCACGCACATAAACTCCAAGACTTGGTAATAATGATTTCTAATGCATTGGAGATTGATCGTGTCCTCCAATCACTACCACCTAGTTACAAGAACTTTGTGATGAACTACAACATGCAACGTATGGACAAGACGTTACCTGAACTCTTCTCCATGCTAAAATCTACGGAAGTGGAGATCAAGAAAGAGCACAAAGTATTGATGGTCAATAAGTGTAGGGGTTCGTAGCATGGAAAACAAAAAAATTCTACCGCATACAAACAAACAAGCCAAGATCTATCTACTAGATTGTAGCAACGAGTCGATAGAATAACTCACCCTCGAAGATTCCAAAGTGTTTAACGAGAGCGAATTCTCGTGGGTGATGTAGTCGTACTCTTGCCGATCTCAAGATCCTGTAGACGATCCTTCCGGTGCTGCGTTCCGGCAGCGCTCCCATAGTCGGTCACACGTTCGGTACTCGAAGAAGACCTTCCTCTCCCTTGTTCCAAAGAAAATGGAGGTTGTAGCACTCTCGCGATTCCTAGGCGACCTGACAGTGGTACCGGAAGTAGAGGGGAGATCTCACAGGGCTTCGCCTTAAGCCGGAGCGAGTATGGTGGACTATGAGAGAGGCCTTGGAGATCTAGGGTTTAGAGGCACCAAGGAGAGAGGGCTAGGCCGGCGGCTAGGGCAAGGGGAGAGCCCCAAGTCGGCGGCTAGGGTTTGCCATAGGGCGGCGGCGGCTGCAGGAGGGGCCGGGGGCTAGGGCTAGGGTTTTAGTGGGGCAAGGTGTAGGTCTAGAGGGGCACCCCTGCCCCTCCTTATATAGGTGGGAGGGCGCCGGCCAGGGGAGGAGAGTCCTCCCCCAACTCGGCCTCCAAGGCCGGCGGGTGCAGGGAGAGGAACTCCTCCCCAAGTAGGTTTCCTACTCTCCCTCCACCAAGCAAACTTGCCGTTTGACTTTTCAAATTGGCGTTTGACTTTTCAAATTGGCGTTTGACTTTTCAAACTAATTTATCCCTTTATTTTGCTTAGAGATGACACCTAGTACATTATGCAACCTTTCCAACTTGTTATGACACATTCATGTACCCTTCCCCTCCGGAGTGCCGGACCTTCCGGAACCTTCTAGAACATTCCCGATGAAAACACCTGAATCATTCTCCAACCCCGAAACAGGACTTTCCTTATATGAATCTTAATCTCCGGGCCATTCCGGATCTCCTCATGATATACCGGATCCCATCCGAGACTCCGAACAACATTCGGTCTCTTACTCATCATTCCATAACTACTCAACAACATCGAATCCTTAAGTGTGTCTCCCTACGGTTCGTGAATTATGCGGACATGATCGAGACACTTCTCCGAACAATAACCAATAGAGGAATCTGGAAATTCATATGGCTCCCACATATTTCTATGATTACTTTGCGATCGAATGAACCACTTACATACGATACCAATTTCCCTTTGTCTCACGATAGTTTACTTATTCGAGGTTTTGATCGTCGGTATCTCTGCATACCTAGTTCAACCTCGTTACCGATAAGTACTCTTTTCTCGTTCCCGTGATATGTGATACCTTGTGAGCCAGTCACATGCTTGCAAGCCAATTGGATGACATTCCACTGAGAGGGCCCAGAGTATATCTATCCGTCATATGGATGGACAAATCCCACTCTTGATCCATGTGTCTCAACCCATACTTTCCGAACACTCAATGCCACCTTTATAACCACCCAGTTACGGTGTGGTGTTTGATGTCATCAAAGCATCCTTCCGGTGATGATGATATGCATGATCTCATGGTCGAAGGAATTAGGTTACTATGTATCAGAAAGCATATAGCAATTGAACTAATAAAATGACTTGATCTTTATGCTACGCTTATCTTATAGGAGTATGTCCATCATATCATTCTCCTAATGATATGATCTTGTTGTTAATAACATCTCAATGTTCATGATAGGGAAACCACAATCATTTATTAACCAACAAGCTAGTATTATAAATAGGTTTTACTAGGGACTCTAATTTAGTTTACAAATCACACAAGTATTAATGTTTCATTGCACTGTTATAGCATGAATGTAAACATTTATCATAAACACAAAGATATAATAATAACTACATTCATTATTGCCTCTAGGGCATATCTCCAATAGTCTCCCACTTGCACTAGAGTCAACTAATCTAGATTACATGGTAATATACCGAACACCCATGGCAGTTTGGTGTTGGTCATGTTTTGCCCTCGGGAGAGGTTTAGTCAACGGATACGCCACATTCATAACTGTGTGTACTTTGCAAATCTTTATGTCACCATCTTGGACATGTTCTCGAATAGCGTGAAAACGCAGCTTGATGTGCTTCAGCTTCTTGTGTGACCTTGGTTCTTGCGCATTGGCTATGGCATCTATGTTATCACAGTAGATAGACATTGGGTCCAGCGCACTTGGAACCACACCGAGCTCTGTAATGAACTCCTTCATCCATATCGCTTCTTGTGAAGCCTCCGAAGCAGCTATGTATTCCGATTCAGTTGAAGATCTTGCCACAACGCTTTGCTTTGCACTCCTCTAATCACTGCACCATTCAAAGTAAATACGTATCCAGATTGAGATTTAGAATCGTCTGGATCGGTGTTCCAACTAGCATCGGTGTAACCATTAACAACGAGCTGTTCATCACCTCCATAAGAAAGAACCATATCCTTAGTTCTTCTCAAGTACTTAAGGATGTTTTTGATCATGTCCAATGATCCACTCTGGATCACTTTGATATCTGCTAGTCAAACTAACAACATATGCAATGTCGGGTCTAGTATATAGCATGGCATACATTAGAGATCCTATGGTCGAGGCATAGGAGTCTTACTCATCCTTTCTCTATCTTCTCGTTCTTTGGACTTTGAGTTTTACTCAAGGTCGTATTGGGCAACATGGGAAAGAACCCTTTCTTGCTATCTTCCATTCCAAACCTCTTTAGAACTTTGTCCAAATATGTACTTTGTGACAATGATATTAGGCGTCTCAATCTATCTCTATAAATCTTTACGCCTAATATGTAAGTCGCCGCCAAGATCTTTCATTGAAAAACTATTATTCAAATATTCCTTGACACTATTAAGAAGGTCTACATCATTCCCAATCAACAATATGTCATCTACATATAGTATTAAGAATGCTACAGAGCTCCCACTCACTTTCTTGTAAATACAAGCTTCTCCATAAGTTTGTATAAAACCAAAACTTTTGATTACTTTATCAAAACGTTGATTCCAACTTCGGGATGCTTGCTTCAACCCATATATGGACCGTTGAAGTTTGCATACCTTGTTAGCATCTTTAGGATCGACAAAACCTTTGGGTTGCATCATATACAACTCTTTATCAATGTCTCCATTGAGGAACGCTATTTTGATATCCATCTACCATATCTCATAATCATAATATGCAGCGATTGCTAACAAAATCCTCACAGACTTTAGCTTCGCTACTGGTGAGAAAGTCTCATCTTAGTCAACTCCTTGAATTTGTCGAAACCCTTTTGTGACAAGTCGAGCTTTATAGACAGTAATATTACCATCAGCATCTGTTTTCTTCTTGAAAATCCATTTGTTCTCGACAGCCTTCCGGCCATCCGGTAAGTCCACCAAAGTCCATACTTGGTTTTCGTACATGGATCCAATCTCGGATTTCATGGCTTCTTGCCATTTATTGGAATCTGGGCTCATCACCGCTTCCTCATATGTCGCAGGGTCATCGGTGTTGTCCACCAACATGACACTCATTACGGGATCATACCAATCAGGAGTGCTACGAGTTCTCGTTGACCTGCGAGGTTCTGTAGCAACTACAACCGAAGTTTCATGATCATCATCATTAGCTTCCTCTCTTATTGGTGCAGGCACCACAGGAACTTCTTCCGGTGCTACGCTACTCGCAAGTTCGAGAGAAGGTTCGACAACCTCATCGAGTTCTACTTTCCTTCCAGTCACTTCTTTCGAGAGAAATTCCTTCTCTAGAAAGGATCCATTCTTGGCAACGAAGATTTTGCCTTCGGATCTATGATAGAAGGTGTACCCAATAGTTTCTTTTGGATATCCTATGAATACGCATTTTTCCGATTTGGGTTCAAGCTTGTCCGGCTGTAACTTCTTTACATAGGCTTCGCAACCCCAAACTTTAAGGAACGACAATTTAGGTTTCTTCCCAAACCATAATTCATATGGTGTCGTTTCAACGGATTTAGATGGTGCCTTATTTAAAGTGAATGCGGCTGTTAATAGTGCATAACCCCAAAATGATAGCAGTAAATCTGTAAGTGACATCATAGAACGAACCATATCTAAGAGAGTTCGATTACGACGTTCGGACACACCATTACGTTGTGGTGTTCCCGGCGGTGTCAATTGTGAAAGTATTCCGCATTTCTTCAAATGCTCGCCAAACTCGTAACTTAGATATTCACCTCCATGATCAGAACGTAGAAATTTAATCTTCTTGTTACGTTGATTCTCCACCTCACTTTGAAATTCCTTAAACTTCTTGAAAGTTTCGGACTTATGTTTCATGAAATAGATATACCCATATCTACTCAAGTCATCCGTGAAGGTAAGAACATAACGATAACCACCGCGCGATGCTACACTCATCGGACCACACACATCGGTATGTATGATTTCCAATAAGTTCGTAGCTCGCTACATCATACCAGAAAATGGAGTCTTAGTCATTTTACCCATCAGACATGCTTCGCATCTTCAAGTGATTCGAAATCAAGTGATTTGAGAAGTCCATCGGAATGGAGTTTCTTCATACACTTCACTCCAATGTGACCAAGACGACAGTGCCACATATAGGTCGAGTTATCGCTCAATTTCAAACGTTTAGCTTCAATGTTATTAATATGTGTATTTCCACTATCGAGATTCAATAAGAATAGACCATCTATCAAAGGTGCATGTGCATAAAACATATTACTCATATAAATCGAACAACCATTATTCTCGGACTTAAACAAGTAACCGTCTCGCAATAAACAAGATCCCGATATAATGTTCATGCTTAACGCAGGCACCAAATAACAATTATTTAAGTATAAAACTAATCCCGATGGTAGATGAAGAGGTAGCGTGCTGACCGCGATCACATCAACCTTTGATCCATTTCCTACGCGCATCGTCACCTCGTTCTTCGATAGCTTTCGTTTATTCTGCAGCACCTGTTTCGAGTTACAAATATGAGCAACCGAACCAGTATCAAATACCCAGGCACTACTACGAGTACTAGTGAGATACACATTAATAACATGTATATCGGATATACCTTTCTTCTTGATGTGGCCGTTCTTCAAATCCGCCAAGTACTTTGGGCAATTCCGCTTCCAGTGACCTTCTCCCTTGCAGTAAAAGCACTCAGTATCAGGCTTAGGTCCAGCCTTGGTCTTCTTCGTCGGTGCGGTAACTTTCTTACCACCCTTCTTGAAGTGTCCCTTTTGCTTAGACTTGCCTTTCTTGAATTTGGTGGTCTTATTGACCATCAACACTTGGTGCTCTTTCTTGATCTCCACTTCTGTAGATTTTAACATGGAGAAGAGTTCTGGCAACTGCTTGTTCATGCTTTGCATATTGTAGTTCATCACAAAGTTCTTGTAACTTGGTGGTAGTGATTGGAGGACACGATAAATCCCCAAAGCATTAGGAATCACTATACCCAAGCTTTGGAGTTTGTTTGCGTGCCCAGACATCTTAAACACATGCTCACTGACGGAGCTGCCCTCTTCCATCTTGCAGTTAAAGAACTTTTCAGAAGCCTCATAGCTCTCAGCTGCCGCGTGAGTCTCAAATATCAATTTGAGTTCGCGGACAATATCATGTGGGTCTGAATTCTCAAACATTTTTTGAAGCTCTGATTCCAAACCATACAAGATAGCACACTGAAATGTGGAGTACTGATTCTTCCAAGTGAGGTAAACATTCTTTACTTCATCGGTAGCAGTAGCTGCAGGCGTGTCACCCAGCGGTGCATCTAGCACATAGGTCAAATTACCAGCATTGAGGACAATCCTCAAATTGCGGAACCAATCCGCGAAGTTGCTTCCATTGTTTTTCAATTTTTCTTTCTCTAGGAACGCATTAAAATTGATGGTAGGGGCCGCCATTGATCTACAACATATTTGCAATAGTTTAGACTAAGTTTATGACAAATTGAGTTCTAATTAATAGTTAAATTAATCTAGGTGAACTCCCACTCAAAACAATATCCCTCACATTATTTTAGTGATCACACGAACCAAATCCACCACATCAAAACCGATCATCACGAGAGTCGATGTAGCTTCAATGGCGAAAAATCGACATGTTCATCATATCTACTATATGATTCATGATTTACCTTTCGGTGATCCGTGTTCCGAGACCATGTCTGTACATGCTAGGCTCGTCAAGATCAAACCTTAGCTTCCGCATCAGCAAATCTGTCTTGCTCACGTTGTATACACTTGCATAATCTAACACACCCGATCATCACGTGGTGCTTCGAAACAACAAGCTTTAGAAACGGTGCTTACTAAGGATGAACACTTTTGGAACTTGAAATTTATGTGCATGAGGGATCATCTTATAATGCTGCCATCGTTAACTAAGCAATACAGGATGCATAAAGGATTAACATCACATGCAATTCATAATATGTGATATGATATGGCATTTCTTCTTTGTGCTTCTGATCTCCATCTTCAAGCACGAACATGATATCCATCATCACCGGCATTGCATCAAGGTCAATGACGCTGCTCCATGATTGTCGTCCACCAGCTTCAATTATTATAACTACTTTGAATAGACACGCGGGTCTTAACAGAAATTAAAGACAACCATATGGCTCCTGCCGGTTCCAACTTACAATAAGGAACATTGCATACATCAAATATAATCACAATCATGGCCATATCACATCATAGCACACCCCTGCAAAACAAAGTTAGACGCCTCTATTTTCTTTGCATATTTTACGTGGTTTGGGGATTTCAATAAGTGTCGATCTAACTTACGAACAAGAACCACAACGTTGATGTTTGAACTATCAAGTGCCCGTTGTAAATTGGATCTATACTATAATGGGAGAGACAGACACCCGCAAAGCCACTTATGCAATACAAGTTGCATGTTGAGCGTGGAGCAAGTCTCATGAACGATGTCATATAAGGTTAGCCCGGGCCGCTTCATCCCATCATACCGCAAGATGAAAAGTACACAAGAAGCAATTGATAATAAAAGCACCACCGCCCATAATGACCATTGTGTTCTACTCGTGCAACAGATCTACATATAGACACGGCTCTGATACCACTGTAGGGGTTCATAGCATGGAAAACAAAAAATTTCTACCACATACAAACACACAAGCCAAGATCTATCTACTAGATTGTAGCAACGAGTCGATAGAATAACTCACCCTCGAAGATTCCAAAGTGTTCAACGAGAGCGGATTCTCGTGGGTGATGTAGTCGTACTCTTGCCGATCTCAAGATCGTGTAGACGATCCTTCCGGTCTTTGCTTCGGCAGCGCTCCCAATCGGTCACACGTTCGTACTCTATGAAGACCTTCCTCTCCTTGTTCCAAAGAAACAGAGCTTGTAGCACTCTCCTCGCGGCAAAGACGACGACGTGGTACCGGAAGTAGAGGGGAGATCTCGCAGGGCTTCGCCTTAAGCCGGAGCGAGTATGGTGGACTATGAGAGAGGACTTGGCGATCTAGGGTTTTGAGGCACCAAGGAGAGAGGGCTAGGCCGGCGGCTAGGGCACAGGGAGATCCCCAAGTCGACGGCTAGGGTTTTCCCTAGGGCGGCGGTGGCTGCAAGATGGGCCGGCGGCTAGGGCTAGGGTTTTAGTGGGGCAAGGTGTAGGTCTAGAGGGGCACCCCTGCCCCTCCTTATATAGGTGGGAGGGCGCCGGCCAGGGGAGGAGAGTCCTCCCCCAACTCGGCCTCCAAGGCCGGCGGGTGGAGGGAGAGGAACTCCTCCCCAAGTAGGCTTCCTACTCTCCCTCCACCGAGCAAACTTGCCGTTTGACTTTTCAAACTAATTTATCCCTTTATTTTGCTCAGCGATGACACCTAGTACATGATGCAACCATTCCAACTTGTTATGACACATTCATGTACCCTTCCCCTCCGGAGTGCCGGACCTTCCGGAACCTTCTAGAACATTCCCGATGAAAACACCGGAATCATTCTCCAACCCCGAAACAGGACTTTCCTTATATGAATCTTAATCTCCGGACCATTCCGGATCTCCTCGTGATATCCCGGATCCCATCTGAGACTCCGAACAACATTTGGTATCTTCCTCATCATTCCATAACTACTCAACAACATTGAATCCTTAAGTGTGTCTCCCTACGGTTCGTGAATTATGCGGACATGATCGAGACACTTCTCCGAACAATAACCAATAGAGGAATCTGGAAATTCATATGGATCCCACATATTTCTATTATTACTTTGCGATCGAATGAACCACTTAAATACGATACCAATTTCCCTTTGTCTCACGATAGTTTACTTATCTGAGGTTTTGATCGTCGGTATCTCTGCATACCTAGTTCAACCTCGTTACCGATAAGTACTCTTTTCTCGTTCCCGTGATATGTGATCCCTTGTGAGCCAGTCACATGCTTGCAAGCCAATTGGATGATATTCCACCGAGAGGGCCCAGAGTATATCTATCCGTCATATGGATGGACAAATCCCACTCTTGATCCATGTGCCTCAACCCATACTTTCCGAACACTCAATGCCACCTTTATAACCACCCAGTTACGGTGTGGTGTTTGATGTCATCAAAGCATCCTTCCGGTGATGATGATATGCATGATCTCATGGTCGAAGGAATTAGGTTACTATGTATTAGAAAGCATATAGCAATTGAACTATTAAAATGACTTGATATTTATGCTACGCTTATCTTATAGGAGTATGTCCATCATATCATTCTCCTAACGATATGATCTTGTTGTTAATAACATTTCAATGTTCATGATAGGGAAACCACAATCATTTATTAACCAACAAGCTAGTATTATAAAGAGGCTTTACTAGGGACTCTAATTTAGTTTACAAACCACACAAGTATTAATGTTTCCTTGTTAATACTGTTATAGCATGAATGTAAAAATTTATCATAAACACAAAGATATAATAATAACTATATTTATTATTGCCTCTAGGGCATATCTCCAACAATAAGACCACCAATTTCAAGAAGCAAGGCAAGCCTAAGAAGAAGGGTAACTTCAAGAAGGGCGGCAAGAAAGATGTTGCGCCTACAAAGAAGACCAAGTCTAGTCTTAAGGCTGATACTACGTGCTTTTACTGCAAGGGCGAATGTCACTGGAAACGGAATTGCCCCAAGTACCTGGCAGATCTGAAGAACGACAAAATTATGAAGAAAGGTATATTCAATATACATGTTATTGGTGTGTATCTTACTAGTAATCGTAGTAGTGCCTGGGTATTTGATACTGGTTCGGTTTCTCATATTTGTAACTTGAAACAGGAGATGCAGAATAAACGAAGACTAGCGAGAGACGAGGTGACAATGCGGGTTGGAAATGGATCCAAGGTTGATGTGATCGATGTCGGCACGCTCCCTCTTCATCTACCATCGGGATTAGTTTTATACTAAAATAGTTGTTATTTGGTGCCTGCGTTGAGCATCAACATTATATCTGGAGCTTGTTTATTGCGAGATGGTTACTTGTTTAAGTCCGAGAATAATGGTTGTTCGATTTATATGAGTAATATCTTTTATGGTCATGCGCCTATAATAGATGGTCTATTCTTATTGAATATCGATAATAGTGATACACATGTTCATAATATAGATGCTAAACGATTGAAATTGAATGATAATTCTACATACATGTGGCACTGTCGTCTTGGTCACATTGGAATAAAGCGTATGAAGAAACTACATACTGATGGACTTTTTGAATCACTTGATTTTGAATCATTTGAAATATGCGAAGCATGTCTGATGGAAAAAATGACTAAGACTCCATTCCCTGGTATAATGGAGCGAGCTACAGACTTATTAGAAATCATACATACCAATGTGTGTGGCCCAATGAGTGTGGCATCGCACGGTGGTTACCGTTATGTTCTTACTTTCACGGATGACTTGAGTAAATATAGGTATATCTATTTCATGAAACATAAGTCCGAAACTTTCGAGAAGTTTAAGGAATTTTAAAGTAAAGTAGAAAATCAACATAGAAAGAAGATTAAATTTCTACGATCTGATCATGGGGGTGAGTATCTAAGTTACGAGTTTAGTGAGCATTTAAAGAAAAGCGTAATACTTTCACAATTGACGCCGCCGGGAACACCACAACGTAATGATGTGTCCGAACGTCGTAATCGAAAACTCTTAGATATGGTTCGTTCTATGATGTCTCTTACTGATTTACCGTTATCATTTTGGGGTTATGCATTAGAAACAGCCGCATTCACTTTAAATAGGACACCATCTAAATCCGTTGAAACGACACCGTAAGAATTGTGGTTTGGTAAGAAACCTAAATTGTCGTTCCTTCAAGTTTGGGGTTATGGAGCTTATGTAAAGAAGTTACAGCCCGACAAGCTAGAACCCAAAGCGGAAAAATGCGTCTTCATAGGATATCCTAAGGAAACTATTGGGAGTAGCAAAATATTCGTTGCCAAGAATGGATCCTTTCTCGAGAAGAAGTTTCTCTCAAAAGAAGTGACTGGAAGGAAAGTAGAACTCAACGATATTGTTGAACCTTCTCTCGGATTTGGGAGTAGAGCAGCACCGAAGGATGTTGACGTGCCGCCTGCACCAATAAGAGAGGAAGCTAATGATAATGTTCATGAAACTTTGAACAAAGTTACTACTAAACATCGTAGGTCGACGAGTACTCATACCACTCCTTATTGGTATGATCCAATTATGAATATCATGTTAGTGGATAACACCAACGACCCTGCAACATATGAGAAAGCAATAATGAGCCCAGATTCCAACAAATGGCAAGAAATCATAAAATCCGAGATTGGATCCATGTACAAAAACCAAGTATATGGCCAGAAATAGCGGACTCCCATGCGGCGGAGGCCACCAAAATGAGGGGACTAAGCCCCAAAACTACTCTACTACCTATACTACAGAGCCCCCCCCTCAGCCCAGCTCGACTGGCGGCACCAGTGCGCAAGGCCTCGGGGCGGCGTAGCCATAGTTTAAAAGACCGGTCCGGCGATCGAACCGGTAAGGTCCTTGGTTCACGGTTCACTTGTTGGACCGCTGGTTCAAAACGGTTCGGTGCCGATTTATTACGGAAAAAATATAGATGGGAAAGTACTAATCTGTTAGAAAAGAGAAACATATTTAGAGTATACACGAAGGATCTTGACACAAACACCGGTTGACCCAGTTGGCTATCCCATCAAAGTCTCTTGGCGTGAGCTTGGAGGTCTCGGGATCGAATCCCGATCTCAACGTGATATTTTCTTCCTAGGACTGTTTTCCACCGGTTGGACCGCCGACTGGTTTTCCACTAAACCTCTGGTTGGTCCGGTTTTTAAAACAGTAGGCGCACCACAAGGAGGAAGGCACTAGTTACTGTAGCTCAAGAGGAGAAGAAGATAGCCGACGTCGCGTCACCTTTAACGTCCCATCACGAAAGTATCAACCGGTAACAGCGGCGGGAGGCAGACGGGTCAGCCATTGCGCGATTAATGAACCGGCCTAATCCCCTCTCTAAATCAAACAGGCATAATTCCCTCTCTAAATCAAACGTGACCCGACCCAAACAAACATAAAAAAAAACCTAAGATTCTCAAGAGTCCAATAAAATGTATTCAAAAGCATTATTGAGCGGTCGTGCGACGTGCCGGGAAAGTCGGCTGGATTTCTGCTTTTAAAAGAGCTGACACAGCTAGGCACTCGTGATGTAAAATGCATTTGTTTATTGTGTTGTAGGTCGTCTTCCCCGTCTCTTCTCACTGCTCACTACAACCAGTGTGTCTCCAACCATTGCAAACTGTTCCTACACCAAGAAGCGGCCGGGCAACACCAGAGCTTGCGACAACACTGGTTTTGCGGCCATGGCCACCGCTGCTGTATTTTCCGTGAGCACGGCGGACGCCGGATCCGTGGGAATCGCCCTCCCTGCCGGCGCCGCGGGAGGGATTGTTGTTAATTCCAGCCTCGCTGGGTCCGTGAAGTCCACCGGCACCACCGGTGCTTCCAACGTGCCCAGTATCGGTTGGGGGGCCGTTGAAGCCAACAGCGCCGCTACCGGCGGTTGTGTGGTGATCACCAGCGGTGCAGGGGCTGTTCACATCGGCGGCCCCGTTAGGAAGGTGAACACACGCAACTCAGGCTCTGTTAAAATTGGTTTCGCCGCCGCACAGCTGCCCATGCCAGCCACCGGCGCTGGCGCTGGGGGCAACGGGCAGGAGGAAGCCAAGGTGTCTTGGAAGGTGGCTGCGGCCGCCGCCGCCGCTGCCGCCCTCGAGCTTTTCGATCTCGCCCATGGCGACAAGCTCCGTGCCTTCCTCGTCGTCATCGCTGGCGCGGCGGAGATGCATGGGCGTGGCGCTATTGGGAGGAGAATCCTCTACGCGTCCCTTGTTGTGCTCCTCGTCGGCATCTCGGTCAAACACTCCGCCTGGATCTTCAACAATTTGTCCATGAAGTGAACCTACTTCTTCATGGCCTTGAATCGTCCTCGTTGACTCCAGCAAGTTTATTAGTACTAGTGTACCCGTATTTTTTTTTTCACCTTCATATCGGTAGTTTTCTTTTAATTTTTATCCCGCAAGATTTGTGAAATCATTTCAGCTAGTTTTTTTTTCGAGATAAAATCATTCTTTATGACTATGGCTATGTACTCGTAGTGACCGTTTTGGTCCCACCCGCGTGCTACTTATTCCCCTTTGTGCAGATCTCGATGTTGTTAACATGCCTTTATATGTGGAGTGAGGCTTAGTTTGGTCATAGTGTAAATAACTTTAAGAGTAAGTAAGGGTCTAATTCAGCAAAATAATGTGGATAGAAGCTTGTAGAAACTCTCAGAAGACTTGTTTTGGGCTTATGTTGTTTTGGTTTATTTATTTCGATGAGTTATGACATATCAGTTATGTTCCTGGATTTGATCCGAGCATGTTGGTTGGGTAATGTTGGCAATACCCTTGAATTTGACTATGGTTAAATTTATTGTTCAGACGCATATGTATATACCCAGGCCCGTCCAGGGGCCCGTGTGAGCTAGGCGACAGCACAGGGCCTCCAAATTTTTTGGGCCGCCAGGTTCCCAGCGCCAGCCCAACGATAGCAGTAGTGCGTCTCTCCATTTCCAGCAAATTCAGGCTAGGCGATTGGGCCTTGTCATGCTCCAACTACCCTGGCCCATTATCTAGCCGACTGATTCAATTAACGAATAGGCATCACTAGCAAAAATACCCGTGCATTGCACTGGGATGAAAAAATTGATTTTCAATTTTCATACCTTTTATTGAATTATTTTTATACTTTATTATAACTTGTTATTTAACCTGATATTTTAGATTTTTTGAATTATAATATATTATAGCTCACATGTCCATGCGTTGCATTGGAAAAAAGTTGACGTCGTAGAGTCGGCAAAAGTAATTTTGTTTTCGTATCATCATGCATATTTTTGCTCATAAAAATATTTTTAATAAAATCCTACTTTATTTTGACATTACTTCTCTCTTTTTATCTTTTTCTGTATGTTTTGTTTGCAATGAAAATATTACACAAATTCTTTTAAAACAAAAACAGAAAATAAAATCCAGGAAGATAGCTGGCCAGGCCTGACTATCCGACTGAATGCACTGAAACCCCAGCAATGCTACATCTACGGACAGATTCTACAAAATAATCTTACGAACTAACAACCTAGGCGTAACATTTTGAGAACGTGGTCCGCACTTTCAAGAAGAAAAAAATTAGCACCAGGCTCCACGTAATCCCGGTCCATAGGCAAATTTCCGTACGTACAGCATTACTGCTGAAACCCACCGCAGCCGGGACACACTCACACGCAGCGGCTGGACACAATGCTGCACGCACGCCTCAACACACCAAACCACTCGTGCCCGACACTACACACCAAACCATGCTTCCCTCGTCCTATGCTGAGATCTGCCACGGCCAGATTCGCCTCCATCCTCGACCTTGAATTTCTGCGCTTGGGAGGAGTCCTCTCTCGTGCCCGCACGCGGAGACGCTACCCCATCATCTCTCGCTCGACTCCGGCCAAGGCTGCTTCTCCCGTTTCTTGGCTCATGGATGCTTGCCCCCACAGCCTCGCCGACCCGTGCTCTTCTCGAGGCAACCATCTTTGTTCCGTTCTATCGCACAACTAGTTCCTGTTGCTTGGCTTGTTGGCATCCGACCTGCAAAGGTATTTAAATTGGTGAAATTTGTTATGAGAAAGCAGTGTGGGATTACTATTATAATCAATATGGGGTTTTCGGATGGTCGCTTCAGGATCCAATGAAAGGCCGTTTCAGGATCGGCCCAACAGCTAGAGGGAGACCAGGGGAGGCAAAATAACCTGCTAAGCGACCCAAAATAACCGAAAGATAATTAGATGTGAACATATTTTTTAACTTACCAATGGCACTATGGGTAATTTAGGATTTAGTGGGAGGGCAAATCGGTCCAAAAAAGTGTTGGACCGGGAGAAACACTTCGTGCTTTATTATTACTAGCATAATACCCGTGCGCTGCTACGGACCAAATATTGAACACCGCAATCAGATATTGAGATACATATTAAAATACTCCCTCCGAGCCATATTAAATGACTTTAATTTGTCAAAATTTGGATGAACCTATATATAGTAAATAGTGTCTAAATTCATTTAAATCTAGATAAATTTGAGTCAATTAATATGGGTCGGAGGGAGCAGCAAAATTTGTACTCCTTCCGAATCTACGACAGATCTAAAAACATTAATTTAAATTAAAAGGAGTAGCAAATTCTCCTTGAAATAGCTATCTAGGAATGAGAATTCATTCATCTGCTGCTTGCTATAGCCAGCGTGCGTCCGGTATATATATGCTATCAAAGCCAGCTGCTGCTTGGCTAGTTCGGCCAGACAATCTGCCGATCCATCTCTCGGCGTATGCTACGGACCCAGCCAACACGGGCACTGCACGCGGGTACACCACGCGCACACCCACGCACTCACGCGAGGGGGCCACACGATCGATCCCAATCGCCTCCCAGTTTTGTTCTCCACCGTTTTCATCCCGGCTCCGCTCGATCTCGTTTTCCGCCATAGCCGCCGCTCGGCTCTCTCCCGCAGGACCGAGCTCCCTGCGCCGCACTGCCCTCCCTCTATTATGTCCGGCCGGCGAGCCCCCTTCCTCTCGGTCCCAATCTTCCGCAAGCTCGCGCCTCGCCTCCGGCCGAGGTTGCTGCTCCCGTTTCTTCTCGATACAACAATCTTTGTTCCCTTCTGTCTCATATCAAGTTTCTGTTGCTCAGCTTGTTGACAGCCGACTTGTGAAGGTATTTAAACTGGTGAAATTTGCTATGAGGCAGCCGTATGGGACTATTTTTAATTAAAAAATATACGGTTTTTAGATGTCGTTTTGTATGGGCCGGCTGACAAAGGGCTGCTGCTTTAGGTTTGGGCCAACAAAGGGTAAAAAGATGACAACGCGTGGACAGATCTTCTTCTTTTTACTTACCGGTTCCATGGTGGGTAATATTGGCTAACTCATAGGGGTAAATTCGTCCAAAAAAGTGTTGGACCGGGAGAAACACTTCGTGCTTTATTATTAAAAAGTAATATAATATATAGATATATAGATTATTATTATTATTATTATTATTATTATATATATACACTAGTTGAATACCCGTGCGTTGCTACGGCTTTTAGATTTTAAAAAAAAAATTATTACCACATTTTCTGTTGCATTCCAACCCAATGTATTCTCCATTTCAACGCAATGCATGGACATTCGGCTAGTTAGAAAATAATTGTAAATGTTTTTTTAACATCATGAAATCATCATTCATATTTTTACCGTAAAATTACTGTTAATAAAACCCTATTTTGTGTCTATATTATTGTTCTCCCTTTATTTCAAATTAAAACCCTAGTTTTCTTGATATTTTGCTTGTACGAAAGACTTCCAAAATATAACAGGAAAAAAATTAGAGAGAGGCGCAACCCAGGCGGCCGGCCTGCTCCTCGTCTTCTCGTGGCCCAAGGAATCCCTGCCTCAAACCCTAATCCGTGGACACCAGCTCCTTTGCATGCATATATCCCCCTTTGTCGCCATAGGGCACCAACCACTTACTCTGCTCGATTTTCTACAACCGCGAGCGCCTCCTCACAAGCCTCGCTCGACTCTCATCAATCCCAAGCTCCCAAGCGCCTCTCCTCTTGTCGATCTCCTCCTCCCTCACCTCACTTCGCTTCCCTGGACCAAGCCCGCAACCCTGCTCGGCTTGTCCCCTAACCGCAGCGCACACTGAGGTCATCAACATTGTTGACGGAGCTCGTCGCCTCGTTAGCCGGCTCACCGTTCTTGGCGGTATGCCCGACGAGCTCGTTTCCTCCACCACGCTTGACCTTGTCCCAGAAAGCCGCCTCTCGACCTCTTGAATTGCCGCCGCCACCCCTCTGCTCCTGAGCGCCATGGCCTCGAGTCCCAGCCTCCTCGGCATGTACAGTGACGCCGCATCCGCTGCTTCATCCTCGTCGTTCCCTGATGCCGCGTGCATGTCCCGTGTTTGCCTCCCGTCTCCATCAGCGCCTTCCCGAGCAAGCCGTGTGCCATGGCTGCCTCTACTTTCACATTATTGTGCGTGCATGGGCAGTTTACGATTTTTTTCTTTACACCGAATCGGTCAATTTTGGCGGTGGCGATAATGTAAGAGCCCCAAACTGCAAGGGGCAAACTTGTCCAAAAAGTCGAACAACTAAATACCCTCCGTTGCAATGTGACAATAACAAAATTTATATCATTAGCGATATTTTGGTTTGCTAACGCCCATCAACAACCAGCGGACGAACATATGGCATAATGTGTTCTGACACTACATTGGATTTTCTTTCGGTAAAGATTTGAGGCGTCACCGAGCCGTTTTTTAGTTTCCTAGGAATTAGATTTTTTTTCCGACCATGAGGTATCACCGTGCAAGTCTGTTTAGTGCAAATCATACTTTTTCCATTTATTAATGTTTGAACAAAATTTGCATCTTGCTTCCCAAGACTTTTTGATATTTTCTCTAATTTAGCACATACTATTTCAATTAGTGCCGACATCATATAAGAGAGTCGCCATAACCAGTCCGCAAGCTACTTTTTTTTACGGACAGGGAAGCTACTTCTTTTTTAGAAGAGACACACAAGCTACCTGATTGCTTCTTAAAAGTCCAAAAACGCATCTAGCCTGCCAAAAGGGCCAGCAGCTAGCAGCCAGGCCAACTGGCTAAGGCCCAACCTAACTGACCACTACAAGGAATCTGGCAATATATGACCCTCCATTTTCGTCACAAAATCGTCATAGTAGTCTGTTTATGACGATTCTATGGCGATTTTAAGATCGTCGAAAGCTGGGGGTCGCAAATGCACTATAACGACGTTTTTGGTAAAATCGTCATAACCGTCTATGACGATATTGGATCGTCATAAAGTCTATGACGATTCAATATCGTCACGGACCATCTAGCCATGCCATGTCAGATCCTACGTGGCTGATCCTACGTGACAAAATTGTAACGAAATTAAATCGTCTTAAATCGAAATCAGCCCAGTCCATTTCTAGGTTCCACATGGGCTCGACCCAACTATTCTGGATTGTTTTTCATATTAACTCGGGTCAGCTACATGGGCCAAGCCTAGCATCCTGGAATTTTTATTTTCTTTGCATTGGCCTGTTATATGGACAGATCTTACTTTCAGTCTTCTTATTTTGGGCTGGTCCCACTAGTAACAGGGGTCCCATTTGTCAGTTCATACAATTTATATGGTTCCACTTGTTAGTGTCCATTTTCTCACATTTTCACAATAATTAAACAGCTAATAATTTAATCAAGACCAACAGAATAAATGAATTACTTTGATTCAAACAGGTGCATTCACAAATAATATTTCGGATAACATCAGCACATTACAATCACACACAGTTTACATCAGGTGGAGTACCAAAATACAATAAAACATTCAGAAAGTATACAAGATAGCAATTTTTTGATATTTCGGAACTTCATGCTTCCTATTTCTCTAGCTTATTAAAGCGTGTACGTAGTCCAACAAAAAGGCAATGAGGCATCGATGAGATATTTAGATAAACACACTGTAATTTGAAGAAAAAACTCACTTTTCATACTAAAATTAGGAACAGATAAACTAAACCAAACCTCCTTCCAAAACTTTAGAAACATTCTGAAAACAATGTATACTGATGACTATCGTAAAAAGGAAGAACATGCAGAATTAGACTTGGTGAAACAAGATTGCCCAGCTTCTGCTAACGAAAATGAGCAAAAGGAACAATAGTATTGTGCAATGAAGCTATTACTAGGTTGGTAACATATAATTAGTTTTATTCTTCTAAGTAGCTAATTTAAAATCTTAAAAGATAATGTAGCCAGAACCTGTAAAGGTGGGGAAAAAAGGTAGCCATAAATCAACCAAGCGGACAGTATTCATATTTACATGAAAGTCGACTTTCACCAAGATGAACTACTACTCAGCAACCTTAATTCCCAGAAAACATGAGTCCTCATAAAAGCATGAGCGTGTGCTTGACATTAAAGCTGACACATTAAATGACTAACCAGTAATAGTATTCAAGAACTGCAAATTTAAAATTGTTGTATACTAAAAGAACAAGTTCCTCGCTGCTATAAGCACATGCAGATATCAGGTCTAACTATTGACCATACGCTCACACTTTATCAATTGTCCAAAAAATTCCCTATTTAGACGAAATTTCTAGCACACAGCAGACTTACATAATCAAAAAGAAAGAAAAGTATAGTGCATACCATTGCTGAACTTTTCTAAACTCTATGAGCACATGATATATGTTTTCAAAACCAGCGTACATATCTTCTCTCACCAGAAAGAAAATAGTTTCAGTCTTTCAGTGTACAAAAAGAATAGCCAACAGAAGTATATACAATAAAAGACTGCTACCTTTGCTCCGATAAAGACAATCTTGCCTGAAAAAAATCAGAAGAACAATCTTTGGTTGTTTCATTCGACAGATCAAGCCAGGAAAAGTTCTGGTTCATATTGTAAAACAAAAGGTACACATCATTCAACTTAGGCTCAAGAATAACAGAAAAATGCACACACAGATTCTCACAGAAACATAGAATCATTCAACTTACACATGAGAAACACCATGAGAATATGCAAGGCCCACAAGTCCAATTGGAAATTTGACATCACAAGAGGCAACGATGTTCTGAATCTAAGTCCTGATATAGCATGGTCAGTAATGCCCCACAAATGAATTTGTTCAGAGTGCAAGTGCTCATGAAAACTGTACAAACCTGAAATAGTTAACTTGAATTTAACCAGAAAAGACAAGTTTCTGAATAATACGAGCATACTGGGAACAACATTTTTGTGTTAGACTTACGAAAACTCTGAGCCAGCGTAGACGAAATGGAAGCTAGCCATGTCATACCTTTCTTCGCAAGCTTGGACTATTGTTCACTCTTTGCTCTGTACATATCCGAACAAGATATTCGTTGTGTCGACATAAGTAGGATGGATGGATGTTTGGATACATGGTAGTAGTTCTCTGAAAGTTATGCACTTCTCTATCAGTAAATCTAAGCAAAAAAACAAATATCTTACTTCTAGCAGATCAATAATGACAACCAATAAATCTTATTTGAATGAAGATGACGATCTAAACAACATCCCATCCTTCCACGTGTACTGGACTATAATATTGTAGGTGTCATTTATTACAGATAAACAACAAATTTTGTTGATCCTTTGGCATCCACATACTCAACTGAAGGAACACACAATAAACACCATGAAAATGGAATGAGGAAAAGGTACCCAACAAACTAAGATGTTAAATTACATGAGATTTGAGTATTTGACCTGAGTAGTAGTTCCCATGTGCTGCAGCAACCCCAAGGTAGTATATAATACTGAATTCTGGATTATTGTTCATGGGACTGACACTGCCCGCCATAGAGAATAATTTCTTAGAGATTTAAAGAAGCACGGTATGAAATCCTGATAAGTGAAGGGCAACGCAAACTTAATTTTATGAGCACATGTCCTTGGAAATAGAGTTATCATTGAAGGGATATACTGGATAACTCCTTTGCTAACTTCTGAACTGAATATACTTTATAGCACCTAAGAAAAAATACAAGAGAGCAGCAACAATCAGTACCTGGATCCCTGCGTGCTTGCATCACTTATTCATCCATATACTTGATAACACCTACGAAAAAATACAAGAGAGCAGCAACAATCAGTACCTAAGAAAAAAATACAAGAGGGAAGCAAACAGTGAGTACCATCAAAGGATTGTGATCCCTCAAAATATCTGCCATATAGATATTCATCCATATTCAAAATCCATGGATTTAAACTACAACATTTCTCAACCTGAAACAGAGAGAAAATCAGTAACCGCAGTAAAATAATTGACAAAAATAAACTGGATATACATATGAGAACATATTTGGTGGATTCATATTCGTGATCGTATTCTGTCTGTTTTGGTAATAGGAAAGGGATGCAAACGCCATTATATACATGGATTCAGTTGATCAGCACCTGCACACGCATCATGAATTGGTCATGTCGACGCACTGCCGCGTCCGTTTTAACATGCTCATCGAGGACGCCATTAACCCAATCGAGTTCCTTAACCTGCTAGCGCGACACGGTCAAGATGTTGGCGGCGGTTCCGCGAACACCCAGACATGCATGCCCCCTTCGTCCATGCAGTGGGCGCGAGTGGGCGCGAGATCTAGTGGCCAACACCCAGCCGGCCAGCCATCCCCTTCGCAATGAGCACAGACTCCAGCGGAAATGATTTGAACCCGATCCTCGCAAGGATTTTCTGGGGCGACGGCGACAGCAGAATAGGTAGTCGGCGGTACTTGAGCCCATGGCGGCCGATGGCGGGTGCAGGGCAGCGGACTGAGGCGGAGCTCGACTGGCATGCAGGGAGGGATGGGAGAGTCGTGGCGGCGATCTAGGGTTCTGGGTTCGTCTCGATGGACAGGGTTACGGAGTTACTCTCACACCAGGAAGAATAGGGAGGCAGCGATACTATTAGTTAGGCTTGGCCCATTTGGGCACAGCGGGACACGCGAAGAGGAGCACGACGAAAGGGTACGACGTAGTGATGCGGAGGCAGAAAACGGAATAGGTTCGTTCTTTTTAAATAGTAGAGATTACGGACAAAGAAGTATATCAATCATATAGTATTCGAACAATCATATAGTATTCGAACAGCTGAAATAGAGTTGGTATTTGTTCTTCCACACAAGGAGATGTCAGATTATCTATTATTACTTTGATCATGGCATGTATTTGCAACTAGAAGAAATTCAAGGACGATTATTTAACTGTCCTGTTTTAATCCCCGAATCATCTAAGTAAGCACCAACAGGAATGATCGGGCCTGCTAAAAATTGACAGCCTCGCAATTCAGTTCGTACTTCACAAAAGGAAGCACCAACATGACTTCACCGAAGGCATGACCAACATGACTGACTAGTAATCTATCTACCACTTACTCGTCAAGTGGTTTTGTACTTTCGTGAGTGGACTATTTTAGGAGGAGGGGAGGATCAGATAGGGATGTAGGAACAAACCAATGGGGATTGTTGATGACGTCGATGAGCTTCTTCTCACAAGGCACATTCTTCTCCTCCACCATGAGTAGCACCCTCTGGGAGAAGGGACCTATGGCCAAAATCAAATCCCATCCCCACGCAAAACATGGATCAGCAAGGACAGACCGATGAGAGTATGGGCGAGAGAGACTAACGGTATCCGAGCATCTAGAGGGGGGTGACGACGTCCTTGATGCACACCTCCATGGTCATGGCGATGTCGACGGAGTCCGAGTGGTCCTAAATCGTGTCTTGCATCGGCGAGGTTCCGGCTATGGGGGGAGAGTGAAAGGACGGGGGCTCCGGCGATTCATGCGCCATCGGCAAGAACAGGCACCCATCTGGCGCCCTTACCTACACTTTCCATGTCGATGTCTGGCCACCAGCGAGGAGAGGCAGATAGCAGTGCTCCCTCGATCTGGATCGGTCAAGTATGGGAGAAATCCGTGAGCGATATGGGGTCGAGGTGAGGGGCAGGTGGTGCGGAGGGGTGCCGGTGGTTTGGGGTGGCCGGCGACGTGGTGCCAGGAAGGAGGAGATGGTATCAGGATGGAGGCGGCGCCCGCGGGTGGATCTGAGGAGAGGAGGAACTGAGGAAGGGTTCTGCGCGATGGGGGGTAGGTGGGGTTGGATGCGGCCTGACCTAGATGATTTTCGGGCCAAATATTGGTATCCCGCTCCCGCGGCCTAAAATCGAGCGCCGAGACCAGTTTTTGCCAAAATTTTCAATGGGTAAGCACTGAATTCTGGAGTGTTGGATCTAGCAGTAGTGGACGGCTGAGACCTACTTCGGTGGGTGATCCGTGGGTAGCCCTTTTCCTCTGTTTTGATTGGCTGGTCAAGACTATGCAAGGATCGACTATGTTTTATTGGCTGGTCAAGACTGTGCAAGAATATGACACATAGGAAAAAATCACATAGGCATGTTACTAGACACATGGATATACATATATACAAAAAACGACATATAGACATGCCACGTAGGCATTATTGCTGACGTGGCCAACTAGTCAATTCAATATATCATATTTTAGATGATATGACGATTTAAATTGGTCATAATGAGTATAAATAAGGCTCTAAGCTGTATCTCGAAGGTTATGACGATTTCATATGCTGAAATTATGACGATTTTGTCACAAAACGTCGTAATTTTATAGGATTTTGACCTCTCCATGCAGCCTATGACCATCTTGTGCCAAATCATCATAGATCTATGACGATTTCATTTCCCGTCACTATGAGAAAGTCACAAGTTAACACATTTCTTGTAGTGGACGCTCTCCTTGTCCCTGCACACACGCAACACTCTCCCTACCGATGCATCATCCTCCAGTCGATGCGCCGCCAGGCAATCACCACAGCCGTGTCTCGCTTCCTCCCATCTCTCGCCTGCCCTCCCTGCTTGTGTTCCACGAGCCACTGGTCCGCCTCGTTAAGCGCACTACTCGACGGTCCCCGAATTCCACCGCATCAACACGTTGCGGTCCCATCCCTTTCCGACGGTTGAGCTCTCACGCAGCTCCTCCCCGTGAGCCGCACACCGCCAGCTTTCTCCTCTGCGTGCCCGTGGCGAGCTCACGCAACCACGCCGACACGGACCTTGGTCTTCTTCTATATCCCGTCAAGCACCTCGCCGACTGTCTTGTCTCTCCGCCGTCGTCCCCATCAAGCTCGCCTACCCAGGGTGAATCCGCTAGGTAAGGGAAAGGGAGAAACGATACGAGCGGAGGGCAGAGTTGTCGGGCGTTTGTTTTTCTTTCCGCGTAACCATCCAGTTGACTTGGCGGTAGCAAAGAGTGTAAATATCCAGAATTGTCAGGGGCAAAAGCGTCCACAAATATGTCGGACGAAAAAAGAGAGACGAAAACCATCTCTAGACAAATTATATAGTAGAGATAATATATATATATATATATATATATATATATATATATATATAATAGATATAGATATACACAATCTGATGTCTCGTGAATTATGATCTAGTCCCGGTCGTCTGGCAAGAAAACCAAAACTGCTCGCGACTCGTGAAATCCCTATCGAATTGATTGATCTAATCGCCCTGATCATGTCGCCCAGAATGGCCGAACACCGACTTTCGCGTTGGCAGCTCCCGCCGGCCAAGTGTTGTCTGTTCTCACCCTGCTCTTTGCGATCTTGCATTCTGCCTCCGAACAAAAAATGATTTGTTTTGAAATTTCGACCAAACGTCTCAACAACTGATCGGGAGGCCGATTCAGGTTTGGTTTCTTCTTGACTTCTTAAATTCTTTAGCTAGTTATTCCTATCTTTTTTGTTTTTTTAAGTAGGTAAGACAAAATTCATGTCGTGTTTGAATTCAATTTTATTATCTTTTTTGTTTATTAAGTAGGAATAATCATATTCCTCTAAGAACAGAATAGCCATTGATTCATCTACTCAAGTCAGTCGGTTGCAATTTCCAATCCTGGTCAATTTGTTGGTTCCAAGAGAAAAATTTGTGTTTCAGCTTGTCATTCGTCAAGCTGAAGATAGATGAATACAAAGTTGTCTCCTAATTTTATTTAGGGAAGATCAGGAACACAAGTCTCACGACTTTCGTCGTCATCAATACATAAATAACTCTTATAATTTAAGGTATGTTCACATCTTATTCTGTTTTCTTGACAAGCCTGTAAGTTGCTATCATATTGTAATTCAGATTTTTTTTTTCCTAAAATAGGAAGAATCATGAACTTAAGTGCTAAATTTACCATTTTAGCATATGCTGAAGTGATAGTATAATTTCGCTCTATTAGTTATGAGATAATTTTACAAAAATTAGGTGCCCAATTTATAATTCGCACCGGGGCCCCAAATTCCTGGAGACGGCCCTGTATATACCCATCCTGTCTATATCAATAGTCTTAATTTTGTCTGGATACATCTGGTCAAAATATTTAACTAGATATCTATGAATTTAGAAAAAGTTGAGACAAATAATATGAATAGAAGGAAATAGTTTGTTCTCAATCCTACAATCATAGTGTAGCTATTAGCTGCAAAACAAACTATTACGTGCATATGCATATCAACCGCACAGAAATCAGCGCATGCTCGCTGCTGAGCATGTTTGCGTGCATGAGCATATCAATGAGTGCATTGTTTGCATGCTGGATCGATGCGTTTGGAGCTGCTTGCCGAGAATCTGCTCACTGCTAAGCTCCCTGGCTGGTGCAGCGGAGCATGTCAGCGCGAGTCGGCGGGCTGGTCGTCGAGCTCTCCTTGGCTGACAGCTCGATGCGGCACTTTTCCGTGTGATGAAGCGTTATCTCTACCGGTGGCATTTGCTGTAAATTAAAAGGAAAACAGGGACAAGTGGGAATACCGGTTCAGATGTTTGAGTGAGAAGCTCGGGAAACTGCTCGGAGGTAGTTTCTGGATTTGCACGGCAATCTTGCTTGTCGGTGGAAATAAGCTGGGTTTAAGCCAAAGACTTCTTTTAGTCTTCACCAGTTTGGGACCCAGAAACTGCTCTATAAGTCCAAAAGAAGTCACCCGATGTAGTACAAGCACCGTTGTCACTCGATTAAAGAAGTTCTCTCTCACAAAACAATGTTTTCAATAATGTCATTGTAAGTCACAACCAATTAAGATAGTGTTGCCTGCCAAAACCCACCGGCGAGCAGCGACTGACAACACGAAGAGCCGGGAGGCTCCCAGGACTGCTGGTGGGCCCTGGTCCCTCGGGCGACGGCCCGCAAAAGCTCCGGCACACGTCCTGGCTTGGTTCGAGGGCGTGCCACCTGACCTATACCTGGTCAGGAAGGTGAAGGATTGCTCCGATTGATTTCCTGCATGATAAACAAGTATACGTAAAATTCGAGCCGTAATCGGCTCCCGTGTTTCTCAGAATCGGCTCCTAAAGCCGATTGCCCCATGGTTCTGCGTTAGATTTATGATAACATGGGGTTTTGCTTGATCACTACAAGTTAAATCGATCTCGATAGTTTAACGTTTTCACCGTAATCGAACGTCCTACGTAATTGAGCCTAGTACGTACAAAAGATGAAGAATATCAACCCTAGAGGAGGCCTAATAACCAACATAAAGCCAATTACCGGAACATCCTCTCTAGAACGAATAAGCCACATCCTTATGCATTACCGGATCGTTCAACCCGTTTGTAAGGCCTGATTACGTAGATATTAAACTAAACCTTGACGAACAAGGCACAACTATAACAGATCGAATCGACTAAATAAAGATCAAGCAAGGTGCTACCCTTGCACCTTGGGACACGGTGCAAGGGTAGCGAGATAGCTAGAGGTAGCATAACTTCGACGATAATAATGAAACAGTGCCGATGCTATCCTCAAACAATCTATAATAATGGTATTACTCGCCATCAACAACGCTTCAGTACGAGTAAAACCGGTAACGAATAAGTAGATATCGCCTAGATCGCAAGATGCGATCTAGGCGATGGCACTTACCCGAAAGAAACCCTAAGAACAAGGGGTGGCGATGCGCCGAGATTGTGTTTGTCGTGAACGTGGTTGTTGTCTTCTTTCAATAACCCTAGGTACATATTTATAGTCCGGAGACTCTCTACTTTTGGAATAACTCTACAACTCTATCTTTACCTAAACATAAACGGAACCTAAACAAACACGAATCCTACTATGATACAAGATACACGGGCAATTCAGCCCAAATCTACGACTAGGCCGATCCAACAACACGTTGAATATATGTATCCTCCAAGCCCATCTTGATCACGGCCCATCCCCGCCTTTGGCCAAAATATGGTGATAACACATGCCCCCCTGGTTTTGGCAATGATAATTCCAAAACCACTCTGTGCGTTTTTTCCTCTTCTTCTCCTCTTTTTTTTATCGGGCTGCGCGTGAGCAGAATGTCGAGCAGAACCGTCACGCTACCCCTTCATCATGATGCCTGTCTTCTCAACTCCTGCCTTGCGTGATTTGACGATTTTGGCGGTGCAATGGGAAACGCTATGGCATTGAACCGTCATCCACTATTCCCCTTATTTAAATCAGCCTGAACAGTTCGTCGTCCCCATCTTCCTCCAGTTGCCAGAAAACCCTCTCCCATCGTCGGAAAAACCCTCTTTCTCGCCATGGCCTCCTCTGCTTCCTCCGATGTGTCCTCCCACGCCTCCAACTCGATTAGCGACCGAGAGCCAACGCCAGAGCATCCACCAACGGCGATGTCAGATTACTTCGCCCACGATGGTGGGGAAGGCTGATCGATTTCGCCGTCGTCGAAGGCGATGCGTCCACGGCGGCGAAGAAGAGAGCCTCCTCGTCGGCGAGGCGGAGGCGAAGAGCGACGACAATGGTCGTGGGGCGGCGTCGACTCTTCCGCCGAGGAGGAGGAATCGGAGGAGGATACCTCCTCCGACAGTATCCGCCGACGAAGCGCTTCGCTTCTGGTCCAGCGAAGATCTTGAAGACGACGAGGACGAAGAGGTCCCGCTGGTTTCTTCAAAGAAGCGGCGGGGCGATCTTGGGAGCGGCCGAAAAGCGAAGAGGGCGGCGGCAATGCGACGGCGACCTCGGCTTAGATTAGGAATCGAGTAGTAATGGCCATAGCAAGTAGGCCCCTTTGTAATCGATCATCCTGTAAGCAATGATCTTTTGAACGAATGAAAATCTGATTCCCAAATATTGTTTCTCTTTGCTTCAATTTTGCCGATAACCGAAATAGGTTGATGCTTCAGAAGTCGATGACACCGCATCGGCTTTCATCATCTTCTGCGTATCTGATCAAACAAGTCAAATCGCCGAGCCGATGACTACCCATCGACTTCTCCTGAAAAACATTGACAGGGTCAACCTTCAGTCGCATCCATAGACACATCACAACGGCCATTTCTTGGTTTCAAATGACGACCTGCGACCTTCCTCAACACGGTGGATTCAAACACAAACGACCCAAATCTCCAATTGCCCACGGCGTGCCCCGCAGACGACTAGTGACAAGCAAAAATGAAGATGGCGAGTGAGACCGTCGAGGTGGCCCTTTGTAACATGTGTGAACCTCTAGCATCGACGACGTGTATCGGCTACATATATGTATATTTTTTTACTCGGCCGATTTCCAGCCGGCCCCATATTTTACCTGTCCATCGCTTCTCGTGTCTTTACCTAGCCGATTTCATGTAACGGCTCCTCCAGTTTTATTGTCCAACATCCCACATGCTTGGGAAATATTTCTTGAGATGTTGTCCATTGACTGCCACTGGGAACTTTACTCCATCCAACTGCTCGAGCATGTATGCGTTTCCTCTTAAAACTTGGTCGACCCTGTACGGACCGTGCCAATTTGGAGACCATTTCCCATATGTTGCATCCTTAGTCCCCAAGGGCAACACAGCTTCCCATACCAGATCACCAACGTGGAACTCCTTTGGCTTCACTTTCTTGTTGTATGCACGAGCTACCTTGGCCTTGTTTTCTTTGATTTTCTCCAGTGACCATAACCTGAGCTCGGTTGACTCCTCTACACTGTCACTCATCAGGGCTGCATATTCTTGATCGTTAGATCGTCACGAAAAGTGACGTCTTGATCAGCCGTAATTTCCCGAGGGTAGGACGGCTTCTTGTCCATATACTAGATGATATGGTGAGGTTTTTATTGCGATGGCATGACATACGATAAGCCCATAACGCCTCGACAAAACCTCGTACAACGCCTTGGGTGCTCATCGACTTTTCTCTTGATCAACTTGATGAGACTCGATTGGGCCTTGCTTTCCCATTTGCTTGAGCATAGTATGGAGATGATCTAATCAACTTAATCCCCATGTCCTCACAAAATTTTCTAAATTCACGAGAAATAAAGACCGAACCTCCATCGGTCGTGATAGTTTGGGAATCCCGAATCGATGGATGACATGTTCCTTCACAAAATTGATAACATCCTTGAGTTCGACTTCATCGGGACAGCCTCTACCCATTTAGTGAAGTAGTGATAGCGGAATCCACATGTGGCCTTTGCTTGATGGAGGATTGATCTTGCCGATCATGTCCATGCCCCAACCTCGGAATGGCCAAGGCTTGATGATGGGGTTCATTCTTGACGCGGTACCATCTGGATTTTTCCAAATTTCGACATGCTTGACACCCTTTATAGTAGTTGAAACAATCCTCAAGCATGGTGGGCCAATAAAACCCGATCGCTGATCAACCATTTCATCTTATGAGCCGATTGGTGAGTTCCACGCCATACGTGTACCTCATGTAGGAGCTGATTGGCCTCTCTGTCCCCCAAGCACTTGAGCAATAGCCCTTCCAGAGTCCTGTAAAACATGTCATCCCCAATAAGCACGTACTTCATGGCTTTGTACCTTATCCGTTTAGGTGCCCCGCGAATCTTTCAAGTAATTGAAGATATCGGCTCTCCATCATCTGCTTCTAGAAGGCATGCAACATCGGCTCCTTCTACCACATCCTTGTACCTGAATCTGCGCATGATCGTTACTCGGTATTCTGCGTTTGGGATCCAAGTGAAGTTGACGTCTCGAATTGCGTCATCAGCTCATGGCGGTGCTGAGAATGGGAAGAGGGACTCGCTCTCGCACTTGTAGTCCTCCGTGAGCTGGAAATCACCAACTTGAGTCTCCAAAATTTCCACTTCGCTCCGGCCGAGGAGTAACTCCATCCCTTGCGTATCGCCTCGCACTCGGCTACATTGTTAGTGCGAGGTAGACAATCGATGGAGAAGGAAAATGTTGCCCAGGCGACCACGAGTAAAATGCCGATGCGCCATCGTCACAAACCGATCGTCGAAAACATAGCCCACGCTTTTATGGATAGTGCGGCTATGTTAGTGTTGATCCTTTCAGCGATAAGATCAGCCAATTGTCCTTAATCTTTGGCGGGTTGATACGGATGTCAAACTCGACAATGCAAACATCCATTTGCCCACCGCCTCTTAACATAGGAGCCAAGATGTGCTTTATGACGTCGATTTGCATATGATGATGATTTCTGCGATAGCAAAATGTGTCGCAACTTGGTGCGGTGAAAAAGGCGAGGCACAACTTATCGATATCGGTACCTTGTCTGCGTCCGGCATCCTCCACCTTATGTAAAAGACGCTCGGCCCATCATAAACTTGCACCACTACGAGGCGATGGGCGTGTCGACTCGACAAGTAAATGTAGAATGGCTGTCGGTGAGGTGGAACTAACACCTGGTGGCTTTGTCAAGTACTCTTTGATCTCGTCAAAGGCTTGTTGTTGCTCGCCCCAGGAATTCCTCGTCGATTTGATTTTAACTAGTCCCATGAATGGCTCAATCCTTCCGATAGATTGGAGATGAATCGTCGTGAAGTTGATCTTGCCGATAAGGGACTGCGATTCTTTCTTTGTGGTGGGTGGCTTCATCGTTACGCCTCCCGACTTTTCAGGCCGATCTCAATTCGCGTTCATGGACCAAAAACCCAAGAACGGCCGCCGTCACCCGGCGCACTTCTTTGGATTCATCCGTAGGCGAATTTTCTTGTTCGGTCCGGGACGCTGCGGTCGTCCAAGTGTCCGTGCGTGGAAGCGACTTGACCACCACGTCATCGATGTAGATTTCCACCGGTTGTTGGATCGGATCATGGAAGATATAATTCATGGCCCGTTGTGCGTGGCGCGGCATTTTTCAGTCCAAACGTCATGACCACATATTCAAATAACCCCACGGACCACAGGACTCTAAATGCAGTCTTGTGTATGTCTTGGAGCCATGAAGATCTGGTTGTACCGGCATTGCCGTCCATGAAGCTCAAAATTTTGTGACCAAATTGCATTGATTAATGTTTACGCCCGGCGGATACTCATCCTTTGGGGTAGCTCTGTTGAGATCTCGAAAATCTATAGCAACCCGCCATTGGCCACCCTTCTTCTCTGTGCGATACTAGAAATCCACTCGGCATACCGCATGGTCGATCAAATTGGTCAACATTTTTTCGACCTCTTTCTTGACCTCTTCCGAATTTCGCCTTCATTTGTCGTGCTCGCTGAAACGGCGAAATCCTTTTTTGAGGGAGACGATGCTCGATGATGCTCTGTCAATCCAGCATCTCTGTAGTCGGTAAGCAATCGGATATTGTTTCAACAGGGCTATCATCGGGCCCCGCAGACTTGGCTCTAACTTTCTGGCGATAAATGTTGGTCGTGGCTTATCCCGTGACCAATGTCGATCTCTTCTAGCTCATCGGCGGATGTAAACCCGTACCCTAGCTTTCCGTCACTGTCAAATCGACGCTAAACACAGGGCACGGTGGGTGAGGACAAAAATAATTTGGGCGATCGCTGAATCGGCCCCTTTTGCTTGCACTGTCAAGGACGGTTTACACCTTATTATTTTACATGGCGAGCATCTCTGCTACGACTACATGAGCTGCTTGTCGTATGATCGCTGCTTTTTATTTTTTGTGGCCGATCGCAGGGATCGGCCGTACCACGGATGATCGTGGGCTTTTATACTCTGTAAGGCCAGTGGATAAGACCAGCCTCACCCCGTTTTTTGTAGCTTCAATACGCTCGCAGCCGTCTAGATTGATTCCAGAGATCGGCTCTTGGTCTTCTGCTTCCCAGACGTTCATGCCAGTTATGGAGATCTCGATGGAATCGTCTGCGTGGATGACCTCCACTTCGTCCCCATCCCACTGGATCAAGCACTGATGCATTGTGGACGGGATGCAGCAATTAGCGTGAATCCAATCCCTTCCTAGCAAGACAGTGTAAGTGCTCTTGCTGTCCACGACGAAGAATGACGTATGCGGTTTTCCTGCCCACTGTCAAGTCCACGTTCAGTACACCTTGTGTCCCCGAAGACTGACCGTTGAAGTCGCTCAACGTGACGTTGGTTTTGATTAGATCTGCAGAGGAGCGTCCCAAACGTCGTAGCATGGAGTATGGCATGATATTGACTGCCGCTCCGGTGTCCACCAACATATTGCCTTGGTTGCCCATTGATGTAACCTCGCAGTGCAGGCTTTCGGATGTTTGTAACCCTTCTCACGTGGCTTCGAAGATAACCGGCGGGATCAAGCGTACCCGCGGGTAGCTCATCGGTTCTTGCGCGAAATTACGGAGTACGAACACCATGTTTGTGCGGCCGATGTCTTTGCATCGGCTTTTATCGGTTTAGGCGCCACTCTTTCCTGGTCGGCGGTCTTCCGTTTCCACATCCGTCTCACTTTGACGGCGGATCAGGCCGTGCTTTCTTCAAAGCGTGGAATCTGCGCTTCAGCTTCCTCTAGGTTACGCAGCGCTGCACTCTACGCTCGGGTATGTCCGAGTCCGTCGGGCACCACCTTGGACGGTGATACATCTTTGACCTTGTCATCCTTCGCTCCTCGAGGTCTCCCTCGGCGGACTCCTTGTGTCGGCTCAGGGGCGGAAAAAGGCCCTAGGCGTTTGAATCTGACCGGCCTCGTGTCCTCTTTGCTGGTTGCATTCCGGGCGTTGTCATTGTAGGCAATCGGCTCATTCCGTGCCCAACAATACTTGAAGAAAGGACAATCCCAATGCCTAGCGCCTTCCTTCTCTTTCGACGGTCCCCTAGCAAGGTGCTCATATCTTCCGTCGTCTGTCGTCTTGGCGGCGTTGGTCATCTTGGCGCTCATACTTGTTAAGGAGATGCGTGGAATGTGGCTTCGATATCGCACTTTCCTCACTTGTTCCTCTGTTAAGTACCGCCACATCGTGCTGGGCGGTCGCATGGACTAGCCTTTCTTTCCTTGCCCCGGAGCGACCACCGTTCTCTTTATGCGTGTCATGGTGGTGCCAGACCACCGCCATATTAACGCCGAGCAGAAATCCAGCTTACGCCTCGAGCTTGTGAGTTCTACCATGTTGACGCCGGAAATGGGTTTGTGTCCACTTTCATGGCGAACTGCCCAAGGATCGACGACCTTGTTCTATCGCCATTTGGATTTGGCGAAGCTCTTGCACTCGTTGGTGGTGTGAGTGAGCGAATGATGCCACTTGCGTATGGTCTCCCGTTCATCTCCTGAGCCGTAGGGATTTTGTGGCCTTGGGCAACCTCGGTACCGCTTCTCCTTCAAAGATGATCGAATATCTGCTCAGCTTTGCTCACATCAAGTCGAACCCTTTCGCAGCCTTCTTTGTTTCACCCATTTGCGAGCCACAGGATCGCCCCGAGCCCATTCAGCTATGGCCACCTCCGGTCCTGTGAGATCTTCCTCTTCGCATCGACCGGGCTTATCGGACGCTTAAATTTATCTTGGTACAACTCGGTGACGCTGCTCGCCGCCGTCGGTTTAAGGCCATGTCGCCAATGAGTTGTACTCTACGAACGCCAGATCCTTGATGGGCCGAGAGACCCAACACGCCAGCTCGCTTCCTTCTCGATTAAGCAGCCGAGTAACATCGGTTCTTGGATCTGGCGCTGGATGTACTCGCTGATTTCTCCTCGCTTACCGCGCCAGTTCGCAATGCCAGCCTCGGTAGCCTCGAATGGTACGGGCGTGCGCTCTTCCGCTTGCTTCCGGTATGAATTGAATCGGTGGCGTGGTGTACCACCCAAAGGCGGTCTGTCGAGATTGCGCAAAGAATCTTACGCGCATCCGATGCGAAATCATGCCTAGTTGTGCGGTATCGGCTTATATGTGCTCGATCGAGCTTGACCCTTGACCTGAATCTTGAGAACTCGGGGAGCTTATACTTGGGTGGCGCGGAATCAGATCAAACTTCGTTGGGTACGGCTTTGAATAGCCGATTGTCCTTCTCTTGACGCGAACCGGTCCTCGTGATGGTACCGATTTGCTCCTTTGTTTGAGCTGTAGGGCTAGATTCTCATGACTTGCTCCGATGGCATACTTGGCTAGCCACGCCTTTGTTTGTCGGCGTCCATCCCAGCCATCGCTCGACACGCCGGAAGATCCTGCCCAAGGGTTCTGTGCGAAACTCCTGCGGTTGCAATCTGTTTGGCGTGTCGTTATTGCGATCCGCACGTAGGCGCATATATATCCGTGGGATCTCCTTAGGTGGCTCGAACAGGAATTGGCATCGCTGGGTCGCCTCGACCTTAGACGACGTAGCCGCTGCCCCGCGGTTACGGGCGGCAAGTGCGAACGGATCTGCGGCCTAGTCTCGAGCGGTCTTTTCCCCCTGGTGAGTCCCTAAAGTAGGTCCCGACGGAGTACTGATGCTTCATGATCTCTGGACTACGCGGACGCGACCGCTCGAAAGCGTTCACAGGCTCTCGAATGGCGGTGCAAAGAATGAGCCACCATGTAGTTGACTTCATCGTAGAGCCCCGTGCGCTCCTCGAAGGAACAGATCCACCTCATTAAGAGCGCCCTCGAGAACCCTTTCCACGATGCCATGCGTCGGGTCCTCTCAAAAGAGCTGATGAGGTCTTCCTCGAAGAGGGCCTTGATCTCGTCGTGCTTGGCCTTGTGCTCCCGGTAGATCGTCAGAAGTGGTCGTGCATTCTCCATCGCGTCGGTGTTGATGTAGACGTTGTTGAATGTCCCACCGGCGTGCGAATGTGTTGCCAAAACCCACCGCGAGCAGCGGTCGACAACACGAAGAGCCGGGAGGCTCCAGACTTTGGTGGGCCTGGTCCTCGGCGACGGCCGCAAAGCTCAAACTGCGTCACGGCTTGGTTGGCGTGCCACCTGACCTATACCTGGTCGAAGGTGAAGGATTGCTCCGATTGATTTCTGCATGATAAACAAGTATCGTAAAATTCGAGCCGTAATCGGCTCCCGAGTTTCCACAGAATCGGCTCCTAAAGCCGATTGCCCCATGGTTGCGTTAGATTTATGATAACATGGGGTTTTGCTTGATCACTACAAGTTAAATCGATCTCGATAGTTTAACGTTTTCACCACGAATCGAACGTCCTCGCGTAATTGAGCCTAATGCGTACAAAAGATGAAGAATATCAACCCTAGAGGAGGCCTAATAACCAACATAAAGCCAATTACGGAACATCCTCTCTAGAACGAATAAGCCACATCCTTATGCATTACGGATCGTTCAACCCGTTTGTAAGGCCTGATTACGTAGATATTAAACTAAACCTTGACGAACAAGGCACAACTATAACAGATCGAATCGACTAAATAAAGATCAAGCAAGGTGCTACCCTTGCACCTTGGGACACGGTGCAAGGGTAGCGAGATAGCTAGAGGTAGCATAACTTCGACGATAATAATGAACAGTGCCGATGCTATCCTCAAACAATCTATGATAATGGTATTACTCGCCATCAACAACGCTTGCAAGTAAAAGTAAAACCGGTAACGAATAGATATCCTAGATCGCAAGATGCGATCTAGGCAGCATGGAACTTACCCAAAGAAACCCTAAGAACAAGGGGTGGCGCGCCGAGATTGTGTTTGTCGTGAACGTGGTTGTTGTCTTCTTTCAATAACCCTAGGTACATATTTATAGTCCGGAGACTCTCTACTTTTGGAATAACTCTACAACTCTATCTTTACCTAAACATAAACGGAACCTAAACAAACACGAATCCTACTATGATACAAGATACACGGGCAATTCAGCCCAAATCTACGCACTAGGCCGATCCAACAACACGTTGAATATATGTATCCTCCAAGCCCATCTTGATCACGGCCCATCCCCGCCTTTGGCCAAAATATGGTGATAACAGATAGATCTTGGATTTTCACCCTCAAAGTTAAGACTGTAAACTCGTCCTATGTTGTTGCCCCACTTTCCGCTGCCACTGCTACAAGTCACAAATCATCAAGCCGATTCTTCATCGCCACCAAGACTCGACCCCATCATTGTTAGTCCTTAAATATTGGCTTCCATGACATTATCCACACACTAACTTCACCATGAAACTGAAGACATGTTCCACGAAGGCAACAAATTGCAAAGCTTCGCCTCGCTCCTCTGAAACCAAATGGTCAGAAAAAACACGGTTGCGCGGAACCGAATTCCATCCGTTTTGACAATCTCCGGGTTGAGGTTTCGACGAGGAAGGCGTCGAGGAAGAGCGAGCGGTATGGCGCCCACCGCTTGTCCGGGTTGAGTGGCCACGACCACGGAGGCAGCGTTAGTGGTGGGTTGTTGCCGGCGGTGATGTAGTTCAGGACCTAGGGGAGTGTCCTGCCTCAGGCGCTCCACCACCGAATGCGCCCTTCGATGTTGTTGTCCTTCAGTGGGGGCCGTTTACGTTGTAGGCCTCGAGGCGGGACATGTGCTGGTCCTTGAAGAACGCGTCCCACCCCACGATGTTGTCGGGATCCTAGGAGGGCTCGTTCCACTCATCCGGCGTGAGGACGTCCTAGTAGTGCCGGTAGATGTCCACCGTGCGCGCCTGGCCATGGGGGACCGGCAGGATGGGCATGCCGCCGGCATGACAGCCTAGTGGTGAGGGCACCACATGTCTGGCGGCGCCGGGTAGACCGGGAGAGGGCACCTAGTGGTGAGGGCACCACATGTCCTGGAAATCTCTCCATGGCCGATGAGGTGGACTTTTGGGAAGACGGGAGATGAGGCTGAGAGGATGGTGTGCGTTAAAGGAGGGGAGAAGGGTTTCTAACGGCCAGGCAAGGCAGACCGCCATTGAATCTGTGAGGGAGCGATAGGCGAGTAGGGCGACGGACAAGACGCATCGGCTGCTCGCCTGCAAATGGCTGATCGGCGGGCAGCAACGCCAGTACTAGGGCGCGACAGGTGAGGAGGAAGACAGACCGAACACGAACCAAACGCGTCGGCCGCTGACGCTGATAGGGCTGACCCACAACGACCAGCCATTTTGCGTGCTATATCCTCCGCTCTTTCCCGCTAGAAACGCGACATCTCGCGCCCCCACTTTCCCCCCTTTGGGTTGGGTTCGGCCTAGAGGCACCAGATAAAAACGGGCCACACCGGCGCCAAATAAAATTTGGGAGGGTGGGTTGGGTGTCAATTTGGCCGCCACCGCCCCCGATAGCCAATTAGAGGGGCTTTAGGGACCCCGATTGGAGATTCTGTAACAACTCTTGCCCTAATAAATCTACAATATGAAGATAAGGTCACACAAATTATAGACAAGACCCTAGAATAAAATTTAAAAAGCAATCATGTCCTCGGTCCCTTCCACCGCCGCGCGAGACCACCAGCGCCGGGAACCACCATCGTCGTTGCGGAACTTGCCACTTGGGGTTATGGTAGCACGGCCTCCTAGAGAGGGTCGGAAAACTTCCTTCTAGGTTGATGTGCGCCATGATGTGTCGCTATCACTATTAGGAAAAAGAAACTCGGCCAGCGTCGTGTCTAGAACATCCTCTGTAGTCTAAGATAACGCCGACGACCTTGCCGGAGCTTGGATTCTCCAAAAAAGATAGCGTCAAGAGGGCGCAGACACCCATGCCCTCCATATTCCCGAAGAGCACCAGGAGCAGAAGACAAAGGAAACACGTCGTTGTGTGTCTCACCATCGCCATGAGTTCTTGAACAAGGCATCGCCCTCCTCCTAGCCTAGCTCCCGCGCTCCAGAGTGGCATTCCCCTCCATAGGGGACCACGTCGAGCTTTTTGTCGATGCGGAGGAAGTTGCAGCCCTTGTCCACTCGCCCTCGCCACCACAGCCGGCCGAGCACTTACAAAACACTACCACCACCTCGCCGGGAATGCCTCCCACTCTCTCCAAGCATGGCCAGCCGGAGACATCACCGCAACCATCAAAAGAACATCAAGGGAGGACAACTTTATCGGGAATATGGTGGCCTTCCTTAGCTGCTAGCTCCGACCGAGGAGCACCTGCAGCGAAGGAACCCTAAATCCGTCGGATCTGGATGACCAAGTCTGGGGGTCATCTCCAACTACCCTGGCATATAGCCCACTACCGGCAGAAGGCCACTACTCCTACCTAACCTAACTACTCCGGTACCACCCCTCCGCCATCTCCGACCGACAATGTCGTCGGAGAGATATTGGGGGCGGCCCGGCTTCACTGGAAGTCCACTCAGAAGAGGACATGCGACCGTCGTCAACGTCTTCCAGTCGCCGCTCCCAAAACTGTTTCTAGGGTTTGGCGAGGGTGTTTGTATCCGTAGACTGTGGACTTCTTCTGCACAATTGTGGACTCAGGTGGGAGGAGGAGGGGCTAAGAAAAAGAGGAGGCGATTGATGATCTGATTCACAGGCTAGGGATCGAGGATGGTGAATTTGATGATCTGGTTTTTGAGGAAGAAGAAAGTGCTCCTGTAGAGGGCATCAAGTGGATGACGCTAGCCATGGTCAATAGTAACTTTTTTAGTTCTCCTACTTTTGAGCAACACATGCATGTTTCATGTATGCCGGCGGCGCGGGAAGTGAAGTTCCTGCATATGGAGGGGAACCTATTTACTACCCAATGTGTCTGCTTGCGTGATTGGAAGAAGGTGGAGAAGGGTGCAATTGACGTTAATATAATAGGAATGCATTGAGAATTGAGATTCCATTCTACAAGGCATCGGATAAACAGTTTGTTGTAAGGATAGCCTACTTTTGTCTTTATTTTTAGAAAATGATAGCTATCGTCCGGACGATGTCATCGTCGGGGTTGACAGCATGCTCCACGTGACCGGGCCTCACCTTATCTCTTCCCTTTTTTCTTCCTTTTTTCTGTGTGAAACCGTCACCATGAAAATCAGCGGAGACCCGATCCGTCGTTGCCTTGCTTCACTGGTTGTCGCTGCCTTGCGCCGCTGCCCACCACTGCCTTCTGCTGCCGCCTGCCGCTCCCTCTTCTCGTCGCCGCTGCCCGCTGCCGGCCGACACCGCCATTCGGGCTCTCTTCGCAGCAGAGATGTCCGCCACCGCTGTCGCGCGCCCGAGCCCATGCTGCTCCCAGCCACGAGCACCTCGCCTCCCCCGTCACCGGCAGGAGCAACAAGGGGACGCCGCCCTGGGCCTGGCACCTCACGCCGGCCGTGAGCCCCGTGAGGCAGGTGCAACAAGAGGAGGCCGCCATGGATGCCGGCCTAGGCCGATGATGGAGAACGGGGGCGAGATAAAAGGCCATGGATGAGGGATGGAGGTTCTGCCACGAGGAGATGCTACTGACGACGGGTGGCTTTGTTCCTGACGGTGGACGGTGTTGCTACCGAAGGCAGACAGAGTTGCTACAGGATGTCCTGATAGTGCGGGTCGCGTTTGTGGATTTGCTGCATAACTATATATTTTTTGCTATATCTATTTTTTTGTTTTGCTACAATACCATAAAATTTTTGCTACAAGTTCTCCGCCGAGGTCTTCCGGCTAAATTCTTCGGCGATGTCTCCGGCGAAGTAGGTTTTTTGCTACATTAAAAGAACTTTGTTGCTACCTACAACAGTGTCAACTATTTGCTACAAGGTCTCCGGCGAGAATCACCTGCGAGTTTTTCCGACGATGTCTCCGGCGAAGTCGGTTTTGCTACATTAGCACAATTTTTTTGCTGTATGGTCTTTGGCCGTTTGGCGAGGTCTCCGACGAGATGTTCTATTTCTGAAACGAACCGTTTTTTTTCCTTCGAAAGCAAAAGCGGGAACATATGTAGCAAACACAGGATGTTTTGCAGCAAATAGATACATGTCAGCGCGGGAAGCAAGCTCCCAATAGCACTTGTCTTTATTTTTTGGTTATTTGTTCGTCTGTGTCGTCAATTTTAAAAAAATCTCAAGAGAGAGAATGCAATTGACTCCACAACTCGTTCAGACTACTTTTGTGCTCTGAGTCATGCTTTGGGCGAAACTGCGTGGAAAGGGCAAGTCACCATCCATCATCAGCTCCGTCAGAAACCATGACTCACACTGTTTTCTCGCAGTTCCACGCAGTTTGAGTGGGCGCAGCGGCGGCGAAGGCGCCGACGTGGACCCCGACAAGAGGGAGGTCGAGGCGGAGGAGCTCAGGCTGTCCATCCTCCTCGGCAGCCAGTTGGCCGGAGGGTACCCCTGGATGCCGGCGCCGGCCTACGCGGGAAGCCGAGACGCGGGTTTTGCCGGTGTGGATGTGCTCCAGCACCACCGCGAGCGTCCGTCCGCGCGCTTCCACCAACGCCGTATTTTTGCGCTTCGACGTCATGTCAGGCGACCCCTCGTGGCGGGCGAGCTCCTGGAGGCGGCGCTCGGCGAAGAAACCCTCCCAGTAGTGGAGGTTGTCGGGATCCTCGGCGACGGCAGCGGGATCATCCGTGGCCGCGATGAAGGCTTGGATCTCGTCGGCGAGCTTGTCGCCGGTCGGCACCGACGGGATGGGGATGCCGCCGGCAATAAGCTTCCAGCCCGGCGGGTTCCGCGTGTTCGGCGGCGCCATGTAGCGGCGTCAGAGAGCATCTGGCGCCTCCCAAATAAGAAAACGGATTCCTAAGAACGCGATGAGCCAAATTCGTGTCCAAACCTAAAATTCGCCTAGGATCGGTGTTGTGGAAACATTAGTGAAGACACGCTAACACCACCAACATAACACCATAAATCCATCTTCATAAAAATGACGTCTCTATAAGGAGAACATTGCACAAGCGCCCGAGATCAGTATAAAGCTAGCAAGTTGTGTATATACATGCGTAATCGATCAACTCAACATGTATGTGCATGCAGCTAGTATCCATCCCACGAGTACAAGCACAGCGAGTGCAGACAGCTATCATCTGCATGAGCGTCAAACCATAAGGTGGGTCTAAATTGTCTAATATACTTTTAATCGTCGGTAGATCTTCTTTGCAACCACTGTCCACCTAAATTTGCTGGTCTGTGCAACAATTTTTTTTAGGTTGCTGGTCCGTGCAACTCTTGCCCCAAGAATTACTGGTTTGCGCAATTTTCTCTGCTTTGCGCGAAACTGCGAGGAAAAGTCTCGGAGGCAAGTCACCATCCATCATCAGCTCCGTCAGAAACCATGACTCAGTCTGTTTTCGCGCGCGCAGTTCCACGCAGTTTGAGCAACTTCTCCGAAGGTTACAGCCTTGAAAAACCATGACTATATAAATCATCAGTTGGAACAACATACTAGTATGTATCATTCTACTACTGATCAGTCACACTCTGCTTCCAGCCGCGCGAGTGGTTCCATTCTTTTTTTCTCTCCTATCTACAGTGAGCAGCAATGGCCGACATCAAGATTGACGACGACAACCATTCCGGCCATCTGATCATCGACATAGACGTGGAGGCGCCAAGAGTGGACTCGGACGACGACCAGCCAGTCCACGACATCGGTGGCGAGGTGATGGCCACCACCATCGGCGCTGCGGCTCTGAACACGTCCGGCGCAGGGGCCGTGATCACCACCACCGGCGATGGGGTCGTGAGCGCCACCGGTGCCTGGGCAATTACCACCGCCGGCGCAGGGGCCATAAGCAACAGCACCGCCGGCGCAGGGTCAATGGCCGTGAACACTGCCGGCGCAGGGAGCGTGACCGTCTCCGGCGCCACCGGGGCCGGGGGCATCAATACGAGCGGCGCAGGCTGCGTGAACACATACGCCGGACTGTCGGCGGCCAAGGACAAGAACAACAACGTGGACGAGGACCAGACCAAGAAAATTCCGTGGACGGTGGGCGTAATCGGCGGCCTCACTCAAGCAACGGCCGCCGCCGCGGTCTTGTACAGGAGCCCCCGAGGTGGCGCTGCCCACGACGGCGAGGTCGCGTATCTCGTCGGCATAGCGAGCGTCTTTGTGGCTGGATTGGCGGAGATAGTGGCCGCGTTCTGGGTCAGCATCGACACCCAAAAGCGCGGAGCCACCGGGAAGAAAATCCTCTGCATTTCGGTATTCACGCTCCTGCTCGGCTTCGCGCTCGTCGGTGTGGCCATCGTGCCCAAGTAGCGTGATCCATGGATCAATTAGAGCGTCGTGCAAATGTAACCATCGTGGTGTACCGTACCTGGTTGCCATTGCGCTCTTTCTTAGTCATGTTCGGTGCTTAGGATTTGTGATTTGTGACGAATAAATAGGCAATAAGTTGGTCATTCCCTCTTCAGCCACCCTTGCTAGCTTGAATTCTACTGTCGGCTTCCTCTCAAAATAGTCTTTTGTCTCGCTATATTAATATAGCAACCACACTAATATATGAGTTCAAAACAGCACGAACATGTCCAAAAGAAAAGAAATGAAGACAATGGCGAATTCGAGGAAGCGATGATGACTCGCAATCGTTGCGCCCTTCGACTTTGCTCACCGTGCTCCAAGCACCCCGAAGCACCGAGTACCAAGCAGCACGTTCACAAGGAAGCACCATCAACACGGTGGTTGCTACCCGGACCATGTCCTAGGGTTTTTCCCGACAATCAGAGTAAAGTGGAGACAAAGGATTCCCTCGACGCCCTCCAGGAAGGAATGGTGCCACTCGAAGGCGGCACCGCGTCAGGGTCGGATGAGCCGTCAGGGATTTCTCCGGACCTCCACCCCAACAACAAAACCCTGGTGCAATGGAGACCACCACCTAGCTTCTCCGTCCACTAGCATGCGCCACCACGATATTAAAGTCACCATCAACGTCTCATGGACACCGGCGCGTGGTCAGACCTTTGAGGGCACACAACTTTGCCGGAACGAGGGACAACCGCCTTGCATCCCGTAGGAGGGAACCCACCTCCACCGCCAAGAGGCAGTCGTCGACGGGACAGAGCAGCCTGGGCACACCAGTCCCGGATGGGTCCGGCCAGGCACAGATGGGCCCTGAAGCCCTAGCCCACCGCTGCAATGGGCAGGTCGTAGCACCGCCGTCGCCGATTCCATCCTAGTCGCCTCCGTCACCTACAGAGAGCACTACAGACGCATCACCTGGCCCTCCCAAGCCCATCTGGGCCTGCCCGAGCCCATCTAGGCCCGAGGTGACCAGATTCCGGCCGAGGCTGCCACCGGCTACACCTCCCGTCCATGGCGCCCACGGAGAAGCTCCACACCACCGCTAGGTCCACCCGGACGCGCCGAACCAGGGTATTCCGAGACACGCTGGGGGGAGAGGAAAGCCGTCGCCGCCAGTGTCGCCCGGGCTTCGCCGGCGACCTATGCTGGTGGCGGCGATGGAGGGGGAGGGGTGGAGTTGGGGCAGCCCCTGTCATCCTCGGGGGGACAAGCTGGGGGCGAGAGTCGGGGTTTTTTTTGTAGGCTCTTCTGAACTTGTGTTTGGACTGTTGCGATGGTTTACTAGATGGGAGTGTAGTTGTGGTAGATGTGTTTCCTACAAAGATAGTTTATTTTTTACGATTATATACCTTGGGAAATTTTATATAGTTCACGCTCAATTTTAAATTAAATCTGAGTAAAACTATGTCACAATATATATTTATAAGGGTTCATACGATAGGGATAGAGACATATTTAGGTCGATCTTTGCTAATCCTTTTCAGAAACAAGAGGATACGTCTACGATGTATTTTTATATTAAATAAAATATGCATTTTGGAGACCTAATGAGTCCGAATCATCATGTATTTTAGACCGAATGAAGTAATTGAGGAGAGCAAAGATTTTCATAAGTAAAATAAATATTTATTTAGTCAACCTACGTTGTAGGTGTCAGCAAGTAAGAATTATTTTTGGTTTCACTTCATTATAAATATTTCTTTCTAACCTATCTATATATCAACTAAACATCATCTTGCAGTTGATTCGGTGGACCTGAAAAATATTTACATGATAACATGCATACTTTTGTAGCTTTACATCTAAAGACAACTCTCTGTTAAATTTTTAATTCCACATGTTGAGGTAATAACATATACAAATAACACACATGGTCAACAGTATGGTGTCTCCATGAATAATTCAGTATCATACAGTTTTTTAATAAATTAAAGTTACAACTTATTTTTGATAGGAAGAACATAGGGAGTCATTTTTTCGAGAGATGGACATACTAATATCAAGAAGATACAAACTACGCCAAGCCACTGCAGTACGGAGACATTGAGAATGCGTCCACAATCTTGAGATGAATAAAAATGCTCAAGGCACATGTTTCATTTATTAGCAAAGCACTTAAGATGATTAAGAATTCATATTAGTTCAAATTGCATAATATGATCTGTGAATTTATTTCTTCTATGCTTTCGTTAAATTGAATATGATGTCCTCACATTTGGTAGTGCCACCTTGCTAGTTGTGTTGTGAAAATAGGACCTAGATATTATACTACGTCCTCCCATCTAAATTTGTACAGTATTAACTTTTTTTTGCGAAGAAGTATTAACTTTGTTTACATACACATGTATATAGATATGATTTAATGTATGCATATATACATATGCAAATCAAGATAAAGCGAAGATAAATAATTTCGATCCAAGGGTGTTGCTGCTTTTCCCCTTGTGTGTTTGGTCTCCGACCACCTACGTTCGTGCATATATATTCGAGATATCCATGCTGTGGATGAGCAGTACGAGATACAAGCTTCGATGCTGCTACTAAGGGCATCAGTCCGTTTGGGTCAGACCGTAGTCGTTTTTGGGTTGGGGTCGGGCCTGTTTGCCGATCACGTCCAGCGGTGCGACCTATTTGTCTGAGTTAGGCCATCGCCAACGCCGGTGTATTTCCAGTGTCTTCCCTCCGCCACGTCGTTTTCCGCCTTTTTCCCATCGCTTCCCATCAGTTCCGGGAGTTTCCCACCGCTTCCAGGCGCGGCCATAAAAAAGGGGAGGTTGTTAAGATATCTTCGACCAAACCCGCACCACCCACAGCACAAAACCACCATGCCTGGCCGCCGGCGTCGACCCGACGAGCTCCGCGGCAACCCCGATGCCGACAAAGAAGAGGTGCCCGTGCGGCTGTTGCCATCCTGGTGGACAAACCCACAGGGGGCACCGGACGTTATGCCGCCTCCGATTCCGGGGCGCCAGCAGATATTCCATATCCCACTGCGGTCGCAACGCTCTCACATACGACTACAACAGGACCCTCGGCGAGGGTTTCTCGTTGGAGGTGATGAACCGCGTCTTTCTGTCGGAGCACCCGCAGCGTCTAGCGCTTAGAGAAGTGTGTGACGACCTTCGAGAAGCATTGCGGGCCAATCCCGATGACGCGTACCTACGTGCCTGCCTCGTCCAAGCTGAAGAAGAGATGCAGAGGAAGCAATCTGCCGCTCTCTCAGCGAAGAATGGGGCCTTCCCGACCCATAGACGGTGCCTAGATAGGATGGTGTTGAGTGTTGATTATAATATATGTGGCAGTCGAATAAAAAATTTCATTGCAAATGTCCTAGCCCACATTGGTACATCTTACATGAAGAATTCAAATGGCCTAGCTTACTCGTCAGAGTCGGAAAGGTAGTACCGACGACACATGGTGTCGTCGAAGACGCTGACATCGAGCCCTCCTTCGTCGTCGTACTTGAAGACAATGATGTTGCCCGCTACGATCTGGTGCGCGCGGGTGAAGCACTCCTAGACATTGGCGAGGTACATCTGGCCGAGGTGGTCGAACTGCACCTCGACCTGGTACCGGGTGGTCCTGAAACCGTTCGCCCGTAGAATGTCAAGCGGAGGCGGTTCGTCACTGATAAGGGTTGCGAACTTGCGGGATAGGAGGAGCCTGTCACGCGGCATGCCGAAGTGGATGGCCACGTTGAAATGGACGCCTGGGTTGACCTCGTCAGGCGATGGCGTCATTGAGGGAGAGCTTGGCGGCGCGCTGCTTTTGCCGCGTCTTTCGCGCCTCCCTCGATGTCCGCATCCTGCACGCCCTCCCCTCGATCCATTGCTGTCGGCCATGGCTAGCTACTGGTAGTGGAGAACGGGAAGGAGACAGAGGAGAGTATGGTGTGGTGTGGGAGAAGATGACCACAGGTGGCCAGTTAAAAAGAAACGGTATCAGATGCCGGCGTGGAGGCCGAAGAGAGGGCATTGAAGTATCCAGTCAGGACGGTAGGCGTCGGGCGGCGCCATCGGCGGCGGTGGAGAGCGTCGCGTCCAGTAAGTCAGTGTGTCATCTCGTCGTCATTGATGGCGCAGGCTGCCGCCGGTCAGCCTTCCACCAGCGCCTCTGAATCGGTGCCGCGGTTGTATCTGAATCGGTGCCGCTGCGTGCGTCTAAATCAACGTCGCGGTGGCTGATGGGTGGGCCAACGGCACCGGCGGGCATAACACGCTTTCTGTCCACGCGCGTCCGGGCCAACGCAATCGTTGTCTAGATTTGGTGCACGGGTTGGTCAAGCCGGACTCGTTCATCCGGATGGATCGTGCCGCTGGGACCCACGTACGTCATGTTCGTCCTTACGAATGAGTTTATACGGACGGGTTGGGTTGATTCGGCGGAGATTTTCTAATAGCTAGCTGCCTAGCTCTTGTCACTATGGCATGTTAGTGGAAGACTCACTGCTCCGGTCAATCCTCTTTGCTGATTGCACTTATCTGAAAGCATATTTTCTAAAGGCACTTCAGACGTCTTTTGTCTTTTACACTACATGACGTCAGTGGGCGTGACGTAAGGCTACATGTCTTACTGCAGAGTAGTAATACTATCTATGCCATTTTTAGTGGGTGTGACACTAGATTTTTTTCAGGGTTAACATAGCTATTTATTACTCCTAAATATTGTTTGGGATACAAAGACCAGAAAGGTTTGAAGGAGGCAAACCTGTCGTCCAACACTGCCAGAAACTGCAGAACGAGCTAGTCTATGAGTCTCCACATTAGAGGCTCTATTTTCATGCCTGAAAACTGACTCTTCTAAGAGGGTCGCTCCAGATTTTATTTCATTGTTAGTGACCACGCTATAATTCCTAGAAAAAGGATGCTCCAATACACTGATCACTGCAATGCAATCGTAAGCAAAACAATAACTCTGGTAAGATGTAGATCATTTGCCAGCGCTAGAGCCTCTCTACAGGCAATTGCTTCCAGGATAGTTGGGTCGCTAATGCCGCTGATGGTAAGCGATGACGCTCCTACAAACAACCCCCACCGCGCCACATGGGCCGTTTTTCGCAACAGCCATATCAACATTCATCTTTACAGTGGCCTATCTTAGAGGTAATAGCTACTTCTGATGCTTCACCTATCCACCCTTCATCGCCATTCCTCTGTCAGAGTCTGCGATCGAAAGCTCTCGCGGGTAACTCGCTACGAACAGGTGCGTAGCCAGCGGGCTTTGGAATTCTTCGTCATGGAGGATAATTCATCTCCGAGCATATATACCAAATGGCCCATAAGGTGACATCCATCCTTGTAAAATCCTCCTTTGGTAACATTTCCATCATCGCGAGCAGCCAGTTCTTCGTAGACGGGTCTTCGTTCATACACATGTGCTCGGCGATCCCCTCGTCAGCCAAGGCCCAGGCATACCTGGCTTGTGTGCAGCTGATGAGCGAGTGTCTCCAATGGTCCGCTTGACCGCAGACTGAGCACAAGCTTGAGTCAGACATGTGACAGTGAAAGCGGACATCACCAGTTGGCAAGGACAGCTGTGCAAGTCGACACAGAAAACCCTAAACTTGGACTACTGGAGGGTACCTTAACAATCCAGAGCCGTTGCCATGCTCTGTGCTCTCCTTTGCCAATGAAAAAACTTGTGGACTGGGTTGGCCCAATATTATTTACCAGTTTGCAGTCACGGTGCAAATGCTATACATACATCTTGTGTCACACCCCAAAAATATTGATCTGAGACCACCGCATCAATATGATACATCTAGTGCCAGCTATCGCCGGAACAGTTCTGGGCTCGCCGGAATCCGGCAAAATCCCACCGTCTATCTCTAATTCTAGCCAACATTGCGAATTTCCGGCGAGTCACCACGATACCGAGACAAATTCAGGTGAGCACGTTTCCCGAGCTGGCACAGGCATGCCTAGCGACGACTCGGGATGCCTAGTGGCAGGGCAAGGCGGTCACAAACTAGATGTATAGACTATATATTCGCTTTCGAAATAGGCTTTCGTTCCGCTTTATAAATAAAGCACATAGTTGAGATCGCTGCTGGACCAGATAACACAACGTCCAAAGACCATTGCTGAGGCCGACAACACAAAGACGTCCAAGAAAAAAATACAAAAGAACGAGAGAGAAAATAATGCAAAACAACATCAGATCGACAAACGACGATAACTTGTAACCGCTTCGTCCGCCGTAGTAGTCCCACCGTGCTCCTATGCCATCAAATTGCCGTGTACCAAGCAACACCTTCAAGAAGGATTGCGATGATCGCGACGCTGTTGCCCGGATTTCTTCTATGATTTCTCCCGATACACTTAGAGGGGTGGGAAGACTATACACCGAACGCCCTTCAAGAAGGAAGGGAGCACCCGCAGGTGTCACCGCGTCAGCGCCGGCCTAGCCAGCAAGGATTTCTCCCGACCCTCAAAGAACCACAACCCCATCCAATTCTTGCACTCCACCAAACTTGCCGTCCATTAACATGCACCACCCCGGTCTTGAATGCACCATCTTCGTCTCACCAAGGCAAACGGTGCAAGACCGGCTAGACCACAAAACAGTCGTGGATACGGGAAGATAGGTCCTTAGCCGTGCGGGAGAGAACAACCTCCATCGCCACATGCGGTAGCCGTCCAGACACAATGACAAAAGCACACCAGACCAAGTTGGAGCCGGAGAGTGGCAGCGGCATAGCCACCCGGAGGTCGTCCTCCACCGCCTAAGGCGGGTGCCGACCGGACGCGGCCGCAGAAACACACCAGGTCGAGCAGGCCCGGCCGTGCCCTGGACGGGCACGTAAAGTCTCTGCTACCCCGCTGCTGCACATAAGCCATGCCATCGCCACCCTCATGATCGGCGCCAGAGGCCTAGGCGGACCCAAACGGACCCATGAAGCTCCCGTCACCACGCTGCAGCAAGCACGGCGCCGTTGCCGCCACCCTCACCACCAACCACTCTGCAGACCAACCGAAAGCGACAGAGACAAGCCAGACTAGACCCGCCCTAACCCAGACTAGGCCCAAATTGGCCCAGATCTGGGCCTACAGGTATCCTCCGGCCAGCTCGCGAGATCCAGCCGCCTGCGCCACCAAGTGGCCACGCCACCCACCTCGTCGCCGTCCAAGGACGCCAAAAACGCCGCCTGCCTGGAAGCTCCGCCGCCGGGATCCATCCCCCAAGCCTAGCTCCTGCGACGGGAAGAAGAGGAGGCCGCCACCGCCAGCCTTGGGGCACTGCGCGGGCAACGCCCGGTAGCACCCGACGACGGCAGCGGCAGGGAGGAGCGCTGGAAGGAGAGGTTGGAGGCGCTGGGGTGGAGGAGGCCGCCCGGTCGCCTCGCTTGGGGAGGCGACGCGGGGGGGGGGGCACACGGTTCCTTTTTTTTGATTCTTCAAGTTCAGTATTCTTCCGCCATGACCGTATAGACTATATATTCGGTATATATAAATAGAGAAAAGGAAGTTACCGTATTCAGCCTACATCCCTCTCTTTCAGTGGGCCAAGGCCCAATCAGCTCTATCGCTGGGCCTCTCCTCGCGGTCTCGCAGAGTTAGGTGCACTGCACGACATACATGCAAACTGTTAGTTTGGGTCGCTCTGGAATCCCGATCGCATTTCAGAATGGAAAATGATTCGTGTCCCCCGGACGATCCCGTGTTCCAATCGTCCTGGTCGCTCCTGTTGTCGCGCATTCCTGCGGGACCCACTGCTTCTCTCTTATCTCCTCTCCCACCTACCCCGGACGACCTCCACATCCCATCCCCAATATCTGGCCAATCTCCCAGCTAGCATGGCTCCCGGCGCTTCCCACCCCATCTCCCTCGTCCAGCCTTGGAGGTCGACGCCGCTGCTCCCAGTTTGACGCCACCCAAGGTCTCACCGGTGCCCGGTGGTGGCGCTGCCCGCGTTGGTGGTGCTGCTGCCACGAGCAAGTGCTGCAGTGATATGTACACATCTAGATATGTCCTATGCTCTAAATGTTATGAGCATATACCATAATGACTCATAAGATGATCATGAAGGGTTCGCAGCATAGAAAACAAAAATTTTCCTACGATGTGAACTATATACCAAGATCTATTTATACTAGATACAAACAACGGGCGGATGTATATCCGTAGAGAACATACCCTTGAAGACCGACAAAGCTTAACGAGTCCAAACTCGTGGTTGATGTAGACGATCTCTTGCCGATCTCAAGATCGAGAGGAAGTCCTAGCGCCGCAAATCAGCAGTGCATCCGTGCTCGCACACACGTTCGAGGCACCGAGCAACCTCCGCCTCCTCGCTCCAGCGCTGCAGAGGAACCACAACTCTTTCCTGCCCAAAAGCCACCTGGAACATGTATCTCGCTAGTCCGAGACCATGGGGGATAAATTCTAGAGGGGGAGAGAGATCCTTCACGAGGAGGTGTGAGTGAGAAGTGAGAGGAGGGCTCCTTTATAGGAGGGGGGGAACCCCAAGGGGGGTGGCGCATGGGGCTGCCTCCCTCCCTCATCATGTGGGTGGACACTCCACTCACAAAATGACCCTTCAAAAGTCCACTCAAAATCCCACTCAAAATCCCATTAAATTTCCACCAAATTTAATGCAAACTCTCATTAAATAAAACTCTTTATTTTATTCAGAATTTTGTCAATTACTTTAATGACAAACATTCACAAATAACCCCTTGCTAGAATTCTATTTCACATGCATAACCACTTTATGCAATTTCACCAAAACCTTTTGTATCTAGTGAAATAAATTCCTGCGCTTGTTTATTCTTTCGCATGAAACTTTTGCTCCAATTGGATGTCGGTGTCTCTTAAGTGTGTCACCCTACGGTTCGTGAATAATGCGGACATGATCGAGACCCTCTCGGATCAATAATCGAAGCGGATCCGAGACCCATACCGACTCCACATATTCAACGATGACTTTCTTGTGATCGTCGGAACCTTTACGCTAGTATCTTAATCCCTTTGTCTCACGATATATTACATGTCCGAGATTCGATCATCGGTATCTCCATACCTAGTTTGATCTCGCATCGACATGCACTCTTTTCGCTCCGTGATATAACATTCTAGTGATCAAATCACTTGCTTGCAAGCTAATCAATGTGATATCACCGAGAGGGCCCAGAGTATATCTATCCGCCATCGGATGAACAAATTCCACTTGATCCATGAGCCTCAACATAACACTTTATTAGTTCAACCCATCTTTATAATCACCTCATTACGGTGTGACGCTTGATGTTATCAAGAAACTCTTCCTGTTAGTGATTGACATGATCTCATGGTCTAAGGATTAGGATCACTTCGTAAGTTGTTATAGCAATATAAACTCAATGACTTTGATCGTAATGCTATACTGGATGAATGTTCATCACATCATTACACTAATGTTGTGATCCCGTTATTAACAACATCCAATGTCCATGATCGTGAAACCTTGATCATCTTGTTAATCAACGAGCTAGTTTATGAGAGAGGCTTAACTAGGAACTTTCTGTTTGTTTATTAAACACACATGTATTAACGCTTCCGTATTAATACAATTATAGCATGCAAAATAAACATCTATCATATACTTGGAATACACATAATAAACAATTTATTATTGCCTCGTGGCATATTCCCTTCATCTCCCACTTGCACTAGAGACAATAATCTAGTTACATAGTGATATATCTAACACCCATTGAGTTCGTGTTGATCATGTTTTGCTCTAGGAGAGTTTTAGTCAACGGATCTGCTACATTGAGATCCGTATGTACTTTACAAATCTTTATATCTCCATCCTTGACATGCTCATGGATGGAGTGAAACCGCGCTTAATATGCTTGGAATGCTTGTGAGACCTTGGCTCTTTGGCATTGGCAATGGCACCATTGTTGTCACAATAGATCACCATTGGGTCCAACGCTTGCACAACTCCTAGTTCGGATATGAACTCCTTCATCCAAATCGCTCGAGCCGCTCCGGCAAAGAACATATTCGCCTCCGTTGTTGATCCCGCTACCACAGTTGTTTGGAGCTCCTCCAACTAACCGCTCCACCATTCATGAGAAATACGTATCCGGACTGAGACTTAGAGGCATCCGGACCGGTGTCAAAGCTAGCGTCGACATAACACTTAGAGACGAGCTCTTCTTCACCTCCGTATACAAGAAACATATCCTTAGTTCTTCTCAAGTACTTAAGGATATTCTTGACCGCTATCCAAAGGTTCAACCTCGGATCCGATTGGTACCTACTAGTCAAACTAATAGCGTGTGCCACATCCGGTCTTGTACATAGCATGGCGTACATTATAGAGCCTATGGGTGAAGCATAGGGACTTTGTCCATTATCTCTCTTTCTTCCATGAAGCGGACTTTGAGTCTTACTCAATGTCTTGCCTTGCAACATAGGTAAGAACCCTTCTTACTTCCGTCCATTTAAACTTCTTTAAAATCTTATCAAGGTATGTACTTTGCGATAGCCCTATTAGGCGCCTAGATCTATCTCTATAGATCTTTATGCCTAATATGTAAGATGCTTCACCTAGGTCCTTCATTGAAAATTTCTTTGTTTAGATAACTTTTAACACTGTTTAAAGTTCTATATCATTTCCGATCAATAATATGTCATCCACATATAGTATCGAAATGCCACATTGCTCCACTCACTTTCTTGTAAATACAAGCTTCTCCATAAGTTTGGACAAATCCAAACTCTTTGATCACCTCATCAAAGCGGAGATTCCAACTGTGATGCTTGCTTCAATCCATAGATGGATCGCTGAAGCTTGCACACCTTGTTAGCATCCTTAGGATCGACAAAACCCTTTGGTTGTATCATATACAACTCTTCTTCAATATTACCATTGAGAAACGCGGTTTTGACATCCATCGCCATATTTCATAATCGAAATATGCAGCAATTGCTAACATAATCCTAATCGACTTTAGCATCGCTACGGGTGAGAAAGTCTCATCGTCAACTCCTTGAATTTGTCGAAACCCCTTTGCGACAAGTCGAGCTTTATAGATGGTCACATTACCATCGACATCAGTTTTCCTTTTGAAAATCCATTTGTTCTCCACGGCCTTTCGGTGGTGAGGTAATTCCACCAAGTTCCAAACTTGATTTTCATACATGGATTCCATCTCGGATTTCATGGCTTCTAACCATTTGTTGGAATCCGGGCTCATCATCGCTTCTTCATACGTCGCAGGTCATTATTTTCATCAACCATGAAATTTATGACAGATTTCCGTCTCGGGCCGCTGCAGCGTCTGTTTGACCTGCGAGGTTGGTAGTACTCTCTTCGAGTTTCATGATCATTATCATTAGTTCCTTCTTCAACAGGTGGAGCCAACTCCGAACGACTTCAATTGCGCTACTCGCCATACTTTGAAGAGAAGGTTCCATAACCTCTTGAGTTCTACCTTCCGACTACTCACACCTTTCGCGAAACTCTTTCTCTAGAAAGGATCCATTCTTGGCAACAAAAACCTTGCCCTCGGATTCGTGATAGAAGGAATACCCAATAGTTTCTTTAGGGTATCCTATGAAGACGCATTTTCCGCTTTGGGTTCGAGTTTATCCGGTTGAAGTTTCTTCACATAAACATCGCAACCCCAAACTTTAAGAAATGACAGCTTAGGTTTGTTTCCAAACCACAATTCATACGGTGTCGTTTCAACGGATTTAGATGGTGCCCGATTTAAAGTGAATGCAGCAGCTTCTAGTGCATAACCCCAAAATGACAACGGCAAGTCCGCGAGACATCATAGATCGAACCATATCTAATAAAGTGCGACACGACGTTCGACACACCATTTCGCTGTGGTGTTCCGCAGTGTGAGTTGTGAAACAATTCCACACTCTTTCATGTGAGTGCTAAACTCGTAACTTAGATACTCACCTCCACGGTCAGTAGAAATTTGATCTTTCTATTACGATGATTTTCCACTTCATTCGAAATTCCTTGAACTTTTCAAAGGTTTCGGACTTGTGTTTCATCAAGTAGATATAACCGTATCTACTCAAATCATCCGTGAAAGTAACAAAATAACGATATCCACCTCACGACACACTCATTGGACCACATACATCGAATGTATGATTTCCAATAAATCCGCCTGCTCCATTGAACCGAAAACGGCGTTCTAGTCATCTTGCCCATAAGGCATGGCTCACATGTATCAAATGATTCATAATCAAGTGATTCTAAAAGTCCATCCGAATGGAGCTTCTTCATGCGTTTAATGCCAATATGACCTAGACGATGCCACATATATGCGGATATATCATCACTAAGTTTAATCCTTTTAGCATCAATATTATGAATATGTGTAACATTATCATCGAGATCCAACAGAAATAAACCATTCAACATTGGTGCATGACCATAAAAGATTTCATTCATATAAATGGAACAACCATTGTTCTCGATTTGAATGAAAACCACTTTGCATCAAACATGATCCAGATACAATGTTCATGCTCAGTGCACCAAATAACAGTTATTTAAGTTTATAACTAATCCGACGGTAAGTGGAGAGGTAGCGTTCCGGCGATCACATCAACGCTTGATCCATTGCCGACACGCATCTTGACCTCACCCCTTGCTAGCGGTCACTGTTCCGCGACGATTCGAGTTACAAATATTAGCAACCGAACGGTATCAAATACCTGTGCTCTGCGAGCACTAGTCAAGTACACATCAATAACATGTATATCATATATACCTTTGTTTGCCTTGCCGGCCTTCTTGTCTCCGCAGATACTTGGGGCGCTATGCCCAAATCCCCTTACAATAGTAGCACTCGGTATCGACTTAGGTCCAACTCGGGGTTTTTCAGCGCGACAATGTGCTTGCCGCCTTTCCTTCCGCTTTTCCTTCTTGTCTTTCTTGAAACCAGTGTTCCTATTGATCATCAACACTTGATGTTCCTTTTGATCTCCACTTCGCAGTTTTAAGCATTGTAAGCTCGGGAGAGACTTCTTCATGCCTTGCATATTATAGTTCATCACGAAGCTCTTATAGCTAGGTGGCGACTAGAGAACACGATGGATGCCTAAGTCAATGGGAATCGTTATTCCCAAGGACACAAGCTTATCGGCGTAATCCGACATCTTGAGTACATGCTCACTAACGGAGCTGTTCTTCCATCATGCAGCTAAAGAACTTTTCTCAAGCATTGTAGCTCTCTGACAAAGCATGTGTGTCGAAAATCATTTTCAACTCACCCATTGTATCAAAAGCATTGTTGCTGTTTTGAAACGCTTTCAAGTTCCTCTAGCCCATACAATATGCCGCAATGAACTAAGTTGTGGTCCTCCGACGAGTCGATAGACATTCTTCTCCTCGTCGGGGCATCGTCAAAGGTGGGGGCCTAACGGCGCTTCTAGCACATATTGCTTTTGTGCAGCAGAGGAGAATCCTCAAATTCATGGCCCATTCAAGAAAGTTGCTACCGCTTGCTAGTTTCTCTTTCTCCATGAACGCATTGAAATTAAAAGCGGTGGTGCCATCTACAACAGAATTTGTAAAGTTTAGACTAAGTGTATGATAGATTGAGTTCAACTAATCTATATTACGAATGAACTCCCACTCAAAAGCGACATCCTCGTGTCCTTTTGGTGATTACATGAACCAAATCCACTACACCAAGTCCGATCATCACGTGAGTCGGTATAGCTTCAAAGGCGAGCATCAAATGGGCATCATATCAACTATATGACTCATGCTTAACCTTTCCTGTGTTCCGAGGCCATGTCTGTACATGCTAGGCTCGCCAAGTTAGAACCTTAGTATTTTATGTGTAACGCTTTACACCAAGTATGGTCGAGGATCCAAGTACACCCGATCATCACGTGATGTCTTGGAGCCATTTAAAACATAATCGGTGCATACTAAAGGGAGAACACATTCTTATCTTGATATTTAAAATGAGGGATCATCTTATTATGCTTAACAAAGCGCTAAACAAGCAATATAAGATGCAATCAAACATCATATGTTTAATAGTGAAATTATATGGTTCCCGCAGATGATCTCTATCATGTGCATCGTGGTATGATCACTATCATACCTATATGTGTAAATCCACAATCTATGGGTTTTACGCTATGTGTGTTGTAAGAGTATCATCTCATACTTCTACTTACAACACTACCATATCATAACACTAGCCCAGAACAATCTAAACTAGACGCTTCTAATTTATCCATTGCAAGTTTTACGTCGAGGGCTTTGAGATAGAACCGTCTTACCTACGAACATGAACCACAACGAGGATAATCAAATTGTTGACAACTCGCTTGCAAAATAGATATTGACTATAGTAGGAGAGATGACACCGCTAGCCACTTATGCAAACTAGTTGCATGTCAAGCGTGAACAGGTCTCATGTGCGAGGACATGTAAAGTTTGTCCGGCCGCTTCATCCCACTATGCCACCAATATCCAAAATCACAAGAAAGGAGCAACAACATGATCATCATCGCCACATACTCATATGTGTACTACCTGTAAAGTATCTACGCATAGATCCGGCTCGATACCAATCAAGGGTTCGCAGATAGAAAACAAAAATTTTCCTCGATGTGAACTATATACCAAGATCTATTTATACTAGATACAAACAACGGGCGGATGTATATCCGTAGAGAACATACCCTTGAAGACCGACAAAGCTTAACGAGTCCAAACTCGTGGTTGATGTAGACGATCTCTTGCCGATCTCAAGATCGAGAGGAAGTCCTAGCGCCGCAAATCAGCAAGATCCGTGCTCGCACACGCTCGAGGCACCGAGCAACCTCCGCCTCGCCTCCAGCGATGCAGCGAAGCACAACTCTTTCTTGCCGAAAAGCCACCGGGAACATGTATCTCGCTAGTCCGAGACCATGGGGATAAATTCTAGAGGGGAGAGAGATCCTTCACGAGGAGGTGTGAGTGAGAAGTGAGAGGAGGCCTTTTATAGGAGGAGGGGAACCCCAAGGGGTGGCAGCGCATGGGGGCTGCCCCTTGCCCTCCCTCATCATGTGGGTGGACACTCCACTCACAAAATGACCCTTCAAAAGTCCACCAAAATCCCACTCAAAATCCCATTAAATTTCCACCAAATTTAATGCAAACTCTCATTAAATAAAACTCTTTTATTTTATTCAGAATTTTGTCAATTACTTTAATGACAAACATTCACAATAACCCCTTGCTAGAATTCTATTTCACATGCATAACCACTTTATGCAATTTCACCCAAAACCCGTTTTGGTATCTAGTGAAATAAATTCCTGCGCTTGTTTATTCTTTCGCATGAAACTTTTGCTCCAATTGGATGTCGGTGTCTCTTATGTGTCACCCTACGGTTCGTGAATAATGCGGACATGATCGAGACCCTCTCGATCAATAATCGGGATCTGAGACCCATATCGACTTACATATTCAACGATGACTTTCTTGTGATCGCTTAACCTTTTACGCTAGTATCTTAATCCCTTTGTCTCACGATATATTACATGTCCGAGATTCGATCATCGGTATCTCCATACCTAGTTTGATCTCGCTCGACATGCACTCTTTTCTCGTTCCGTGATATAACATTCTAGTGATCAAATCACTTGCTTGCAAGCTAATCAATGTGATATCACCGAGAGGGCCCAGTATATCTATCCGTCATCGGGATGAACAAATTCCACTCTTGATCCATGAGCCTCAACATAACACTTTATTAGTTACGAACCCATCTTTATAATCACCGTTACGGTGTGACGTTTGATGTTATCAAGAAACTCTTCGGTGTTAGTGATTGACATGATCTCATGGTCTAAGGATTAGGATCACTTCGTAAGTTGTTATAGCAATATAAACTCAATGACTTTGATCGTAATGCTATACGGATGAATGTTCATCACATCATTACACTAATGTTGTGATCCCGTTATTAACAACATCCAATGTCCATGATCAGGAAACCTTGATCATCTTGTTAATCAACGAGCTAGTTTATGAGAGAGGCTTAACTAGGAACTTTCTGTTTGTTTATTAAACACACATGTATTAACGTTTCCGTATTAATACAATTATAGCATGCAAAATAAACATCTATCATATACTTGGAATACACATAATAAACAATTTATTATTGCCTCTCAGGGCATATTCCCTTCAGATCATTGGACGATAGTAAGCATATCCTTATGATCTTTGGAAGAACTACGAATATGTTATTTATGTAGAGGTGACGAATGGATAGATAGTTCATTGTAAAGTGTTACATTGATACTAGTTTTGTCACAAGATACAAATTAGGCTTATCTCAATTTAAACTATGGGTGGCACAATGTAATGGAAAGGAAGTTCCATAAAGGATTTGGATGAGTTCCAAAGTTAAGACATTATGACGGATACTACAACAAAAGGCTATGTTTATGAATACTATTGTAGCATCAAAAGAGGGCATTTGTGTCAAGTAGTTTGTTATCAAACTAGGTGTGGTTCATAATGGGCTAGTACTATGAAGATATATTGTACGACAATTGTACCGACATGGTTTAATCCCAAGGAACTAAAGGTCTTACCAAAGGACCAAACATATACAATGCCATCTCATTGGAGAATGAGTGATGCGTAGAGACGCAAAGATATGCAAACACACATCGACCTAGAGGTGTCAGATCCTAAGATTAAGTTTACCACTAGAAATCGTGTATATACAACACTAGAAAGCCATAGGTGTTGAATGCACAAGGTTTTCAAACTAGATTATTGACTATAGTGCAAGTGAGAGACTGTTGGAGATATGCCCAAGAGGCAATAATAAAGTGGTTATTATTATATCTTTGTGTTTATGATAAATGTTTACATCCAATGCTATAATTGTATTAACCGGAAACATTAATACTTGTGTGTTTTGTAAACATAAAAGAGTCCCTAGTAAGCCTCTTGTTGAAACTAGCTTGTTGATTAATAGATGATCATGGTTTCCTGATCATGGACATTGGATGTTAGTAATAACAAGGTCATATCATTAGGAGAATGATGTAATGGACACACACCCATAGTAAGCATAGCATAAGATCAAGCCATAAAATTCGTTTTGCTACAAGCTTTTAGATACATAGTAACCTAATCCTTCTACCATGAGATCATGTTAATCACCATCACCGGATGAGTACTTTGATGACATCAAATTCCACTTCCGTAATTGTGTGGTTATAAAGGTGGCATTGGGTATTCTGAAAGTATGTGTTGAAGCGCATGGATCAAGAGTGGGATTTGTCCATCCATATGACAGATAAATATACTCTGGGCCCTCTCAGTGGAATGTCATCCAATTATCTTTCAAGCATGTGACTAGGTCACAAGGGATGTCATATCACGGAACAAGTAAAGATTACTTATCGATAACGAGGTTGAACTAGGTATGGAGATACCAACGATCGAACCTTGGATAAGTAAAGTATCACGCGACAAAGGGAATCGGTATTGTATATGAATGGTTCATTTGATCACGAAGTCATCGTTGAATATGTGGGAGCCATTATGGATCTCCAGATCCCGCTATTGGTTATTGATCGGAGAGGTGTCCCGATCATGTCTGCATAGTTCACGAACCGTATGGTGACACACTTAAGGTTCATTGTTGTTCAAGTAGATAGGGAAGATGAGTTGGAGTCTGAATGTTGTTCTCAGTCTCGGATGGGATCCAGGACATCACGAGGAGATCCGGAATGGTCCGGAGAATAAGATTCATATAAGGAAAGTCATTTTCTGGGGTTTGGAAATGTTTTTGGTGTTTTGACCAGAAGCTTCTAGAATGTTCTAGAGGTGCCACCAATGGGCCCACCACCCCTGGAGGGTCCACATGGGCCTAGGGTATGCTGCGGGGCCATGGGCCATCCACACCATGACCCAAAGTGTCCAACCGACCACTACAAGGAAAGGGACAAAAATCCTAAATAAGGAAGGAGGGAAAACTTGAGGGGCAAGTTTACCCTTTCCCTCTTGGCCGAGTTGGGGAAGGACTCATCCAAGGGCTAGGAACCCTTGGCCGCATCCCCCCTCTATAGAAAGAGTGGTGGGTGCACACCCCCTTGTCCCTTGTCCCTGGCGCCTCAAACCCTAGCCACATCCCCCTCTCTCCTCCATCGACTGCTCTGGCTTAGGCGAAGCCCTGCAGATTTCTCTCCTCCTCCACCACCACCACGCCGTCATGCTGCTAGGATTCTGAGGGGATCTACTACCTCCGCTATCCGCTGGAACAGGGAGAGGAAGGTCTTCATCGACTCCATACGTGTGACTGAGTGCGGAAGCGCTACCGGAACACGGCGCCGACAGGATCATCTACGCGATCTTGAGATCGGTAAGTGATCGACTACATCAACCACGAGATCCAATCTCGTTAACACTTTGGATCTATGAGGGTTAGTTCTCTTCAATTTCGTTGCACCAATCTCGTAGATTAGATCTTGGCTTTCCCATAGATTAGATCTTGGTTCTATGTGTTCTTGCGATAGAAAATTTTAATTTTCCATGCAACAAACGCTATAGCAATCTCACCAGGTGGGCCCAGTGTATCTTCCTGTCACGTGGGAGAACAAATCCCGATACTGATACATACTCCCCAACCTATCCCTTCGAAATACCTGAGATGCACATTTAAAATCACTCTGTTATGGTGTGACAGTTGATGCATTCTAGACAGCCTCGGGTGATAGTGATTAGATGTGATCTCACGGTCTAAGGACTAGGATACTTTGTTTCCTAATTATTGCAACAATGAATTTGTTACTTGATCATGCTGCAATACTTATGTTGGGTACAGTATCCATCACATTATTTATCTAATGACATGACCTCATCGTCTATTGACATAAATGTCCATGATTTGGAAATCTTGATCATTTGTTCGACCAATAATCTAGTTGAATAGAGGCTAGTAGGGACTTGATTGGTTTACATACCACACGTGTACCAATGTTTCTGATTGATACCGTTATACCATGATATAAAATTGTTATGAACTAATGAGATATGATAATAAACTCCATATATCATTTGCCTCTATGGCATATATCCTACGGTCTTTCACTTGCACTAGAGTACAAATAATCTAATTGCATTTGTTACTAATCATAACACCATATCACATAGGATACTATTGATTATGCTTTCTTGTGGAAAATGTGTCGTCAATGGTTTGGGTCTGCCAGATTTGTATGTCTTTGAAAATCGTTAATGTCACCTAATTTGACATTATCCTATTTTCACATAATATTCTTGAAGTATATGTTTGGCGGTAGAGTGAGACTTTATTTCATTGTGTCTACAACGTCATATGTTCAGTCAAGTGTCATGTATACTGGAAACACAATCAGCTGAAAGTCAAACTTTCTAAGCTAAAACTATTATACTTGCCACTTTTGAAATAGACACTTTTATATCAGTGTATATCCTTAATTCTCTCTAGACATTGGGGATATGCTTAACTCTTGTTCAGTGAATCACTCAAGAATCACTTTAGAACCTCTTCTTCCAACTAAGAACATGGATCACATTTCATCAAGTATTCAACATAGCTTTATACGACAGAACCTGTGACCGAAGCATAGGGGACGTAACACATCCCTTTTCTATCTCTTCAACCATTGTTGTTATACCAAGATTAACTGAACGCTCCACCTAGTTATACAAGCAAAAACTTCTTTCTTGGCTTGTTTGATTCTGAAGTTCTTTAGAAGCTATTCTAGAACATTCTAAACTTCTTCATAATCTATTCCGTATAGCAATTCGATTTTAATGTTTATTAAACATATCGATCTATCTCGATATTTCAATTTTCAATATATGTTTAACTTCAGCCATCAAATATTTACTAATTTAAATAATTACTAATACCAACTACACCATTCATGATATGTTATCTACACATATAAGAATGTTGTTTAAACTTCCACTCGAATATGGCATCCACATATAAGATTAGAATACTCACTTTGCTCCCACTCAATTTCTTTTAAGTGCATGTCCTCTTGATAATTTTTGGTAATTTCAAAATTATTTAATCATCTATCAAATCAAGAATTCCATCTACCAGACACTAGCATCCATATAATTTACAAAACCCTGCTTATTGTACCAATTACAACCTTACTTCAATATTCATATTGAAGGAGACACAGTTTTGTCTATGTTCTATCAATTATACAAACTAATAATCAACTCGTGTGCCCCACGGGGCTAGCTGCTTTGAGAAATAGGACAACTCATAAGAACAATTTGTACAACTTGTAATTTTTTCAATTATTTATTGCATAAATTGATTGTGATTATGTCCTGCAATTTTTAAACTACTTGATTATGGCTTATTTATTTATTCTTGTTCATCTAATCATCAACATATTGCATATAAAGGGAATATTTTCTAATTACCAGGTGAAATCCTAATAAAGGAGGAAATAATTAAGCTCGATAAGAATATATATTGTGAATCATATCTCATAAACTCTTAAATGTTCGTTGAAAAATAGTACTCTTGGATGCCAAAACTGTTTATTAACCTTTAGAAGCTCTTGGTGACTAAATAAGATTTTTAGACGCAAAAATAATACACCGAGAAATTCATTAAGTACAATATTTTCTTTCATATCTTAGCTACCAAGATCAATATACATGCATAAAGTCTTTGAAAAACATTCTAAATTTCAGGAGATTATCTACTGACCTATCAGGCTAATTAGAATGTATCGTAAAGAATAGTTATTTGCTATAGATCCCACGATCAGCAATTCAAATATTAGTACAATACCATTTTGTGTTGTACGCGAGGTATTATGTCACGTTGCTCCTTTCACATCTTACTTAGCCAAATGAATATACATGTGTGTACTATTCAAAAAAAAATGCTAATCTCCGTGCAAAGATAAGCTAGGTTATCATGTTAATTAGTAGTCTTCTTTCGTGACAAATGTTTATTAATACTTGATGTGGAAAATAATTATGTGTTCCGATGAAAAGCATTCAATTGCGTTTAAGAACTATTTAGTTCAGATTCATTAATTTGTTTGTTAGAAGTTATATTTTTTCTCTATGCAATAAATAATTTTGGAAGGCCAGAGAAAAAACATCTTAGGCGAAGTTATGCCGAGAAAAAAATGAACTCCACGCAGAATATCAAGTTTGTGATGAAACTGCCCCCTTCATTGGCATTTCTTTATAAAAAATGCAGTACGATATTTATTCAGATAATTGTTTTCACTAAAATGGTGAGAGATTGCATAAGAATATATGCCACCTAAGAGTAGCTACATATTGATTAATCATAAAAACTTTCAGTAGAGAAAATTAAAGAACGATTGCAATTGGACTTACGAAGTCAAATACTGAACCCAGTCTTGTATATTCCTACATTGCCGCTGAAAACCTAATAATCATAGTTGTCTATACTTTTTATGTTCCATGTAGTCACTTCCACTCCATTCGTCTGGATTTCTATGTAAATTTATAATACATTTACATGAGAGTGAGACTATGAGATGAAAATCAGCCAAGTTAAAAAAAGTGTGCTATATGTTGAGACAAAGATGCAGCTTCGCATTACAAAACATAATATTTTTGTTCAACTTTGGCAATAACAACAGTTGAAGAAATTATTTCACAACCTAGAAATAAAATAAGATGTGCAGCTATTCATGGGAATTTCATATCATTGCAATAGTGCACCAGAGCACGGTATCTCTACGTAGAACGAATATGGAATTGCGTACGCAATCCTGAATTTTGATAAACATAAATTAATGCTAGGCAGTGATATGAAATGGATTTTGTTCGTCAGTAAATGGATTTTTTGTGCAATGAAAAGGAAAACTTCCTTCCGCAATATTGTTTTTCATCCCAATATGCACATGTGTGCACCATATGGACACATTATCACAAATTATGACACAATTCTAGCCATAACATTCATCGTTTGGCCTCAAAGCCATGAATTTTTTTACATGATAGCTGATTTCTGAGAAGGTTATTTTTGGAGATATTTGCAATATTTCAAGTTTGATTTTTTCCCTTACAACTATGTCACTTAAAATAACACCACGCAATGTTTTACATTGTTTGGATCGTTTTTAAATTTCTTATGTCTGTTTCAAACCATGATCAAAACAACAGGCATGAAGATTCTTAGCTTGGGACCGAGTCTTGCTAAACTTGCAGTGGAAAACAAAGGATGTGACCATTTTATCACAAGATTCACTCCGATTGCCCCGCAGTAGGAGTTTTTGAGGTATTACACCACATTTTCTATTTTGATTATCTTTTAAAATGTTTTTACAAATGGATAAGTAATATTTTTATGTTTTACTTAATTCTTATTCAGCAAAATATGTAATATTTGAGTGTAGATACATAAATCTTATCTTTCTGCAAATTTTGATATATTATTTGTATTTTTCTGAATTAGATGATTTAGTTATGATATTTGTAAGATTAATGTGGTAAAAGAAAAATAGCTATGCTAAGGGCATTGCCGTGGCTGATGCTATCGCACCACCGTCGCTGCCAAGTGCTACGCCGACAGCTGACCTCGATCCAGAGTGCCCTACACCGATGGCTTTCTTCTGCTCAACGGCCGGTTTGGTGGGCTGGCCAAACCTGAGGCCTACGCCGACGGTCCTAATAAATTGCCGTCGACGTACGCCCTAGCCATCTGCACCTTGTCTCGTAGTGTTTAGGGGTAGTATTAAGAAAGTGCCTGGAACACTCCTCCCGTCACGACCAAAATACGGTGTTTATTTTTTTTTTTTTGCCTCTAGAAAGTATTGCCTGCACTCTGTATACAATTAGAGGCCGTTTTGGGTGGCTTTGGTCAAGGAACCTGATGCGGTGCCTGTGTTTGTTTCTCTTCCTCCACCGAATAAATTAGGGGGATGGACCTCTCTACTGCTCTACGCATTTTTTTCTTGGGAGCTCGGTGAGCCAGTTGGTGGTTTTGAATGGAAATAAGAGTGTGCGTTTGGAGGCGAAAAGTGGTTGAGCTGAGTGCTAATAAGTAAACAGGCCCATAAATGAGTAGCGCATCTAACAGTGGAGAGTAGGCCCACAACTGAGCACCAGGCCCTTAGCGACTTCCGCATCACCACCCTTTGCTCAACCCGGCTATATATACTAGACCCGTGTGTGCCCTAACTTGCAACCCTTCCTCCCACCTGGCCCTCAAAACTGTTGTAGTAGAAGGAGCCATGAGCAGCACCACTTGTGTAGAGGCCATGAGCACCACCAGTCGTGAAGTGCTCGTGACCACCGCCGACGAAGGGAACGTGACCACGATCCGCGCAGGGGCGGTGGTGGTCACCCAAGCACCGCCACAGTTACAAGGGAGTATTACCACCAGAGGTGCCGGGGCTGTTAACTTCCCTATCCCGCCCGCAGGTGTTGCAGGCTCGTTTGGAACCATCCTGACCCCGACCCCACCCCCCGGTTTCCACGTAGACACCTCCTTTGCAGGCTCTGTTACCACCCAAGGCAACGGTGGGCACGCTAACACAAGCGACGCCGGGTCTGTCGATATCAGGTTCGCCGAAGCAGACCCTGCCGAACGTCAGCAGCGCGTCCGCCGCTCCTCTGGACCTTATCGCTGAACGCATGGCAGTCCTCGAGCTTGGGTCCCTCTTCACGGTAACAAGCTAGCTCTACGGCGTTGATCCTCTCGTCCGCCGGCTCGGTGGGGATGACTGCGCTGGCTATTGTCAACACTTATCCTTCCTTGATTGGCCATATTAGTAGCTTAAGTTCTTATTTGGCTTGTATCCCGTGCTAGAGATAAATAAACTTTGATATCTAGCTGCTTGCTATTTCCTGCATCGCTCTTCCACTGTTACGGACCTTCGTTTATTAGTGTGTACTTAGATGGATCTCAAGGCCTTGTACGTGGAAATTAATATTTCCACTGCTGCCTGATGTATTGTAATTCTATGTCATAAATCTTCCTCAATATAATTGTACCGATGGTTAACTATTATTATACTTGATTGTGCGTGCCAATGCCTGTCATACTACTAGCTAGTTGCAAAAGTACCACCACACTTCATGTCCCCCCTTGAGTGATTAGATGCCTAATCATGAGGAATTCTTTTTGAAAAAGGGATTAAGACCCAGACCATTGGATCGGTAGCTTTTTTAAATATTCAAATTTCAGAGAAAGTTACAAAGTTAATACAAACTCAATGATTACTGATAGTTGATACATGGATAAACCAGCGAAAAATTTAAAGCATGCGACGACTAAGCATCCTATAGTCGACTAAAATTCTGCTAGTCATCCTGGCTGAATATATCCCGAGCGACCATCAGAAGATAGTTGCATCCAGTAACCATAGTATCGCTCTGGACGTGGGATTGCAGAAAATCCCATAGATATACCCACTGTGTCACCATATGAATAACCTCCATAAGATTAAAAGATCTTGTTTTTTTTAAGATTATATTATTATTGCATTTTCAAATAGACAAACATAAGGCCGAAACACTGATGTGAATTCTAACCTTAGATGTCCTATCAACTCCATTTTACAAATTTCCAAATATGCTTGTTATGTTAGCCAGAGGGGAAATTATAGACAAAATACACAATGCACCACAAAAGACGAGAAGGACATGATATAAACAAATGCTCTATGGTTTCATGTGATCCATAGAAACAACATTTTCTACACCCAACCCAATTTTTAAAACCAAATTATCTTCTCTGAGCAAGACTTTGTTACTAAAGAACGACATAGAAATCTTAAGCTTAAGTGGAATATTTAGTTTTCAGAGATACTTCCGAAGAAATAGCGTATGGTCATTCGTGAGATCCTCATTCCACAAAAACGTATCTTGGTCATCATAAGCCTTTGGCATAAATGTAACATTGCAGTCCACTTGTTACCGTCAAGTACTCTTCTAAAACAATGCTCAGCGGTACTTGCGCCCGAACTTGTGCAATAGTGAAATTTTCCCGTTGCACAATATTATAAAAAGATGGATACTGTTGTGCTAGTGGTGCATCTCCGACATCCATGAATCCTCCCAAAACCTTGTGCTAGAACATTTCCCAATTTTTAAGTGATCTCTAGCAGAGAACTCACTCTCTACGCACATAAGTCCTTTTCGAAAGGGGAAATCAGACGGTTTTGCTTGGAATCCAGGGAGTGGTTTTTGGTTAAGTTATTTGTTGTGTAACAACTCTTGTCACACACCTTCTTCATTAATTAGATTAAAAAGTCACTTGCTTAGTAAACATTTAACTTTATATATTCTTTTGTTTTTATCACTTTTTCAAAAAAAGCCAGACATGTAGAAATCTAGTTGCTTACTTACGCCTTTATGTATTTTCAGAAATGACAACATAAATATATGTAAACTTGTTAAAAAATAATTGATTAGAACCAAACGATAACCATATGATAAAACCTTGTCCTTCCAATAATCCAACTTTCATTCGAGTCGATTGTTGTACTAGATACTAGTCCAAAATTTTTAAGTTTTTTATAATGTATACTAGTCTTTTGGCTTGCCAAAACATAAAATCTTACTGACGAGGGTTCGACTCGTCAATGCCCATTGTTATGAACTTGGATTTTGAAGAAGGAAGGGACACTAGAGATTGCGTAGCGGCTATCAAACAAGCTTCCTCTATGGAGAAAACAAATTAAATCACGGTGCGAGGATAATGGCCCGTTATCGCCCGATCAAAGATCTAGGTTTTCACCATGAAAAAAGTCCACGCTCTCAAAACAATACCTTCAACAAGACCATTGCCAGGAATAACCAAATAAGGCCAGACCCTGGGTTTTCACCCTGAAAGATAGGACCATGAACTTCACTTGTACTGTCACCCCCGCTTGCATACCAATGCTCCAAGTCACGAGTCACCAAGCCAATTACTCATCACCATCTAGACTCGAACCACCATTGTCAGTTCTCAGATATCGGTCTTCATGACATTCTCCGTCGGCACCATGGGACGAGAACATGCACCATGATATTAACAACCAACAGAAGCGCTCCCTCTGAACCCAAACAGCCAGAGTAAAAACATGGTGCGCATCGAATCCCACCCGATCTAGTGATCTCTTGGCATGTCGCCTGTGGAGTTCGCCGGCATAGCCTTCCAGAACACGACACCACAACCAGATCAATGGAGATAACATCAAGTGGGTCTTCATCTTGGCGTGATATAAACCCTAGGACCAACCATTTATTCAATCTGAGCCAGCAACCCCCGCGCCACTAGCTGGAGGTAGAGGAGAAGCGGCTCGCCAGAACCCAACGTGCAGCTGCCTCCACAGCCAGTGGTCCATATCGGATCTGGGCCAGACCCGATGCTGTTGGGCCACGTAGAGATAAAACAAAATTTTCCCTCTAACGTGGTGATCCCAAGATCTAGCTGAGGTAGAAGGCCACAGAATTTACCACTAGACGCATAGTTGCGGATTACTGATAAAGCGCGTCAGTTGATGCAGTGTAGTCCTTTGCGATCCAATCGTCCTGGTGCTGATCGTACAACACCTCTGCTGGTATCCACACGTACAAGGAGGAGCAGCGGCGGCGAACTGCTAGATTCGTTACATCGGCATGACAGCTGTGGAGCTAGGGTTTCCAACACATGGAATGACCTAACCGATCAACGTAACCTTTCTGGATTACGGTGCTCCACTATATATAGGGAGTGAACGTGAGCTCCACTTTCGTGGCCCATTCATTAAAGCACATTTAACACTAGTCACGTGAGTTCGACTCACTCACTCAGTCATAAACCGGCTCGGGTCCAACCCAACCAGATTTCCGGTTCAGATCAAATCCGAACTTGCTCCCTCTCTTAAGTGTATGACCCCGCAGGCTCATGATTACTTGGACAGGATTGGAGTCCAACTCTCAATCGATCAGTCGATAGCGGATCCTAGCAGAACGTGTCGACTCCCAAGTACCAATGAGTCATGACGACTTGCCTTTCCAATGTGACTTACGTCCGAGTCCCTTTTGCCTCACGATATACCTTGTCAGACTATAGGCGAATAATTGTCATCCCTTAAATAGTCTGACTCTCTTCTCAATCCGAGATAAGTGATTCACCCGACTAACTCTTAGTCGATCGCCTCGGTTAACACTTAACCGAGTCGTGCATGGCCATGCTTTCCGAGATCATCCGAGAGGGCCCAGAGAATATCTCTCCAAATGTACGGGCAAAATCCCGTCTTGGTTATTCACATCACGCAGCTTGATTCTCGATTACCGAACTCGCCTTTATAACTTCGATTCACGGATCAGCGTTTGACAGAACCTAAGTCGGTGATCCTCAACTCGGACTATGCAACAACCTCAGGTCTAAGGATTACATTGATTGAGATATACAAATGACAACTTGTTCGTTGTACCTCAATATGGGTCAATCTGACTCGCTAAACTCTTTAGCCGAATCTGTGTAAGTCAAAATAGCATCTCCATGCCCATGACAAGTGGAACCGAGTCATCAAGCCGACTTTCACATTGGTCTAAGTTGTGTGTCCAACACAACCTCAATGACCAAGGACATTTAGTACAAACAACATGAATGTATAGTTCCACAACCGAATCACATATTCAATGATACACATCAGATGTTTATACAAGGACAACTTAATATCTTTATGAATACAATGGGAAATATCATCATACATGATTGCCTCTAGGGCATATTCCCAACAGATGCAACCACCGCCCGCCATGGCGGTGATACGCCCAATTTGCATCACCATTCTATATCATAATTTACATCTATTCATTGATATTTGTCTTATTATGAGGTATTACTTATGGCTTTCCATCTGTTTATGCATGTTGGATGATTCTTGGAGAATGGACTGTCGGAGTCTGGATTCTGATGGAAAAGAAGGCGTTTCGGTGCAATTTCGCGAAGATCAGAAAAATATGGAAACATATTATTTTACCAGAGGACAAAGGAAGCCAGAAGGAGGAGCGAAGAGGGGCCACAGGGGACCCACACCCCTAGGCGCGGGTCACCCTGGGCCACGCCTAGGGCAGGTGTGGCCTACCTGCCCGGCTCCCGACTCCGCCCATTCGTCTATATCTTCCCTACGAAGACCCTAAGCCTTAGGGAGTAACCACAGATAGATTTCCACCGCCTCTGGGGGGCGGAAAACACTGAGAGATAAAGATCTCTCTGGCAGACAGATTTCTGCCGGGGGAATTCCTTCCCGGAGAGGGGAGACCATCGCCATCAACACCATCATTAAGCTAGGATTCATCGGGATCATCATCATCCACACCATCATCTCCACCAGCACCATCATCACCACTCCATCCCGCCGTAACAATTGTGTTGGATATTGCTTTAGTTCTTAGGGAAAACTTTCCCGGTGTTAATTACTATTGTAGTTGATGCTCGTGAGTGGAACCATTGGATTATTGTTTATGTTCAGATTGTTATCCATTACCATATCATCTTTGATCTTGATCCATATGATGTCTTGTAAGTAGTTCGTTGCGTTCTTGAGGACATGGCAGAAGTCATGTTGTTAGTAGTGAATCTGTGTTGAGTTATTATTCAATGGTTTAGTATTTAAGTTGTGGTACTATTCTTCTAGTGGTGTCATGTGAACATCGACTACATGACACAACCATTTATGGGCCTAGGGGGATGCATTGTGTATTTGACAACTAATTGTGGGGTTGCCGGAGTGACAGAAACCTGAACCCCCGTTAGGACACCTTTGCACAAGGGAGTGTAAGATCTCAGATTTTAAGGATGTGGTTAGATTTATATCTTAATTACTTTCCTGTAGTTATGGATGTTTGCAGGGGGTTTAATCATAAGTATGTATTAGTCCTAGGAAGGGCGGTATGTTAGCACAAGTTTACCCACACAACACTTATAAACACCAAAGAAGAGTACTCAGCTATTTAAAGTGAAAGCACTTGATAGAATTCCCATGTGTCCTCGAGAACGTTTGGTCCTTATAAGTATTTCTACCGGCTTGTCCTTTTCTAAGAAAGGATTGAGCCACTTGCTCCGTTTGTTCGTTACCTTTGTTACTTGCTCTTTGTTTTGTTGCCTCATCAGGAAATCACTAAAAATCCGTTTGCTAAGTATTCACAGAGATTTCCTGCTACATACCACTATTCAGCACATTCTGCTCCTCGTTGGGATCGACACTCCTATTTATCGAAAGTACTGCGATACCCCCCCTATACTTGTGGGTCATCAGCGGCCACACGTCAGCGCCTCCGAGGATGTCCTCGCAAGATTGCCACCAATGCTACCACCACTACACCTCCTCCTTCCCAAGCTCTCGATCTGCGCCGCCCGGAAGAAGCAGGCCTAGGCGGGCGCCTTAGGCCCATGGTGTGATGCCGCCGCCTGCAATGCAACTACACGAGCACCCGCCGCCGCCTGGCCGAGGTCACCGCCCGACCACCGCCCCCGATCCGCTCCGTTGGCGCCACCCCAGCCGCCCCTTTGAAGAAGACCACCGCAGCCGCCACCCCTAGCACCCTAGGTACTATGGGGCCGCCTCCACCGTGGCCGACGCCGGCGGCAGCGGCGGGGGGATGGGATCTGGAGGAGGGAGGTCGACATCGGCGAATCTGGGGCCCTCCGGGTCACCACGGAGGGTTACGGAGCACTGACCATGCATGTATATCTTCTCTCTCACTCCTCCTACGGGATGTCGACGACTTGCCCGTTCCACCTAGGTAAAATTGGTGTAATTAATTAAGCCTTTGATATTTTATTTACTATATCACGACCAGCGCGTGGCTGATCATGTGTTCGTCATGGCGGATGATCTTATATTTTGTTGCCCGTTTATTTTAATGGCCTAGTCATCACCTTACTTAATTTACAAATAGTACCTACTCCCATATATATCACGTACGACATGTGTATTGTAAATCCGAGGTTTGATATAATGCAATGTGGATATAATGGTGGGTGCAGACATGTGTATATATAATAAATTGCACTTAGTTTGCTCATGTCTCATTTCACTCCTGAAGCAGAAGCCGCCTGCAATATATATAAATATATATATATATATATATAGGGTGGCGCTATTTGCATCTAGGGTGTAGAATAATTTTTGTATTACTTTGTAAGTCGAGAAAAACATAATAAAATTTAGAAATGACATAATTATGTTTGTTTACATGCCGTTAAAAATGGACATAAAATACATATTTTAAATGTTTTTTACAATATAATGAGTCATAAACATTATTTTTTGTCAATTTTTTGGTTGTGGTGAATATATGAACATAATTATTCGTATATAAAACATAATTTTTTCAATCTAACAACTTATGTGGCATGCAAAATGCTTATGTATCACTGCAATTAATGATAAGAGAGATGCTAGTAGTATCATAGTTAGATACGGTATCATAGCACGTAAAAATAGATAACTTAGTGTTAAAAAAAATTTGTACGCAAATTTGCATTGAGATTCTACGAAACAATCAATACCGTGAGTCTATGATACTAATACATGATACCATGCATTGTAGATATAGTATCATATACACTAGTATCATATACATGATACTAACATATGATGCTCTCCATTGTGACTAGTCTTGGGAACACGCTCTCGAACTGTCACAATCGGCCATATATCCAACTTGTTTCCTTGTTGGGGGTAAACCAGTTTTGAACTTAATTTTGATCGAAACAGACCACTGCAGCTAGCGCTCTTGATGATTTCGACGGCGACGGCCACCGAGTGTCGACAGTGCTAGCTTCTTGTTGCCCACACACACTACAGGAGAAGCTGAATACGCCGACGGCCGGGTCCCGTCGGCGTAGTCCCTAAATACCGTCGGCGTAGGCTGGCCCGACGGCTGCCGTCCGCATATAGCCGTAGGTGTAGCCTCTCCTCCCGTTGGCGTAGAAAAGCCATCTTTGCCGTCGGCGTAGACCATATGGGGCCCACCTAGATGACTAACGGCCGTTTGGCTACGCCAACGGCTTTACCGTCGGCCTAGATTTTTCTATTTTTTTTTCAATTTTTTTTTCAATTTTTTTTACTCCCTCCGATCCTAAATAAGTGTCACGGTTTTGAACTAACTCTAGTTCAAAATGACGACACTTATTTAGGTTCGGAGGTAGTAACATTTTTGAATTGTTTAACTTGTTAATCTCACATGTACATTTTTAATTCTAAGTATACTTAGTCTCAAGTCAAATTGCACAATTAGTCAAACTTCCCAACCAGTCACCCATCCTAATACTACTCCAGCCCCAGCACGCTTAACTCCTTCGTTCCTTCCACATGAGCTTCCGACAAAGAAACTAAAACTTGTTATGAATATTATCATATCAAACCTATTAACCAATACACTATAATGTTAGACATATTTTTTTATATTCCATACAATTATTTGAGTAAACAACAATGAATAAGTAAAAATAATCTTGAATTCAAATAAAAATAAAATAAATTTTATTTATTTTGCTTTTTTCATTTAAATTTGAATAATTCATACCTACAAATCCGTAAATCACAATTCGACAAATAATATATCCAAATCGATCAGAAAAATGAGAGGAATCCAAATATGACATACCTACCATCTATTTAATTATATATCGTAACTTTTAAATATTATACCAATTGAAACTATGTCAAGATTCATGAAACACCCCGTTTTTGGCACTCGAAAAATAAAAAATGGCTTTTTGGTGCGACGAAAAGGAAAACTTCCTCCTGCAACATTGTTCGCCATCCCATGATATACAGAGTGCACAATATGGGCACATTAGCGCAAACTATATCGCGATTCTAGCAATAACATTGGTCATTTGACCTGAAATCCAGAAAACCTCGATTGAGATAGGTAATTTTGTGAAGGTTTTTTTGAGACACGATCAATATACCAAGTTTTGTATTTTTCCATGCAAATATGTCACATAATATGACACCAAGCGAAGGTTTTGTATTGTTTCGATCATATTTGAATTTATTATGCCCGTTTCAAACTATCGTCAAACTTTCTAAATCGAGGGGCATGAAGATTCTTAGCTCGGGGCTGAGCCTCACTAAACTTGCATTAGATCTCTGATAAAATAGCATATTGTGAACCTAAAAATGATTTTTTCAAAAAATCATGAGCATCATATCATGTACATGTAGTTCAAATCTAACACATTTTCTACTGATTCGACATGAATTTGTCTTTTTCACGAGGGGTGGACGGAAAGGTTTGAGATATCACGGTTGGGAAATTGTCCATTCAATATGGTCTAGTATTTTTGAAAAATGTGGTATTATCATTTTGACACTTTTATTTGGTGGTTGTTTCACAAAACGCCCTGATTTTTGCACTCGGAAAATAAAAATTGGCTTTTTGGTGCGATGAAAAGGAAAACTTCCTCCTGCAACATTGTTCGCCATCCCATGATACACATGCGTGCATAATATGGTCACATTATCGCAAACTATACCGTGATTCTAGCAATAACATTGGTCATTTGACCTGAAATCCAGAAAACCTCGATTAAGATAGGTCATTTTGTGATGTTTTTTTGAGACACAATCAATATACCAAGTTTGATATTTTTTCATGCAACTATGTCACATAATATGACACCACGCGAAGGTTTTGCATTGTTTCAATCGTTTTTGAATTTATTATGCCCGTTTCAAACTATCGTCAAACTTTCTAAATCGAGGGACATGAAGATTCTTAGCTCGGGGCTGAGCTTCACTAAACTTGCATTAGATCTCTGATAAAATAGCATATTGTGAACCTAAAAATGATTTTTTCAAAAAATCATGAGCAACATATCATGTACATGTAGTTCAAATCTAACACATTTTCTACTGATTCGACATGAATTTGTCTTTTTCACGAGGGGTGGACGGAAAGGTTTGAGATATCAAGGTTGGGAAATTGTCCATTCAATATGGTCTAGTATTTTTGAAAAATGTGGTATTATCTTGACACTTTTATTTGGTGGTTGTTTTACAAAACGCCCTGATTTTTGCACTCGGAAAATAAAAATTGGCCTTTTGGTGCGATGAAAAGGAAAACTTCCTCCTGCAACATTGTTCGCCATCCCATGATACACATGCGTGCATAATATGGTCACATTATCGCAAACTATACCGTGATTCTAGCAATAACATTGGTCATTTGACCTGAAATCCAGAAAACCTCGATTAAGATAGGTCCTTTTGTGAAGTTTTTTTTGAGACACAATCAATATACCAAGTTTGATATTTTTTCATGCAACTATGTCACATAATATGACACCACGCGAAGGTTTTGCATTGTTTCAATCGTTTTTGAATTTTTATGCCCGTTTCAAACTATCGTCAAACTTTGTAAATCGAGGGGCGTGAAGATTCTTAGCTCGGGGCTGAGCCTCACTAAACTTGCATTATATCTCTGAAAAAATAGCATATTGTGAACCTAAAAATAATTTTTTCAAAAAATCATGAGCATCATATTATGTACCTGTAGTTCAAATCTAACTCATTTCCTACTGATTCGGCAGGAATTTGTCTTTTTCACGAGAGATAGACGGAAAGGTTTGAGATACCCCGATTGGGAAATTGTCTATTCAATATGGTCTAGTATTTTTGAAAAATGTGGTATTATCATTTTGACACTTTTATTTGGTGGTTGTTTCACAAAATGCTCCTTTTTTTGCACTCGGAAAATAAAAATTGGCTTTTTGGTGCGACGAAAAGGAAAACTTGCTCCTGCAACATTGTTCGCCATCCCATGATACACATGCGTGCATAATATGGGCACATTATTGCAAACTATATCGTGATTCTAGCAATAACATTATTCATTTGACCTGACATCCAGAAAACCTCGATTGAGATAGGTCATTTTGTGAAGGTGTTTTTGAGACACAATCAATATACCAGGTTTGTATTTTTCCATGCAACTATATCACATAATATGACACCACGTGAAGGTTTTGCATTGTTTCAATCGTTTTTGAATTTTTTATGCCCATTTCAAACTATCGTCAAACTTTGTAAATCGAGGGGCATGAAGATTCTTAGCTCGGGGCTGAGCCTCACTAAACTTGCATTATATCTCTGATATCATGAGCATCATATCATGTACCAGTAGTTCAAATCTAACTCATTTTTTGCTGATTCGACAGGAATTTGTCTTTTTTACGAGAGGTGGACGAAAAGGTTTGAGATATCCAGGTTGGGAAATTGTGCATTCAATATGGTCTAGTATTTTTTAAAAATGCGGTATTATCATTTTGACACTTTTATTTGGTGGTTGTTTCACAAAACGCCCCGTTTTTTGCACTCAAAAATTAAAATATGTTATACGAAAGTATTTATATTTTTTATATATATTTTTGTAAGCAAATATGTAATATTTGAGTTTATATAGATAGATCTTATTTTTCTACAAATTTTGATATATTATATGTATTTTTCTGAATTTAAATGATTTAGTTATGATTTTTCTAATATTAATGGGGCAAAAAAGAAAAATGACTACGCCGAGGTCTGAAACCTACGCCGAGGGCAAAGCCGTCGACGTAGACTTGATGCCGTCGCTCTGCCGTTAGCCTAGTATGGTACGCCGACGGCCCTAACATAAAAAGGCCGTCGGTCTATATTGTTATTCCCGCAGTAACACCAGCTTCCTCTTTGGAGAAACAAATTAAATCACTGCGGGAGGACCCCAAATGGCGGCACACCAGCTCCCTGGAAACAACGAACTGTGCTTGCTCCACGCGATGGTGCCTGGTTTTGGGCCCATTTGTCGGCGCGGTGTATAGCTGTAGGGTGGGTCATTAGGATAGGCGGTTTGCACAGGTTTGACCTTTCTAATGCATAAGGATGACCGACCTCCAGCTTTCTAATGCATAAGGATGACCGACCTCCAGCTTGTTGCCGCCTCTATCATCCCCACCCCGCCCTGGCCCGAAGACCAGACCATCCTGGCCGCTGTGGATTCCTATGCCGGCGAGCGCACGTGACTGCTGGGGAGCTAGGTCAGGATGGGACACCTCCAGCCATTGTCGACGCCGGCCGGGTCGTCTAACTGCAACTCTATCGACGCCGGCCGGGCCGTGCTCAGTATCTACACCTAAGCGGAGCAAGGAGCGAGCTGAGAGTCACGGCCGGAGAGGTTGACGCCACCACCGCCCATGCCATGGAACTAGCGCGGTTTGCTCTTATTAATTCTGTTATTATGAACCGGGTTTGACCATTTGCTCAGTGGATTCTCCTCTCGCCCTGCCCAGTTTGGCCACTACCAGTCCTCCCAAATAAAGCGAGGTGAGGCCAACTCCCCTTCAGCAGCCCCGCTGAGGGTCTCTGCCCTCAATTTCTTCTTTGGGCGATAGGAATGGATGCGTTTTTTTTTTACAGAGGATGCGTTGTGCACTTGACTCCAACATTTTAACCTATTGATAAAACTGTCAGATTCATTGATTGGTAAAGGTTCAGTTTCGCTGATATGTACAGCAACAGGTTTGTCAACTTGCTCATCTTGTGTTTGTTAAAATGCTTCAATGACATCGATAGTAATCTTGACAAACACAATAATATTAATACATGGCCCCTGACATGGCCTATTCTTCCCTTTTAGAATCTCCAAGATGTCTGATTTCTATACGAAAATGTTGATATGAAGTGCTGCATCATTTAAAAAAAATCATAAACCACTTTTTGTGCATCACTATCTAGAGAAGATGAACACGATGGATATTTCAGAACTTCTCTATAAATTTTGAGGGGATTTCCGATTGATCGTCACCTCAGAAGTGAAAGATGTGAAGGTAAGAACCCATGTTTTTTCTTCCAGACGGAACCATTCTATGTGAAGTACTTTCAGGTTAGTCACCAATATTTGCTTTACCATTTTACACATTATTAAGAGAGCGGTAGCACCAGCTACCAAAAGGGCTGCAAATTCCCCTGATTGGAACTACCTTAACTTTATGCTGGTTTGTTTCATGCCAAAGTTAATTAAAATATTTTGTAATCCTGGTTGTGGTAAAACTTGGCTCCCAATAATTGGTCTGCTAATGATCCTAATGTTGTGCTGTTTTACTACGCATTAGCAAAGTGCAACATCAAAGGTTGCTGATATTGCATATATATAACATGTGTTTCTAATAACATTCATGTCTCGGTCTTTCGCTATCATTTTGTTCCTACAAATTATAGGGATCATGTTCAGATCAGATCTTTGCATGGGAAGGTCAAAGGTATGACATGCTGGCAGATGACTTTGCATATCAAGTTGTGCCTGAATATACTCATCTTCTACATGCACATCTATATGAGTTCACAATTGTTAGGCACACCTATTGCTATCCCGCCATGTGCCGTTCCACTAAATTAGTTTATATGTTCAGCCTGGTCCATAACCATTCAAAGTTACATGTTTTTTAGCCCTCTGAACAAATTTGCAGGTCAACCCAGTTGAGTCAGTCGTGCATTGCAATGTGTTAGCCAGTTGAGTCAGTTGTGTGTTGAAACGTGTTACCTTAACCTACTAATCTATTTGTTTCAGGCTTCTCATATCTCTTCTACTCGACACCATCCATGTGTTGCCTCTCCCTCCTTTTGCGTTGTCGCCTCTGCCCTTGGGTACTTTAAACAATTGTAGTTAGATGTCCTAATATAGTTGGTCATTTGTTATAACTAATGAATTTTGCTAGCCACTGATTAGCCATGGTTAACCGGATAATTTCGTAATATACCAATCGACGTGTAGGTGTTTGTCCCAATCAGCCAGTAGATAGTTGTAATATAGTGCAAATCCGATGTATATGTGTTTCTTGGTTACTCATTTGTTTTCTAAATTTTGTTTCGTATTTGGAGAGTAGCTCTAGCATGCCAAGTAATACCCTCTAGAATATTTCTATGCTTAACTATATTGAAGGAAAACACGTCTTCATTTGTATGTGAACTAATATTTAACACATCTGTCGCTGGTTTGCTGAAGGATCTTTCAATTATTTCGCCAAGGTGTTATTATTGTAGCAACTTCTATGTACATTTTCTTGTGTTTGATTTTCTAATTAAAATGCCATATCTGCTGTGCATGAGCACAAAGATACAAACTGGAGCTCGAAGTATATTATATTGGAGTATTTTCTTTTGTAAATATAGGTTTGCAGATCACCTTTTTAACTGGAGTGCATCTCGACTTGCTACAGACCGATAAATATCCTCACCTTTCATATATCTCCCTGTGGCTGTTGACGTGTTGAGTCGTCTGAACTGGGCCTCTTACTGATTTTGAATATCAGTGTTGAGCATAACTTATTCTATAGTTGTATATGAGTATGCGAGTGATATGCATTTCTGATCTGATAAGAAAGATGTTTAATACTTGCATAGGTTTCTGTGTACACAATAATCTAGATAGTGTTACTGCCCGACTTTTTTCCTCACGTAAATGCTTGATTTGTATGTTGTAGTCAGTTTCAGCCTTTTTTTGCTTTTCAGATATGGTAAGGAGCAAGAAGGCCAATACTGCAATGTGTCGCAGAAGGTATTACCATGAGGCTTCATGATACTCCTGAACAGCTGAGTGGCAACGTACAATAGCATATCTGTTCTAACATGCCTTTGTTATCTTGATGTTTATTTTTTGAAGGAAAAAACCCTGCCGTATGTGAACTTCCATTAGTTAGCATCGCATGTCACATCGTAATATTTGTTGTATGGCTCGCAAAGAAGATTACATGCAACTGGGATGTACTTTTGTTCCCAGCTTCAGTTGTATGTATACAAACTATTCGATTTGATGCAGCATTTTGTAATGTTGTTTTCTTAGACAGAGAACTAGAAAAATAATGTATTTTCCCATCAACCTTTGAGCAAGATTTATTCCAGATAAGAGTCTTGGTGTGTCATGATTTTCTTTATTCATAAGAGTTGGATTTATCATGTGCCCTTATGAGTTGAGCCTGAGGTCTTTAGATTCCTTAATTTCACATTTGTTCATTTCCCTATTATGCAAAACAAGGTGTGATACATTAGATTTTCATGTATGCCTCGGTTTTCCCCTTCCGAATCGTGGCTACATAGCTCAACACCCAACACGAGACAATCTTCAACTGGTGGCATGTTACTCATATTTGGAGAATTCCATGTGAATAAGCCTCATTTGTAATTACACATGAGACGCTATGATAGATATATATGGAGTAATGAGCATGGCCAGGACAAGAGTAGTGCTACCTCTTTTTTAGTAAATCATACAAATTATTTACAGTTTATAAATTATGAAAAGCAGATTTCGTCTTCAAGATTAGACGTAGACCGGATGAAATCCACCGTTCCATGGAAACCGTGACCATACAACGCCATCGGCGATATCGTCCCTGACAAGGTAAACGAGGAGGCGGACATACTTTATTTTACTTTCATGCACAACCCTGTCATTGCCATCATAACGATGGTATCGGTTGACTAAACTCTAAATTTAGGGACACTTCTACAGCGTCGAGCGCATGTCCGAGGTCCACATCCCTCTCGCCACCGGAGCGGCAAGAAAAGGATGCGGGGATCTTCCCCGTCGTAGACGGCGATGATACTGCACCGGGGATACAGAATTTAGATGCAATAAGCAGGGGATGACGCATAGTCCATCTAGTGCTAGTGCATGCGTGGTCGGCAGATTCACTTGCCAACTGCATGTTGACGCCGACTCCTAGATCTTGACGACATTTCTGTCTTTTTTCTTTTTTTCTTCTTATATATATTTAATAATTAAATAAACGACTTCGTTGTCAAACAGTAGCGGACACAAGAATTATTTTAAAACTGGGCAAACGTTGTATTTAAAAGCTAATAATTTTTTGGTTAAATTATCATCAAGTTAGGCTTGCCCGCCGTCCAGAAGCCTGGGCACTGTACTCGTGCCCAGACCTAGGGACGGTTGGGGCAGCCTAGGCTGTCAAACCCTCCATGCACCATGCCCATACTCGGCCTGGCTGTGTATACACCAAAGCCAGCCAATTAGGTGCATGTTTGGTACTATTATTGTAGTATTTTTTTGGGATTGGGTGAATATAGGGGTTTCATCCAATACCCTTTCGGATTATCCCCTCACATCCCTTACCGAGTGTCAACGGTGTTAGCTTCGTGTTGCCCACACACTAGTAGAGACAGGGCCTCTAGTCTCGGGCCGTAAGGGCCTTTAGTCCCGGTTTTTGAACCGGGACTAGAGGCCCAACACTAGTTCCGGCCCAGCCGGGACTAGTGGGTGCCCACGTGGCTGCCCCTGCGCGCTCAGGGTGCATCCCCACTAGTCCCGGTTGGTGCCACAGACCAGGACTAGTGGGTCACTGCCGCGGCAGCATTTTGCGTTTTTTCTCTGCCGCGGTAGAGTATTATCTTGGACTAGTGATTTTTCTGTCGTGGCAACATTTTGTGCCCTTTCTCTGCCGCGTCAGAGAATTCATTTTGTATTTATTTATTTATTTATTTATTTTTTATTTCAAAATGGTTTTTAAATATTTGTATGCCACCACATATCGTACACGTTCTTGCATATATATAAGATAACTTGTATTACGAAATCAAGCATACAAATATATACAATTTACGTAGTTACATGGAGATCACAGAATACCGGGACTAGAGCACAAATAGTTCGATTACATGGAGATCAACAGCGCCTATTCGCACCAAATTCTCTGGCATCGTCTACGATCTCTTTGAAAATAAATCCCGCCAGGTCCTCCGCAATTGCTAGTACGCGTTTCTCTGGTAGTAGTTGATCCCGCATTCTCTCGAACTATATATAAGAAAAAGAAGATCAATATGAATATCAATCATGATAACAAAAGGTGACGGCAATAAAATGATGGTGTCAATGCATTGCTTACGTCGACTCTATAATCGTTGTGTTCGGTGGTAAACGTGCGAATGAACTCGCAAACGTAGAATCCACATAGATTCGACCCTCATGGCTGCCTCGCGCACTTTACGAGAATATAATTCAATCAAAATAATAATCTAGAGCATCATTATTATATTGAAACGAGAAGTAAAGAGATGCGCGGACATATTATGTGCTACTTACCGAGACCTCCTTAAACGTCAGCTTCTCACTAAATACACCCGTAACCTCACGCTTGAACCGGATCCAAACCCTGCCCAACGAAGAAAATGTATGAATGAGTTATTCATTACCTGATATCTCAGGAAATCAACGAAAGATACATATATAGCGCGCAACTTACTTCTGGAGCATGTCCTGCATGATGCGGGAATCTTCCAGGTTTCTCTTTGATGGGTCCATGACATCAACTCTTCCCTTATCAAGTTGAATGTCTAGCAGAACCCAGTGAAAGCTGCAAACATTTATATATACATCAGTTATACTTATTAGCATCAATTAATCAAAAGTGAATGTGTACAACAGAATAAGACCCTCACCTAAAATTTTAAGGAAGCAGTATGTGGTCAGAGAAATTTTGCTCCAGTAGAAACCTTAGAATGTTTTTCTCCGTCTCCTCGTTGTTATCCCTTAGCGTGGCTATATGAATTTTATCTGGGTCAATGAACCCGATAATATAGATTCTTTTTCTTTTATATTCCAGCATCTTCATTCTGCATAATAAGGATAATTACATGTTCTGAACTGAACAACTGAAAAACCGAACATGTAGACAATGAAATTCAACAATTTACAGACAATAGCAGCTGAGGATGGATTTGTCCAGGGCGTCGAGATGGTATAACTGGAACAGTTCTGGAAACTCAATATGGACCTTTTTGGGTCTGAAGTAGTACTCACGTGGGACATTGGCTACGATAAATATTCTCCCCTGCTTTATACCGTCGAGTACCATTGATGGAGATTCTGCATTTGTGTTGGCAGTTCTCTTAGTCTCTCTTTGCTGACCAAATCCTCACCTGCGACATATTTATGGCTAGTGGCATCTTGGGTAGATGGTCGAGTTGGGGGCCTAACAGTTCATCAAGTGTAATTTCCATGCTGGCCGCCAACTCCACAACTATTGATATATCAAGTGGCTGTTGTGAGAGGAGTGGAATGTTTTGTGAAACCACCTTGAGGGGTGCGATCGTTTGTTTTGCCTGTTGTCCGAGAAGGGGAACGTCTGATTTTTTACTGATTGCATTTTTGGTCCCGCTTGCACCTATGCTTGCTAATTTTTTACCGCTTGCACTTGATTTGCTTGATTTGCTTGATTTACTTGATTTACTCTTCGCCGCTTCTTTCCGAAGTGTGCGTAGATAGTCATCTTGCTTATGGTGTAACTCATATTGCGATGGTGTGTTTAGAAAATCCCGTGCATATGCCTTTTGCTTCTCGGCGTATACCGGAGCGGGATCGGGTTTCTTCTTCTCAAAATGTGCCGCCACTTCGGCCTTTGATATCGCTGCAGATTCCTCATCAGTACGATCGTAAGGTCTGATGGGAAGATTATGATGAGGCACTGTTGGGAGGGGCGACATTTTCCGTTTTGGCATGCCGCGTCCTTTAGTACTCACTGACGGAGCACGCCTCCGCTTATTGTCCTCAGCGGGCGGCGAAGACTGCTGAGCCTGCGGCGGAGATCGAGATGGACTCGGGATGTGGTGGTCATATTCATCATGGGGTGGGCTTCTTGGAGGTGAGGTGGAGGTGAAGGAGACCTGCGACGACTCGGAGGCGGTAGTGTTATCCTTGGAGCCAAGCCTGGAAACTGTATGTTGTTCTTTTCCCAGAGAATGGTCCCACCAAGTACTTCTCCCAGTGTGATCTCACCTTCAGGTCCAGGGATGTCAAGCTCCATTGACTCCCACTCCTTTATGATTTGATTCACCCCGACTTTAGCATAGCCAGGTGGAATCTCATAGCCATGCCAACGTGTGTCAGGCGGACAAGGCAAAGCCGATCCGACCGCCACCATCACAGATACGTTCTACAATTTTTTATGGAGCTCACAACGTATCTTCTCCTTAACATCCACGGGGTAGCCGGGACCGCCATCCGTATAGGATGCATAGTTAGACGAGACCTCCGATTCAGCGATGTTGCTTCTCCGCTAAGATGGGTTGGCGGTAATATCGAGTGGAGGATCTTGCTGCAAGCACGCTATTCCTCTAAGTTCGTCGATCTGCTGCTGCTGCTTGTCAAGTCTTCCTAGCAGCTGCTTGAACTTGTCTGCCTCCTCCTCCTCCCGTCGTTGCTTTGCTCTTGCTCGGCTTCTATAGGTACCTTGGTCCTTAGGAAACCCAGTCTACCACGTGAAACTCCCGTCAAGGCCTCGGACTCGTCCTGTATGTTCGCGATTCCCGAGGACCAAGGTCAGCAAGTCTTTCTCTCTATCGGGATGAAACTGTTGTATTCCATCTTTAATATCTTTGACCACTTTTAGCCATGCAGTCCTCGGTACCTTTATCCCGTCACTTCAAACAAGGTCCCCTGTAAGTTCGTCATATGTACTCCCATGCCCAAGGAACCAATTTCTTGCCCTCAAATCCCATTCTTCGTGAATTGGTTCTTGAATGATCCCTTTATCATGAAGCTCTTTCTCTTTTGAATCCCACTTAGGCATGGCAGCCACGTATCCCCCTGCCCCCAATTTATGGTGATATTTCTTCTTCGCAGCATTTTTCTTGTTTTTTTGACTTTTACTATGCAACTCCTAACCCCCTATACAGCACAAATGCATCCCACTGAGGCTGCCGCTTCACTAGATAGCCTTCGAGTAATGGGGTTTTCTTGTCCTTTTGATACTGTTGCCATAATTATTTCTTCTAGTTCTTCAATAGTTCGGCTGTAGGGTTCGCAGCATAGAAAACAAAAAATTTCCTACGATGGGAACATCTAAGTACCAATATCTATCTACTAGATACAAGCAACGGGTGGATATACATCCATAAAATACATACCCTCAAAGACCGAATAGCGTTAACGAGGTTGTACTCGTGGATGATGTAGACGAACTCTTGCCGATCTCAAGATCGTGATGAAGTCCATCTGGTCCAGCCGGTCCAGCACAATCAAGTCCAGCACCTCAAAGCGTTTGCATCCGTGATCGCACACGCACGGGTACCCGACAACCTCCGCCCTCGCTCCATGAAGCAATGAAGCAAGAAATCCTTCCAGAAAAAGCCACCGGGAACATGTATCTCGCTGATCCGAGACCATGGGGAAATTCTAAAGGGGGAGAGAGATCCTTCGCGAGGAGGTGTGAGATGAGAGGAGGAAGTGGGTGCCTTTTATAGGGGGGCAGTCCCCTCCCATGGCGTGGCAGCCATGGAGGTGCCCCCACCTCTTCCACATTCATGTGGGTGGAGCTCCCACTCACATAAATAGCCACCCCACTCAAAATTCCACTCACCTCCATTAAATTTCCACCAAATTTAATGTAATCTCTCATTAAATAAAACTATTTTATTTATTTATTCAGAATTTTTTAATTACTTTAATTAACAAACATTCACATAAAACCCCTTGCTAGTATTCCATTTCACATGCAGAACCAGTTTCAGCAATTTCAACCGAAACAATTCCGATGTCTAGTGAAATAAATACCTGCGCTTTCCTTTTTCTTTCTCTGGCATAATATTTGCTCCAAATGGTGTCGGTATACCTTAAGTGTGTCACCCTATGGTTCGCGAATAATGCAGACATGATCGAGACCCCTCTCCGATCAATAATCAGCAGCGGGACCTGGAGATCTGTACTGACTCCCACACATTCAACGATGACTTCTGTGATTGTGTGAACCTTTTACGCTAGTATCTTAATCCCTTTGTTTCACGATATATTACATGTCCGAGATTCGATCATCGGTATCTCCATACCTAGTTTGATCTCGTTACCGACATGCACTCTTTTCTTTTTCCCGTGATATAACATTCTAGTGATCAAATCACTTTCTTGCAAGCTAATCGATGTGATATCACCGAGAGGGCCTAGAGCATATCTATCCGTCATCGGGATGAACAAATTCCACTCTCAATCCATGAACCTCAACATAACACTTTAGTAGTTCTGAAGCCATCTTTATAATCACCCAGTTACGGTGTGATGTTTGATGTCATCGAGAAACTCTTCCGGTGTTAGTGATCGGCATGATCTCATGGTCTAAGGATTAGGATCACTTCGTAAGTTGTTATAGCAATATAAACTCAATGACTTTGATCGTAATGCTATACTTCGGATGAATGTTCATCACATCATTACACTAATGTTGTGACCTCGTTATTAACAACATCCAATGTCCATGATCAGGAAACTTTGATCATCTTGTTAATCAACGAGCTAGTTTATAAGAGAGGCATAACTAGGAACTTCCTTTTTGTTTATTAAACACACATGTATTAACGTTTCCGTATCAATACAATTATAGCATGCAAATATAAAAATTTATCATAAATAAGGAATACGATAATAACCACTTTATTATTGCCTCTCGGGCATATTCTCTTCATCGGTCATCTTCTTTAGTGCGAACTGCTTGATTTTATTTCTCATTTCAGTCATCTCGTCCTCAGTGTCACATTCTGGCAGCTTGAAATGTGTTATTAGGTCATTAAAAAGTTCATCTTTGAACCTATCGTCGACATACACATCACTCCATTCTGCCTCTTTGGGCTTATTCCACTCCGACGAGGATCGGGGTGCGATCTCTAGCAACAACTCCGCATTGTTGTACAAATTGTTATTTTGTTTTCTTTGGTTCCAATGGTTCGCCATCTCCTGAAACCTCTGTAATTTCATAAACAATACCCTGGAGCAACTTTTTGGCTGGGTCGCGCTTAGTTTTCTTGCTCGATGTAGAGGCCTAAGAGAAGAAACATTCTTCAACATAATATATATACAACTAGGTACATCTAGTGACGATCATCGGACATCTTATATATACCTCTTCGGTCTGCGTTACGCGTCCATGGGCTTCTTCCTCTTGTCTGTTGGTCTCCTCTCCCTCATCGGATGAGTTCAGATACCTAGAGGGAGATCCCTCATCAGCATCGTGAATCATATCCTCAAGCAAGTGTTCAGTATCTAGGTCTCTGCGGACCGGGGGACTAGGTGGATCCATAGTTCGTGCAAAATGCACACAATATTTATTTGAACTTAACAAAATAAAACCTAAACCCCTAAACCCGGAGGTACGGTGGGAGGTGGCCGGTGATGGTGCCGTGGGAGAGGCGGGCGACTAAGCGGCTTCCCGCGAGAACCACCACCCTAACCCTAACTCCGGTCACCACTCTGAACCCTAAACCCAGAGGTGCAGTGGCGGTGGCCGATGACGGTGGCCGCGGGAGAGGCAGGCGACTAAGCGGCTTCCCGTGAGAACCACCACCCTAACCCTAAGTCCGGTCACCACCGAGCACCAACACCCTAACCCTAACTCTAACTCCGGTTACAAAGAGGGTCTTACAATAATTACCCTAACCCTAACCCTAGGCCTCGACACCTAGCCGTGCCCATACCCTTCACCGATAAACTTGCACTTGACTAAAAAATCCAAGAGAAGCGAGGATATAAAATATAACTATACCTAAAATCATAATAATCATAATCATAATATACACTAAAACTATATAAAAAATCATAACACTAATCCTAATTAACCCTAATCCTAACACTAATCCTAACACTAATCCTAACTAACAAATAATCCTAACACTAATCCTACACGGCGGAGGCTCGGTAGCGCCGTCGGCGTCTTGAGGGCGACACGGTCGACGGGCCAGCAGCGGCAAGGCAAACTCGGGCTTCGGGCACGGGCGCAGTAAGCCGACAGAGGGAGGCGCGGCGGCATCGTCGGAGTTGGGCAGCCTGGCGGTGTCGCGTGCTCGTCTGCTGGTCTCCTCTTCTCCTGGTGCGTGGAACGCACCGGGGGAGAAGGGCTGCATTTATTCACCCCCTCTAGTCCCGGTTCGTGGCACCAACCGGGACTAAAGGGGGGTCTAGTCTCGGCTGGTTCCACGGACCGGGACTAGGTTGGGAGGAGGGGGCGTTTCGTTTCACGCTGGTGCGGACCTTTAGTCGGTACCGGTAAACGGGCGGGACTAAAATAAATTCTTGTGGGCCAAAAACCCCAGCGCGTGTGCTTTTTTTTTCAAATTTTCAAAAATATCATTTAAAACATTTAAATTATACTTTTTGAATACTTATGAATTTGACAAAACTTTCAATATCAAAAGTTCTTGAATTTGAATAATTAATCCAAATCCATTTCTATTTTATCAAATAATTATTTTAAATAGTCAAATTATTAACCATTTTGCCATTATTAATTTAAAAATGCATTAACTTTTTTTTTTGCATATTTTTGAATTTGACAAAACTTTCAACATGAAAAGTTCTTGAATTTGAATAATTAATACAAATCCATTTTCTGTTTTATCAAATAATTATTTTAAATAGTCAAATTATTAACCATTTTGCCATTATCAATTTAAAAATGCATTAAATATTATTTTTTGCATATTTTTGAATTTGACAAAGCTTTCAACATGAAAAGTTCCTGAATTTGAATATTTAATCCAATTCCATTTTCTGTTTTATCAAATAATTATTTTAAATAGTCAAATTATTAACCATTTTGCCATTATCAATTTAAAAATGCATTAACTATTATTTTTTGCAGATTTTTGAATCTCACTAAACTTTCAACATGAAAAGTTTTAGAATTTGAATAATTAATCCAAATCCAATTTCTGAATAATCTTTAGTCCTGGTTGTATCCACTAACATGGACTAAAGATTTTTCTCGCCAGTTCTCACTGCTTCCCGCCAAGTTTTTCCGTCCTTTCCTCTGAAGCTCGCCAGGTACGATGGTGATGGCCCGCCCCTGGTGAACCACAACGAAGCCGGCCGCCGTCTGTGGTGGGCGAACCGTACTATCATATGCGTGATGCGCTACATCGCCGGGGGAGACCATCCTCGCGTGCGGTGCCCACAAGTCCACCCGCCCGCCGTGAATCCGAGGCCGGAGTGGCAGGTGCCCCCGGTATATGCCATGGCTAGGCTCAGGATCCCCAGAGTGGCAGGTGACGATGACAATGATGATGACGATGACGAAGAATACCCTGAAGCCGTGTACTATAGGACTAAGCATGATTATGACTAAACGGGGTGGCTTTAGTCCTGAGTGTTAGCTAGTCCCGGTTTGTCCCGGTTTTTAATATTAATAAATGTATTGTTAGTCCCAGTTTGTGGCTGGACCGGGACTAAAGGGGGCCTTTAGTACCGATTCGTATTACGACTTTCCCAAACTATGAAGATGTTGTCCCGAGTCGTACTTACCATGAAGATTTGATCTCCAAACACGTGCGGTCACATATTAGGGAGTTCCTCTATGACTAGTTTCTTGGAGATGCCGGAGGACTGGGCTCTGGCGGCATCTCCCTAAAACTGGCCGTAGTGGTGTCCCTTCTCTCGAAGACCATCTTGCAGCTTGTAACTTCTCTAACTAGATCAATATGCCTAGGAGCTAACCTAATTTCACATATTAGGGAGTGCCTCTATGACCAGTTTCTTGGAGATGCCGGAGGACTGGGCTCCAGCGGCATCTCCCTAAAACTGGCCATAGTGGTGTCCCTGCTCTCGAAAACCATCGATTTTGGAGATGACTCAAACTTGCTGGAGGATTGGCCTATTTATAGTACAAGCAACTCGGCATAGTGTCGACACTCACCCCTATTATTAGTGCTCACTCGTGTTTTGTCGCGGTTGTTGTCTCCAACCGGGACTAAAGGTTCAACCCCTATTATTAGTGCTACCTGGCCCAGCCTGCTGCAATCCCTTCAGTCATAGTTGGTTTCTCCAACCGAGACTAAAGGTTCAACCCCTATTATTGGTGTTGCCTGGCCCAGCATGCCGCAATCCCTCCAGTCGCGGTTGATTTCTCCAACCGGGACTTAAAGTTCAACCCCTATTATTGGTACTGCCTGGCCCAGCCTGCCCTGCCCTTTCCCTCTATTTATAGTGCGGCCGTCATGGCCATGGAGAATCTTCATCATTTAACAATATGATTACATAAAAGGTTTAATATATTACACCAACATCCCTATCTAGTGTTGTTGTTTTCTTCTGCGCCGTAGCCATGGAGAATCTTCATCATTTAATAGGAGGCTTGGGTCATTTTTCACTTTGAAGGGCGGGATTTCATGAAACTTATTATAATCTTCTGACATATCTGTCTTGTCATCTACTCCCACGATGTTTCTTTTCCCTGAAAGAACTATGTGGCGCTTTGGCTCATCGGACGATGTATTCTTTTGCTGATTTCTTTTTCTCGGTTTCGTAGACATGTCCTTCACATAGAAAACCTGATCCACATCGTTGGCTAGGACGAATGGTTCGTACATGTACACAAGATTGTTGAGATCCACTGTTGTCTTGCCATACTTTTTGTCTACATGTACCCCTCCTCCTCCTGTCATCTTGACCCATTTGCACCGAAACAAAGGGACCTTAAAATTAGGTCCATACTCAAGTTCCCATATCTCCTCTATGTACCCATAATATGTGTTCTTCTGCCCATTGTCATCTTTTGCATCAAAGCGGACACCACTGTTTTGGTTGGTGCTCATTTTATCTTGGGCGATCGTGTAAAATGTATTACCATTTATCTCGTACCCTTGAAAAGTACATATAGTCGAAGATGGTAACCGTGCCAACAAGTACAGCTGATCTTCAACAGTGTTGTTATTCATGAGATGATTCTGCAACCAACTGCCGAAAGTGTCCTCGTGTTCCACTTTAATCGAGGATTCAGGCATCCCCGGGTTTTCCGAGCATACTATTATCTTGTGTTTCTCGATATACGGAGCCACCAAGGTGTAATTGTGTAGAACTATGTAGTGTGCTTTATTGAAAGAATCCCTGTCCATACATACCATTGTTTTCCTTCCTAGTGTGCCTTTTCCAGTCAGCCTCCCCTCATACCGAGGTTTAGGAACACCAATCGGCTTAAGGTCAGGAAGAAAGTCAACACAAAACTCAATGACCTCCTTTGTTCCATAGCCCTTGGAGATGCTTCCTTCTGGCCTAGCACGATTATGAACATATTTCTTTAAGACTCCCATGAACCTTTCGAAGGGGAACATATTGTGTAGAAACACAGGACCGAGAATTCTAATCTCTTCGACTAGGTGAACTAGGAGCTGCGTCATAATATTGAAGAAAGATGGAGGGTACAACAACTCGAAGCTGATCAGACATTGGACCACATCAATCTGTAACCCTGATAGACTTTCTAGATCGATTACCTTCTAAGAAATTGCATTGAGGAATGCACATACCTTCACAATGGCCAGCCAAACATTTTCAGGTAGAATCCCTCTCAATGCAACCGGAAGCAATTGCGTCATAATCACGTGGCAGTCATGGGACTTTAGGTTTTGGAATTTTTTCTCTTTCATATTTACTATTCCCTTTATGTTAGACGAGAAGCCAGACGGGACCTTGATACTGAAAAGGACTTTAAAAAATATTTCCTTCTCTTCCTTGGTAAGAGCATAGCTGGCAGGCCCTTGAAACTGCCCTAGATGCTGGTCCTCCCGTCCTTCCGGTGTATCTTTTGACTTCCCATACAAGCCCAAGAAGCCTAGAATATTCACACAAAGATTCTTCGTCAGGTGCATCACGTCTATTGCAGAGCGGACCTCATGGACTTCCGAATAGGGTAGCTTCCAAAATATAGATTTCTTCTTTGCGTCCGTCGGCATCTTTCAGAACAGGTTGTCCTCCGGGACCCTTTCCAAATATTACATTTAAATCCTTGACCATACCAAATACATCATCACCAGTACGGGGGCAGGCTTCTTCTGGTGATCTGCCTCGCCATCGAAATGCTTGCCTTTTTTCCTTAAGGGATGTCTGGGCAGAAGAAAACGACGATTGTACGGGTACACATTCTTCCTAGATTTATCCAGATATATACTTTAAGTGTCATCTAAACAGTGTGTGCATGCATTATATCCCTTGTTCGTCTGTCCTGAGATGTTACTAAGAGCAGGCCAATCATTGATGGTTACGAACATCAATGCTCGTAGGTCGAATGGCTCCTGTTTGTGCTCATCCCACACACGTAAACCTGGTTCGGCCAACAACTATAAAAGTTCATCAACTAATGGCCTTAGGTACACATCAATGTCGTTTTCGGGTTTCTTCGGGCCTTGGATGAGCACTGACATCATAATGAACTTCCACTTCATGCACAACCAAGGAGGAAGGTTGTAGATACATAGAGTGATGGGTCAGGTGCTGTGACTGCAGCTCTGCTCCCCAAAAGGTTTCATGCCATCTATACTTAGATCAAACCATAAGTTTCTTGCTTCACCAGCAAAGTCCGGGAAGTCTCTCTCGATTTTTCTCCATTGTCGACCATCAGCGAGGTGCCTCAACATCCCGTCTTTCTTACGTTCTTCCATGTGCCATCGCAACAACTTGGCATGCTCTTTGTTTCTGAACAAACATTTCAATCTTGGTATTATAGGAGCATACCACATCACCTTGGCAGGAACCCTCTTCCTGGGTGGCTCGCCATCAACATCACCAGGGTCATCTTTTCTAATCTTATACCGCAATGCAGTGCATACCGGGCATTTATCCAAATTCTCGTACTTCTCACCGCGGTAGAGGATGCAGTCATTAGGGCACGTATGTTTCTTCTGCACATCTAATCCTAGAGGGCAGACGAGCTTCTTTTCTACGTATGTACTGGCGGGCAATTCGTTATTTCTTGGAAGCAACCTCTTCATGAGTACCAGCAATTTCTCAAATCTCGAGTCAGTCACACCGGTCTCTTCCTTCCACTTCAGCAATTCCAGTGTGCTACCCAGCTTCTTCTGGCCATCTTCAAAAGTTGGGTACAACAATTTGTTGTGGTCCTATAACATCTCCTCAAACTGCAACCTCTCCTTTTCTGTGTCACAGTCACGCTTTGCATCAGAAATGACCCGACCAAGATCATCAACAGGCTGGTCTAGTTCCCGTTCTTCACCTCCTTCTTCTTCATTGTCTTCCAATGCGGTATCAGCGGATTCAGGGAACATAGATCGGTAGTTTTCATCATCGTTCTCTTCTTCATCGCCATCTTCCATCACAACCCCTCTTTCTCCGTGTTTGGTCCAAACATTATAGCCAGACATAAAACCAGACCGAAGCAGGTGGCTCTGAATGACTTTTGCGGAAGTGTGAGCCTTCTCATTCCTACAGTCAACACATGGACAACACATAAAACCATCCCGTCGCTTGTTCTCCTCGGCCACAACTCAAAAATAACGCATGCCTTCTCTGAAAGCAGAATTGCGTCGGTCACCGTACATCCATGGATGGCTCATCTGTATCATACAAATATATCTCAAACGCAATCACTATGCTACCGCACGACGGTCTTAACGAGAAAATAGTTGCTAACCTTTTATTACACTTGGAAACAAAGATGAGAAAACTTAAGTGTGGCTCGGGCACCTCATATCATGTATGTCTTGTGTGACCTAAACTTGCATCGCTCTAATGGACATTTCACCGAACACCTTAGTGCATATGTATGAATAAGAAAAAAAATTGCACAACAACACTCTCTCCCACCAGGAAAAAACAGTTGAAAGGGGAAGGAGGCTGTGCGTATATATAGGGCCAGACCACTAGTCCCGGTTGGAGATACAAACCAGGACTAAAGGGGGTGCCCCAGCGAGCAGCAGGGCCAGGTGTAGCACCCCGGATAAAACCACTACTAGAAAATCGTGTTTGTTTATACTTTGTGCATCATCATGACATTATCATGCATATTAATTGCCAAAACAATTTTCTAAAGTCTATATTGTTTTCTAATTATCCCCTTCTTTAATTCAAATTGAAATCTCAGTCTTTTCCGAATATTTTGTTTTGTCCAAAAATCATTTACAAAAGGTTTAAAATAAAACTATACAAATATAAAAGTAAAACTATTTTTTTGGAGAGGCCGCAGCCGCCAGGCCCAAAGCCCAGCAGCCAGGAGCCTACCATCCCAACCTAACCCTAACCCTAGATGACACCCACCTATCCTACTCCCCCTAGCCGCCACCCTGATCCACACCCCGCCGCCAGCGCCCACCATCCTGGCCCCACCCCGAGACCCACCTGCCCCTCTCCCCTTGTTCCCTCGCGGCCTTCCTCCTCAAAGCCGCCGTCACCTCCTGGCTCTCCACCTACCGCCGCCGCCATAGGAGCCTCCACCTCTCTCGCCTCTTCCGCCCCTCCTCGCTCCCCGCCGCAAGCCCCGATGCCTCCTTGCTGGCCCAGCGACCGGTCACCGACCTCTCCCGCTCACACCTCCTCCCTGGAGCTCCATCCGCCGCCTCTGGTCAGCGCCCGGCGCTCGCGTCGCTGAGGCCGACACCACCCCGCGGTTGCCTGGGTCTCCTTTGGCCGTCATGAGCTCACACCTCATCGGCACCCTGCGCCGACCCCGCCGTCTTGCGCCCTCTCGCCGAGCCTACACCACCACCGGCCGCCGTCCTCTGTTCCGGCCCTACCTCTGTCTCGCCGACGTGCGTCGTGTGCCTCCCGTCGTCCCCATGGCGCTGTCCACCGCCCTTCTCGTCACATCCGCGAGTGCCGCATCCTACCTGTCGCCGAACACCTCTGATGTCTCTCCTCCTCCCTGTGGAGCGCGTTTGAATAGCTCGCCTCCTGTCCCTGATGTTTGGATGCCACCCGAACGAGTTCTTTGGTCTACTGGTTGTCGTCCACAAGACGTTCGGGCCTCTGTCCCAAATGAAACAAGACCGGTACATGGCCAGTTTGCTGGCAAGCCTTGAACACTGGTGTTCTCCTCGATTTTTTTGCCCTTGCCCGGTGGCGGTGTTCGAGTGTTTGCATCGCTGGCACGAGGGACTCACCAAGATTTTCTGAAGCTACATCTACACGCCAAGCGTTGTCTCCAGATCCGTCCTTGTCAAGACCCGACATCGGTCCAAGATCGCCAACATCAAGAACTCCATCTCGGAACTCCAGGAACTACCTCACGGATCTGAAGTCCAAAGCCCAAAGCTTTTCGAACGCCAAGATCGCCTTCCCGGATCCGAACCCCCCAAGATCGTCGAGACCCCTAATGTGTGACCCCTTTTTCCTGAGACCTCTATATTTTGTAATATATATATATAATATACTTGTTGCATATTAAATTGTCATGGATGCATACATATTCGTGTGGGTTGGGGCATTATGCCGATTCACCTCATAATTAAATATGGGCTCCATATGCGGACAAATCTAGTCTAATATTGGCCCCATTTAAATTTGTGCATCGAACCGATGATATAATTTTTCCTTGTTAATACAACATTAAATTGTGGGTATCTAGACAACATAAACCATATAATTAATTGTCTGGACCCCGGTTCCGCTTAATATTGCCTAATTGCATCGCATCTTTGCCATGTCATACATCATACATGCATCATGCCTGATCTTCTGCCGTAGTATTAAATAGTGCATCCGGTGTTTCTTCTAGTGCTTTGCTTCTTCACGGATTAGTCCGATGAGTTGATGCGAGTGTCGACCCGATCTTCGGATGAACCTTAGACAGTGTTTTTAGGCGAGCATTCTCCGCCTTTCTACCTTTCTTATTTTTATAGTCTTTATTTCCTCATGTTGATCTATTGCTATCTGTGATGCGATGCTCTAGTTTTCGTACCCGTGATATCCCTTGCAGCCATTAAATTACCTTGGACACATCCTATTACCTGTTGTTTGGTAGATAGTCAGCCTTGCGATTCGTAGTTGCTTGCGCAGGTGTTGCGTCGCGCCGTCGATGTTCCACAGTTGTTGGAATAATCCCTTATGTTTAATGTTGGAGATGATTATAACTTTAATTACCGTTTAATAACTAAAATTTAAAGTAGGGAAATGCAGAGGCACCGGTGGGTAATAGACAATATTTGGTTTTTAACCGCTCACTGGTGTCCGTGGGACCCAGTTCTTGACACTGTTAGAGATCGAGCGCTAACCACGGTGGTGTGGGCACCCCCATTGATTTAGTACCTGATTTCAAAGTACTGTACTGGGGGCCACAAATTAGTTTGGGGCTTTATTACTATCCTGTACTTATGCCATGATTTACTGCTTTATTTACTATTGCGCGTGGAGAGATTGTACTGTTTTGGAACCCCGTGCCACGTTTTCGCGGTATCGACAAGCCTAGTCACACTTTCGGGTTCTCAGTCGTTTACAACTGTCGTCACAAACCCTGGGTCCGTCTCGGAGACCAGCCGACTTCGTTACGGGTAGCTTAGCGGGGTGGCCCCCATGTGCTTGCTTTGGGTCTGGGAAAGGTCGTGTCCGAAACCCCGTCGACATACCATTGGGTGTATGTTTTGTGATATTGTACCTACCTGATCTGACAACAAGGGTGTAGGTGCGTGTGGAAACTTTGGTGCACCCCTGCAGGGTTAAATCTTTTCGAGAAGCCGTGTCCGTGGTTATGGACGACTTGGAGCACAGTTCTCGATCATAGACAACTACAACTAAAGTTTACTGTTATAATTTGACTTGTATCCGATATGACTAGTAATCAGCTTCACTACAACGGAATGGCTAAATAAAAGTAGCAACAACTGCTAGGTTTGGGATATCTCATGCTAATTATATCTAACTAGTAAGTGTCGCAACTACAATGGAATGGTTAACTAAAAGTGCCCACTGCTTATTATATCAGGATGACTATCTATACCTGACTAGTAATTGCTGCAACGATAACTGAATAAATAAAAATGCCAACTGTGTGAGTTCCTTGGTTGACTTCCTCGTTTGGTCTCGAGGGGGAAATACCAGGATGGGTATGCTTGATGATAGTTTCAGGTTGGATCCGAATAGTTATTTCTTATCCCTATCTGATAGCCGCCAGTTGTATTGAGTCCCTATAGGTTGTTTAGTGCATGCTGCGCTGCCGCTTCAGTCCACCATACCTATGTAGGCGAGGACCGCTGAATTCTAGTCTCGCCGTGTACTGGGCTCAGTACTGACCGCTCTCTTTTGCCTTCGCCCTTTGTCGGCACCCCTTTTGTTAAGCAGGTTTTGAGATCGACGTCGTTAGCGGGTTACCCTCCGCTTGGCCTGGGCAGGGTTATGGACGCCATTGGTATTCTTCAGGGATCTTAGCCCCGTTTGCATCTTGTCCGTAGTCGGACGTTGTATTGTTTTTAAGGTGATTTGGATCTTTGTATTGTATATCTATATTCTTGACTCATGGAGTCATTGTTGTATATATCTGTTTTGTGGGTTCCATCATGGACTATTGTGTAATGATATTACTTCGTTTTCCACCCACACACAAGTGCCTGGTGGGCACCTTTGAATCGTTTCTATGCGGGTTTGGCGGGAATCGTTGAAACTTGCATAGGGCCGATCCTGAGGGTGGTATCAGAGCTCAGCAGTTACGATACCCCACTGGTCCAGCCTGTAGGATAACCTAGCTAACGGTCGTCGTAGAGTGTCAAAACTATATTGGAAAATCGGTTGGATAGATCTGATTAGTGAAGGGAATATGCCCGAGAGGCAATAATAAAGTGGTTATTATCGTATTCCTTGTTTATGATAAATGTTTATTTTGCATGCTATAATTGTATTAATACAGAAACGTTAATACATGTGTGTTTAATAAACAAATAGAAAGTTCCTAGTTATGCCTCTCTTATAAACTAGCTCGTTGATTAACAAGATGATCAAGGTTTCCTGATCATGGACATTGGATGTTGTTAATAGCGGGATCACAACATTAGTGTAATGATGTGATGAACATTCATCCGAAGTATAGCATTACGATCAAAGTCATTGAGTTTATATTGCTATAACAACTTACGAAGTGATCCTAATCCTTAGACCATGAGATCATGTCAATCACTAACACCGAAGAGTTTCTTGATAACATCAAGCGTCACACCGTAACAGGGTGATTATAAAGATGGGTTGAACTACTAAAGTGTTATGTTGAGGCCCATGGATCGAGAGTGGAATTTGTTCATACCGATGACTGATAGATATACTCTGGGCCCTCTCGGTGATATCACATTGATTAGCTTGCAAGCAAGTGATTTGATCACTAGAATGTTATATCACAGGAACGAGAAAAGAGTGCATGTCGGTAACGAGATCAAACTAGGTATGGAGATACCGATGATCGAATCTCGGACATGTAATATATCGTGAAACAAAGGGATTAAGATACTAGCGTAAAAGGTTCCGACGATCACAAGAAAGTCATCGTTGAATGTGTGGGAGTCAGTATGGGTCTCGGATCCCGCTCGATTATTGATCGAGAGGGTCTCGATCATGTCGCATTATTCGCGAACCGTAGGGTGACACACTTAAGAGACACCGACATCCATTTGGAGCAAAAGTTTCATGCGAAAAGAAAAGGAAAGCGCGGAATTTATTTCACTAGACACCTAAAGCTGTTTGGTTGAAATTGCTGGCGGTTACGCATGTGAAATGGAATACTAGCAAGGGTTTTATGTGAATGTTTGTTAATTAAAGTAATTAACAAAATTCTGAATAAATAAATAAAAGAGTTTTATTTAAATGAGAGCTTGCATTAAATTTGGTGGAAATTTAATGCATGTGAGTGGATTTATGAGTGGAGGCTTTTTAATGGGAGTGGAGGCTTTTCATTTTGAGTGGGAGCTCCACCCACATGAATGTGGAAGAGGTGGGGGCAGCCCCATGGCTGGGCGCATGGCCCCTTGGGTGCCCCCCCTCCCCTATAAAGGCCCCCTCCTCCTCTCACAACACACCTCCTCGTGAAGGATCTCTCTCCCCTAGAATTTATCCCCCATGGTCTCGGACTAGCGAGATACATGTTCGGCTTTTCGGCAAGAAAGAGTTGTGCTTCCGCTGCATCGCTGGAGCGAGGAGGCGGAGGTTGCTCGGTGCCTCGAACGTGTGTGCGAGCACGGATGCGCTGCTGTTTTGCGGCGCTAGGACTTCCTCTCGATCTTGAGATCGGCAAGAGATCGTCTACATCAACCACGAGTTTGGACTCGTTAAGCTTTGTCGGTCTTCAAGGGTATGTTCTCTACGGATATACATCCGCCCGTTGTTTGTATCTAGTAGATAGATCTTGGTACATAGTTGTTCCCATCGTAGGAAAATTTTTGTTTTCTATCTTGAACCCTACGGGTATCGAGCGGATCTATGCGTAGATACTTTGTACAGGTAGTACACATATGAGTATATGTGGGCGATGATGATCATTTTATTGCTTCTTAGTTGTACTTTGGATATTGGTGGCATAGTGGGATGAAGCGGCGGACAAACTTTACATGTCCTCGCACATGAGACTGTTCCACGCTTGACATGCAACTAGTTTTGCATAAGTGGCTAGCGGGTGTCTCTCCTACTATAGTCAATATCTAATTTGCAACGAGTTGTCAACAATTTGGTTATCCTCGTTGTGGTTCATGTTCGTAGGTAAACGGTTCTATCTTGAAAGCCCTAAGCCACGTAAAACTTGCAATGGATAAATTAGAGGCGTCTAGTTTAGATTGTTGCTGGGCTAGTGATATGATATGGTGATGTTGTAAGTAGAAGTATAAGATGATACTCTTACAACACACATAACGTGTAATCTCCATAGACCTTGGACTTACACATAAAGGTATGATAGTGATCATACCACGATGCACATGATAGAGATCATCTGCGGGAACCATATAATCTCACTAATAAACATATGATGTTTGATTACATCTTATATTGCTTATTTAGCGCTTTGTTAATCATAATAAGATGTTCCCTCATTTAAATATCAAGATAAGAATGTGTTCTTCCTTTAGTATGCACCGATTATGTTTTCGTCGCTCCAAGACATCACGTGATGATCGGGTGTTCTTGGATCCTCGACCATACTTCGGGTGTAAAACAGTTACACACGCAAAATACTAAGGTTCTAACTTGGCGAGCCTAGCATGTACAGACATGGCCTCGGAACACGGACCGAAAGGTTAAGCATGAGTCATATAGTAGATATGATGCCCATTTGATGCTCGCCTTTGAAGCTACACCGACTCACGTGATGATCGGACTTGGTGTAGTGGATTTGGTTCATGTAATCACCAAAAAGACACGAGGGATGTCGTTTTGAGTGGGAGTTCATTTCTAATTTGGATTAGTAGAACTCAATTTATCATAAATTAAATCAAAGTGAATTTGCATAATTTATTGTAGTCATTGGCATCCGTTCACCACCTTATGCATAGTTGTAATTGAGATAATAGAACTATAGAATTTACGGATATATACTTCTGACTGGTATCGTATTGTGTTGAGTGTCAATCTAAAGTTTAAAGTCCTATTGCAAACTTTCAGCAAAATTCTATTTACTCCTTGAAATTTAATAATTGGTATTAAATCGAGAGTAACAATTCCGGTGTTAGTATCTTAAGTATCATGTTTGCCTCCATGATTCTTGATTTAAACATCAAGTTTATCTAGGAGCTGAAAGAATTATTTCAGAAACCATCATGTGTGGCAGATATAACGATATCTGAAACAATGTTTTGGTTGCAATATGATAGAGTATAATATATGTTCTCATATTGGATGAGAATTTACAAAGGTTGGAGATGCTAGACATCCTAATCATCCAAAAGGGTTTTGGAAAGTAATGTTATACTCACGATTCGCCTTTATAAGCTAAAGTAGCTTGATCATGAAAGTCGTCATGATAAGGGTGAATAGAATATGTATGTAAAATGTTTACTACACTAAAAGATTACTAAAGAATGGATTTTGAAAGAATACCGATCATTTTGATGATGGTGATCTACTTCAAAGTGCAAGTCCAAAGGTATTATTATTTGAATATACACGCTTTGGACTATGTGTCATGTGTATAAGCCACTTTTGATGTTGATAGATTCTTTTAAAAGGAAAAGGAAATGCTGAAAGAGAATCTATAAAATATATTTGGCGAAAAGAAAAGATTGGAAATATCCAATTTAGGTATATATATGATATACATGTTATGGTTGTATTCTTTGCTTGTTAAACAATGTGGTTCTTGGGTATTGGATACCGAATTGGTTGGTATGAAATTTCATACGGAATGACGCAATTCATGAACCACAATGGCCTAAGTAACTAGCAAGAGAAAATGTGATGATGTTCATCGAAAACAAACAAACCGTTGTTTGTATTTCGTTGACATCAAAGCTTGACTTCAAGATTTGTTTTAATAATTGTTATTTGAATCAGGTATTATAAGAACAAAGGTTGTTCAAATAATTACCGTATTCCATATAAGATGGATGATTTACAAATCTAGTTGAAGAAAGACTTCAAGATTTGTTTTAATAATTGTTATTTGAATCAGTATTATAAGAACAAAGGTTGTTCAAATAATTACCGTATTCCATATAAGATGGATGATTTACAAATCTATTTGAAGAAATCACATCCATAAATCCTAATGCTAAAATGTTGCAAGACAAATGATTGAAAGATCACTTATGAAGTGACATCATTTGTTTAAATTATATTGGAAAGAAAACATGAAGAATCTCCATTTTCATGGATTTTGGAGTCTTTGATTTGATCAAGTGACGCTTGTGAGACTTTCCTCGGGATAATTAAAACTTCGTTCAAAGGCCAAAGAAGAACGAGCGACTAAAATATTGGAATTTATACATATCGATGTATGTAGTCCATTATGTGCGTAAATAGCGATGGGTTTCAACTTCATATGCTTTCTCCGGTTTTTGAGTGAATATTCACTTAATGAGAAAGAAGTATGAAATATTTGAAAACGTTTTCAAAGACTTTCAAGATGAAGTGGAAAATCATTGTAACAAGAAAATAAATGAATTATGATTTGATCATAAAGGGATTTATTTGAGTTACAAGTGTAACAAGAAAATAAATGAATTATGATTTTATCATAAAGAGATTTATTTGAGTTGCAAGTTTAGCAAAAACACCTAGATTTACATCTCCCAAAACACCATAGGAGTATGGAGTGTTTGAGATTTGTAATGAAACCTTGTTTGACATGGTTGGATCAAAGGTGTTATTTATAAAACTGCCATTATGTTTTAAAAGATTAAAGCTTTAGAGACTACCGCTTTTACCTGAAAGAGCTCCATCTAGATCCGTTGAAATGACACCATGGAAGTTATGGTTTGGGGTAAAACCCAAGTTGTCATTTCTTAAATTTTGGTATACTAAACATAAGTAAGATGTTTACAACCAAAGTCGGATGAGCATGTCTTTGTAGGTTATTTCGAATAACAATTGGTTATTCCTCCATAACACCGAGGACAAAAGGGTTTGTCGCTTGAAATGTAAAGTTTCTTAAAGAAGGAATTTTTCATAAATGTTAAGTGGGAGGACAATAGAACTTTGATAAGGTTAACGAACCTTAGCTAAATGTGCTGAGTTGCGCAGCGCCGGAAATGGTTCTGGAGGCTGCCATAATGCTCATAGCTTATGTGCCTCAAAGGTTGTGGTCACGGAGGTCTAAAGTTCCTATTGAACCAAGTAGGTCGGTTAAACAATCAAATGCTAAGATTTGAGAGTAAATCATTATTGTTTGACAATGATGAACCGAATACATACAAAGAAGCGATGATGGGCCCTGACTCCGTCAAATGGCTTGAAGCCATAAAATCCGTGATAGTTCCATATACGAGAAATCAAGTTTTGAACTTGGAAGACCCTCGTAAAGGTGTAAAAACCTATCGGTCGTATTTGGATCTATAAAGAAACAGACATGGATGTCTCACATCTATGAAATATTCGACATGTTGTAAAGTATTTTATGATAATGTTCAAAGAGTTGACTATGACAAGATTTGATCTTTCATAGCGATATTTAGTCTGGACGGATTAAAGTAGCAACCACTACATATAATCTGTTATATGATAGATGAATAAACAAAACAAAGTTCTTCTAATAGAATGGTTACCTAGGACGTGTACATGACACGGTCCAAAGGGTTTTGTTAAATTCAAAGGATGCTAAAAGGGCATGCAAACTTCAATGGTTGAAGTAAGCATCGCGGAGTTGGAATCTTCACCATGATGAAAACGAGTTTTCATCAGGAGACGATGAAGATGCTTGCATTTGCAAGAAATTAAGTGGGAGCGCTAAGACATATTTCTAATACATTATGTGGAGGACATCTTGTTGATTAGAAATGATGTATATTTTATTGACAATGGTTAAGAATTTCATTTCGATGAAAGACTTAGGCAAAACCCGAATATTCAGCATGAATGTCTATAGTGGATAGACGATGACGCTAATATGGTTATGCCAAAACGTACATATATGTGATATTGAAGGAGTTCAATATAGAAATGACAAGAAACAGTTCTTGTCACATGGAAAGGAATTGAATCAAGATTCAAGTGTATCGACACTTGATAAGTGAAACAAGATTCAAGTGTTTTGACACTTGATGAGTGAAATCACAAGAATGTTTTGATCAATCATACCATGATATGTACACATCCAGATATGTGCTATGCTCTAAGTGTTATGAGCATATACCAGAATGAATCATAAAATGATCATTGGACTATAGTAAGGATATTCTTATGATCTTTTGGAAGAACTAAGAATATATTTGTGTAGAGGTGACAAACAATTACAAATAGTTCATTGTAAAGCGTTACATTGATACTAGTTTTGTCACAAGATACAAATTAAGTTTATCTCAATTTAAACTATGGGTGGCACAATGTAATGGAAAGGAGATTCCATGATGGATTTGGAAGAGTTCCAAAATTAAGACATTGTGACGAATACTACAACAAAAGGCTAAGTATATGACGCTATAGTAGCGACAAAGGAGGAATTTGTGTCAAGTAGTTTGTTATCAAACTAAGGTGTGGTTCGCAACGGGCTAACACTAAAGATATATTGTATGACAATAGTATCGACGTGTTTTAACCCCAAGGAACTAAAGGTCTCACCGAAAGACCAAATTTATACAATGCCATCTCATTGGAGAATGAGTGATGCGTGGAGACGCAAAGACATGCAAATACACACGGACCTGAAGCGTCAGATCCGTAGATTATGTTAACCACTTGCAATTGCGTATATGGAACACCAGAAAGCCATAGGTGTTCAATACACAAAGTTTACAAACTAGATTATTGTCTCTAGTGCAAGTGGGAGGATCAAGGAATATGCGAGAGGCAATAATAAAGTGGTTATTATCGTATTCCTTGTTTATGATAAATGTTTATTTTGCATGCTATAATTGTATTAATACGGAAACGTTAATACATGTGTGTTTAATAAACAAATAGAAAGTTCCTAGTTATGCCTCTCTTATAAACTAGCTCGTTGATTAACAAGATGATCAAGGTTTCCTGATCATGGACATTGGATGTTGTTAATAGCGGGATCACAACATTAGTGTAATGATGTGATGAACATTCATCCGAAGTATAGAATTACGATCAAAGTCATTGAGTTTATATTGCTATAACAACTTACGAAGTGATCCTAATCCTTAGACCATGAGATCATGTCAATCACTAACACTGGAAGAGTTTCTTGATAACATCAAACGTCACACCGTAACAAGGTGATTATAAAGATGGGTTCAGAACTACTAAAGTGTTATGTTGAGGCCCATGGATCGAGAGTGGAATTTGTTCATCCCGATGACGGATAGATATACTCTGGGCCCTCTCGGTGATATCACATTGATTAGCTTGCAAGCAAGTGATTTGATCACTAGAATGTTATATCAGGAACGAAAAGAGTGCATGTCGGTAACGAGATCAAACTAGGTATGGAGATACCGATGATCGAATCTCGGACATGTAATATATCGTGAAACAAAGGGATTAAGATACTAGCGTAAAAGGTTCCGACGATCACAAGAAAGTCATCGTTGAATGTGTGGGAGTCAGTATGGGTCTCTAGATCCCGCTTCTGATTATTGATCTGAGAGGGGTCTTGATCATGTCCGCATTATTCGCGAACCGTAGGGTGACACACTTAAGAGACACCGACATCCATTTGGAGCAAAAGTTTCATGACGAAAAGAAAAGGAAAGCGCAGGAATTTATTTCACTAGACACCGAAACTGTTTCGGTTGAAATTGTCAAACTGGTTACGCATGTGAAATGGAATACTAGCAAGAAGTTTTATGTGAATGTTTGTTAATTAAAGTAATTAACAAAATTCTGAATAAATAAATAAAAGAGTTTTATTTAAATGAGAGCTTGCATTAAATTTGGTGGAAATTTAATGCATGTGAGTGGATTTATGAGTGGAGGCTTTTTAATGGGAGTGGAGGCTTTTCATTTTGAGTGGGAGCTCCACCCACATGAATGTGGAAGAGGTGGGGGCAGCCCCATGGCTGGGCGCATGGCCCCTTGGGTGCCCCCCCTCTCCCCTATAAAAGGCCCCCCTCTCCTCCTCTCACAACACACCTCCTCGTGAAGGATCTCTCTCCCCCTCTAGAATTTATCCCCCATGGTCTCGGACTAGCGAGATACATGTTCCCAGTGGCTTTTCGGCAAGAAAGAGTTGTGCTTCCGCTGCATCGCTGGGCGAGGAGGCGGAGGTTGCTCGGTGCCTCGAGCGTGTGTGAAACGGATGCCGCTGTTTCTTGCGCTAGGACTTCCTCTCGATCTTGAGATCGGCAAGAGATCGTCTACATCAACCACGAGTTTGGACTCGTTAAGCTTTGTCGGTCTTCAAGGGTATGTTCTCTACGGATATACATCCGCCCGTTGTTTGTATCTAGTAGATAGATCTTGGTACATAGTTGTTCCCATCGTAGGAAAATTTTTGTTTTCTATGCTGCGAACCCTACAATTAGGTATGCTTTTATTCCTTACCCCTCTGCTATTCTCCTCTTACCTCTACGTGTTTGAATCTGCTCTCTTACCTTTTCTTCGAGTCCAGGAATTCTCGTGGTTGGGTTTTTGTCGTTCCTTCAGGGTTTCGCTTCCTCCTTGTAACGGTGTTTCTTCATCCAGTCTTAATGCTATCTAATGAATTTTCCTCTGTTGTACCTTTTAGTGGTTCAAAATTCACTAAAAATTTTCTTTATATCTTCCGGTGTTTTCCAACACGACGACATCATCTGCAATCCGATCCGATGAAGAGCCTGCATCACCATTTTGTATCTGAAGCTTTCCGAACCTCGCTTGTCAAGATCTACAGTCTGAATTCGGAGAGTTGGTTGCATAATTCTCCTACTCATGTGCAGAGTAATGCTTTGAGTGCGGGATGGAGTCGCGACCATACCACTACTCTTATCATTCGCTTTTGTACACTGAATGGTGGATCGATGCAATTCTTACTCCTTCCATGGAAGTTAGAGGTGGCCTTACCACTACTAGAAAATCGTGTTTGTTTATACTTTGTGCATCATCATGACATCATCATGCATATTAATTGCCAAAACAAATTTCTAAAGTCTATATTGTTTTCTAATTATCCCCTTCTTTAATTCAAATTGAAATCTTGGTCTTTTCCGAATATTTTGTTTTGTCCAAAAATCATTTACAAAAGGTTTAAAATAAAACTATACAAATATAAAAGTAAAACTATTTTTTTGGAGAGGCCCCAGCCGCCAGGCCCAAAGCCCAGCAGCCAGGAGCCTACCATCCCAACCTAACCCTAACCCTAGATGACACCCACCTATCCTACTCCCCCTAGCCGCCACCCTGATCCACACCCCGCCGCCAGAGCCCACCATCCTAGCCCCACCCCGAGACCCAGCTGCCCCGCTTCCCTCGTTCCCTCGCGGCCTTCCTCCTCAAAGCCGCCGTCACCTCCTGGCTCTCCACCTACCGCCGCCGCCACAGGAGCCCCCACCTCGCTCCTCGCCGCAAGCCCCGACGCCTCCTTGCTGGCCCAGCGCCCGGTCGCCGACCTCTCCCGCTCACGCCTCCTCCCTGGAGCTCCATCCGCCGCCTCTGGTCAGCGCCCGGCGCCCGCGTCGCTGAGCCCGACACCACCCCGCGTTTGCCTGGGTCTCCTTTGGCCGTCACGAGCTCACACCTCATCGGCACCCTGCGCCGACCCCGTCGTCTTGCGCCCTCTCGCCGAGCCCGCACCACCACCGGCCGCCGTCCTCTGTTCCGGCCCTACCTCTGCCTCCCCTACGCGCGTCGTGCGCCTCCCGTCGTCCCCATGGCGCTGTCCACCGCCCTTATCGTCACAACCGCGAGCGCCGCATCCTCCCTGTCGCCGAACACCTCTGTTGTCTCTCCTCCTCCCTGTAGAGCGCGTTTGAATAGCTCGCCTCCTATCCCTGATGTTTGGATGCCACCCGAACGAGTTCTTTGGTCTACTGGTTGTCGTCCACAAGACGTTCGGGCCTCTGTCCCAAATGAAACAAGAACGGTACATGGCCAGTTTGCTGGCAAGCCTTGAACACCGGTGTTCTCCTCAATTGTTTTGCCCTTGCCCGGTGGCGGTGTTCGAGTGTTCGCTGGCATGAGGGAGTCACCAAGATCTTCTGAAGCTACATCTACACGCCAAGCGTTGTCTCCAGATCCGTCCTTGTCAAGACCCGACATCGGTCCAAGATCGCCAACATCAAGAACTCCATCTCGAAACTCCAGGAGCTACCTCACGGATCCGAAGTCCAAAGCCCAAAGCTTTTCGAACGCCAAGATCGCCTTCCCGGATCCGAACCCCCCAAGATCGGCGAGACCCCTAATGTGTGACCCCTTTTTCCTGAGACCTCTATATTTTGTAATATATATATAATATACTTGTTGCATATTAAATTGTCATGGATGCATACATATTCGTGTGGGTTGGGGCATTATGCCGATTCACCTCATAATTAAATATGGGCTCCATATGCGGACAAATCTAGTCTAATATTGGCCCAATTTAAATTTGTGCATCGAACCAATGATATAATTTTTCCTTGTTAATACAACATTAAATTGTGGGTATCTCGACAACATAAACCATATAATTAATTGTCTGGACCCCGGTTCCGCTTAATATTGCCTAATTGCATCGCATCTTTGCCATGTCATACATCATACATGCATCATGCCTGATCTTCTGCCGTAGTATGAAATATTGCATCCGGTGTTTCTTCTAGTGCTTTGCTTCTTCACGGATTAGGCCGATGAGTTGATGCGAGTGTCGACCCGATCTTCGGATGAACCTTCGACAGTGTTTTCAGGCGAGCATTCTCCCCCTTTCTACCTATCTTATTTTTATAGTCTTTATTTCCTCATGTTGATCTATTGCTATCTGTGATGCGATGCTCTAGTTTTCGTACCCGTGATATCCCTTGCAGCCATTAAATTACCTTGGACACATCCTATTACCTGTTGTTTGGTAGATAGTCAGCCTTGCGAGTCGTAGTTGCTTGCGCAGGTGTTGCGTCGCGCCGTCGATGTTCCACAGTTGTTGGAATAATCCCTTATGTTTAATGTTGGAGATGATTATAACTTTAATTACCGTTTAATAACTAAAATTTAAAGTAGGTAAATGCAGAGGCACCGGTGGATAATAGACAATATTTGGTTTTTAACCGCTCACTGGTGTCCCATAGGACCCCGAGTTCTTGACACCTGTTCCGAGATCGAGCGCGCTAACCACAGGTGGGGTGTGTGGGCACCCCCATCGATTTAGTACCTGATTTCAAAGTACTGTACCGGGGGCCACAAAGTAGTTTGGGGCTTTATTACTATCCTGTACTTATGCCATGATTTACTGCTTTATTTACTATTGTGCGTGGAGCGCTTGTACTGTTTTGGAACCCCGTGCCACGTTTTCGCGGTATCGACAAGCCCAGTCACACTTTCGGGTTCCCAGTCGTTTACAGCCGTCGTCACAAACCCTGGGTCCGTCTCGGAGACCGGCCGACTTCGTTACGGGTAGCTTAGTGGGGTGGCCCCCATGTGCTTGCTTTGGGTCTGGGAAACGTCGTGTCCGAAACCCCGTCGACATACCATTGGGTGTATGTTTTGTGATCTTGTACCTACCTGATCTGACAACAAGGGTGTAGGTGCGTGTGGAAACTTTGGTGCACCCCTGCAGGGTTAAATCTTTTCGAGAAGCCGTGTCCGCGGTTATGGACGACTTGGAGCACAGTTCTCGATCATAGACAACTATAACTAAAGTTTACTGTTATAATTTGACTTGTATCCGATATGACTAGTAATCAGCTTCACTACAACGGAATGGCTAAATAAAAGTACCAACAACTGCTGGGTTTGGGATATCTCATGCTAATTGTATCTGACTAGTAAGTGTCGCAACTACAATGGAATGGTTAACTAAAAGTGCCCACTGCTTATTATATCAGGATGACTATCTATACCTGACTAGTAATTGCTGCAACGATAACTGAATAAATAAAACTGCCAACTGTGTGAGTTCCTCGTTTGGTCTCGAGGGGGAAATACCAGGATGGGTATGCTTGGTGATAGTTTCAGGTTGGATCCGAATAGGTATTTCTTATCCCTATCTGATAGCCGCCAGTTGTATTGAGTCTCTATAGGTTGTTTAGTGCATGCTGCGCTGCCGCTTCAGTCCACCATACCTATGTAGGCGAGGACCGCCGAATTCTAGTCTCGCCGTGTACTGGCCTCAGTACTGACCGCTCTCTTTTTCCTTCGCCCTTTGTCGGCACCCCTTTTGTTAAGCAGGTTTTGAGATCGATGTCGTTAGCAGGGTTACCCTTCCGGCTTGGCCTGGGCAGGGTTATGGACGCCATTGGTATTCTTCAGGGCTCTTAGCCCCATTTGCATCTTGTCCGTAGTCGGACGTTGTATCGTTTTTAAGGTGATTTGGATCTTTGTATTGTATATCTATATTCTTGACTCATGGAGTCATTGTTGTATATATCTGTTTTGTGGGTTCCATCATGGACTATTGTGTAATGATATTACTTCGTTTTCCACCCGCACGCAAGTGTCTGGTGGGCACCTTTGAATCGTTTCTATGCGGGTTTGACGGAAATCGCTGAAACTTGCATATGGCCGATCCTGAGGGTGTTACACCAGGGCCCTTTAATTCCGGTTTGAGTCTCAGACCAGGACTAAAAAGGTCTAACGGGCCGAGACATATAGTTCTGGGTGGCTCGGGCCGTCCGGCCAGGGCCATTAGTCCCGGCCCCACCCACGGGCCGGCCACTAGTGACACACCAAACTTCTATGTAGATAAACAAATTAAATCACGGCGGAAGGACCCCAAATGGCGGCACACGGCCGCTGCCAGGGGAAGACATGGAATTGTCGGCATGCTAGTGCATGCGTGGTCGGCAGATTCACTTGCCAACTGCCTGTTGACGCCGACTCCTAGATCTTGACGACATTTCTGTCTTTTTTCCTTTTTCTTCTTATATATATTTAATAATTATAGAAACGACTTTCGTAGACAAACAGTGGCGCACCCAAGAGTTGATTTATAACTAGCCAAACAATGTATTTGAAAGGTAATATTTTTTGATTAAATTATCATCAAGTTAGGCTTGCCGGCCGGCCAGAAGCCTGGGCTTGTGCCCCGGCTTAGGGATGGTTGGGCCCGCCAATGCTGTCAAACCCTCCACACACCATAAATTGACAGTTTGACCGGCCGGCAGTTTGACCAGCGTTTTTTCTTCTTTCGCCGATTATAAATCAGATTGGGTCGTCTGCTGACCATCGTCGCATGTCATCATCACGTGCCTCTCCAACCTCGGCATCGACTCATCTCTGGCAAATCATTGTTAAAGAATGTTCCAAGGAAGTCCCGCGTGAAGAATGGGTGATCTACCGCTCTCTCGAGGAAGAATGGGGTCTTACCGACCCGCCGTAGGCGACACATAGTTAGAATGGTGTTGTAGTGTCGTATTCGTCGCTGTCAAACCCTCCACGCGCCATGCACATACTCGGCCTGGCTGTGTATACAACAAAGCCAGCCAATTAGGTCATGTTTGGTACTACTATTGTAGTATTTCTTTGGGATTGAATGTAGGGGTTTCACTCAATGCCCTTTCGAATTATATCTCCTCACATACCACAAAACCTCTAGTAACAAACAAGGCCTTATTCATTGGTGTTAGAGCATTTCATGGTTTGGCAATATTTGGTAGTTTAATATTGTAATTAGATTCTATCTTCACTAGGTTTCTTAGCCCTCAAGTCTTCTAGTACTATATAAATAGCCCAAGGGCTCTCAATGTAATTACAATATCAATACAATAAATATTTCACAATCTATCATGGTATTAGAGCCTTTCGTTTCTCGACCTAGGGTTTAGCTCACTGCTTCCCCCATGCCGCCTCCGGGGAGATCGAACTCGTCGGGGCCTGTGCAACTCGTAAATTAGATCCAATAGATTTTGTCAAAATTTCTCGCCCACAGTTTGACCGGCGTTTCTTCTTATATCGCCGATCATAAATAGGATTGCGTCGAATGCCGACCGTCGCCGCATGTCGTCATCACGCGGCTCTACTCCAACCCCGGCATCGACTCATCTCCGTAAAATCATCATCAACAAACGTGCCAAGGAGGTTCCGCATGAAGAATGGTTGATCTACCGCTCTCTCGAGGAATAATGGGGTCTCCGGCGTCGCTGTCGCCAGCATCGTAGGTGGCGCATAGTTAGAATGGTGTTGTAGTGTTGTATTCGTGGTTTGCTTGTAACATATTTGAAGACTCAAATAAAACGTTTCATTGCAAATGGACGATGCTCACATTGCTACATCGTACATGGCATGTGCACAACCTACCATACTCTTTAGACTCGAAGTTGGATTTTTAGTGGTAGCATGGATGCCACATGGTGTCGTCGAAGACGCTGACGGTGAGCCTTTGACATGGATATGCCCTATGGGTGCCTAACGTTAGCCTATCCGGTCTGCCCTAGCAGAAGCCCATACAACAATGTACCCGTGGTGACGAAGCAAAATTGGAATTTAGGTGGCCCAGGCCCTTGAAGGATGCGACTTCTGGGAGAACACGGCTAGCTGTAGATTGAAAGTTAAAGGAAAATCCTAATCTATAACCGACTTGGCCTATCCCCGACACCTGGTCTCCCTATATAAAGACCAGGAGGGCACAACGAGAAGGAAAATACACAACCATAGTGTAACACCCTCAGAATCGGACCTATGCAAGTTTGGGCAAAATTCACCAAACCCGCATAGAAACGATTCAAAGGTGCCCACCAGGCACTTTCGTGCGGGTGGAAAACGAAGTAATAACATTACACAACAGTCCTCGATGGGACCCACAGAACAGATATATATAACGGCGACTCAAGGAGTCAAGAATACAAATATAATATACAAGATCCAAATCACCTTGAAAACAGTAGGGCGTCCGACTACGGACAAGAAGCAAATGGGGCTAAGAGCCCTGAAGAATAACCAATGGCGTCCATAACCCTGCCCAGGCCAAGCCGGAAGGGTAACCCTGCTAACGGCGTCGATCTCAAAACCTGCTTAAACAAAAGGGGTGCCGACCAAGGGCAAAGCAGAAAAACAAAGAAGCGTCGATCGAGGCCAAGTGCAGCGAGGCTAGAATTCGCGGTCTCGCCTACATAGGTATGGTGGATCGGCGGCAGCGGCATGCACTAAACAACCTATAGAGACTCGATACAATGGCGGTTATCGAGAGGGAGAATGACCTATCCGGATCAACGAAGCTAGCACCAAACAAACCCATCACTGGTGTTTCCCCTCGAGACCAAGCGAGGAAGTCAACCGAGGAACTCACACGGTTGGCGATTTTACTTATTCGATTATCGTTGGTAATTACTAGTCGGTATAGATAATCATCACGATAAAGTAAGCGATGGGCACTTTTAGTTAACCATTCCGTGATAGTTGCAACAATTACTAATCGTGCAGATAGCATGAGGTAAACCCGAAACCCAGCTTGTTGGTACTTTTATTCAGCCATTCCGTTGTAGTTGCAATACTTACTAGTCGAGATACAATTGCATAGCGACAACCAAACAAGCAATTGTGGGCAGTATTAATTAGCCATTCCGTTATAGTGAAGCTGATTACTAGTCATTATAAGTCAAATTTATAGATAAACTTTAGTTATGCTTGTCTATGATCAAGAAACTGTGCTCCAAGTCGTCCATATCCGGACACGGCTTTGAGAAAGTTTTACCGGCCGGTGCACCAATAGCAACACACACTCGATCAACCTCGGAAAACCAAATCAAAACCACGAGGCCTTCACGACACAGCAATCACAAGATTCGAAATATTTCGGGGCCACCTTTGAGTAGAACCCATAGCGGGTAGGCAAGCTCGAGGCGGCCTCAAGGTCTGCGTGGCTGGAGCGGCTGGAACTAAGCGGGCTTGTCGACACGCGTAATCACTCCGCTTCCTAAGCGATGCGATGTGCTACCTGCTGTCGTAAATAAAAGATAAAGCATGGCATAAGTCAGGATAGTAATAAAACCTCAAACTAGTTTGTGGCCCCAAGAAATAAGACGGAATCAAGCTCGGGTGAGGGGTCCCATATACCTCCGGATGTGGATAGCGCGATAAAACAAGGAGCAGGAATCAAGTACTGGGGTCTTACGGGACACAAGTGGGCGTTCGGAAAACCAAATATTATCTATCACCCACCGATGCCTCGCTTATTCAATTTTAGTTGTTAAACAGAAATTAAAGTGACGATAAGTAAAGCTAGAATCATCTCCAACAACAACATGCGGCAATACATCAACAAGCGTGGCATATGGCGCCACATCAACACTTGAGCAAGCAACTACGACGCAAGTCCAACTATCTACCAAACAACGGGTAATGGGGTGTGTCCAAGGCAATATATACGGCTGGGGGATATCAAAGGCGAAAACTAGAGCATCGCAACACAGATAGCAATAGATCAACAGAAGGGTAATAAAGACTATAAAAGTAAGATAGGTAGAAAGGGGGAGATGCTCGCCTGAAAACATTGTCGAAGGTTCGACAGAAGATCGGGGCGAAGCTCACATCAACTCATCGACCTTATCCGCGAAGAAGCAAAACACTAGAAGAAACACCGGATGCAGTATTTAAATAAAACGGCAGAAGATCGGCATGATGCATGTATGATGTATGGCATGGCAAGGTGCGATGCAATTAGGTCAAGATTAAGCGGAACCGGGGTCCCGACAATTATTTAGGTGGTTCATGTTATTTAGAACCCCCGCAATTCAAATGTTGTTTAACAAGGCAAGAGAAGATACCGGTTCGCTACACAAGTTTAAATGAGGCCAATATAAGGCTAGATTTGCCCGCATATGGGCCCCATGTTTAATTATTAGGTGAATCGGCATAAGGCCCCCAAACCACACAAGATGCATGCGAGATGACAATTTAATATGCGACAAGTTGTTATTATGTTATAAAATAGGGTTCGAGGGAAAGGGTCACACATTGAGGGTCTCACGATATTGGGGTTCGTTGAGTCGAGGTCGGTTAACGGAACGGCGAGGTTCGGATCTGGGGTTCGGCGGAATCGTTCTCGGCCTCCGGGGTCGTGCTCGGATATCGGGGGTAGGTCTTGGCGCATCCGGGTGCGGAACTTGGGGTCATGTCGACGACCTTGGTTTCCTTGAAGGGGCCTTGGCGTTCCGTGGTAGGTCTTGGCGTCAGGGTTCTCGCGTCAGGAGTGCAGTATTGACGTCCTCGAGGAAGTACTTTCCGTACATGTGTCTCCGGTTCCGTGTCGTTGATTACGTCCGATGTCGGGTCTAGGGTCTTGGCGGTTTCGGTCCGAGAGGAGATCTTGGCGTCGGGGTTTCCGTGGAAGATCTTGTGGCGGCGTCAACGCTTCCGGAAGGAGATCATGAGGTTCGGCTCTGTTGGTCCATCTAGTTCGATGGTCGGCGTCGATCTCGGATCTGCCTACGGTCTTGAGGAACTTGGAGTCGGGTTCGTTCCTCGAGGTGGTACTTGTCGCGTTTCCACTAGAGCACGAGGTGGCCACACGGCGGGATGGGAACGGCCAGACGGGACCGTCATGGCGGTGGAGTCGGTGGTCATGGCGCTGGAGACTATGAGGCGAGCAGGTGGCGTCGAGTCGAGGATGGCAGCCGCTGGCCAGCGAGGCAGTGGAGGCGGGTCGCTGGGCTGAGGCGGGCGGCGGCGTGGAAAGCGGCGGCTGCGGCTCGGCGCGAGCTCTGCGGCTGCAGGAGGAGTGCGGCCAGGCGGCAAGGCAGCCTTCAGCGGCGGCTGGGAGGCAGCGGGAATCTGAGTGGGCAAGGTCGGCTCGGCGGAGGGTCGTCAGCGGGCTCGGCGAGCTCAGGCGGAGAGCGCGGGGGCGAGGAAGGGCAGCGGAGGCTGGTGGCGAGTGCAGCGGCAGTGGGCCGCTCGCTTCGTCAGTAGAGCCGGGAGGCCAGCAGGGCTGGGGGTTGTGGTCGGGCGGGGAGGCGGGCGGGCGGCGGTGGAGGCGCTCAGCGCCTTTCGGGAGAGACCAGCAGGCGTGGGCCGGAGGCTCTTGCCAAGGAGGCTCGAGGCGGGAGAGGTCGTGGGGAAGCCGCTAGAGGAGGGAGGTGGTCGCTGGGAAGAAAGGGACGGGAGGCCTTGGGCAGGGTGGTTGTTGGGAAGAAAGCAGTGGAGAGAGAGGGGTGGTCCAGGGGGTCGGGTGAGCTGCAGCGTGGGGCCCTTGAGGGGGCAGCAATCTTGGCCATGGCGTGAAGTGGCGTGTAGCGCAGTAGGGCGTGGGGCAGGGAAGGGCCAGGCGGTGGGTGGCATTGGTGGGAGGTAGGTGGGGCCGGTGGGGACCAGCGAGAGGCCAGTGTGAGGCAAGTCTTGGTTTGGGTGTGTGCAGCCAGAGAGAAGAGAGAGGAGGGATGAGGGTAGGCTGATGTGGCATAGGCTGATTGGGTGAGGGATGGGCAAGGTTGATGTGGCGTGTCTAGATTGGTGGGAGTGATGTGGAGGCTGGGGGAGGGTAGCTTTCTGGGTAGGTTTAGGAATAAAGGGTGGCTGGATGGGTGAGGTGGCAAGTGGGTAGAAAAAGGGTGAGAGGGTGAGGTGGCGGTCTGCCGTTGGTGGGTAGGAATAGATTGGGTGGGACTAGGATTTAGGTGGGGGCTGATTGGGGTGGACCGATCTGTCACGGGTGGTCGTTGGTCATCTGCCCGTTCGACCCCAACTAAAACAATTAAATCTTTTATTTAATTTAATTGGGCGTTTGCAACCCGATAGCAACAAAACAAAATAATCCGCGACCGGGTTTTGGCGTTGAATAAAGATGGGCGTTTATAAAACAAAAGGCTTTGCGAAAATAGTTTGGCAAACAATGCATGATGATGACGATGCAATGCACAAATTCAACGCGATTTTCTAGTAGTGGTTTTGCGGGATGCCACACATAGCATACACCACCCGCCGGATATCATATGCGCACCCCTATAACCTTTTGCTTCGCCATCAATCAAGAACAGACTAGTAGGAGTAAGGTTTCCCTCTGGGGGCCCGAACCTGGGTAAATCTCGTGTCGCGCATTGCGTGCTTGTTAGCCGTTCCGTTATCTCCAATGTTCCCCTCGGCCTCCCGCGGGGAACAATGTCGAAGCGATGGGATTGAAATGTCGCGGCAGGAGGCAAGGCGTCAGGGGCCAGCAGCGGTGTGGCTAGACATTAGGGCAGCCTTCCATTGATGGCTAGTGGAAGAAAGACATTGGATCTATTGCAAGTGGTCCCTCGGCCTCCCGCGGGAGGACACACATGCTATCTCGGCTGACGCAATCGTTGCCCAAATTTAATGCACAAATGTTTTGAGCCAAAGCGTGTCGGTCCGTATGGGTGGGTCGCTGGGACACCACGCACGTCCTGCATATGCGTGCGGACGCATTTAGACACGCTCAGACACGTTGGATTGACCCGACGAAGATGCCCTAACTGGCGGCAGGGAACACATCGATCGCGCACAACATGATCGACCGACAAGAGTCTGAGATTCATCGAAACCGCCCATGTTGACAAACTGAATCCAAGTTGGTTCAGTGAGGGCGACCGTGAAAATCACCGAATTGGTTCGGTCTGTCTTTTCCTGACCTTTCCTTGTTAAAAACAAAAAAGGCGTGAGAGGACGTTGCAGATGTCCGGTACGGACACGACTTCTTCTAACGCTAGAAAACCACGGGAAGAAACCCGGACTAGAGCATGTCGTGAAGCACATGGGGCGGGCGTGCTTCGACCGTGTCTCCAGGGCACAATTTATTATAGATATCATGAACATGAGGATAAGGATACCAGGCTGATAAACCCGGGAAAGTACTCCCCTAATGTGCCGATCGCTATCTTATCCAGGGCCCCGGAGCCTAGCTTTGCTGGAGGGGCCCAGCTTCGCTTGATCCGCAGCAGCAGGAGCAAAGGATCAAGCGATTTAACTTTGCTTTGTCCCTCGGGATCCATCACATGTTGGTTTTGAGAGCCGTATGACAGGTGACTATCTAGCACGGTTTGTAGAGCACGTGTATGTAGCATGTGCTGGTGAATGGAAGCCCCTCCGCAGAAAAGAAGCGGCTATTCTTCCACCAAAAAAAGGCTGTGCCACAAGCAAGCGCAATGGCTTTCGCGCATCTGTTTCCTCAGCTCTTTCACTATTTACTCAATTTATTATTTTGGTAAATCATTGTATCAAGATGTCAATCTTAGATCTTATTTCAGTTCGATACATCCACCTACGAAACTCGCCTTTGGCTTTTGTCTCTGTAGGTGTATTATTCTACATTTTCCCCAAAGGACATTCATTCATTTCTTTCTTCCCGGGCGATCACCACGACTAAAAAGAAAACAAAACAAGAAATCAAGACCTATATTAAAGGAAAAAGGGCTGGTGGTCGATAATTGGGAAAGTCGGGTCAATCGGGATCATGTGTCTTCATTTCAAGCAAGCATACATAGGAAGAAACATGCTGTGGACTTTTTGACACGCTTCCACCTGAGCGGGAGAAAGGTCTCCCCCAGGTTTGCCAAGAGTGGCGCTATAGCAGCCTAGGTTTTTAAACCATAGAACTGCTCTCGTGCACCATCTCTTATAGTGGACACAATCAAAGGGAGGCGGCCTTGTAGACATGGCTAAACCAGTTGAATTCAATTTCCTATAATCAGGTTTTTGGATTGTTCAATAAATAAGCAAATTAGCATTATGTTTAAACTGAAATAACCAATAATAAAGCATGACTATAATTGCCGAAATTAACCTAATCATGCATACTAATAGAATAGACGAACATATCACATCTAGCCATGATAAACAGATCACATCTATTCCAAAAGCTAGCACAAGAAACTATAATAGAAACTCAACTAGAGAGGAGCAGTTTGCATACAGTGTGGCATTGAGGTTCGCGTTGACACCAGCGTCGTCAGCCATGTCGTCGATGTAGAGGCTGCTGATATCTGGGAAGAAGTCCTCGTCGGGAAAGGAGTGGTCAATCGCCATGATGCCGACAATAGTCGCTCAGACGTGCTCCCCAAAAACCTGACGGCCCGTCACCCATACAGGTTCACGAGAGGTGGTGGTTCCGGAGGCCTATTGTCCCATCGTCCGGTGCACGCCGGAAGCCGGGATGGGGAATACGAAGGAGACGGTGCAATGTTCTGAAAGTAGGCGTGTGTGTGGATTAACAATTAGGTTTATACACGCTTATATAGTGCAGTCGGGGAGATAGTGTGGCATAGCCCACGTCCGAGTCGATAACAGCCCACGATCCATAAAATCTAAAAGCGATTGATTAACATGTCATTAGTAACTCATAATTAATCCATGATTAATTTCTCAAACAAAAATAAATCTTGGCTCGGTGAGATTCCGCAAACCGCGATCGTGCGCATCGTGACGAGGCGAGGCGGGCGGCATAGGAGGTGGAGTGCGCGAGGACTCCTCTTCTTATCACACCTTAGTGAGTGATACAACACTCTACTATATAAGGTGGAACTCCACTTTCACTAGCAATGTGAGACTAAACTTTAGCACCACTAGCATAGCCATATGCTGTCATGCACAAGTGGAGCAAAAAGAATTTCAGAATTTGTCTAATGGCCCAACAACCCAATATTCACCAGATTCCAACAATTGGTACCCTTTGAAATTAGGCGTTAGGACTATATGGTATGTGAAGCAATTTTTAAACTTTCCTACACCGATTTTAGAGAGAAATAAATGCATAAGAGCAAATATTCACATAAAAGGATAAAAACTACTAGCCTATGTACTTTATTGAGGCTGGTCATAGTGGGGAATAACTTAGAGTAGTAACATGCATATGTTACTAGTCTAAGTTACTACCTTCATAGTGGCAAGTAACTTATGTGTGGTAACATGCAATGTCACATTAATTATATTATAGACACACTTTGCATTCACTACTAGAGAAAACCTTATGCGAGGTGCACCTCCTATACTTCTCATAGGCGAGGCGCATATCGATATGCGCCTCCTATATTCTACATATGTGAGGCGCATATTGCACATTGATATGCGCCTCCTATATTCTGCACATGCGCCTCCTATATTCTCATATGCGAGGCACATATTGATTCGAATGCGCCTTGTATATTATTTTTGAATTAAAAAAAGCGGCCAGATCTAGATCTAGATCTGGCCAGAATTTCGTCGGAGACCATGCCCGTGGCCACAACCTACCATCGCAGGCATGTGCGGGAGGCCATGTCCATGGGGATCACCGGAGATGGTGGAGGAAGATGAGGCCACCGGAGGTGGAGGAGGAGATGGTCGGTGTGGTTGTGGAGGCCATGGCCGGAGTGGTCGTCGTCGTTGGGGGAGGTCGCTTGGGAGGAGAAGGTCACGGAGGAAGAGGAGGAGGAGAGTGGAGGAGGAGGAGAAGGGAGAAGAAGGAGATGGAGGAAAAGGAGAAGGAGGAGAGTTGGAGGAGAAGGAGAAGGAGGAGATGTGGTAGGTGTTATATAGGTGTGGTAGATGGATGTTTCAATTTGAATCCGGTCAGGTTATAGGAGGCATATTGCTCCATATGTGCCTCCTATACTTCAAACTATAGGAGGTACATATTGCTCCATATGTGCCTCCTATACTTCAACTATAGGAGACATATTGCTCCATATGTGCCTCCTATACTTGAACTATAGGAGACGATATGACCATATGCGCCTCTTGACCACCTACCTCCACCCGGCCGCAGGAGTTACTTGAGGCACACTCTAGAGGAGCATGAGACTTCACTTACATATGAGTGTCAACCAATGGAGGTTGAGCGAGCTTTATGGTGAATCAATGGGGAAATGAGGTGGGAGGAGGAGGGGGGCGACCAAATTTGTCTTGGTGGAGGAGGAAGAAGTGAGACAAGTGAGTGGGGTGATAGTTGGGCTCCATGTGCAAAAAGCTGGAAAAAGGTGGTGCCAGGTTATAGGAGGCACATATTGCACAATATGTGTCTCATATTCAAGCACCTAGCCACGCTGGCACAGATTATGCGAGGCGCATTCTGCCCATATGCGCCTCGCCTATTTGATATATATAAGGCATTTATGACTAGAATGCGCCTCGCATAATCTGGGGCTGCTTGATTTCGTCCGTACAGGGATTATAGGAGGAGCATTCTTATGATATGTGTCTCGCCTATTTTTATACTAGAGACGCATGGAGAAGGAGTGCGCCTCGCCTATTTTATAGGAGGCGCATATGGTCTAAATATGCCTCCTATAAGCATGTCTCCTATAGCCTTTTCTCTAGTAGTGATTGGTATATGTGATGTTACATTAACATAGCTAGTTACTCAATCTATCCCTCTTTATTAAATTAAGCCATATAAGAAAAAATGCTGACTTGGACTCTTAGTTACTAGCAGTGAAGTTATTACCCCCACTATGACCAGCCTGAACGCTGGTCATCTCCATGTTACGTACTCCCTCTGTTCGGGATTATAGGTCCTACGCGCATACCTAGGTTGTTAATTTGACCAACAAAATATAACTTATATATCACAAAAATTATACCATTAGAAAATATAACCTCTAAGGTATCTAGTGGTATAATTTTTATGCTATAACATATATATTTTGTTATTTAAATTGGCAACCTAGTTATCCGCGCGGGACTTATAATCCCAAACGAAAAGTACTCATTAGTATATCATTAAGGCCAATCGTTAGGATATCATCAGTATTGCATTAAAATTAGGCGTTAGGATAAGCATGCATTAATGACAATCGTTTAGTATATCATTAATGCCAGCACCGATATACTTTTACTATAAATATAGATCATGGATATGTTGATAAACTACTAGCTTTGTTTAGCAATAACATCACACTAAATCATCGAAATGGCATGGAACATGAAGAACACTGGGAAAGGACCATTGTTAACCAACAAGGTGTTGATATGCCTGTGGCTAGGGATGCTTATGCTCCTTTCATCCGGTAGGAAGACCTTCAACCTAGACGTCTCTAGTTCAGACTAATCCAACATAATTTTCTTGATTCTTATTGTTTGTTGATGGACGCAGAAGGGATGGGATCTGATGGTTGCGAAGGTCATGATAGCAAGACCTGGGACGGAAACATGTGTGTAAAGCACGGCACCTGCAACAAGGCCTGCATGAGCGAGGGATACGATAGAGGCCGCTGCTACGAGCTCGTTCTGTGCAGATGCTACAAAAACTGCACCGGCGGTCCGATTTAGCCCGCTTTTTTATTTTGTGTATGCTCGATCGGAACTACTGCTAAGAGTTCATGCTTTGCGAGTGAAATAAATTTAAGAATCTCGCTTCAGGGCCTATTTGATTCATAGGATAGGAAAAGCATGGGAATAGGAAAAACATAGGATTGCAATGTCATGCCCACTTCATTTCTATAGGAACCCATATGCTAGAAAGTTTGTTTGATTCCATTAAAGGAAAAGCAAAGGATTCTAAAAAAGAGGTTTGAGTGGATGTTATATTTCCTATGCAATCTAGTACAAAGGATTACCTAGGAAAATTTCCTATAGGAATCAATCCTACAAATCAAACAACCATCATAGGAAAATTTCCTATGGGATTTAATCCTTTAAGTTTCCTATGTAAATCCTTTGAATCAAACATGCCCTCACTATATTCAATAATAAAGGAACATGTCTTGATGGGGAAATGTTTAGTTGCTGCATTTCTTTTGCTCCCTTTGCTTGAATATGATGAACACTGCTCACCGAATCCATCATTTGTTAGTTTTCAAAGGTCTCTCACGAAATTTATGATTCATATCAACACACTCCTCTTGTTTTTCTTCTGTGTGCAAGAGGCATGAGAATCAATACCATAGGCCATGGTAGTCCATGCCTATCAAGATAATAGGCCGAATCACATTGGAAGCCAATAGGCCAGATCGTGGACATAACAAGACGCCTGATAGTGGACTTGACGCTGTAACACAATCCTTTGTAACTTACTGCGTTCATTACCATGCAGTCACAGGAATTTAACTCCTCTCGGGGTAATTATATAGGGCACAAGCAAAGCATTCAATGCACGGCAAAGATGCTTGTTCTGGTAGTGAATCACCTAGTTGGGTGGGCAGCTTGATTGTATTTTCTTTTTGGCTGGTTTCACCAAATTAACAAGGCACCAGTGTTCTTATATTAGTTAATGAGATGGGCAGAGCTTTTTTTGCATGCTTTTAAAAATAATAGATGTTCCAGTACATGTCATAGTTTTATCTTCCGGAGACATATCACGTCCTTGAAAATGAAGATCTTTTCAAAATGTACACATTATAAAGTAAACTAAGCCGTTATTTACTGACATCAAACAATACGATATTAAGTTTATGATTTGTTTAGTGGAAGGAGAATAAAAATTTGTGTTGTCACGTAGGGCCACACCATACAATCAAAACAGAAACACTGGACAGTTTCCAAATTTTTAGCTGAATTTTACTATGCTGACCAAAGGAACACTCTGACTTTCGGGGGGCTGAAATAGATTGCTGCGCGCTGCAGAAATCTGATTGCTTGGGAATTAATATATTTTTCTTACGGCCTCTGATCCGGTACAACCCCTCCCACCTAAACTTCGTACAGATACGCCACATATACATATGAAACCGTATCCACATCAAATATTACGTACATATAGGGATACGGATCTGGATCTATAGATACACGCATTCCTAATTTCCCAGCAAACCCAACTCCTCTACGTCGACCTTGCCGCCGCCATCACCGCCGCCAGCCATCGCCATCGCCATCGGCCATCTCACAACCGGACTATCCGGCTTCCTGCAACCCGCGCCCGGTACTGTCGGTAGGCGCGGACACGCGCGGACTATCCGGTAGGCCGCGGACACCGTGCGGACTGTCTTGTAGGTTGCTGGACATCGTGCGGATGCGTTTGTCCTCCCAAGCTTCCATTCGCAGCCGGTAGCGGTGGCCGCCGCCACCGTGATCTTGTGCCTCGCCGCCATGCCATCGCCAATCAGCTTGCCGCCGCCCCCATGCTAGCCCTGCCGGCACACACCTACAAGGCCAAGCCGAGGCGTGCGCCGGAGAGGACGAGTCACCGGCTCGCCAGACACCACCGGTACCACCACACAGACACGACCGTCGCAGGCGTACTCGGCCAGCGATGATCCGTATAGCGGTGTTTCTTTCCGTTCGCGTACAGGTCGTACTAGTACCGGTACAACTTTCGTTGAGTTATGTTTTCTATATGATTACTTATACAGTGTATGTACTAATTACGAAGGGGTATCAAGCGATCTGAGCCGTCTTTTGTGTTTGAGGTTATATGAGTTTATACGAGTTTAGGTGGAAGGGAATTGTACTGGATCAGATGCCTTTTCTTATATAGTTATACTATGGGAGTGTCTAGATCTCTAGAGCTGAAAATTTCTTATGTCTAAGTCGTCGACATCATCCTGTTATTTGTGCTAATTTTTAGTTACAACCTAGTTACAGCTTAAATAATTTAACTAACTCTAAGTTGCAACCTAGTTTCTACTCATTAAAATCCCAGTTACAACCTAGTTGCAACTCCATGTAAAAGTTCCACGTTGCATGAATCGAGGTAAATTCAATTGCGAGATAGGTGTGCGAGACCTAAGAAGTTCTCAGGCAGCCTAGAACTAACAAATCCGTTATATTATGGGTCATGATTTTCATACTGCCGTCCCGGAGCCTTTGCTGTCATAGCCTATTCCACCTTAATTGTAAAGATCTCTTGTTGGCTTCCTTTTCCTAACATAACAAAATTCCCAAATGAGATGTCAACATACAAAGTTACCAACACCCACCTACATATCAAAGCAAGACAATTTTCCGAGCAAGAGGCAATAATCTTTCCTCATGTCCATCGGAAGCGCCAAGAGAGACCTAAACTTGAACCGGCTCTTATCCGACGCAAGAACGCCGTACACTGTCATCATGTCCTCAGGCACCAGGTCGGGTATCTCATGCAGCGTCGCCAGCATCTCTTGAGGGGAGGCCACCCTTGGAAAGGTCAATTTCAATGGCTTGGCCGGTGCTTCCAGATCCGCGTGTATTCCTCTTGCCAGGGTACGACTAGGGGAGGTGGTGTCGAAGTACTGGGAGACAGCAGCGGCGACAAAGTTGGAGAAGAAGTGAAATTCAGGGTCATAGTAGCATGTGGAGCGGACCTCCATGCGCCTAGTGTCGAGCTCGATCAGCCATGTCCCAAGGTCACCGTCGACGCCCTTTTGGTAGATGGTCTTTTGCACCTTGAAGCAGAGAACGTCATGGTCGTCTAGGTTGACGGTGGGGTACTCAAGCTTGACACGGGGGACGATGCCGTGGTAGCCGGGGAGGGACCAGAGCTCTTGACAGTCTACGACGCTGATCTTGTCCCACGTCGTCATGTCCTCCATCTTGAGCGCCCATATGGCTATGGTGAAGGCGTGGCCGGAGACTGCGCAGGAGGTCGCGACAGGGCAGCCGCAGCAGCAGCGGCAGCAGACGTCGACGAACCTCACCGCGGCGCCGCCGTCGGTGGCGCATACGCTCCGGTGGGACACACTACCGCGATCGACGAAGGATGTATGCAAGTCGGGCTCCACCGGAAGAGACACGTAACGCAGATCGTGGGACTCCTCCCACGGATCGGAGAAGATGATGCCGCGGAGGTAGTCCACCCAGAGCAAGAGACGATCGCCGATGGGTATGACCCTGTCGGTATGCCACAAGGAAACCTCCTGCCTCTTTCCCTCGTCGTGGATGATGGGCAGCCGCTTGAGCTCCCACTCCCACTTGTCAGATCGGAACTGGCACAGCTCGGCCTCCAGCAGATCGTCTCCCTCTTTCACCCAGGGATCCAGCGCCGCCACAAGCACGTCGTCCTGGCCGCGGCGCAGGAGCGCGGTCCCATGTTCATCCAGATAGTGCTTCTCTTTCGGTCTGCCCTCCTCTTGGTCGGTGCGGTAGAAAGGAGGCAGCAGCGAGAGCGATGGCGGCCGTGAGGGGTCCGCGGCGGCGTCGCCGGCGCAGTAGATGAAATGGTCAGAGGTCTCCACGTCGTCGGAAAAGCTTCCACCGCTCCTTATCTCGATTTCGATCAGGACCGAGTCCCCGTGGGCCGCGATGGCATGGCAGCGAGACCGGCCCTTTACCCCGTGTTGCTGGATCCGCATGCTGGGGCTATGTAGGCACAGGCGCGACACCGCCAGCGCCGCGGCGAAACCAAGGATACGTCGATCTGACGGCCTTTGAGGTGCGAGCGTGCGCCACGGTCTTGGTGTCCGGCTCGTCGCCAGGATATGTGGCGGCGCCACTGTCTCGGTCGCCGGAATTTGGAAGAACTCATCGAGCAAAATCCAGCGAGGATAGGCGGCCGGCGGCGGCGGCGGCGGCGGCGGCGAAGGATCGGTAATTTCCATGTGACGCGCGCGGTGGATTTGGTCCGTTATGGATCTGATCTCGAGATAGAGTATAGCTCATGTAGAGGGCGGTGAGACAGAGTTCCGCTGCCGTACGAGTTTGATACGACTCCTACTAGCTAGGCCTCAGAGTCAAGTCGCAAAATTTGCAAAAGATTTCGGTTAAGTCATCTAAACCGTATCTAGCCGATCGAACGCGTAGTACTGTGAGAATCAAATGGGAATTTTTTTTACCCGTTGGGTATTGAGCATTTATGGTAAAAACCGCACCCACATACCCGTTGGGTATTGGGGGTGCATTTTTTTTGCCCGCCGTATATTCGTACATAACATGTAGAGCATTATTATCATAGCATTTATTTCCAAAATAAATCTCTAAAACTAAATACAAACCACCCTCAGCTGCCCAGAAATTCCCAAAATCACATTAATTCTATTGCCCACCGCTTAATTTTTTGTTAATCTAGTATTCTTGTTTGAACTATGTACTTTCTATGCAACTTATGTTTGGTTGTAACTTGTTTTCTTCACATATATCATGTGTTTGGCTATGTATTTTCATTATTTAATTTATATTTGCTTGCTAAAACTGTGGATGAATGAAGATATATGTATACTGTGTTATTACAATGCCTTGTTAAGTTGTTTGGACAGACGGTGGGTATTATCCGGGTTTGTTTACCCTAGGCGGGTGAGAGTATGGAAAAAATCTATACTCATATGCGGGTCTGAGTGCGGGTTGTGGGTGCGGGTTTGGTTAAGCTCCACCCAACAACAATGGTGCCATCAGTAATTATATCATAGTACTCATGTTTATATACATTGTCGTGTCCAAGATTTTGACATTGGGGATCTATTCACTAGTTATACCTTTTCTAACCTCTTGACTGGCCTGGGCCTCATTTTATAAGACTAACGAGACACCACATAGGCGGTTACCACGCGGGCGCATCGTGCATGGTTAAAACGTGGCGAGGTCTTCTACTATCAGTGTGGTCCACCATTGTCCGAACATGAAATGGAGTGCTGGTTTTGTCCCCTGGTCTGTCTCTACTTAAGGGTTTCTTGCCGTGTACTCCTCCATAGCGTGGAGTGCGTCGATTCTGAGAAGGATCTGGCCGAGATCTCTATTGAGGTCCTTCTTTCTCGGAGTCGCGGTCCACCCGTTGGATCCGGGACACTCTCGTTCCATGGAGCGACAATTGCTCCCAGACGCGCCTCTGCCAAGTTTGATATGGTTGGGACCATGTCCTTATCTTTGGTGGAGCCGTGACTTTAATCATATCTACGACATGTGAGTCATGACCCTTCGGTGATGAGGTGTCACTTCTGCCTTGAATCGCATGAATGGCATGCCCAACCATTCACCAGCTAAGGCGGTAGTAACTAATGGTCGGGAGGGACAAATGGGTTTCCTAGTCCTGGAATTATAAAGAAAGGATACCAGTCACTCTCCATTTACTCCCCATGGTCTTGTTTGTCAACCTTTTCTCACACCTTGGACCTTGACTCGGAGCACCCTGATGGTGCCCAAGGCGAGCCAAGGGTCCTCAGAGAAAAGGGGCTCTTCCTCCAAAACTTGTTCAGGAGCTCTCGGGCATAAGAGGCCCGCGAGAAAAGGTGATTTGTAAACATAAAAGAGTCTCAATTGAATATTTGTAAACATAAAAGAGTCCCTACTAAACATGCTATAATTGACTCTAGTGCAAGTGGGAGACTATTGGCGATTTGCCCAAGAGGCAATAATAAAAGTAGTTATTATTATATCTTTGTGTTTATGATGAATATTTGCATCCCATTCTATAATTTTATTAATCGGAAACTTTAATACTTGTGTGATTTGTAAACATAAAAGAGTCTCTAGTAAAGGCTCTTGTTAAACTAGCTTGTTGATTAATTGATGATCATGGTTTTCTTATCATGAGAATTTGATGTTGTTAATAACAAGGTCATATTAGGAGAATGATGTGATGGACATACTCCTATAGTTAAGCGTAGCATAAGATCAAGTCATTTAAATAGTTCACTTGTTATAAACTTTCAGATACATAGTAACCTAAATCCTTTGACCATGAGATCATGTTAATTAGCATGATCGGATGGATGCTTTGATGAAATCAAACACCACTTCATAATTGGGTGGTTATAAAGGTGGCATTGAGTATTCTGAAAGTATGTGTTGAGGCACATGGATCAAGAGTGGGATTTGTCCATCCATATGACAAATATATACTCTAGGCCCTCTTGGTGGAAAGGCATCCAATTGGCTTGCAAGCACGTGACTAGCTCAAAGGGATCACATATCAGTCACAAGTAAAGAGTACTTATGTAGCGATGTTGAACTAGGTATGCAGAGATACCGACGATCAAACATCATATAAGTAAAGTATCATGGGACAAAGGGAAATTGATATCGTATGTAAATGG